>CM065808.1:90634593-91234593 GCA_033398695.1 Orobanche coerulescens | reverse complement strand
ACTCCTACTTATAGGAGGTGAAGTCTCCTACTACTAAGGAAACAAACAAAAAAATAAAATAATTCAAATATTATAAAATCATTGAATAATCCAAACAAATCAACATAAAATACAAACAAGGAACATAAAATCACAAAATGGGGAAAACATAATCCCTAAAATATGTAAAAAGGAAAAGAGAAGTCAAAAATACAAAAAAGTGTATAAAATAAGTGGCTTGTCGGCAGGACTCGACCGTGTCACGTGACACGGCCGCGGCGCGGTCGACAGGCGCCGGCAGGGACTCGATCGTGTCCGCTTGACACGGTCGCGGCGCGACAACGACGTCCGATAGTGACTCGTCCGACAGTGACTCGGCACGGGCGCGGCGCGACAGGGACGTTCGGCAATGACTCGACCGTGTCCGCTTGACACGGTCGCGGCGTGACAAGGACGTCTAACAGCGACTCGACCGACAGTGACTCGGCATTGACTCGACCGTGTCCTGGAGCACGGTCGGGCGTCTGGACAGTCATTTTCGGCATTTCTAGGCGAGTAGGACTCGACCGTGTCGTCTGGCATGGTCGGGTTCGACCGACAGTGACCTTGGCATTTCCGGACGAGTACAGCACGGGTCGTGCCGGACGACACGGCCGGGTTCGGTCGGCAGTGGCCGGCATTTTCCGGCAGGTGTGATATTTTCCGGCAGGCTCGACATTTTCCGGCAGGCGACGACATTTTCCGGCAAGTTGTGTCATTTTCCGGCTTGTGTCCGTTTTCTCGCCTAAAAATGTTGTCGTACGTGCATGCCGCATTGTAAGGCCATTTACGTCGATCCTTGCTTCGTTTTCTTTATTTGGACTAGTCAATTCCGTATCATCCCCTCCCCCTTTAAAGGGAATTGTCCTCAATTCCGAACTTCCTTCGTCGTCAAGATAATTAATTAAAGCTTCTAAGTACTTGATCTCGAAAATGTCCGCAGTACGTACATGGCCCAAAATCTTGAGACGATAGGTAGTGGGGCCCCCTCGAGAATCACCAACAAAATAACTATCATTATTAATAAAATAATAATAATTACTCCGCCAGGTAATACCGATATCATGACATGAGTGGACATCTGAAATGGGAAGCACGACAGTAATAATAGGTCGCCCTTCATCGGATGCCACTTCAAGCCCTAGGAAAAACGCTTCGTCGTCGTCTTTCATGTCAAACACTTGGTAAGGCTCGGGATATAGATGTTCCGGAATCATAACATCCTCGTGCTCCGTATCATAAACTAGAAACGCCTCATTGGAGTCTGCCTCATAAATTGGACAAAAGTATTCAAAACAACTTTCATCGAGATATGGATCGTCGTCGGGCACAACATCAAAAATGGGAAGTATTATTGATTTCACGTCTAATTCACCATCAAGAATGGGAAACACATGATCAATTACGGACTCCTCTTCGTCAACTGGTTCTGCATCAAATACCGGTGGTCCTTCATAATCCGACCCAATTTCCATGACACAAAAAGGCTCCTCACCATTAAAATAATTTGGTCCGTTTCGGTCAATTTGGCCAACACAACCAACTGGCCCATGATCAAAGTAGCAAGATCCAGGTTCGTCGACTAGGGAGACACGGCTCAACTCATCTTCTTCATTGAATTGCTCCGTTGAAAACTCTGTCTCGTCTACTTCATTGAAAATGGTGGTAGGGACATCGTCTTCGTCAAAAAAAACTTCGCTGGAAATTCTTCGATGAAAAAAAATCTTTGATCAAAGGTTGGCGGCGGGGCGTCGAAGGATTGGTGGTGGGGAAACAACGACTGGTGATAAGATGCTGCTTTGAACCTTCGCTTGAAATATTTTCTGAATTTTTCCCAATCTGTAATTTTAGGCTTATGTTGTTGTGAACGAGACTGTTTCAATTTTTGCCACCAGAAGGCGGCGCTACCGCGGAGGCGCTTTGTCACCAGTGAAACGCGGCGGTTGATTGGGGCAGCCTTGAAGTCCGAGTGCTCCTCACAAACACGAAGCCAATCTATGCACGCATCTGGATTACTATCTCGGTGAAATTCCGGTATGCTGCGGAATTTGGCCAAGAAATCAATACCGTTGGCATCGTCTCTGCGTCTTTCTTGCATACGTTGCTCCGGTAAGCCGTTTAGTGCATCACGGAGTTTCATCAAGAAATCGAGATCAGAGAAATCCATAACAAGAGTCAAGATATAGTTCTTCACAAGAAATCATTCAAGAAAATCGCCCAAGGAGATGAACCTGGGCTCCGATACCACTTATGATACGAATTCTCCGGGAGAGACAGATGCGTATCGGTCGGAGTATATGTAGGAATATCGTAGCGGAAGTCTTTTTACGAGTAGGGGTGTTTTTGGATGTATTTTGTGCGGTAATATCGAATATGACGAGGAAAATTCGAACAAATGGAAAATAGAAGTAATATCGGAAAAGTGATAATATCGATCAGGAAGACCTGTACGATCAAGAACAAGGGTTTATCGAATTATACCTATAACTCGATAAGGTGATTTCTTCCCAAGACCTATTGAGAATCAATCGGATTAATATTCGAAAACGCGTCGAATAAAAATCAAGTTTCGGTAAAAATCATTTACCAAGGATAGAAACACAAAGTGTATTCTTTCACATTCAACATTCATAATACTCTCTATTACAAGGCTAATCAACTCCTACTTATAGGAGGTGAAGTCTCCTACTACTAAGGAAACAAACAAAAAAATAAAATAATTTAAAGATTATAAAATCTTTGAATAATCCAAACAAATCAACATAAAATACAAACAAGGAACATAAAATCACAAAATGGGGAAAACATAATCCCTAAAATATGTAAAAAGGAAAAGAGAAGTCAAAAATACAAAAAAGTGTATAAAATAAGTGGGTTGTCGGCAGGACTCGACCGTGTCCCGTGAAACGGCCGCGGCGCGGTCGACAGGCGCCGGCAGGGACTCGATTGTGTCCGCTTGACACGGTCGCGGCGCGACAACGACGTCCGATAGTGACTCGTCCGACAGTGACTCGGCACGGGCGCGGCGCGACAGGGACGTTCGGCAATGACTCGACCGTGTCCGCTTGACACGGTCGCGGCGTGACAAGGATGTCTAACAGCGACTCGACCGACAGTGACTCGGCATTGCCTCGACCGTGTCCTGGAGCACGGTCGGGCGTCTGGACAGTCATTTTCGGCATTTCTAGGCGAGTAGGACTCGACCGTGTCGTCTGGCATGGTCGGGTTCGACCGACAGTGACCTTGGCATTTCCGGACGAGTACAGCACGGGCCGTGCCGGACGACACGGCCGGGTTCGGTCGGAAGTGGCCGGCATTTTCCGGCAGGTGTGATATTTTCCGGCAGGCTCGACATTTTCCGGCAGGCGACGACATTTTCCGGCAGGTTGTGTCATTTTCCGGCTTGTGTCCGTTTTCTCGCCTAAAAATGTTGCCGTACGTGCATGCCGCGTTGTAAGGCCATTTACGTCGATCCTTGCTTCGTTTTCTTTATTTGGACTAGTCAATTCCGTATCAATATGAACTTTTGAAATCTTGCTCTTCACGATTCTATTTGTTCATTTGATTGCTTTGATTGCTTTAATTGCTTGAGAGTGTTGTTCGCATCGTACTGCTCAACTCAAGTCTTCAGATATTTATAGATGTAGATCCTTGAGCTTTCTTCATAGTTGTTGCAATTCCTGTAACAAATCCGTCCTTTGGAGAGATAGACTTCTTTGTTTTTCTTTCCAAACGTTGCAAGGCTGGATTCCCTTATTTTAATCCATTTCTAACCGTTGTGAAGACTTTCACGTTGAAGAAACGAAACTTTAGATTATAATATGATTAAGGTCTTCAGTGGTGGGTCTGGATGAATATTTATTTCATTTGCTTTTCGAGAATCTCTCCAGTCTATCCGTTATCGCCCGCATGTGACTCTCCGTGATTTTTGACTTTTCAACTCATGCTGACGTGGACTGGATTACTTGGCCGATTACATTGACAGAACTTATCTGACCTCTTTTTGGTCAACCTGTCTGACGTGCAGTCAACCTTCTCTGATTTCGGACTTCTCTGATGACTTCTCTAAGATGACTTCTCTGATGAAGTTCTCTATCTTGATTGATCTTCTATGATCTGAAGTCCTCTGACCTGATGAACTTATCTGATCTGATGGTCACACTTCAGATGACTTGGACTTCATCTGATCACTTGACTGCAGTCTGGTCTAACTTCTCTGATAAATGTTTTGACCAGGACTTCTCTGATAAATCGTTCTTCAGACCGTTGTCTGTGATAATTCGTTTGTGGTCAACCTTCTCTGATCAGTTGAGTTGACCAGGACTTCTCTAATATGAACTTATCTGAGATTTATACTTAGCCGATTTTTAAGCCTAACTTACATGGCCTATAGAAGATACTCATTTGGTCCTTCTTTACATTTTGCCAAGTATTCAACTATACTCAATTTGGCCTATAGAAGATACTCATTTGGTTCTTCTTTACATTTTGTCAAGTATTCAACTATACTCAATTTGGCCAATAGAAGATACTCATTTGGTTCTTCTTTACATTTTGCCAAGTACTTAAAGACATACATTCGAATAAACAATCAAATACAGGGATGACATCATCAAAATCTAACATGTATTCCTAACAAATTCTCCCTATTTTGATGATGGCAAAACATTAAGCAAGATATTCAAATGTAGAACAGGTCTGCACATGATCAAGTGCAAGACACAAATCAAAATTCAGTCTTGTTTTGAGACAACTAGTGGTTGTCATTCAAATGATTGTTATATAATTTTCTGAGTTGATTACAAGTATAGTGCTTGAATGATCAAATAAGTACAGAAAATTACAAGTACAAAACAAAAGTTACAAAAAAAATACAAGTACAATAAAATATCCTATCTACCTCTGCCTCTTCCTCTCCGGACAATTTGCTTAGGAGGTCTGAGCAACTTTGCTCCAATGGGTCTCTGACAGACAGGATCTAGCCCATACTTCCTTTTGATTACCATAGATGCAAACTCTTGCTCCTCTGGAGATGATAAGTTGTTTTTCACACAGAATTTCCTGATCTCACTCTGCAGAGCTAGCTCATCTAGCTCATCGTCCAATCGAGTAGGAGGTTCTTCAGCTCTGAACGGGGGAATCATGGGGTAGGCATCCCAATCTTTTACATGTTTTAATAGAATAGACCAGAGAGTTGGCCATGTTTCTTCCATGAAGTTGATAAACGCCTGCTGTGGGGAGCAGTCTTTATCCTGGAGTAACTCCCAGAGATAATACTTGTCATTGAACTGCTTCCTTGCATCTCCCCACATTGGCCCGGCCTCAGCAGGTAAGAATTCTTCAACATGCCAAAGCTCTTTGCCTTCCCATTCAAATCTTGGCTCATCCCCCAGCCTGGTTCTCTTATTCTTAGCTGCAAGTTGGTCATCAATAGGAGAAGGAGCAGCCAATGCTTTCCTCTTCAGGTTAGACGACCCAGCTTCAATGAGAGGGAGGTCACTTCTCTGCTTGGTCCTCAGCTCCCTTATGACTACTTCAGCAGCATCTTCTTCCTCCTGACCTCTTGCTTCCTTTCCTTTCTCTTCCCCCTTTTGCCAGCATCAACCAGTATGGCTAACTGCTGATCAACTCGGGACATCCAATCAGACATGCCAAGTGGCATTCTGGAATTAGTAGGAGGAGGAGGAGGAGGAACATTCCTCTACAGTAGAGTGTCTATTTTATCATTGATGATTTTGAGGTCAGGTTTGATCTCTGTTGATACGAGCTGGCCAACAGTCTCTGTGACTAGTTGTCTGATCAGGTCAGCCATCTCAGATGAGATAGGTGTTGCCTGTGGGGAATGTTCTCTAGAGTTTTTAGCACCTGCAGGTCGCTTGGCGATCGACCTATCTGTCTGCAGACTCCTGTCTGCAGGAGGCTGATCAGATGGGGTTTGATCAGGGGTCCCCGATCTGTCATCCT
The DNA here is from genome assembly GCA_033398695.1 of Orobanche coerulescens. Taxonomy (NCBI): domain Eukaryota; kingdom Viridiplantae; phylum Streptophyta; class Magnoliopsida; order Lamiales; family Orobanchaceae; genus Orobanche; species Orobanche coerulescens. The sequence goes on along the minus strand of CM065808.1, from coordinate 91,228,611 downwards.
CATTTTGCGAATGATCTGAGCTGTGGGCTTGATCAGGTTCCCCGGGCTCATCTGCATCTCCAGCATCATCCTTATCTCCGGCATCCTTCTTTTGCTCTTCTCCTTTTCCTTTATCATCATGATCATCCTTTTCGTTCTCAGGTTCCTTCTCATCTCCCTTCTCATCTTTTTTTTCATCTTCTTTTTCTTTTTATTCTTACTCCTCATCTTCCTTTTCATCTTCTTTTTCTTTTTCTTCCTCTTCAACTTTTTATCCTTCTTTATCTTCTTCCAACTCCTCTCTTTTTTCCACTTCATCTTCCTCAGATTCTTTTTTGACTAATATTGTTTCTTCTTCTCCTTCTACCTTCTCTTCCTCCACAATTTCTTCAATTCTTATTTCCAAAACTTTTTCACCTTTTTCTTCATCCTCATATACAATCCCAGCCAAAACATCTTCCATAACACTAAGGATGAACTTGTCCATATTGGTTATGAACATGAACCAGTTCTCCTGGAACATTAAAATCACATCATTCTCATGGCAAAAATGCATGAGCGCTTGCTCCATTGCCTGGGGAAAGTCCCAGCTACTCATCTCAACAAAAGATTGGAATTGAGTAAATGGAATCGATTTTAAGGTCTTCCATACTTCAAAAACTTTTACAAAAGAAACCTTCATTGAGTGGTGTTGTACCATATGTAACTGATCAGTGGATAGCTCCAGGGTATTGTTTTCCAGCAGATTGAATGAGTAATCAGCATCGGGAATGCTGATGGTTAAGTCTGCTTCTTCCTTTTCTGTCATGCTGGGAAGAGTCAGCAGAGGAATGATTTCAGCTTTCAGGTGAACAGGCTGTTCCTCTTCATCTGGAATAGGGGCAGGTGTAGGTGAGTAAGGTATCTGCTCTGCCTCTTCAAAGTCCAGGCATCTGTGCCTCTTGGAGAAGGTTCATATGATGATGAGACGTGCACCACCTCCTATGCAATTGCTTTCCTTTTGAATCTCAGAGCTATCGGTGTGTTGTCTGAGTATGAATGATCTGCAGATGATTCATGCTCTGCAGGTCGGGTAGATGTGGTATCTTCTCCAGGTAGGTCTTCGGCTGGCTGTTCTGGAGATTCAGAGTGGACTTCCTCTGAGTCAGAGGGTGCTCTGTAAGGAGTGGGTCCACTGGACATGTCTTTCAACAACTGGGCGGCTTTTTCTTTCTACGCCCAACTTCTTCAGCGTTTCGTGGTCCAGGTGACCAAGCCTTTTGTTCGCTTGGAAGGGGTCTGCAGATCCCTTCGCTTTACCGAGGAACTCCAAGATCCAACTGATCTGGGTTCCGTATGCCAGCTTTGACTTAAATTTCTTTTCCTCTTGAATCCAATTGGCCTTGTTGACTTCTCGGACTATCTGCCTGTAAATGTAATCAGGCCAGTTAATCCTATGATCCTGGATAAGTGCTCCCAACACCATATATTTAGTGGATGATAGCTGGTCGTAGCTGCCTGCCATCCCCATTACGATTTTATTCGTAATGTCCAAGACGTATTTGTACTCCTTTTTCAAATCCGCTCTCTGCACCGTATATTTAACTTTTGCTGGCTGCTCAGGTAGCTTAATACATACCATGTTTCTACTGGGCTCTGTTTGAGGGCTTCCACCACAATGCCTCGAGCCTTCATTTTGAACACGTCCGCAACAGTCTGGGGAGTTGCCACATGTAAATAAATAATAATATAATATTTAAGAGTCGGTCAGGGATAGAAACCTTAGATGGTTGACTGTTTGACTCGTTGACTGCTCTGCATCAGGTGAGTTGTATCGCCTATGGTTTCGATCAGCTAGGTTCCTTCGTCTGTCCTTCGTCCTCTCATCTGATCTGCTTCAGACAGCTTTCTCATCTGTACTAGATTCCCAATCTAGTAATCCTAGTTCCCTGCTCAGCTCTAAAAACCTTTCTTCTGGCAAAGGTTTGGTGAATATGTCAGCGATCTGGTATTCAGTGCTGACCCTTTCCACTCTAACTCTTTTGTTAAGCACATGGTCTCTGATGAAATGATGTTTGACATCAATGTGCTTCGTCCTTGAGTGCAATACTGGATTGTTGGTTATAGCAATTGCACTGTTGTTATCACACCATATTAGGACTTCATTTGAAATGATGTTGTAGCCCCTTAGCTATTCTCTTATCCATAGAATCTGGGCATAACAGCTACCTGCAGCTAGGTATTCTGACTCTATTGTTGATATTGAGTTAGATACCTGCTTCTTGCTAAACCAGGATATAAGTCTGGTTCCTAGGAATTGGCACGTTCTACTGGTGCTTTTCCTATTAATTTTACATACTGCGGAGTCTGCATCTGAGTATCCTGATAGCTCAAAGTTATCATCTTTAGGATACCATAGCCCAACATTGACTGTGGACTTAAGGTATTTGATAATCCTTTTAGCTGCATCCTGATGAGACTGCTTTGGCTTGGATTGAAATATAGCACATACTCCCATGGCATAAGATATGTCTGGTCTGCTTGCATTCAGATAAAAGAGTGATCCAGTAAGTCCTCTGTAGTGGGTTGGATCCACTGATATACCTCATTCATCTGCATCTAGGTATGTGCTTGTGCTCATAGGTATTCTTGCTGGTTTGGCTGATTCCATTCCAAATCTGTTGATTAAGTCTCTTGTGTATTTGACTTGATTGATGAAAATTCCATTATTCATCTGCTTGACTTGCAATCCTATAAAGAAATTAAGCTTACCCATCATGCTCATCTCAAATTCTCCTTGCATGAGAGTTGAGAATTTCTCACATAGCTCTAGGTTGGTTGAGCTAAATATGATATCATCCACATATATTTGTACTAATAATATGTGGTCTTCATGCTCTATTCTGAATAAAGTCTTGTCCACTTTGCCTTTGCTGAATCCGTTCTTCTCTAGAAACACGGAGAGTGTTTCATACCATGCTCTTGGTGCCTGCTTGAGTCCATACAGAGCTTTCAAAAGCTTGTAGACTTTGTCTCCTTTGCCAAATCCAATGGTTTCTCCACATAGACTTCTTCTTGTAGAATTCCATTGAGAAAGGCACTTTTCACATCCATTTGGTAGACTTCGAAATTCGTGAATGCTGCATATGCAAGGAATAGTCTGATGGCTTCCAGTCTTGAAACAGGTGCATAAGTTTCATCAAAATCTATTCCTTCACATTGTGCATATCCTTTGGCGACTAGTCTGGCTTTATTCCTAACAACAGCTCCATCTTCATCACATTTGTTCTTGTACATTGTAACACCCTAGAACCGAGCGGGAATATTACAGCGCCGTGGGCCCCACATTGGAACCCACAATGCTAAAATCATTTTCGCAAACGTTTAAAAATGCCAAAAGGCCAATAACGGTAATGTTTTAAATACTCAAATATTTTTCAAAATGTTGTTCTCACTTACCGTCAGAAAATACCATTTGAAAGTACAAGGCAAAGACGCCGAAAGGGCATTTAGAAAGTAAACACGAGTTGAAAAAATACTGAAAGCCATTATAAAATTTCTCACGCAGCGAATAGAGACATAATTAATACATTTGCAGCAGAATTATAAAAACCAGAAAGAACATTCGAATCCCAATAACCACTCCATAGCCAGTATCACCGCAAAGCTCATCCCTTCACGACCGCTACTAGCTCGAACTCCGAGTACCTAAAAGATAAAGCCTACGACGGGGTCAGCCATAATACTCAACAATGATAACGATCACATCACAAAAACAATTACATATCAATGTAATTACAATGTAAGAATATTTCCAATGTAATATTACCGACATAACCTTACCCACCCATCACAATCCATATCAAATCAATCCTTACCATAATCCACATCTAACGTCCTTAAGTGGCGAATGAATTCAAAGGTAACCATTTGTACTGTATCCAAAACAATACCAAGATTCTCAAACATAAACATATCTCCAATATGGAATAATCTCGCCAAGTCCGATTATGTCCGCTGGATCGCACAATCGGATCTCAATCTTGATAAAACTGATATCACACGGCACATCTGTAAACCAACTGTCCCGAGACAATGGCAAGTCCCGGATATCAATACAAAGCATGAATGCGCACATAATCAATAATGATAAACAATCAATGCATCAAAACGGGAATATCAATGACATGATAACTCCACACAAGATCGATGAAGGATCAACCACGAACGAGAATACCATGATGTGGTAACTCCATCAAGATCAATGAAGGATCAACAATCGGAAATGCCAACAATATGGTAAACTCCAACAAGATCAATAAAGGATCAGCAACCGAGAATACCAACGATATGGTAAACTCCAAAGAGATCAATAGAGAGACAATAACTGACAATACCGACGACACGGTAAACTCCAATAAGATTAATAAAGGAACAATATCCGAGAATACCGACGACACGGTAAACTCCAACAAGAGTAATAAGAGATCAACAGCCGAGGATACCGACGACACGGTAAACTCCAACAGGAATCAATCAATGACCAACAACCGAGAATACCAACGGTAAGGCAACTCCCAACGGAATCAATAAGAATCAATAACGAACGAGATTACCAATGATAGGGGGAACTCCAAACGAGATTAATAAGGGTCAATGACAAACGAGTTGACCATCGGTATGGTAGCCCAAACGACATCAGAAAAGGGTCAACGGGGACAGATACACGAGAGAATAAAATCGTCAATCATATACGAATCATATATACGGGATTTCAAGACAACCCGACTTTCGAACAGATCCGATTATACATGGACTGTGAACGACCAATCAATAAGACTCAAGATGGACGTCACAATACGCCCGATCCGGACATGTGTCCGTATACAAGCTAACCACAGTATTGATCAGATACACGTCTGGTCTCATACCTAATCAGTCTCACGACGTATGTCTCGTGCGCACGGTTCAATATGAGGTCGAAACAAACATATGCTACACGTGCTCGCCCTGAAAATCCTACACATGAACGATCAGAACGTATCTGACTCCAGATATGACACAATACAACATGACAACGAATATCGAAGAAACGCATATCCAACAAGGATCAGAAGACTTTACAAGAGGGCAACGATAACTCGATCATGAAAGACCGACACGACCACAATGTCGTATTCCGTCAGACAACAGTTCACAGCATGCTCAACAATGCATATGATAATAGCACATAAACTCCCAAGGTAGCAGCCAAGGATCACGGAAGCATCTACTCAGGAATAGTGCGAACAATATCACATAAAATCCCAAGGCAACAGCCCAGGGTCATGGAAGCATCTACTCAGGAATACTCCGGACATAGGTGCCATTTAGGAATTATCCCCTAACACATTTCCATACGGGTACCATATAGGTTTTATCCCCAACACATCGGCCCCACAGATTATAGCTCAAAGAAAGAGCACATCACAAAACGTAACAAATAATGGTGCACACTCACCATATGAAATATCAACACACACATGCAATAATGCAACAGGATGATTATCATAATCTAGAAATATTAATTTACCTCAAGCTGGAGACGCTAACCTTTCCACAACCAACATCCCTGAACGAATATACAGTTATTCGAATAATCCAAAAAGAAGTACAGTCCATAACTAATACCAATCCACCATCTCGAGTTCAATATCGGCATGATAACTAACCTTGACATCTAATCTCTCACACAACATACCAAATATAATTCACATCTCCGTTTCCACTAGACATCTTTAAAATCATATACATTATGATTTATCTCATTCCAATCATAATATACAAACTATCATTCGGACAATTCATATTCCATGATACCATTGCTATATGAATCATAAATGAAATGAAAATGAAATCATTTATTAAACATTATAAACTGAGCAAGCATAACTTGCCTCGATACCGATATGACGAAGTTGTGACCAATCCCGTCATCTTCATCTTCAAGCTCCGCAGCCCCGACCAAGGTGATTCATGCGTCCTCCAATTCCAATCACAGCACAACGATTAATTACCAACAATCACTTAACGCAACCTAATGCAATAATCAATTAACGATACGTTCGATAACAATCAATACAACCGATATAACCAACCAATCAAACTCAACGGTTCAACGACATTTCGATCATACGAAACCAAACCATATCAACTCTTAACAATACGAATACAAGCCGAAATTCGATAATCAATAATTCTAACAATGTCTTCAACATTCTTGGTTCCGACTTCAATCTTAATTACGGATTAACACAGCTCATCTTTGTAAATTCATTGGGATAAAATTACCGGTTATCATCATGAATAATCATAAGCCAAAATTAACCATAATCCTTCCCAATTCCATAAAACCACGGCATGTATAATTCAAGTGTTCTTCAAGGATATGAATCAATCCATAATCATGTTTGTAGCCAACAAACAACGTGATTCGATGGGTTCTATCATCTAAACCATCATTTAATTCATAATCCAAGGTATATATCATCATGTTCCTTAACATACGATTCATACAACCTCAAGAATCACAACCCAACACCGTAACCATCATCATACGAGGAAGACATCAACAACAACATCAAAATTCTAAATAGAAGAGAGGGATTATCCAACATACCTCTTGAAGATGAACAATACCATCAAACACTTGAAGAATCATTAACATCTTCATATCCAAGCTTCAAATCCATGCTCCCAAGCTCATAACCAAGTTAAAAGTGTCTAGAACATACTTAGAAGTGAAGAAGGATGGATATGGAGAGGAACACCTCTTTAGTTCGTGAGGAAATGAATGACCACTTCTTAATATATATAACCTGCACAGCTTTGTTACGTACATTAAGACCCAACCTTAACGTACGTAAGTCTCCTTAATGTATGATACATGTCCTGTATAGCGTACGCGGCATCCAGGGCTCACTGTCTTATTCCGCACCTTGTGTTACGTACGTAAAAACTTCGCTGTAGTGTACATAATACACAGTTGACTTGCTATAGTAACACACCTTCTTAACGTACGTAATGATGCATCTTTAACGTACGTAAGGGTCGAAGTTGACTCGCCTGTACACATCCTCGCCGAAAGCTGCCGACACCAGGCCCACCTGTCGACCACGGCTCGATTCTGTCTGATTCCCTTCTTAACATACATTATGTACCCACCTTAACGTACGTTAAGCTTGTTTAGTTACGTACGTAAGCTTAATCACTTAACGTACGTAATGGCTTTCATGTTTAGCCATTTTTGCTCCTGTCTGTCGTCTCAATATACTGAATATGTACACGCGACATACTGAGTACATATGCTCATTCCGATAACATTCTCATATGATACATCTTATGCACGATATCCTCAAATACAACTGTCGACCAAGTACGACAATTGTACAAATACTCATACAATATATCCGACATCTAAAAACACATCAAGCATGTAATATCCTAGAATTAAATATAATCTTGATAGATATACTGGCACGACTGTCACAGTTCCCAAAATTATCCACCCATAATGTATCGGTCCCCTCTGTACAATACAACTCAGATAAAATAATGCAAAAAATCATAGCGAAATTCTAGGATATTACATATCTTCCCACTTAAATAAGTTTCATCCTTGAAACTTAAAATCCTGTCGTAATCAATATCTCAATCCCAAAATATCTCAAAATCATGTCACCATGTTCAAAATAATCATCATCAAAGCCAAATAACTAAAAGAACATACTTACAGGTCCGTGAGGTCGATGATCTCCTGTGATAATAGCATACGACTCTCATACAAGGTCTCAACGCAGTAACAACACACTGGCATCGCAAATATAGCAATTTGAAATTATTTGAAAAATTTTGGAATCTCCAAAAATTAGTTTGACTCGAAGGTGGGAAAATTGTTTTCAAAAGTCACGCTACTACCGTACTGGTAGAGCCACATAACACACATGCCTGGGTTTTACGAAACCTAAAGCTCGGATACCATATTCTGTAACACCCTAGAACCGACCGGGAATATTACAGCACCGTGGGCCCCATATTGGAACCCACAAGGCTAAAATCATTTTCGCAAACGTTTAAAAATGCCAAAAGGCCAATGACGGTAATGTTTTAAATACTCAAATATTTTTTAAAATATTGTTCTCACTGACCGTCAGAAAATACCATTTGAAAGTACAAGGCAAAGACGTCGAAAGGGCATTTAGAAAGTAAACACGAGCTGGAAAAATACTGAAAGCCATTATAAAATTTCACACGCAGTGAATAGAGACACAATTAAATACATTTGCAGCGGAATTATAAAAACCAGAAAGAACACTCGAATCCCAATAACCACGCCATAGCCAGTATTACCGGAAAGCTCATCCCTTCACGACCGCTACTAGCTCGAACTCAGAGTACCTAAAAGATAAAGCCCACGAAGGGGTCAGCCATAATACTCAACAATGATAATGATCACATCACAAAAACAATTACATATCAATGTAATTACAAGGTAAGAATATTTCAAATGTAATCTTACCGACATAACCTTACCCACCCATCACAATCCATATCAAATCAATCCTTACCATAATCCACATCTCACATCCTTAAGTGACGAATCAATTCAAAGTTAACCATCTGTACTGTATCCGAAACGATACCAAGATTCTCAAACATAAACATATCTCCAATATGGAATAATCTTGCCAAGTCCGATTCTGTCCGCTGGATCGCACAATCGGATCTCAATCGTGATAAAACTGATATCACAGGGCACATCTGTAAACCAACAGTCCCGGGACAATGGCAAGTCCCGGATATCAATACAAAGCATGAATGCTCATACAATCAATAATGATAAACAATCAATGCATCAAAATGGGAATATCAATGACATGATAACTCCACACAAGATCGACGAAGGATTAACCACGAACGAGAATACCATGTTGTGGTAACTCCAACAAGATCAATGAAGGATCAACAACTGGGAATACCAACAATACGGTAAACTCCAACAAGATCAATAAAGGATCAGCAACCGAGAATACCAACGATATGGTAAACTCTAACGAGATCAATAGAGAGACAATAACCGACAATACCGACGACACGGTAAACTCTAATAGGATTAAGAAAGGAACAATAGCCGAGAATACCGACGACATGGTAAACTCCAGCAAGAGTAATAAGGGATCAACAGTCTAGGATACCGACGACACGATAAACTCCAACAGGAATCAATCAATGACCAACAACCGAGAATACCAATGTTAAGGCAACTCCCAACGGAATCCATTAGAATCAATAACGAACGAGATTACCAATGATAGGGGGAACTCCAAACGAGATTAATAAGGGTCAATGACAAACGAGTTGACCATTGGTATGGTAGCCCAAACGAGATCAGAAAAGGTTCAACAGGACAGATACACGAGAGAATAAAATCGTCAATCATATACGAATCATATATGTGGGATTTCAAAGACAACCCGACTTTCGAACAGATCCGATTATACATGGACTATGAACGACCAATCAATAAGACTCAAGATGGACGTCACAATATGTCCAATCCGGACATGTGTCCGTATACAATCCAACCACGGTATTGATCAGATACACGTCTGGTCTCATACCTAATCACTCTTACGAAGTACGTCTCGTGCGCACGGTTCAATATGAGGTCGAAACCAACATATGCTACATGTGCTCGCCCTGAAAATCCTACACATGAATGATCAGAACGTATCTGACTCCAGATATGTCACGATACAACATGACAACGAATCTCGAAGAAACGCATATCCAACAAGGATCACAAGACTTTACAAGAGGGCAACGATAACTCGATCATGATAGACCGACACGACCACAATGTCATATTCCGTCAGACAACAGTTCACAGCATGCCCAACAATGCATATGATAATAGCACATAAACTCCCAAGGCAGCAGCCAAGGGTCACGGAAGCATCTACTCAGGAATACTCCGGACAATATCACATAAACTCCCAAGGCAACAGCCAAGGGTCACGGAAGCATCTACTCAGGAATACTCCGGACATAGGTGCCATTTAGGTCTTATCCCCTAACACATTTCCATATGGGTACCATACAGGTTTTATCCCCAACAAATCGGCCCCACAGATTACAGCCCAAAGAAAGAGCACGTCACAAAACGTAACAAACAATGGTGCACACTCACCACATGAAATATCAACACACACATGCAATAATGCAACAGGATGATTATCATAATCTAGCAATATTAATTTACCTCAAGCTGGACACGCTAACCTTTCCACGACCAACATCCCTGAACGAATACACAGTTATTCGAATAATCCAAAATGAAGTACAATCCATAACTAATACCAAACCACCATCTAGAGTTCAATATCGGCATGATAACTAACATTGACATCTAATCTCTCACACAACAGACCAAATATAATTCACGTCTCCGTTTCCACTAGACATCTTTAAAATCATATACATTATGATTATCTGAGTCCAAGCATAATATACATACTATCATTCGGACAATTCATATTCCATGATACCATTGCTATATGAATCATAAATGAAATGAAAACGAAATCATTTATTAAACATTATAAACTGAGCAAGCATAACTTGCCTCGATACCGATATGAAGAAGTTGTGACCAATCCCGTCATCTTCATCTTCAAGCTCCGTATCCCCGACCAAGGTGATTCATGCGTCCTCCAATTCCAATCGTACCACAACGATTAATTACCAACAATCACTTAACACAAACTAATGCAATAATCAATTAACGATACGTTCGATAACAATCAATACAACCGATATAACCAACCAATCAAACTCAACGGTTCAACGACATTTCGATCATACGAAACCAAACCATATCAACTCTTAACAATACGAATACAAGCCAAAATTCGATAATCAATAATTCTAACAATGTCTTCAACATTCTTGGTTCCGACTTTAATTTTAATTATGGATTAACACGGCTCATCTTTGTAAATTCATTGGGATAAAATTACCGGTAATCATCATGAATAATCATAGGCCAAAATTAACTGTAATCCTTCCCAATTCCATAAAATCACGACATGTATAATTCAAGTGTTCTTCAAGGATATGAATCAATCCATAATCATGTTTGTAGCCAACAAACGACGTGATTCGATGGGTTTTATCATCTAAACCATCATTTAATTCATAATCCAAGGTATATATCATCATGTTCCTTAACATACGATTCATACAACCTCAAGAATCACAACCCAACACCGTAACCATCATCATACGAGGAAGACATCAACAACAACATCAAAATTCTAAATAGAAGAGAGGGATTATCCAACATACCTCTTGAAGATGAACAATACCATCAAACACTTGAAGAATCATTAACATCTTCATATCCAAGCCTCAAATCCATGCTCCCAAGCTCATAACCAAGTTAAAAGTGTCTAGAACATACTTAGAAGTGAAGAAGGACGGATATGGAGAGGAACACCTCTTTGGTTCGTGAGGAAATGAAAGACCACTTCTTAATATATAACCTGCACAGCTTTGTTACGTACATTAAGACCCAACCTTAACGTATGTAAGTCTCCTTAACGTATGCTACATGTCCTGTATAGCGTACGCAATCGGCATCCAGGGCTCACTGTCTTATTCCGCACCTTGTGTTACGTACGTAACAACTTCGCTGTAGTGTACATAATACACAGTTGACTTGCTATAGTAACACACCTTCTTAACGTACGTAATGATGCATCTTTAACGTACGTAAGGGTCGAAGTTGACTCGCCTGTCCACATCCGCGCCGAAAGCTGCCGACACCAGGCCCACCTGTCGACCATGGCTTGATCCTGTCCGATTCCCTTCTTAACATACATTATGTACCCACCTTAACGTACATTAAGCTTGTTTAGTTACGTACGTAAGCTTCATCACTTAACGTACGTAATGGCTTTCATGTTTAGCCATTTTTGCTTCTGTCTGTCGTCTCAATATACTGAATATGTACATGCGACATACTGAGTGCATATGCTCATTCTAATAACATTCTCATATGATACATCTTATGCACGATATCCTCAAATACAACTGTCGACCAAGTACGACAATTGTACAAATACTCATACAATATATCCGACATCCAAAAACACATCAAGCATGTAATATCCTAGAATTAAATATAATCTTGATAGATATACTGGCACGACTGTCACAGTTCCCAAAAATATCCACCCAAAATGTATCGGTCCCCTCTGTACAATACAACTCAGATAAAATAATGCAAAAAATCATAGCGAAATTCTAGGATATTACATATCTTCCCACTTAAATAAGTTTCGTCCTTGAAACTTAAAATCATATCGTAATCAATATCTCAATCCCGAAATATCTCGAAATCATGTCACCATGTTCAAAATAATCATCATCAAAGCCAAATAACTAAAAAAACATACTTACAGGTCCATGAGGTCGATGATCTCCTGTGATAATAACATACGACTCCCATATAAGGTCTTAACACAGTAACAGGACACTGGCATCGCAAATATAGCAATTTGAAATTATTTGAAAAATTTTGGAATCTCCAAAAATCAGTTTGACTCGAAGGTCGGAAAATTGTTTTCAAAAGTCACGCTACTACCGTACTGGTAGAGCCACATAACACACATGCCTGGGTTTTACGAAACCCAAAGCTCTGATACCATATTCTGTAACACCCCAGAACCGACCGGGAATATTACAGCACCGTGGGCCCCATATTGGAACCCACAAGGCTAAAATCATTTTCGCAAACGTTTAAAAATGCCAAAAGGCCAATGACGGTAATGTTTTAAATACTCAAATATTTTTTAAAATATTGTTCTCACTGACCATCAGAAAATACCATTTGAAAGTACAAGGCAAAGACGTCGAAAGGGCATTTAGAAAGTAAACACTAGTTGGAAAAATACTGAAAGCCATTATAAAATTTCACACGCAGTGAATAGAGACACAACTAAATAAATTTGCAGTGGAATTATAAAAACCAGAAAGAACACTCGAATCCCAATAACCACGCCATAGCCAGTATTACCGGAAAGCTCATCCCTTCACGACCGCTACTAGCTCGAACTCAGAGTACCTAAAAGATAAAGCCCACGACGGGGTCAGCCATAATACTCAACAATGATAATGATCACATCACAAAAACAATTACATATCAATGTAATTACAAGGTAAGAATATTTCAAATGTAATTTTACCGACATAACCTTACCCACTCATCACACTCCATATCAAATCAATCCTTACCATAATCCACATCTCACGTCCTTAAGTGATGAATGAATTCAAAGTTAACCACATACCAAGATTCTCAAACATAAACATATCTCCAATATGGAATAATCTTGCCAAGTCCGATTCTGTCCGCTGGATCGCACAATCGGATCTCAATCCTGATAAAACTGATATCACACGGCACATCTGTAAACCAACAGTCCCGAGACAATGGCAAGTCCCGGATATCAACACAAAGCATGAATGCTCATACAATCAATAATGATAAACAATTAATGCATCAAAATGGGAATATCAATGACATGAAAACTCCACACAAGATCGACAAAGGATTAACCACGAACGAGAATACCATGTTGTGGTAACTCCAACAAGATCAATGAAGGATCAACAACCGGGAATACCAACAATACGGTAAACTCCAACAAGATCAATAAAGGATCAGCAACCGAGAATACCAACGATATGGTAAACTCTAACGAGATCAATAGAGAGACAATAACCGTCAATACCGACGACATAGTAAACTCCAATAGGATTAAGAAAGGAACAATAGCCGAGAATACCGACGACACGGTAACTCCAACAAGAGTAATAAGGGATCAACAGTCGAGGATACCGACGACACGATAAACTCCAACAGGAATCAATCAATGACCAACAACCGAGAATACCAACGTTAAGGCAACTCCCAACGGAATCCATTAGAATCAATAACGAACGAGATTACCAATGATAGGGGGAACTCCAAACGAGATTAATAAGGGTCAATGACAAACGAGTTGACCATTGGTATGGTAGCCCAAACGAGATCAGAAAAGGGTTAACGGGACAGATACACGAGAGAATAAAATCGTCAATCATATACGAATCATATATGTGGGATTTCAAAGATAACCCGACTTTCGAACAGATCCGATTATACATGGACTGTGAACGACCAATCAATAAGACTCAAGATGGATGTCACAATATGCCCAATCCAGACATGTGTCCATATACAAGCCAACCACGGTATTGATCAGATACACGTCTGGTCTCATAGCTAATCAGTCTTACAAAGTAGGTCTCGTGCGCACGGTTCAATATGAGGTCGAAACCAACATATGCTACACGTGCTCGCCCTGAAAATCCTACACATGAATGATCAGAACGTATCTGACTCTAGATATGTCACGATACAACATGACAACGAATCTCGAAGAAACGCATATCTAACAAGGATCAGAAGACTTTACAAGAGGGCAACGATAACTCGATCATGAAAGACCGACACGACCACAATGTCATATTCCGTCAGACAACAGTTCACAGCATGCCCAACAATGCATATGATAATAGCACATAAACTCCCAAGGCAGCAGCCAAGGGTCACGGAAGCATCTACTCAGGAATACTCCGGACAATATCACATAAACTCCTAAGGCAGCAGCCAAGGGTCACAGAAGCATCTACTCAGGAATACTCCGGACATAGGTGCCATTTAGGTCTTATCACCTAACACATTTCCATATGGGTACCATACAGGTTTTATCCCCAACACATCGGCCCCACAGATTACAGCCCAAAGAAAGAGCACATCACAAAACGCAACAAACAATGGTGCACACTCACCACATGAAATATCAACACACACATGCAATAATGCAACAGGATGATTATCATAATCTAGCAATATTAATTTACCTCAAGCTGGACACGCTAACCTTTCCACGACCAACATCCCTGAACGAATACACAGTTATTCGAATAATCCAAAATGAAGTACAATCCATAACTAATACCAAACCACCATCTCGAGTTCAATATCGGCATGATAACTAACATTGACATCTAATCTCTCACACAACAGACCAAATATAATTCACGTCTCCGTTTCCACTAGACATCTTTAAAATCATATACATTATGATTATCTGAGTCCAAGCATAATATACATACTATCATTCGGACAATTCATATTCCATGATACCATTGCTATATGAATCATAAATGAAATGAAAACGAAATCATTTATTAAACATTATGAACTGAGCAAGCATAACTTGCCTCGATACCGATATGAAGAAGTTGTGACCAATCCCGTCATCTTTATCTTCAAGCTCCGTAGCCCCGACCAAGGTGATTCATGCGCCCTCCAATTCCAATCGTACCACAACGATTAATTACCAACAATCACTTAACGCAAACTAATGCAATAATCAATTAACGATACGTTCGATAACAAACAATACAACCGATATAACCAACCAATCAAACTCAACGGTTCAACGACATTTCGGTCATACAAAACCAAACCATATCAAGTCTTAACAATACGAATACAAGCCAAAATTCGATTATCAATAATTCTAACAATGTCTTCAACATTCTTAGTTCCGACTTCAATTTTAATTATGGATTAACACGGCTCATCTTTGTAAATTCATTGGGATAAAATTACCGGTAATCATCATGAATAATCATAGGCCAAAATTAACCATAATCCTTCCCAATTCCATAAAATCACGACATGTATAATTCAAGTGTTCTTCAAGGATATGAATCAATCCATAATCATGTTTGTAGCCAACAAACGACGTGATTCAATGGGTTCTATCATCTAAACCATCATTTAATTCATAATCCAAGGTATATATCATCATGTTCCATAACATACGATTCATACAACCTCAAAAATCACAATAACAACACTGTAACCATCATCATACGAGGAAGACATCAACAACAACATCAAAATTCGAAATAGAAGAGAGGGATTATCCAACATACCTCTTAAAGATGAATAATACCATCAAACACTTGAAGAATCATTAACATCTTCATATCCAAGTCTCAAATCCATTCTCCCAAGCTCATAACCAACTTAAAAGTGCCTAGAACACACTTAGAAGTGAAGAAGGACAGATATGGAGACGAACACCTCTTTGGTTCGTGAGGAAATGAAAGACCACTTCTTAATATATAACCTGCACAGCTTTGTTACGTACATTAAGACCCAACCTTAACGACGTAGGTCTCCTTAATGTACGCTACATGTCCTGTATAGCGTACGCAATCGGCATCCAGGGCTCACTGTCTTATTCCGCACCTTGTGTTACGTACGTAACAACTTCGCTGTAGTGTACATAATACACAGTTGACTTGCTATAGTAACACACCTTCTTAACGTAAGTAATGATGCATTCTTAACGTACGTAAGGGTCGAAGTTGACTCGCCTGTCCACATCCGCACCGAAAGCTTCCGACACCGGGCCCACCTGTTGACCACGGCGCTATCCTATCCGATTCCCTTCTTAACATACATTATGTACCCACCTTAACGTACGTTAAGCTTGTTTAGTTACGTACGTAAGCTTCATCACTTAACTTACATAATGCCTTTCATGTTTAGCCATTTTTGCTCCTGTCTGTCGTCTCAATATACTGAATACGTACGCGCGACATACTGAGTACTTATGCTCGTTCCGATAACATTCTCATACGATACATCTGATGCACGATATCCTCAAATACAATTGTCGACCAAGTACGGAAATTGTACAAATACTCATACAATATATCCGACATCCAAAAACACATCAAGCATGTAATATATCCACAGTTCCCAAAATTATCCACCCGTAATGTATCGGTCCCACTTTGTATAATACAACTCAGATAAAATAATGCGAAAAATCGTAGCGAAATTCTAGGATATTACATATCTTCCCACTTAAATAAGTTTCGTCCTCGAAACTTAAAATCTTGTCATAATCAATATCTCAATCCCGAAATATCTCAAAATCATGTCACCATGTTCAAAATAATCATCATCAAAACCAAATAACTGAAAGAACATACTTACAGGTCCGTGAAGTCGATGATCTCACGTGATACTAGCATACGACTCCCATACAAGGTCTCAACATAGTAACAACACACCGAAATCGCAAATATAGCAATTTGAAATTATTTCAAAAATTTTGGAATCTCCACAAATTAGTTTGACTTGAAGGTCGGAAAATTATTTTCAAAAGTCACGCTACTACCGCACTGGTAGAGCCACATAACACACATGCCCGGGTTTTATGAAACCCAAAGCTCTGATACCATATTATGTAACACCCCAGAACCGATCGGGAATATTACAGCACCGTGGGCCCCACATTGGAACCCACAAGGCTAAAATCATTTTCGCAAACGTTTAAAAATGCCAAAAGGCCAATGACGGTAATGTTTTAAATACTCAAATATTTTTCAAAATGTTGTTCTCACTTACCGTCCGAAAATACCATTTTAAAGTACAAGGCAAAGACGCCGAAAGGGCATTTAGAAAGTAAAGACGAGTTGGAAAAATACTGAAAGCCATTATAAAATTTCACACGCAGTGAATAGAGACACAATTAAATACATTTGCAGCGGAATTATAAAAACCAGAAAGAACACTCGAATCCCAATAACCACGCCATAGACAGTATTACCGGAAAGCTCATCCCTTCACGACCGCTACTAGCTCGAACTCAGAGTACCTAAAAGATAAAGCCTACGACAGAGTCAGCCATAATACTCAACAACGATAACGATCACATCACAAAAAAAATTACATATCAATGTAATTACAAGGTAAGAATATTTCCAATGTAATCTTACCGACATAACCTTACCCACCCATCACAATCCATATCAAATCAATCCTTACCATAATCCACATCTCACGTCCTTAAGTGACAAATGAATTCAAAGGTAACCATCTGTACTGTATCTGAAACGATACCAAGATTCTCAAACATAAACATATCTCCAATATGGAATAATCTGGCCAAGTCCGATTCTGTCCGCTGGATCGCACAATCGGATCTCATTCCTGATAAAACCGATATCACTAGACACATCTGTAAACCAACTGTCCCGAGACAATGGCAAGTCCCGGATATCAATACAAAGCATGAATGCTCACACAATCAATAATGATAAACAATCAAGGCATCAAAATGGGAATATCAATGACATGATAACTCCACACAAGATCGACGAAGGATCAACCACGATGATGTGGTAACTCCATCAAGATTAATGAAGGATCAACAAACGGGAATACCAACAATACGGTAAACTCCAACAAGATCAATAAAGGATCAGCAACCGAGAATACCAACGATACGGTAAACTCCAACTAGATCAATAGAGAGATAATAACCGACAATACCGACGACATAGTAAACTCCAATAGGATTAATAAAGGAACAATAGCCGATAATACCGACGACAAGGTAAACTCCAACAAGAGTAATAAGGGATCAACAGTCGAGGATACTGACGACACGGTAAACTCCAACAGGAATCAATCAATGACCAACAACCGAGAATACCAACGGTAAGGAAACTCCAAACGGAATCAAGAAGAATTAATAACGAACGAGATTACCAATGATAGGGGGAACTCCAAACGAGATTAATAAGGGTAAATGACAAACGAGTTGACCATCGGTATGGTAGCCCAAACTAGATCAGAAAAGGGTCAACGGGGACAGCTACACGAGAGAATAAAATCGTTAATCATATACGAATCATATATACGGGATTTCAAAGACAACCCGACTTTCGAACAGTTCTGATTATACATGGACTGTGAATGACCAATCAATAAGACTCAAGATGGACGTCACGATACGCACGATCCGTACATGTGTTCGTATACAAGCCAACCACAGTATTGATCAGATACACATCTGGTCTCATACCTAATCAGTCTCACGAAGTATGTCTCGTGCGCACGGTTCAATATGAGGTCGAAATCAACATATGTTACACGTGGCCGCCTTGAAAATCCTACATATGAACGATCAGAACGTATCTGACTCCAGATATGTCACGATACAACATGACAATGAATCTCGAAGAAACGCATATCCAACAAGGATCAGAAGACTTTACAAGAGGGCAATGATAACTCGATCATGAAAGACCGACACGACCACAATGTCGTATTCCGTCAGACAACAGTTCACAACATGCTCAACAATGCATATGATAATAGCACATAAACTCCCAAGGCAACAACCAAGGGTCACGGAAGCATCTACTCAAGAATACTCCGGACAATATCACATAAACTCCCAAGGCAGCAGCCCAGGGTCACGGAAGCATCTACTCAGGAATACTCCGGATATAGGTGCAATTTAGGTCTTATCCCCTAACACATTTCCATACGGGTACCATACAGGTTTTATCCCCAACAGATCGGCCCCACAGATTACACCTCAAAGAAAGAGCACATCACAAAACGTAACAAATAATGGTGCACACTCACCACATGAAATATCAACACACACATGCAATAATGCAACATGATGATTATCATAATCTAGAAATATTAATTTACCTGAAGTTGGAGACACTAACCTTTCCACGACCAACATCCCTTAATGAATACACAGTTATCCGAACAATCCAAAATGAAGTACAGTCCATAACTAATACCAAACCACCATCTCGAGTTCAATATCGGCATCATAACTAACATTGACATCTAATATCTCACACAACAGACCAAATATAATTCACGTCTCCATTTCTACTAGACATATTTAAAATCATATACATTATGATTTATCTCAGTCCAAGCATAATATACATACTATCATTCCGACAATTCATATTCCATGATACCATTGCTATATGAATCATAAATGAAATGAAAACGAAATCATTTATTAAATATTATGAACCGAGCAAGCATAACTTGCCTCGATACTGATATGTCGAAATTGTGACCAATCCCGTCATCTTCATCTTCAAGCTCCGCAGCCCCGGCCAAGGTGATTCATGCGTCCTCCAATTCCAATCGCAGCACAACGATTAATGACCAACAATCACTTAACGCAACCTAATGCGATAATCAATTAACGATACGTTCGATAACAATCAATACAACCGATATAACCAACCAATCAAACTCAATGGTTCAATGACATTTCGATCATACGAAACCAAACCATATCAACTCTTAACAATATGAATACAAGCCGAAATTCGATAATCAATAATTCTAACAATGTCTTCAACATTCTTGGTTCCGACTTCAATCTTAATTACGGATTAACACGGCCATCTTTGTAAATTCACTGGGATAAAATTACCGGTTATCATCATGAATAATCATAAGCCAAAATTAACCGTAATCCTTCCCAATTCAATAAAATCATGACATGTATAATTCAAGTGTTCTTCAAGGATATGAATCAATCCATAATCATGTTTGTAGCCAACAAACGACGTTATTCGATGGGTTCTATCATCTAAACCATCATTTAATTCATAATACAAGGTATAAACCATCATGTTCCTTAACATACGATTCATACAACCTCAAGAATCACAACAACAACACCGTAACCATCATCATACAAGGAAGACATCAACAACAACATCAAAATTCGAAATAGAAGAGAGGGGTTATCCAACACATCTCTTGAAGATGAATAATACCATCAAACACTTGAAGAATCATTAACATCTTCATATCCAAGCCTCAAGTCCATGCTACCAAGCTCATAACCAAGTTAAAAGTATCTAGAACACACTTAGAAGTGAAGAAGGACGGATATGGAGAGGAACACCTCTTTGGTTCGTGAGGAAATGAAAGACCACTTCTTAATATATAACCTGCACTGCTTTGTTACGTACGTTAAGACCCAACCTTAACGTACGAAAGTCTCCTTAATGTATGCTACATGTCCTGTATAGCGTACGTAATCGGCATCCATGGCTCACTGTCTTATTTCGCACCCTGTGTTACGTACGTAACAACTTCGCTGTAGCGTATGTAATACACAGTTGACTTGCTACAGTAACACACCTTCTTAACGTACGTAATGATGCATCCTTAACGTACGTTAGGCTCGAGGTTGACTCGCCTGTCCACATCCACGCCGAAGTTGCCGACACCGGGCCCACCTGTCGACCACGGCTCGATCCTATCCGATTCCCTTCTTATGGTACGTTATGTACCCACCTTAACGTACGTTAAGCTTGTTTAGTTACGTAGGTAAGCTTCATCACTTAACGTACGTAATGGCTTGCATACTTGGCCATTTTTGCTCCTGTCTGTCGTCTCAATATACTGAATACATACACGCGACATATGCTCGTTCCGATAACATTCTCATACGATACCTCTGATGCACGATATCCTCAAATACAATTGTCGACCAAGTACGGCAATTGTACAAATACTCATACAATATATCCGACATCCCAAAACACATCAAGCATGCAATATACTAGAATTAAATATAATCTTGATAGATATACTGGCACGACTATCACAGTCCCAAAATTATCCACCCATAATGTATCGGTCCCACTCTGTACAATACAACTCAGATAAAATAATGCAAAAAATCATAGCGAAATTCTAGGATATTACATATCTTCCCACTTAAATAAGCTTCGTCCTCGAAACATAAAATCTTGTCATAATCAATATCTCAATCCCGAAATATCTCAAAATCATGTCACCATGTTCAAAATAATCATCATCAAAACCAAATAACTAAAAGAACATACTTACAGGTCCGTGAAGTCGATGATCTCCCGTGATACTAGCATACGACTCCCATATAAGGTCTAAACACAGTAACAACACACCGGCATCGCAAATATCGCAATTTGAAATTATTTCAAAAATTTTGGAATCTCCAAAAATCAATTTGACTCGAAGGTCGGAAAATTATTTTCAAAAGTCACGCTACTACCGTACTGGTAGAGCCACATAACACACATGCCCGGGTTTTCCGAAACCCAAAGCTCTGATACCATATTCTGTAACATCCCAGAACCGACCTGGAATATTACAGTGTCGTGGGCCCCACATTGGAACCCACAAGGCTAAAATCATTTTCGCAATAAAAATGCCAAAAGGTCAATGACGGTAATGTTTTAAATACTCAAATATTTTTCAAAATGTTGTTCTCACTTACCGTCAGAAAATACCATTTGAAAGTACAAGGCAAAGACGCAGAAAGGACATTTAGAAAGTAAACACGAGTTGGAAAAATACCGAAAGCCATTATAAAATTTCACACGCAGCGAATAGAGACACAATTAAATACATTTGCAGCGGAATTATAAAAACCAGAAAGAATACTCGAATTCCAATAACCACGCCATAGCCAGTATCACCGGAAAGCTCATCCCTTCACGACCGCTACTAGCTCGAACTCCGAGTACCTAAAAGATAAAGCCCACGACGGGGTCAGCCATAATGCTCAACAATGATAACGATCACATCACAAAAACAGTTACATATCAATGTAATTACAAGGTAAGAATATTTCCAATGTAATCTTACCGACATAACCTTACCCACCCATCACAATCCATATCAAATCAATCCTTAACATAATCCACATCTCACGTCCTTAAGTGACAAATGAATTCAAAAGTAACCATCTGTACTGTATCTGAAACGATACCAAGATTCTCAAACATAAACATATCTCCAATATGGAATAATCTGGGCAAGTCCGATTCTTTCCGCTGGATCGCACAATCGGATCTCAATCCTGATAAAACCGATATCACACGACACATCTGTAAACCAACTGTCCCGAGGCAATGGCAAGTCCCGGATATCAATACAAAGCATGAATGCACACACAATCAATAATGATAAACAATCAATGCATCAAAACGGGAATATCAATGACATGATAACTCCACACAAGATCGACGAAGGATCAACCACGAACGAGAATACCATGATGTGGTAAACTCCAACAAGATCAATAAAGGATCAGCAACCGAGAATACCAACGATACGGTAAACTCCAACAAGAGTAATAAGGGATCAACAGCCGAGGATACCGACGACACGGTAAACTCCAACAGGAATCAATCAATGACCAACAACCGAGAATACCAACGGTAAGGCAACTCCCAACGGAATCAATAAGAATCAATAACGAACGAGATTACCAATTATAGGGGGAACTCCAAACGAGATTAATAAGGGTCAATGACAAACGAGTTGACCATCGGTATGGTAGCCCAAACTAGATCAAAAAAGGGTCAACGGGGACAGATACACGAGAGAATAAAATCGTCAATCATATACGAATCATATATATGGGATTTCAAAGACAACCCGACTTTCGAACAGATCAGATTATACATGGATTGTGAACGACCAATCAATAAGACTCAAGATGGACGTCACGATACGCCCGATCCGGACATGTTTCTGTATACAAGCCAACCACGGTATTGATCAGATACACGTCTAGTCTCATATCTAATCAGTCTCACGAAGTACGTCTCGTGCGCACGGTTCAATATGAGGTCGAAACCAACATATACTACACGTGCTCGCCCTGAAAATCCTACACATGAACGATCAGAACGTATCTGACTCCAGATATGTCACGATACAACATGACAATGAATCTTGAAGAAACGCATATCCAACAAGGATCAGAGGACTTTATAAGAGGCCAACAATAACTCGATCATGAAAGACCAACATGACCACAATGTCGTATTCCGTCAGACAACAGTTCACAACATGCTCAACAATGCATATGATAATAGCACATAAACTCCCAAGGCAGTAGCCAAGGGTCACGGAAGCATCTACTCATGAATACTCCGAACAATATCACATAAACTCCCAAGGCAGCAGTCAAGGGTCACAAAAGCATCTACTCAGGAATACTCCAGACATAGGTGCCATATAGGTCTTATCCCCTAACACATTTCTATACGGGTACCATACAGGTTTTATCCCCAACACATCGGCCCCACAGATTACAGCTCAAAGAAAGAACACATCACAAAACATAACGAACAATGGTGCACACTCACCACATGAAATATCAACACACACATGCAATAATGCAACATGATGATTATCATAATCTAGCAATATTAATTTACCTCAAGCTGGAGACACTAACCTTTCCACGACCAACATCCCTTAACGAATACACAATTATCTGAATAATCCAAAATGAAGTACATTCCATAACTAATACCAAAACACCATCTCGAGTTCAATATGGGCATGATAAAATTCACGTCTCCATTTCCACTAGACATCTTTAAAATCATATACATTATGATTTATCTCAGTCCAAGCATAATATATATACTACCATTCCGACAATTCATATTCCATGATACCATTGCTATATCAATCATAAATGAAATGAAAACGAAATCATTTATTAAACATTATGAACTGAGCAAGCATAACTTGCCTCGATATGACGAAGTTGTGACCAATACCGTCATCTTCATCTTCAAGCTCCGCAGCCCCGACCAAGGTGATTCATGCGTCCTCCAATTCCAATCGCAGCACAACGATTAATTACCAACAATCACTTAACGCAACCTAATGCAATAATCAATTAACGATACGTTCGATAACAATCAATACAACCGATATAACCAACCAATCAAACTCAATGGTTCAACGACATTTCGATCATACGAAACCAAATCATATCAACTCTTAACACTATGAATACAAGCCGAAATTCGATAATCAATAATTCTAACAATGTCTTCAACATTCTTGGTTCCGAGTTCAATCTTAATTACGGATTAACACGGCTCATCTTTGTAAATTCATTGGGATAAAATTACTGGTTATCATCATGAATAATCATTGGCCAAAATTAACCATAATCCTTCCTAATTCCATAAAATCACGACATGCATAATTCAAGTGTTCTTCAAGGATATGAATCAATCCATAATCATGTTTGTAGCCAACAAACGACGTGATTCGATGTGTTCTATCATCTAAACCATCATTTAATTCATAATCCAAGGTATATATCATCATGTTCCTTAATATACGATTCATACAACCTCAATAATCACAACAACAACACCGTAACCATCATCATACGAGGAAGACATCAACAACAACGTCAAATTTCGAAATAGAAGAGAGGGATTATCCAACATACCTCTTGAAGATGAATAATACCATCAAACACTTGAAGAATCATTAACATCTTCATATCCAAGCCTCAAATCCATGCTCCCAAGCTCATAACCAAGTCAAAAGTGTCTAGAACACACTTAGAAGTGAAGAATGACAGATATTGTAACACCCCCAAGTTATTCAGGGAATATTACAGCGCCGTAAGCCCCACCATGGGACCCACAAGGCTAAACATACGCGGAACTATAAATTTTGACCGAGAAGGTCTACATTTAATGGAATGAAGAACAATACAAAGGGTATTCAAAACATAACCAATGTATCCAAAGACATCACAACACACATCAATACTTCGGCAAACACAGGTCGGATCATCAAGGAAGATGGAAAACAATACTCGAGTATTCATTAACCATTCCAGTACAACAATACTGAATGGAAAACTCAAAACATAACCGGAGGAAAGACACAGTATCACACTTGCCCACCATCTTCATGCCGACCCGATACCTGCCTGTCTGCTCTCCTGGAACCTGAAATACATAAAAAGTATTTCCCCCATAAAGGGGTTAACCTTCGAATAGCTAGTGCAAGTATATCAAGTATGAAACACAATACTCCTCGACAATAAAGTAAATGTAACCGTCAATTCATCAAATCAAGACTAGTATTCCGGAATAACTAAATCTCATAGCATCACATCAATACATATATGAATACCGTGGAACCGCACCAGAGGCTAGGGAACCCTCAGAGGACTCGTCGGTCCATCCCAGAGTGGTTCGTTCATATCATTCGTGGAATCACACCGAGAGGCTACGAAACCCTCAGGGGACCCGTCAGCCCTCCCCATAGTGGATATAAATAATAATGCCATTAATATATCTTACTTTCAAAGTCGAGAACGTACAATCATAATTATATACTTGTCTTTGAGACATCGAGAAATCGAATGGAAAAAGGGTATGAGTTCGGTAGGTCTAAGAATGCGCTTCCGGCACCTAAACGATTCGCAAGGAATATGATAATCAATTATCCATACTCAAATTACACGAAGAAACTCCCGAAACCGGTCTACAATTCATGAAAATGCACGGATAAACAACTAGAGGTTGGAAAATCGTCCAAACCCTCACAAGTCCGAAAA
Source organism: Orobanche coerulescens (assembly GCA_033398695.1). Lineage (NCBI taxonomy): Eukaryota > Viridiplantae > Streptophyta > Magnoliopsida > Lamiales > Orobanchaceae > Orobanche > Orobanche coerulescens. The sequence continues at coordinate 91,202,248 of CM065808.1, read as the reverse complement.
CGGCACAATCCAATCCATAAAATCATCGGAAAAGCATGCATACGGGATAGATACATCATAATCTCAATGTCCTCAAGCTTCAAAATGGATAAATCGGACGAATCTACAAAAAATCCCAAAATTCCCAAAAATAGGGTTCTAAGGATTTTTACCTTGATTCGGACGTTAGGATGGATTAGATGTTGTGAAATCCTTGTTCTCCAACCAAATATGTTGTTGTTAGAAGAAAGATCGCTTCCAATCGCCCAAAATCGTCTCTCCCGAGCTGCTCCCATCGGAAATGAGTGAAGAGGATGAAAAATGACGAAATGGAAGTCAATTGTCCAATATATATCCGCCCAGTCTAGCGCACGTTATGCCTCCTTCATTAACGTGCGCTAGCGAAGTCACCAGGTAGTCCAGTAGCTTCTTCCGGCCCCGTTAGCGTGCGCTAATCGCCTATCTCTAGCGTATGCTAGCCAAAAAGTGGCATCCAGTAACTGGAGTCCAGAACCTACTGTCCTCTGCCCTGCTCAAGCCTTAGCATGCGCTACCGCTATGGCTTAGCGTGCGTTATGCAACAGCTATAGCGTGCGCTATCCGAATCCTAGCCTACGTTTACCTGATAGTCCAGAAAACCTGACAACCTGACTGCCTCTGTCAACCAGCCCGTTAGTATGCGCTATGGACGGATGTTAGCATGCGCTACTAACCACGAATAGCGCGCGCTAACGAACTCCTAGCGCACGTTAATCCTCCAATCCATAGAGCAGTCCGAGTTACTGGTTCTGACCTGACTGGTCCCTTAGCGCGCGCTACGGCTCAAAGCTAGCATGCGCTAATCAAGCAGAAATAGCGTGCGTTAGCCTAGGCCTAGCGTGCGCTATTTTTCTGGCCCAGAACACTTACGCAAGGTCTAAACAACACGATCGTGACCCAAACAAGATACGAAAATCAATAACAATATCAACAACATCTCCAAGCGTTTATAGAGCGACAAAATAAGAAGAACGGCAAGGTCAAACAGTCAATAAAAAGTACGGGTATTACATTCTCCCCCTCTAAAAAGAAGTTTCGTCCCGAAACTTAAGAAATAAAAAGTTCGGGGTATTCCAATTGCATCTTCTCCTCCATCTCCCAAGTCGCCTCGTCGACTCCATGTCTCGACCATTGCACTTTAACCAGTGGAGTGGTCTTATGCCGAAGTTGTTTCTTGCGACGCTCAAGGATCTTCACGGGTTTCTCCGGAAAGGTAATATCCTCGGCTACGTCAATCTCAATCTAGTCAATAACATGGCTCGGATCCAGCACGTACTTTCTCAGCTGAGACACATGAAAAACACTATGGACATGATTCAAAGCTGGAGGCAACGCCAAGCTATAATCTAAATCTCCAACTCTGTCCAAAATCTCGAAAGGTCCGATATACCTCGACTAAGTTTCCCCTTTTTCCCGAAGCAAAAAACTCCTCTGGTCGGCGACACCTTGAGCAATACATGATCCCCCACTTCAAACTCCAAGGGTCGATGACGAGTATCAGCATAAGATTTCTGACGACTCTGGGCAGTCAGCAATCGGTCCCGGATAATAGAAATCTTTTCCTTAGTCTCCATCAACATATCCAGTTCCGTTCCAATTAGCTCGGAAGCCTCGTCCCAACATAATGGCGACCTACATCGCCTACCATAAAGTGCCTCGAAGGGTGCCATTTTGATCGACGCATGCCAACTATTATTGTAACCAAACTCGATCAACAGTAAGTGAAGCTCCCAATCATTACTCCAGTCTAAGGCACAAGCCCGCAACATATCTTCCAACGTCTGAATCGTCCTCTCTGTCTGACCGTCCGACTGAGGATGAAAGGAAGTGCTCAATCTCAACTCAGTACCCAAAGCCTGATGAACAGCCTGCCAAAAATGCGATACGAAATGACCGTCTCGATCAGAAACAATGGTCTTGGGGGCACCGTGCAACCTTACGATCTCAGTACTAAAGGTTCGAGCCAGTCTATCTGGTCCCCAAGTATCCTTAATACCCAAGAAGTGTGCAGACTTGGTCAACCGATCGACAATTACCCAAATCATATTCATTACGGCCCGAGTTCTAGGAATATTACGACGGTGATGCAGATTTTGGCGAGACCTTCGCCCTTTGCAAATCTGGGCCAATGGGAGAATTCTTGATACAGGGAGGCTTTCTTTTTAAGGGAAATCGTCTTTGCCTACCCAAGCACACGGTTCGAGAATTGCTGGTTCGAGAGGCTCACGGGGGAGGTTTGGCTGGCCACTTTGGTTCGGCTAAGACATTAGATGTGCTGAAAGAACATTTTTATTGGCCAAAAATGCAGGGGCATGTCAGTAACGTAATTAGTAAGTGTGTGACATGCCATGTTGCAAAGAGTTCATTCAAACCAGGATTATACATACCTTTACCGATTCCGGAGAGGCCATGGGAAGATGTCTCGATGGATTTTATTGTGGCTTTACCGCATACTCAACGAGGGAGGTATGCGATTATGGTTGTTGTCGATCGTTTTTCAAAGATGGCTCATTTTATTGCTTGTCACAAAACCGATGATGCGAGTAATGTTGCTGATTTGTATTTTCGAGAGGTGGTACGTTTACATGGGATTCCGAAGACTATTGTTTCCGATCGGGACTCCAAATTTCTCAGCTACTTTTGGAACACTCTATGGAGGAAGTTGGGAACAAAACTCTTGTTTAGCACTTCACACCACCTGATACGGGTCCAAGGGAAGAAGACGAGGTGATGATCGACGTAAACAACCATGCAACTTACTTGGGCGCGAAAACAGAGACGAGACACAGAGTTACCTTAATAACCGGACTTGGAGTAACTTAAACACTATGTAACTTGCAACTTGGGGAAAGGAACCCAAGTGGTAAAAGAATAAAAGTATTTCAGCATTTTCTTTATTGTAAAGACATCAGGATTTTTGGCAACATGTTGTGCGAAAAGGCGGCTATTAGCTTCAACTTGGAGACAAGGCCCAGCTTTTACTTTTGTCAGCAAGTGACATGAGGAACCTTTTTATTATCTTTTCATTATTTTAGAACCAGCTTGTAATAGTTTAGATTATCTTGTCAGGCTACTTTTGCCTATAAATAGTGGCAGTAGAGTTGTAATGAAACAGAATTGAATTTTGAAGAAAGAAGAATACACTTTGTGTTTTCCTTGGTGAATGCTTTTCATCAAAACTTTGATTATTATTCGATGCGTTTTCGAATCTTAATCCGATTGATTCTCAATAGGTCTTGAGAAGAAATCACTTTATCGAATTATAGGTCTAATTCGATAAAACATCTATTTCTGCCCTGTTTCGATATTCTGTTTGTTTTCGATACAGTTTTATACTTGTTCGGTTTTTCGCATCAAGTGTTGATCGACCTTTCGAACTTGTTTCCCATTTTCAATTCGCATCTGATCGAAACGTGCTGTCTCGAGTGTCGCTGTTTGGAGGTGGCCTGTATCAAGTCTTTTACATTTGGCCAAGTTCCTGTCTTGTTGCTGTATCGAGTTGCCGTCATCCTTTCCTGTCGCGAGTGCGTGCCGCTAGCCCGTGTTATTGCTGTAGTGAACTGGTTTTCTCAGTTCCCCCCAGTTTCTTCCCGTTAGCTTCCGCTCGTCAAAACACCTTCCTGCTGTATCGATAGCGAATTCACATCACCAGCGAGAATTCGTATCATAAGTGGCATCGGAGCCCAAGTTCTTGATCTTTGGCATTTTGGATCTCAACGACGCTGATTTCTTGGCAAGTAGTGATGAAATCCATAGAGATGTCTTCCCACTTCCACTCGGGAATGGGAAGCGGTTTCAACAACCCCGTTGGTCGTTGATGTTTGATCTTGACTTGTTGACACGTCAAGCACCGTAGTACAAACTCCGTGACATCCTTCTTCAAGTTTTTCCACCAAAAATTGCGCTTCAAATCTTTGTACATCTTACTCGTCCCGGGGTGGATTGAGTAAGGCGTAGCATGAGCTTCTCGGAGAATTCTCTGCCTCAACTCTAAATCGTTCAGAACACAAAGCCTGCCCTGAAATCTCAGAATACTATCCTCGTGAACCATAAAGCAAGGAGCTTTTCCTTTAATTACATCTTCCTTCAGTTGAGAAATCATCGGGTCACTCCACTGCTTCCCTTTGATGTCATCAACCAAGGACGAAGTAATTTCGAGAGTACACAACTGTCCCTGTACTCGTTGAAGCCAAACTTCTATCCCTTACTCAATTAAATCCTGACGAATTTCCATCTGAGATATAGGAACCTCGAGCATTTGAAGAGATGTCGATTTATGGCTCAAAGCATCACGACGACATTGGCTTTTCCGGGGTGGTAATGAATTTCCAAATCATAATCCTTTATCAACTCTAACCAACGTCTCTGTCTCATATTCAGCTCCTTCTGACTGAAAATATACTTCAGGCTCTTGTGATCGGAATAAATCGGACACGGAGAACCATACAAATAATGCCGCCAAATCTTGAGTGCGAAGACAATTGCGGCCAACTCTAAATCGTGAGTAGGATAATTCATCTCATAAGGCTTTAATTGTCGTGACGCAAAAGCTATCGTCTTATCATGCTGCATAAGTACATAGCCCAAACCTTGACCCGAAACATCACTATAAACTGCAAAGCCCTCACTACCATGTGGTAAAGTTAAAATCGGTGCTGAAGTCAAACGTCTCTTCAGTTCATCGAAGCTCTGTTGTCTCTCATCCGTCCAAACAAACTTTTCGGTCTTCTGGAGTAATTTCGTAAGCGGCCGAGCGAGTATCGAGAACCTCTCGACAAACCGACGGTAATACCCAGCAAGGCCCAAAAAGCTACGAACTTCCTTGACATTTTTAGGCGGTGCCCAATCTAGCACTGCCTCAATCTTCTGCGGGTCTACACGAACCCCTTCGGCCAAAATCACATGGCCGAGAAACATAACTTCTTCCAACCAAAACTCACATTTCGAGAATGTTGCATAGAGGTGCTCGGTTCTCAAAATGTCTAATATCAAACGCAAGTGTCGGGCATGTTCATCCTTATCTCGAGAATAGATCAAGATGTCATCAATAAAGACGACTACACACCTGTCGAGGTACTCGATGAATATCTTATTCATTAACTGCATGAATACTGCCGGTGCATTAGTCAAACCAAAAGGCATAACTACAAATTCATAATGCCCATATCTCGTCCGAAATGCCGTCTTCGGAACGTCGGACTCCCTCACCCTGAGTTGATAATACCCGGATCTTAAATCAATCTTTCAGAAAACTACAGCCCCTTGCAATTGATCAAATAAATTGTCTATACGAGGCAAAGGATACTTGTTCTTGATTGTTACTTTGTTCAGCTCACGGTAGTCGATGCACAAACGTAGTGAACCATCCTTCTTCCTCACGAAAAGAACAGGCGCGCCCCAAGGCGAAGTGCTCAGTCTGATGTACCCTCTTTCCAGAAGTTCTCCCAACTGATTCTTCAATTCTTGCATCTCGTAAGGTGCCATCCGGTAAGGTGCTTTAGAAATCGGAGCCGCATCTGGCTCTAAGTCCACGGTAAATTCTATCTCCCGATCTGGCGATAATCCCGGGAGATCATCCGGAAAAACATCGGGATACTCATTAACAACCGGAATTGAAGAGAAATCGACTTCGTTTCCTTCCGTTTTCAAGGCATAACACCAATAGCCTGTACAACCTTTATTCAAAAGTTTTACGGCCTTCATGGCACTGATAAGTAACTTGGATTGGCTCGACTTACGTCCCAAAAATGAGTACTCAGATCCGTCTTTAGTTATCATGGTGATAACCTTGGTACGGTAATTCATAATCGCTTGGTGACTATCAAGCCAATCCTCACCGAGGATCACGTCCTCGCCTTTCATATCAACTACAATCAGATTCGATAACCATTCCATACCGGATATAATCACCGGAAAATCTCTAATCTCCCGGTTCCCCACAATTCTATCCCCGCTAGGTAGTTTCATGATGAAGGGATCGCAAGTAGTCATACAAGATATATTCAAACGACGTACACACTCCAAAGAAATAAAAGAATATGTAGCACCCGTATCAAAAAGTACACGGACTGGATGAGATAAAATATGAATGGTACCTGAAGCCACCGCCGCATCGGGTTCGTCTGTTCGACGCATCTCATAAACCCGTGGTTGTACCGAACCGACGCTAGAGTTTCCCCCTCCAGCGCTCTGACCCCATCCCCGGCCCCTGCCGAAATTATGCTGAGGTTGACCAAAAGATTGTCGCTGATTTATACCTTGGTCAAGTGGTGCTCGGGCAGAAGCCAGAGTGTTCAAAGTCTGATTTGGCTCAGAACAATAAGCCGCTCTATGTCCCAACTGTCCGCACGTGTGACACTTCAATGGTGGAAAGTTGCATTTCAAATTAACGTAGCCTGGATGGCCACAATTATAGCAAGTCACCGTGCGATTTGTGGTACCCGGGGTAGAACGGTAACCCCTCTTTCTCTTATTAGAACGTGACGACTGTCCGGCAGAATGTTTAGTCGTCTGTGACCTATGAAAGTTGCCACTCTTAGAGCCAGAAAAATCCCCTGTGACCTTCTGCTTCTTCGATTCTTCAATGGTATCGTTGTCGGGGCTCAACATATCATAGGCTAAAGCTCTGTCCTGATATTCCTCCAGTGTAGTGCAAGCAAATCCAGCCATGTACCGTCGTAAGTCCATATTCATCCGCATATCAAAGTAACGGATCTTATCACGCTCGTTACGCACTTGATCCTTCACATGGATCAATTGTTGGTTGTACTCCACGATCGCCTGCGAAATGGGAATATCCTGAGGTTTAGACTCGAAAAAGGCTCGGATTCGGCCTTCTCGTACCAGCCAAGGACAAAACTCGGCCTCCAAAAGCTCTTTAAATTCATCCCACGTGGCAACACGATCCTGTGGCTTGATGACTTTCCACCATGTAGCGGCCTCCTTGGTAAGGAAATACTGAGCAATCGGTACTTTCCTCACTTCGGGGCAATCAACCACTTCGAAAATCTTTTCCAATTCTGCTAGCCAATCTTCCCATCCTAACGGGTCTGTGGCACCGCCAAACTGTGGAGGGTGCATACGGATTACGTTCTGAAGCAAGGCATCCGTGTTCGGATTCGGGTTATTCAGCTGAACGGTTTGGGCTAAGATGGTCATCTGGCTAGCCAATTGTTGAAGTACATTCGCAACTCCAACGTCCGCGCTATTCCCCTGGCCATTCGACTGGTCGTGCTGACTTTCGGTGTTAGGATGCACCAAGTTCGACAAACTGGGGTTGGTCGACCCTGCAATGTAATCGATGGAAACGGCGGCGCGCCATTCTCTTCCACGTCCACGGCCACGACCACGGCCACGGACCCTACCAGCTGACATACTGAAGAACACACAAGGCACGTAAGTACAATTCAATCGCACGTCATCAAAGTGACCGATTCTAAAGAATACCAAAATAGAAGCAAAACGAATAAGGAAACACCATAAGAGTAAGAGGTCTTACAAGTACCGGTCCCACTGTGATGATGGCAGAGTAGTGATATTGTGGACAAATGACGACTCATTCGACCCAAAAGACCGACAGCCTATGTATCCATAGACCTAAGCTCCGATACCATATTATGTAACACCCCCAAGTTATTCAGGGAATATTACAGTGCCGTAAGCCCCACCGTGGGACCCACAAGGCTAAATATACGCGGAACTATAAATTTTGATTGAGAAGGTCTACATACAATGGAATGAAGAACAATACAAAGGGTATTCAAAACAAAACCAATGTATCCAAAGACATTACAACACACATCAATACTTCGGCAAACATAGGCCGGATCATCAAGGAAGATGGAAAACAATACTCGAGTATTCAATAACCATTCCAGTACAACAACACTGAATGGAAAACTCAAAACATAACTGCAGTAAAGACACAGTATCACACTTGCCCACCATCTTCATGCCGACCCGATACCTGCCTGTCCGCTCTCCTGGAACCTGAAATACATAAAAAGTATTTCCCCCATAAAGGGGTTAGCCGTCGAATAGCTAGTGCAAGTATATCAAGTATGAATCACAATACTCCTCGACAATAAAGTAAATGTAACTGTCAATTCATCAATTCAAGACTAGTATTCTGGAATAACTAAATCTCATAGCATCACATCAATCCATATATGAATACCGTGGAACCTCACCAGAGGCTACGGAACCCTCAGAGGACTCGTCGGTCCATCCCAGAGTGGTTCGTTCATATCATTCGTGGAATCGCACCGAGAGTCTACGAAACCCTCAGGGGACCCGTCGGCCCGCCCCAGAGTGGATACAAATAATCATGCCATTAATATATCTTACTTCCAAAGTCGAGAAAGTACAATCATAATTATATACTAGCCTTTGAGACATCGAGAAATCGAATGGAAAAAGAGTATGAGTTCGGTAGGTCTAAGAACGCGCTTCCGGCACCTAAACGATTTGCAAGGAATATGATAATCAATTATCCATACTCAAATTACACGAAGAAACTCCCGAAACCCGTCTACGATTCATGAAAATACATGGATAAACAACTAGAGGTTGGAAAATCGTCCAAACCCTCACAACTCCAAAAACGGCACAATCCAATCTGTAAAATCGTAGGAAAAACATGCATACGGGATAGATACATCATAATCTCAAGGTCCTCAAGCTTCAAAATGGATAAATCGGACGAATCTACGAAAACCCCAAAATTCCCAAAAATAAGGTTCTAAGGATTTTTACCTTGATTCGGACGTTACGATGGATTAGATGTTGTGAAATCCTTGTTCTCCAACCAAATATGTTGTTGTTAGAAGAAAGATCGCTTCCAATCGCCCAAAATCGTCTCTCCCGAGCTGCTCCCGTCGGAAATGACTGAAGAGGATGAAAAATGACGAAATGGAAGTCAACTGTCCAATATATATCCGCCCAGTCTAGCGCACGCTACGCCTCCTTCATTAGCGTGCTCTAGCGAAGTCACCGGGTAGTCCAGTGGCTTCTGCCGGCCCCGTTAGCGTGCGCTAATCGCCTATCTCTAGCGTACGCTAGCCAAAAAGTGGCATCCAGTAACGGGAGTCCAGAACCTACTGTCCTCTGCCCTGCTCAAGCCTTAGCGTGCGTTACTGCTATGGCTTAGCATGCGTTATGCAATAGCTATAGCGTGCGCTAGCCGAAGCCTAGCGTACGTTTACCTGATAGTCCAGAAAACCTGACAACCTCACTGCCTCTGTCAACCAGCCCGTTAGCGTGCGCTACGGACGGATGTTAGCGTGCGCTACTAACCACGAATAGCGCGCGCTAGCGAACTCCTTGCGCGCGTTAATCCACCAGTCCAGAGAGCAGTTCGAGTTACTGGTTCTGACCTGACTGGTCCCTTAGCCCGCGCTACAACTCAAAGCTAGCATGCGTTAATCAAGCAGAATTAGCGTGCGTTAGCCTAGGCCTAGTGTGCGCTATTTCTCTGGCCCAGAACACTTCCGCAAGGTCTAAACAACACGATCGTGACCCAAACAAGATACGAAACTCAATAACAATATAAAAACATCTCCAAGCATTTACAGAGCGACAAAATAAGAAGAACGGCAAGGTCAAACAGTCAATAAAAAGTACGGGTATTACAGATATGGAGAGGAACACCTCTTTGGTTCATGAGGAAATGAAAGACCACTTCTTAATATATAACCTGCACAGCTTTGTTACGTACGTTAAGACCCAACCTTAACGTACGTAAGTCTCCTTAATGTATGCTACATGTCCTGTATAGCGTACGTAATCGGCATCCAGGGCTCACTGTCTTATTTCGCACCTTGTGTTACGTACGTAACAACTTCGCTGTAGTGTACGTAATATACAGTTGACTTGCTACAGTAACACACCTTCTTAACGCACGTAATGATGTATCCTTAACGTACGTAAGGCTCGAGGTTGACTCGCCTGTACACATCCACGCCAAAAGATACCGACATCGGGCCCACCTGTCGACCACGACTCGATCCTATCCGATTCCCTTCTTAACGTACATTATGTACCCATCTTAACGTACGTTAAGCTTGTTTAGTTACGTACGTAAGCTTCATCACTTAACGTACGTAATGGCTTTCATACTTAGCCATTTTTGCTCTTGTCTGTCATCTCAATATACTGAATATGTACATTCAACATACTGAGTACATATGCTCGTTCCGATAATATTCTCATACGATACATCTGATGCACGATATCGTCAAATACAACTGTCGACCAAGTACGACAATTGTACAAATACTCATACAATATATCCGATATCCAAAAACATATCAAGAATGTAATATCCTAGAATTAAATATAATCTTGATAGATATACTGGCACGACTATCACAGTTCCCAAAATTATCCACCCATAATTTATCGGTCCCACACTGTACAATACAACTTAGATAAAATAATGTAAAAAATCATAGTAAAATTCTAGGATATTACATATCTTCCCACTTAAATAAGTTCCGTCTTCGAAACTTAAAATCCTGTCATAATCAATATCTCAATCCCGAAATATCTCAAAATCATGTCACCATGTTCAAAACAATCATCATCAAAACCAAATAACTAAAAGAACATACTTACAGGTCCGTGAAGTCGATGAACTCCCATGATACTAGCATACGACTCCCATACAAGGTCTCAACACAGTAACAACACTCTGGCATCACAAATATAGCAATTTGAAATTATTTCAAAAATTTTGGAATCTCCAAAAATCAGTTTGACTCGAAGGTCGGAAAATTATTTTCAAAAGTCACGCTACTACCGTACTGGTAGAGCCACATAACACACATGCCAAGGTTTTACGAAACCCAAAGCTCTGATACCATATCCTGTAACACCCCAGAACCGACCGGGAATATTACAGCGCCGTGGGCCCTATATTAGAACCCACAAGGCTAAAATCATTTTCGCAAACGTTTAAAAATGCCAAAAGGCCAATGACGGTAATGTTTTAAATACTCAAATATTTTTCAAAATGTTGTTCTCACTTACCGTCAGAAAATACCATTTGAAAGTACAAAGCAAAGACGCCGAAAGGGCATTTAGAAAGTAAACACGAGTTGGAAAAATACTGAAAGCCATTATAAAATTTCACACGCAGCGAATAGAGACACAATTAAGTACATTTGCAGCGGAATTATAAAAACCAGAAAGAACACTCGAATCCCAATAACCACGCCATAGCCAGTATCACCGGAAAGCTCATCCCTTCACGACCGCTACTAGCTCGAACTCCGAGTACCTAAAAAATAAAGCCCACGACGGGGTCAGCCATAATACTCAAAAATGATAACGATCACATCACAAAAACAATTACATATCAATGTAATTACAAGGTAAGAATATTTCCAATGTAATCTTACCGACATAACCTTATCCACCCATCACAATCCATATCAAATCAATCCTTACCATAATCCACATCTCACGTCCTTAAGTGACGAATGAATTCAAAGGTAACCATGTGTACTGTATCCGAAACGATACCAAGATTTTCAAACATAAACATATCTCCAATATGGAATAATCTGGCCAAGTCCGATTATGTCCGCGGGATCGCATAATCGGATCTCAATCCTGATAAAACCGATATCACACGGCACATTTGTAAACCAACTGTCCCGAGACAATGGCAAGTCCCGGATATCAATACAAAGCACGAATGCTCACACAATGAATAATGATAAACAATCAATGCATCAAAACGGGAATATCAATGAAATGATAACTCCACACAAGATCGATGAAGGATGAAACATGAACGAGAATACCATGATGTGGTAACTCCAACAAGATCAATGAAGGATCAACAACCGGGAATACCAACAATACAGTAAACTCCAACAATATCAATAAAAGGATCAGCAACCGAGAATACCAACGATACGGTAAACTCCAACGAGATCAATAGAGAGACAATAACCGACAATATCGACGACACGGTAAACTCCAATAGGATTAATAAAGGAACAATAGCCGAGAATACCGACGACACGGTAAACTCCAACAAGAGTAATAAGGGATCAAGAGCCGAGGATACCGACGACACGGTAAACTCCAACAGGAATCAATCAATGACCACCAACCGAAAATACCAACGGTAAGGAAACTCCCAACGAAATCAATAAGAATCAATAAAGAACGAGATTACCAATGATATGGGGAACTCCAAACGAGATTAGTAAGGGTCAATGACAAACGAGTTGACCATCGGTATGGTAGCCCAAACGAGATCAGAAAAGGGTCAACGGGGACAGATACACGAGAGAATAAAATCGTCAATCATATACGAATCATATATATGGGATTTCAAAGACAACCCGACTTTCAAACAGATCCGATTATACATGGACTGTGAACGACCAATCAATAAGACTCAAGATGGACGTCATGATACGCCGATCCAGACATGTGTCCATATACGAGCCAACCACGGTATTGATCAGATACACGTCTGGTCTCATACCTAATCAGTCTCACGAAGTACGCCTCGTGCGCACGGTTCAATATGAGGTCGAAACCAACATATGCTACACTTGCTCGCCCTAAAAATCCTACACATGAACGATCAGAATGTATCTGACTCTAGATATGTCAGGATACAACATGACAACGAATCTCGAGGAAACGCATACCCAACAAGGATCAGAAGACTTTAGAAGAGGGCAACGATAACTCGATCATGAAAGACCGACACGACCAAAATGTCATATTCCGTCAGACAACAGTTCACAGCATGCTCAACAATGCATATGATAATAGCATATAAACTCCCAAGGCAGCAACCAAGGGTCACGGAAGCATCTACTCAGGAATACTCCGGACAATATCACATAAACTCCCAAAGCAGCAGCCAAGGGTCACGGAAGCATCTACTCAGGAATACTCCGGACATAGGTGCCATTTAGGTCTTATCCCCTAACACATTTCCATAAGGGTACCATACAGCTTTTATCCCCAACACATCGGCCCCACAGATTACAGCTCAAAGAAAGAGCACATCACAAAACGTAACAAACAATGTTGCACACTCACCATATGGAATATCAACACACACATGCAATAATGCAACAGGATGAGTATCATAATCTAGCAATATTAATTTACCTCAAGCTGGAGACGCTAACCTTTCCACGACCAACATCCCTGAATAAATACACAGTTATCCGAATAATCCAAAATGAAGTATAGTCCATAACTAATACCAAACTACAATCTCGAGTTCAATATCGGCATGATAACTAACCTTGACATCTAATCTCTCACACAACAAGCCAAATATAATTCACGTCTCCGTTTCCACTAGACATCTTTAAAATCATATACATTATGATTTATCTCAGTCCAAGCATAATATACATACTATCATTCCGACAATTCATATTCCATGATACCATTGCTATTTGAATCATAAATGAAATGAAAATGAAATCATTTATTAAACATTATGAACTGAGCAAGCATAACTTGCCTCGATACTGATATGACGAAGTTGTGACCAATCCCGTCATCTTCATCTTCAAGCTCCGCAGCCCCGACCAAGGTGATTCATGCGTCCTCCAATTCCAATCGCAGCACAACGATTAATTACCAATAATCACTTAACGCAACCTAATGCAATAATCAATTAACGATACGTTCGATAACAATCAATACAACCGATATAACTAACCAATCAAACTCAACAGTTCATCGATATTTCGATCATACGAAACCAAACCATATCAACTCTTAACAATAATTCTAACAATGTCTTCAACATTCTTGGTTCCGACTTCAATCTTAATTACGGATTAACACGGCTCATCTTTGTAAATTCATTGGGATAAAATTACCGGTTATCATCATGAATAATCATAGGCCAAAATTAACCATAATCCTTCCCAATTCCATAAAATCACGAGATATATAATTCAAGTGTTCTTCAAGGATATGAATCAATCCATAATCATGTTTGTAGCCAACAAACGATGTGATTCGATGGGTTCTATCATCTAAACCATCATTTAATTCATAATCCAAGGTATATATCATCATGTTCCTTAACATACGATTCATACAACCTCAAGAATCACAATAACAACACCGTAACCATCATTATACGAGGAAGACATCAACAACAACATCAAAATTCGAAATAGAAGAGAGGGATTATCCAACAAACCTCTTAAAGGTGAATAATACCATCAAACACTTGAAGAATCATTAAGATCTTCATATCCAAGCCTCAAATCCATGCTCCCAAGCTCATAACCAAGTTAAAAGTGTCTAGAACACACTTAAAAGTGAAGAAGGGCGGATATGGAGAGGAACACCTCTTTGGTTCATGAGGAAATGAAAGACCACTTCTTAATATATAACCTGCACAGCTTTGTTACGTAAGTTAAGACCCAACCTTAACGTACGTAAGTCTTCTTAATGTATGCTACATGTCCTGTATAGAGTACGTAATTGGCATCCAGGGCTCACTTCTTATTTCGCACCTTGTGTTACGTACGTAACAACTTCGCTGTAGCGTACGTAATACACAGTTGACTTGCTACAGTAACACACCTTCTTTACGTACATAATGATGCATCCTTAACGTACGTAAGGCTCGAGGTTGACTCGCCTGTCCACATCCGCACTGAAAGCTACCGACACCGGGCCCACCTGTCGAACACGGCTCGATCCTGTCCGATTCCTTTCTTAACATACGTTATGTACCCACCTTAACGTACGTTAAGCTTGTTTAGTTACGTACGTAAGCTTCATCACTTAACGTACGTAATGGCTTTCATACTTAGCCATTTTTGCTCCTGTATGTCATCTCAATATACTGAATACGTACATGCGACATACTGAGTACATATGCTCGTTCCGATAAAATTCTCATATGATACATCTGATGCATGATATCCTCAAATACAATTGTCGACCAAGTACGACAATTGTACAAATACTCATACAATGTATCCGACATCCAAAAACACATCAAGCATGTAATATCCTAGAATTAAATATAATCTTGATAGATATAGTGGCACGATTGTCACAATTCCCAAAATTATCCACCCATAATGTATCGGTCCCACTCTGTACAATACAACTCACATAAAATAATGTGAAAAATCGTAGCGAAATTCTAGGATATTACATACACCCATTTGGTGCCTATAACCTTCTTGTGATCTGGTCTGTCTGTTATTTCCCAGACATTGTTTCTCTCCATCTGGTTGAGCTCTTCTTACATTGCATTGGTCCATGAGTAATCCTCTAATGCTTGCTCTGTTGTCTTGGGTTCCATTTGAGACATGAAACAAGAGAACATTGCCATTCCTGCTGGTACTGTGGATTGTCTGGTTTTGATTCCATCAGTTACGTTTCCAATGATCTGTTGAATAGGGTGATCTTCTTCTTCAGGGTTTGTTCCCCCTGTAGAGTTGCTTTGGTGGACTTCTTCTCTCTCTGATTCAGCTTGGTTTTGATCTCCTTGGTCTGCAACTAGATCAGCTACATTGTCATTTGCAGGTGTGGATCTTGTCTGATCTGCAGATGGGTCTTCATTAGCAACAACTGGATCAGGGAGGTTTTGGGGTCCTATCTGATCTGCAGTTGGGTCTTCAAGCTGATCTGCAGGTGAGTCCATCATTACTGTATCATGGACGATGACTTCTTCCAGGGTGGCGGTTTTGAGCTTATTCTCAATTGATTCCACCTGTTTCTTGTACTCAACAGTAGATTCATCAAATACAACATGAGGTGTTTCTTCCACAACTAAGGTTATTTTGTTAAATACTCTATATGCCTTACTTCTTTGGGAATATCCCATAAAGCGACCATCATCAGTTTTAGCATCAAAGGCATTTAGTTGGGTTTTACCATTGTTGTGGATGAAACACTTACAACCAAAAATATGAAAATATGCAACAGTTGGTGTTCTGCCATTCCAAACCTCATATGGAGTTTTGCCATGTCTCTCTACAATCATACTCCTATTCTGAGTGTGGCATGCTGTGTTCACAGCTTCAGCCCAGAACCTTTTTGGAAGGTCATCTTCTGCAATCATGGACCTGGCAGGTTCCTTCAGGGTTCTGTTCCTTCTTTCAGCAACACCATTCTGCTATGGAGTCTTGGCTGCAGAGAGCTCGTGCTGGATCCCATTCTGATCACTGTATTCAGTGATTGATTTTTTGAGAAATTCTCCTCCTCAATCTGATCTGATCTTGATGATTGAGAGGGATTTCTTATTCTGGATCTTCCTTAGCAGCTTAGGCAGTTTTGTCAAGGTTTCACTCTTTTTATAGAGAAAAACAATCCATGTATATCTTGAGTAGTCATCTACTACTACTAGAGCATGCTTTCTTCTACTCAATGTCCTTGTCTTGATAGGGCCAAATAGATCCATATGAAGTAGATCTAGAATCCTTGTGGTGAGAGTGGTAGGTTGAACTGGTTTAAATGATTCTCTTGTTTGTTTCCCTTATTGACATGCATCACAGAGAGCTTCATTTATGAATACTTCTTCTGGAAGTCCTCTGACTAGTTTTTGAGAACTGATCTTGATGGCTTTGAAGTTCAGGTGACATAGTCTTTTATGCCACAGCCATCCATTCTCAGCTATTGTCTTGGATAGAAAACAGGTGTTGGGAGTTCCTGTGTTCCAATCTATCATGTAGACATCTCTTCTTGTGAATCCTTGTAGCTTCACTTTTTGCAGATAGGATATCTATCACCATGCATTTCCAAATTGTGAAGACTACTAGATTCTTCTCACCACAGAACTGACTTATGCTCAACAGATTGTACATGAGACTTTTGACATAATGGACTTTGGATATTGTTATGTTTCCTTTGTGTAGCTCTCCAAAACCTTTTGTCTGACCTCTAGATCTATCTCCAAAGGTTACATCTGGGTCTCTTTCCTTGGTATAATTTGATAGCACCTTCTTGTTCCCGGTCATGTGCCTTGAGCATCCAGAATATACAAATCATTCTTCATCTCCTATATTTGAATTTGTGGAGATGTGGTAGTAGTCCTTCCACCTTTTCTGCAATCAAACAAGCAGAGATTTAGGTACCCAAATCTGTGTGGGTCCTCGGGGGTTAGTTGGTTTCCTGGAGAATTGATTTCTCTTTGGATTATGGAAGTTATGGTGATTGCCCCTAAAAGGTCTGTATGGTCTGGGCGTATATCCTCAGTTAGGACTGTGTACTAGATATGCCTCATAATATTGGTGGTGTGGGCCATTCCTAAATATTGGCTGAGACCATTTATAAAATCTTTGAGGTCTCCACACCTGTTCGTTTTGAAAATTAGGATAACCTTGAGGTTTCCATTTGCCCCTCCCATTTTAAAATCTATTTTTGGGAAGTCTTTGATAATAGTGGGCCTGTTGTCTAGGCTATTGCTTTTGCCTTGGCCATTACCTAGTCTCTTGTCTAGGTGGCTGCCTTGTATACCTTGGTTGTTGCCTAAACTTTTGACTTGGCTGCTGCATATTTTTAAATATAGGTTTGTAAGTTGGCTCAGCAGACGGGACAAGTGTTTCTCCCTTGATGAAAATATTTTTAGAACTAGAGGGAGTGTTGGGGTCATATGCAAGGCCTGATCTGGAATATAGTGGCCTTTTATTCATACACAACTCATCCAAGGTTATAGAAGCTTTGAGAGAAGTTATCTCCTTAGCCTGTGTGTTACTTAGCTGTGTCAGTTTAGCAAACTCAGATTTA
This sequence comes from Orobanche coerulescens, assembly GCA_033398695.1. NCBI lineage: Eukaryota > Viridiplantae > Streptophyta > Magnoliopsida > Lamiales > Orobanchaceae > Orobanche > Orobanche coerulescens. The sequence goes on along the minus strand of CM065808.1, from coordinate 91,184,482 downwards.
ACATGATCAAGTGCAGCTGATTTCTCACTATTTCAAACAGTTAATCTTTTGATCTCAGCTGTAGTATCATCAGCCTGGTTTTTCAACTTGTCTTCAGCATGTTTTTCAAATTCAGATTTGGTTTTAATTAACTCTAGGCTGAGTTTTTCAAAATCATTTTTCAGCTGCCTATTCTCATCTTGCAATGGTCTTCTCACTGACATAATATGTGCAGATTTTAATTTCTTAAAATCTTTGAGAAGCTGATTGACAGACTCATGTAAGTCCATATCCTGAGACATCTCTGAGCTGTTATTATTTGAAACTGAGGGTTTAGATGTTACATCTTCATCATCTAAGTTGGCCAACAGGCAATCATACTCCTCATCATCATCAGAGAAGAATCCACTGCTGGAATCTACTCTCTCTTGGTCTTCTCCAATGAAAGCTTTTCTCTTGTCATCTTTTCTACTCACTTATTTCTTGCCTTCATCCTTCTTGAGATCAAGACAATCCATTTGGATATGTCCTATCTTGTGGTAGTTGTAGCACTCCACCTTCCAGCTTCCAGCCTTTTGATTTCTCTGGGGATTTTCTTTATAATTCTTCTTATATTTGGAGTAATTCTTACGGAAGTTGCTGAATCTCTGCATTATAAACGCCATTTATTCCTCAAAATCTAGGGTATTTGGAGGCTTGATTTCAGATAAGCTCTTGGCAGGGGACTCGGATGCAAATGCTATTCCCTTCTCTGCAGGCTCGGTTGATGATGAACTTGTAAGCTAAAACTCATAAGCCTTTAGGTTAGACAACAGCTCTTGGATCTTTATTTTGTTAAGATCCTTGGATTCTCTCATGGACACTGCCTTCATATTCCATTTTGGATTGAGAGATCTTAGAACTTTCAGGGCCATCCCCCTGTTGCCATATGTTTTTCCCAGAGAATTAATTTCATTAATTATCTCTGTGAATCTTGTGTCTACTTGGTCGATAGACTCTCTATTCTTCATCTTGAAGTTGTCAAACTTTTGGGTATCGATTAACAACTTGTTCTCTTTTATTAGCTTAGTTCCTTCCCACATCACAGCTAGAGTATCCCAAATTTCTTTGGCATTCTTGCAATTCTTGATCTTGACCATTGTTGATTTGTCAAGAGTTTGATACAACACGTCTCTGGCCCGGTTGTCAAGATTGGCCAGCTTTCTTTCTTCGGTGGTAAGCTCCGTCCTCTTCTTGGGGATCTTCTCTGGCTTCCCGGCTGCTATCTCCTCAGGGGTGTTGTCCTTCTCGAATATGAAAGGACCATCTTCGATTACGCACCACATGTCGTCATGGATGGAAGATAAATGTGCCTGCATCCTTAACTTCCAAAGATCATACTCGTCAACTGCAAAAACAGGTAATCTAGAATGCATGTGTTCCATTCTTAATGACACTACCAAAATCCCAAAGTCGTCGGCTAATCACGTGAGTCGTCGGCTAAAAAACCGTCGGCCGATATTCGTCGGCCAAGGTTTAGCCGATGACTTTTTTGGTAGTCGTCGGCTAAAGTTCAAAGTTTAGCCGACCACTACAGCAAGGTCGTCGGCTAAAATATATATCCTTAATATGCAGATCTGGTTCTAAAAAATTGAACCAACTGCTCCGATACCACTTGTAGGTCACAAGTCGTCCAAGAATAAGTCTAGAGGGGGTGAATAGCCTTATTGAAACTCTTTTCCACAAAGGATGGATTTCTCAGCTGATAGGTACAGATGACTTGTAGTCGTCTGTAGACAGGTATGTGAAAGTTAGTTGATGACGAATACAGATAACTCAAACAATGGAACAGTGAAGTATGTATGCAGCAGGTAAGTATGATGCTAGAGTAGTAAAACGCGCAGGCAATTTATAGTGGTCTCAGAGGTGAGGTAATCCTCTACTAATCCACTTTTCTCCAAACCAGTTGGAGATGAATTCACTATAATTTTAAATCAGTGATAAATATTACAGTGATTCTACTTAGCTACAACAACCTTCCAACCATTGGAAATCCTGTCGTTGCAACTCCTTCTGACTGCCTAGCAGCTCTTGATCTTTAAATCCTTGGATGCCTATCAGTCACGCACACTTCAACCAGTGAAGTACCCCGAACTCAGGTTTTAAGACACCTGTGGTTGTCTTCTCCATCTAAGAGATTTCTTAGTATATGAACTTTTGAACACTTGTTCTTCACGATGCTATTTGTTTGCTTGATTGCTTTAATTGGTTGAGAGTGTTGTTCGCATCGTACTGCTCAATTAAAATCTTCAGATATTTATAGATGTAGATCCTTGAGCTTCCTTCATAGCCGTTGCAATTCCTGTAACAAATCCGTCCGTTGGAGAGATAGACTTCTTTGTTTTTCTTTCCGAACGTTGCAAGGCTGGATTCCCTTATTTTAATCCATTTCCGACCGTTGTGAAGACTTTCACGTTGAAGCGCCGAAACTTTAGATTATAATATGATTAAATTCTTCAGTGGTGGGTCTGGATGAATATTTAATTCATTTTCTTTTCGGGAATCTCTCTAGTCTGTCCCTTATCACCCGCATGTGACTTTTCGTGATTTTTGACTTTTCAACGCATGATGACGTGGACTGGATTACTTGGTTGATTACTTTGACAGAACTTACCTGACCTCTTTTTGGTCAATTTATCGGACGTGCAGTGAACCTTCTCTGACATCGGACTTCTCTGATGACTTCTCTGAGATGACTTCTCTGATGAAGTTCTCTGTCCTGACTGATCTTCTCTGATCTGAAGTCTTCTGACCTGATGAACATATCTGATCTGATGGTCACACTTCAGATGACTTGGACTCCATCTGATCGCTTGACTGCAGTGTGGTCTAACTTCTCTGATAAATGTTTTGACCAGGACTTCTCTGATAAATCTCTTTCTTTAGACCGTTGTCTGGTGATAAGTCGTCTGTGGTCAACCTTCTCTGATCAGTTGAGTTGACCAGGACTTCTCTGATATGAATTTATCTGAGATTTATACTTAGCCGATTTTTAAGCCTAACTTACATGGCCTATAGAAGATACTCATTTGGTTCTTCTTTACATTTTGCCAAGTATTCAACTATACTCAATTTGGCCTATAGAAGATACTCATTTGGTTCTTCTTTACATTTTGCCAAGTATTCAACTATACTCAATTTAGCTAATAGAAGATACTCATTTGGTTCTTCTTTACATTTTTCCAGGTACTTAAAGACATACATTTGAATAAACAAACAAATACAGGGATGACATCAACAAAATCTAATAAGTATTCCTAACAACCTCATCGAATCCATGCCTCGACCATTGCACTTCAACCAACAGAATGGTTTTGTGCCGAAGCTGCTTCTCCCAACGTTCAAGGATCGTCACCGGCCTCTTCAGAAATCTCATAATACTATCCTCGTGGACCATAAAACCAGGGGCTTTTCCTTAAATTACATATTCCTTCAGTTGAGAGATCATCGGGCCACTCCACTGTTTCCCTTTGATGTCGTCACCCAGGATGAAGTAATTTCGAGAGTGCACAACTGTCCTTGCACTCTTTGAAGCCAAACTTCTATTCCTTGCTCGATTAAATCCTGATGAATCTTTGTCTGAGATGTAAGAACCTCGAGCATCTGAAGCAATGCCGATTTACGCCTTAAAGCGTCCGCGAAGACATTGGCCTTTCCCGGATGGTAAAGCATTTCCAAATCGTAATCCTTGATCAATTCCAACCAACATCTCTGCCTCATATTCAGCTCTTTCTGACTGAAAATATACTTCAAACTCTTGTGATCGGTATAAATCCGACACGGAGATCCATAGAAATAATGCCGCCAAATCTTAAGTGCGAAGACAATTGCGGCCAACTCCAAATCGTGAGTAGGATAGTTCATCTCATACGGCTTCAACTGTCGTGACGCAAAAGCTATCATCTTATCATGATGCATAAGCACACATCCAAGCCCTTGTCCCGAAGCGTCGCTATAAACTGCAAATCCTTCACTACCCTGGGGTAAAGCTAAAATCGGCGTAGAGGTCAAACGTCTCTTCAGCTCATCGAAGCTCTGATGTCTCTCAGCCGCCCAAACAAACTTTTCTATCTTTTGGAGTAATTTCGTAAGCGGCCGAGCGAGTTTCGAGAACCCCTCGACAAACCGACGGTAATATCCAGCAAGATGCAAAAAGCTACGAACTTCTACAACATTTTTAGGCAATGCCCAATCTAGCACTACCTCAATCTTCTGCGGGTCTACACGAACCCCTTCGGCCGAAATCACATGGCCGAGAAACATAACTTCTTTCAACCAGAACTCACATTTCGAAAATTTTGCATAGAGGTGCTCGGCTCTCATAACATCTAGCATCAAACGCAATTGCCAGGCATGTTCCTCCTTATCCCGAGAATAAATCAAGATGTCGTCATTAAAGACGACCACACATCTGTCCAGGTATTCGATGAATATGTTGTTCATTAGTTGCATGGATACTGTCGGTGCATTAGTCAATCCAAAAGGCATGACCACAAATTCATAATGTTCGTACCTCGTCCGAAACGCACTCTTCGGAACATCAGACTCTTTCACCCAGAGCTGATAGTACCTGATCTCAAATCAATTTTTGAGAATACTGCGTCTCCCTGAAACTGACCAAATAAATCATCTATACAAGGCAAAGGTTACTTGTTCTTGATGGTCACTTTGTTTAGTTCATGGTAATCAATGCATAAACATAGTGAACCATCATTCTTCCTCACAAAAAGAACAGGCACGCCCCAAGGCAAAGCGCTCGGCCTGATGTACCCTTTCTCCAATAGTTCTCCTAGGTGACTCTTTAATTCTTGCATCTCGGAAGGTTCCATCCGATAAGGTGCCTTAGAAATCGGAGCTGCGTCAGGCACTAAGTCCACAGAAAATTCTATCTCTCGATCCAGCAGTAATCCCGGGAGGTCGTTTGTAAAAACATCGGGATACTCATTAACAACTGGAATCGAAGAGAAATCGACTTTGTTCCATTCCGTCTTCAAAGCATAATACCAATAGCCCGTGCAACCTTTATTCAAAAGTTTTACGGCCTTCATGGCGCTGATAAGCAACTTAGGTTGGCCCGACTTACATCCCATAAACGAGTACTCAGGACAATCTTTAGTCATCTTAGTGATAACCTTAGTACGATAATTCATAATCGCTTGGTGACTGTCAAGCCAATCCTCGCTGAGGATCACATCCTCGCCTTCCATATCAATCACTATCAAGTTCGACAACCAATCCGTACTGGCTATATTCACCGGAAAATCTCTAATCTCTTGATTCCCCACGATTCTATCCCTGCTAGGTAGTTTCACAGTGAAAGGATCGCAAGCAGTCATACAAGTTATATTCAAATGGCGTACACACTCGGGTACCTGAGGATATGAAAAAATATGTAGCACCCGATTCAAAAAGTATACGAACTGGATGAGATAGGATATGACTGGTACCTGAGGCCACCGCCACATCGGGTTCGTCTACTTGACACATCTCATAGACTCGTGGGTGTGCCGAACCGACGCTAGAATCTACCCCTCAAGCATTCTGACTTCATCCCCGCCTCTGCTGTAACTCTGTTGTGATTGTCCAACTGATTGCCGCTGATTCATGCTTTGATCTAAAGGCACTGGGGCAGAAGCCCGAGTGTCCACAATCTGATCTTGTTCGGGGCAATAAGCTACCCTATGTCCCATTTGTCCACAAGTGTGACACTTCAGGGGTGGGAAACTGCACTCCAGATTAACGTCGCATGGACGACCACAATTAAAAAAAGTTACCGGGTGAATGGAGGTGCCCGGAGCAGAATGGAAACTCCTCTTCCCTCTAGCAGAACGTGATGACTGCCCGATAGAACGGTTAGTCATTTGAGGTCTCTGGAAGTTGCCACCTTTAGAACCAGAAAAGTTACCAATGATCTTCTGCTTCTTCGATTCTTCTGCGGTATCATTGTTGGGACTTAACATGTCATATGCCAAAGCCCTGTCTTGGTATTCATTTAAGGTAGTATAAGCAAACCCGGCTCTATAACGCCATAAATCCATATTCATCCGCATATCAAAGTAATGGATCTTGTCATGCTCATCCCGCACTTGATTCTTCACGTGGATCAGCTATTGGTTGTATTCTACTATCGCCTACGAGACTAGAATATTCCGCGGCTTAGCCTCGAAAAAGGCTCGGATTCTGTCTTCTTGCACTGGCCAAGGACAAAACTCGGCCTCCCGTAGCTCTTTAAACTCTCCCCACGTAGCAGCATGATCCTGAGGCTTGATAACATTCCACCGAGTCACAGCTTCCTTGGTAAGGAAGTACTGAGCAATCGGTACCTTCCTCACTTCCGGACAATCGACCGCTTCAAACATTTTCTTTAACTCTGCCAACCAATTCTCCCAACCCATCGGGTCTGTAGGACTGCTGAACTGCGGAGGGTGCATACGGATTACATTCTGAAGCAAGGCATCCGATGTCGGGTTCGGGTTGTTCAGTTGAATGGATATGTAACACCCCCAAGTTATTCAGGGTATATTACAGCGCCGTGAGCCCCACCATAGGTTCCACAAGGTTATTTATACGCGGAACTATGAATTTTGACCGAGAAAGTCCAAGCACAATGAAATGGAAGACAATAAAAATGGTATTAAAAACCATATCCAATACATCCGAATACAACACATCACAAATCCAATACCACAGCAACATAGGCCGAAACATCAAGGGAACCTAAATATAGTACTCGAGTATTCAAAAACCATTCAAGTACAACAACACTGGATGGAGGAAATACAAAACATAACCAAAGACAAGACACATCATCACACTTGCCCATCATCTTCATGCCGACCCGGTACATGCCTATCCGCTCTTCTGGATCCTGAAATACAAGAAAGGTATTTCCCCCATAAAGGGGTTAGCCATCGAATAGCTAGTACAAGTATATTGAATATGAAACACAATACTCCTCGACAATAAAGTAAATGCAATCATCATATCATCAACTCAAGACTTGAATTCCAGAATAACTAAATCTCATAGCATCACATTCAATACATACATGATTAACCGCATAACAGCACCAGAGGCTACAGAACCCTCAGAGGATCCGTCGGTCCGTCCCAGAGTGTTTAACCCAAAATATCTGCGGAACCGCACCAGAGGCTACGGAACCCTCAGAGAACCCGTCGGCCCATCCCAGAGTGGATATAAACCATTACACAATTCATATATCTTACTTTCAAAGTCGAGAACGTACAATTATAAACATATACTTGCCTTTGAGACATCGAGAATCAGAAGGAAAAGAGTATAAGTTCGGTAGGTCCAAGAATGCACTTATGGCACCTAAACGATTTGTAAGGAATACGATAATCAATAATCCATACTCAAATAACACGTAGAAACTCTCGAAACCCGCCTATGATTCACGAAACTACAAGAAAAATCAACTAGAGGTTTGAAAATCACCCAAACCCTCTCAAGACCGAACAAGGTACAAAACAATCCATATAATCGTAGGGGAAACATGGATACGGGGTAGATACATCATAATCTCAAAGATCTCAAGCTCCAAAACGGATAAATCGAACAAATCTAAGAAAATCCCCAAAATTTCCCAAAACTAGGGTTCTAAGGATTTTACCTTGATTTTGAAGATAGGAATGGATTAGATGTTGTGTAATCTTTGTCATCCAACCAAAGATGATGATAGTTGAAGAAGGACAGCCTTAAACAGCCCCAAATCGCCCTCTCCCGAGCTCTCCCGTCGGAATGAGTGAACAATATGTAAAATGACAAGTGCAGGGGTTGACTGCCCCTTATATAATACGCCAGGTTAGCGCGCGCTAAAAATCGTGGTTAGCATGCGCTAATGGGGTCACCCGGTAGTTCAGTGGCTTCTGTCCTGAGATGTTAGCGCCCGCTACCACGCCATAGCGTGCGCTAACTGGTATCCTGCAAAAATTCCAGTTCAGTGCCCAAATCCGCTAGCGTGCGCTACGACTGGGCACTAGCTTGCGCTACGCAACACCTACAGCATGCGCTAGCTGCCGCCTAGTGTGCGTTACCTGTTAGTCCAGAAAGTAGAAATACCCCACTGCCTCTGCCGACTCAGCTCATTAGCATACGCTACGGGCGATGTTAGCGCGCGCTACTGAACACGAAAAGCGTGCGCTAGCTACTACCTAGTGTGCGCTAACTACTAGTCCAGAGGGCAGAATCAGTACTGCCTCTGCCATGCTCCGAACGTTAGCGCGCGTTAAGGCTCAAAGCTAGCATGCGCTATTCAAGTAGAAATAGCATGCGTTAGCCTAGGCCTAGCGTGCGCTATCTGCCTGTCCCAGAACACTGCCGAAAGGTCCAGTCAACATGATCATGATCCAAAAAGGTACGAAACTCTAAATCAACATCGACAACATCTCAATGTGTTTACGGAGCGACAAAAGAAGAAGAACGACAAGGTCAAATATTCAATAAAAAGTACGGGTATTACAGTCGAACGGCTAGATATGAGATATCCAAGCAACTATTCAGTGCCAGGATGAAGGAAGGTGAGAAAGTTGGGGATCACTTCCTCAAAATGATCTCTATGATCGAGAGATTGGAGGCTCTTGATTTTAGGATGCATGCTTCTCTCCAGACCGACCTTATCCCGCTGTCTCTTCCTGATTCCTTCTCACAGTTTGTTATGAACATCCACTGCAATGAGATTGCTTGCAATTTAGCATGGTTGATGAACAAACTTGTAACCGCTCAGTCTCAGATGAAGACTCCATGGATGAAGGAGTTTGCTCTTGTGATTTCTTCTGGATCTCGGAGGTCCAAGAATAAGAAGAAAAAGACCAAGAAGGAGATGAGTCCACGAAGCAAGGGACTTTAAGGGTAAGGGTAAGGGCAAGGCCCCAATGGTTCCCAAGAGCAAGAAGGTGAACACGGACACATGTCTCAAATGCGGTATGCTGGGCCACTTGGAAAGAGACTGTCCGATCCTTCATGGAGCTTCAGATACGGAACTTTTAGTTTTGGAAATTAATGGTTCTTCTACCATATTTTCTACTTCTATGATACTGTATTCAAGTGCTAGTTCTCATATTTGTACCATGAATTAGGATCTGGAATAAAGTAGAAAGATTGGAGCTGGCAAAGTGATGATTACTGTTGGAAGCGGGCATTGTGTCGCAACGACCGATAGTATCACTTCTTTTGGATTTGGAATCCGGCTTTGTTTTAACTTTAGATGATGCACTAGTGTTGCCCTAGGGGCATAAAACATTGTATCCATTCCGGTCATGGATCAGAAAGGCTATTCATTTTTCATTGGTGATGGTTCCTGCAAAATTTATTTTAGAAATAAACTACTAGGCACAGCTACATTGTTAAATGGACTATATCATCTAAACCTAAATAACAAAGTCATTGTGAATACTATGACTAGGAGCGTAGTAGGGATGAAATTAATCAAGTTTTGAAATGGCATCTTAGACTTGGTCATGTTGGTCAGACCAAGGTTTACAAAATGGAAAAATGATGGACTTATGGGTCCATTGGGATCGGATCCCTTTCCAACTTGTGAATATTGCCTTAAAGGCAAAATGACTAAGTCCTCTAGGGACTTTTGAAAGAGCCACTGATAAACTTAGATTAGTCCATACCGACGTATGTGGTACTTCGGAAGCAGCACGTGATGAATATCAGTATTTCATTACGATTATGGATGATCATACTAGGTATGGTTATGTATACTTAATGAAATATAAATTCGAGGCTTTTGAGGAATTCTAGAAATTTAAGGCCCTAGTCGACAAACAAACTAGTAATCATATCAAAGCACTTCGGTCGGACTGAGGTGGCGAGTATATGAGTACAGAGTTTGACGAGTTCCATAAGGATCACGGAATTGTAACGCCCCCAAATCCCATTAGGTTATTACAGTACCGTGGAGCCCACACCAGGAGATCCACCAGGGGAACACAACTAAAACACAACAAATTGACCAAAAGGGAAATCACAGTCCCTACTATGATATCCGACATAGTATTCCGATATGGAATTCAACGACAAGAATGGGCTTACATGGACAAAATAAAAAATATAACAACATCCACGAGCCTCGCTCGGATAATATAACAATGACAACAACTGAAGAAACTGGAGTACTCCAAACTGTCTGACCGATATGAACACCGAAACATATCGGACTAGTATCGCTCGCATGCTTCGTCGCCATCGTCAAGCCCTTGTGTCTCAACTCTCTCCTCGCAAACATCTAAAACATGAAAACATGTTCCGCCCCCACTGGGTCAGTCATCCAGATAATGAATATTAAATACATATACGACATGATATGCATCCAACGGCCGAATAAACATTACAACAATGGTAATACGAGATGCTCACAAACCAAAGGAAGAATCGAGCATTCGTGAAAAACTATGCCCACAACATATGATCGGTACCTGCTCAACAGGCTAGAACACAAGTGCCCAACGGCGAATCATCAATATAGAACACAGCAATGAACTACCCGAAGGTAAACCAAACCAGAGTTGAAATAAATACGAATCACAATGCCCGAAGGCTCCAATGGAAATACCAATACATCACAATGGCCTGAAAGCCCTCAGCCGAAGCTGCGAAAATATCTCGATGGCCTGAAAGCCACTCAACCGAAGCTGCCAATCATCACAATGGCCCAAATCTAAACAGCCTGAAGCTGTATCATTTGAGGGCCGAAGCCACGACACGAAGCCGTATTACAATGAGATCATCCAATGACCGTGACCTACTGAACTATAGGTGTTAGGAAACCAACCGCGAAGGTTCAATCCCAAACTTACCCATAATGAGATCATCAACATGACCATGACCTACTGAACTGTAGGTGTTGGGAAACCAACCGCGAAGGTTCAAGCCCCAAGCTTACCCATAATGAGATCATCAACATGATTGTGACCTACTGAACTGTAGGTGTTGGGAAACCAACCGCGAAGGTTCAAGACCCAAGCTTACCCATAATGAGATCATCAACATGACCGTGACATACTGAACTGTAGGTGTTGGGAAACCAACCGCGAAGGTTCAAGCCCCAAACTTACCCATAATGAGATCATCAACATGACCGTGTGTAGGTGTTGGGAAACCAACCGCGAAAGTTCAAGCCCCAAACTTACCCATAATGAGATCATCAACATGACCGTGACCTACTGAACTATAGGTGTTGGGAAACCAACCGTGAAGGTTCAAGCCCCAAGCTTACCCATAATGAGATCATAAACATGACCGTGATCTACTGAACTGTAGGTGTTGGGAAACCAACCGCGAAAGTTCAAGCCCCAAACTTACCCATAATGAGATCATCAACATGACCGTGACCTACTGAACTGTAGGTGTTGGGAAACCAACCGCGAAGGTTCAAGCCCCAAGCTTACCCATAATTAGATCATCAACATGACCGTGACCTACTGAACTGTAGGTGTTGGGAAACCAACCGCAAAGGTTCAAGCCCCAAACTTACCCATAATGAGATCATCAACATGACCGTGACCTACTGAACTGTAGGTGTTGGGAAACCAACCGCGAAGGTTCAAGCCCCAAACTTACCCATCGAGCACTAGCCGAGACTAGCCTCCAAAACACAATTAATCACAAATGGAAATGATCCCAAGATTACCAAATTCACAAGAATAATAGGGTGCTGCCTTGAGTCGGCCAACATGACAACAATAACTCACGGATGGGCACCATCCTCAGCAGTCCCAATTCAAATACCTCGACTGCCTTGGAATGGCCAATCGATCACAACGACTCAACAGATGGGAACTATCCTCAACAGTCCCAATTCAATACCTCAATTGTCTTAGAACGACCAACCGATAATAACGACTCGACCGATGGGAATTATCCTCGACAGTCCCAATTCAATACCTCGATTGTCTTTGAACGACCAATCGATAATAACGACTCAATGGATGGTAATTATCCTCGACAGTCCCAATTCAATACCTCAATTGTCTTAAAACGGCCAATCGATAACAACGACTCAACGGATGGGAAATATCCTCGACAGTCCCAATTCAATACCTCGATTGTCTTAGAATGACCAATCGATGACAACGACACAACGGATGGGAACTATCCTCGACAGTCCCAATTCAATACATCGATTACCTTAGAGCGGCCAATCGATAACAATGGTACATCGGATGGTAATGTCTTCGACAGTCCCAATTCAATACATCGATTACCTTAGAACAGACAATCGATAACAACGATACAACGGATGCCTCAGCACCTATAATCGGTTACCGGCAATGGAGATGATAATCGAATACGTCAATGCCTTCAATCAGCTAACACAACATCAATAGCAGGTCACCAAGATCAATAACAATGATCACAACAATGTCTTAAATCGACATCAATACCAACAACAACAATCGATACATCGATACCGCGAACCGACTATCAACAATAACATCAACAACGAGTATCTCAATGCCTTGAACGGATTTTGCCTAACAACAATAACATTTAGCATAATTTTCCGAAGGGTATCATGTCAAACAATCCCCTGATATCAACAAAATCATAAAGAGACCAAGTCTCAAAATGATACACACATTCATACATATACATGATAACATTAATCTCATTAACTATTACAAGTATAAAACTTGCCTCAAACTAAAGGCGATGAAATCCTCCAACGAACGACGAACGGCGTCCTACGACGATCACAAGCACTCGAATCAATAGAAAACAACACCAAAGGCAATCCCGATTCAATCACGAATCGGTTAAAGTCCGCAAACGAATATCATAGTTCTCAACTATGAATTCCAACATCATCCAACACCTCAATGATCAATTAACATGATCATTATATTCTTAACACTTGTGAAAGACAATTCAACACGGATTATCAAGAACAACATTAAATCAATCATCTCAAAATGATAATATCACCAATTTCCTCATCAATACCTCAAGAACATTATCAACCCTACTACCATGATGTCTAAACAATAATCAACCACCAATTCATCATGAATTCGGATTAATCAACAAGATTAACTTAACCATTTCAGAATTGTGATAATCACCTCCTAATTTATCATAATCCTTACTAAAATGGTTATAATCTCTCAAGAACACAACCAACAACAATAATCATCTCAAGGCTATGTTAATCATCCAAAAATCTTAACATAACTCTTCCTAGACATGATTGTAACCTCCAAGTATTCTTAAACATCAAGAACGCAATCAAACTCAAGCTATAACATCATGTTCTTCATCATAAGTTCATCAAAACTATGAAGAACCATACTATCCTCCAACAAATCATCAAAACACGAAGTAACAAACAATAACAACATCATAATATCGAGTTCAACACCAGATTAATGACAAACCTCTTCAAGTGTAACGCCCCGACTTTCCAGGGGTAATTATAGGGGAAAATAAGTAAAAAGTAATTTTTGACAAAAATAATTTCTTTTGAGAATATTAAAATTCTCGCCTACAAAGTCGAGTCGCTACACTGACATAAATTAAATACCTTTAAATAAGGCAACAATACGTCATAGATACGAAATAAAAATTTGCGGCGGAAGAATAAATTATAAATTGTTAATTTCTAACGAAAGTTTCCCCAAAAGAATTTTGAAATATTAGACATAACGAAAAACATCATTTAATAAATTTCATTCATATGCCCTCTCGGCTCACTTCTTCGTCCATCCGGCTCGATTGAACCTGCGGGATTAATAAAGGTGGGGGTGAGCTTCCTTCAGCTCGTGGAAATCACACTGATCACAGTAATATACAATCTCATGGAAAGCATAATATGAATAATAGATCATATCTTTTCCTTAACATGAATACATACACACAATATTACGTATAGCATGAATCTAGCACGCATAACACGAATATTGAGGTTGCGCAGGTGTCCCTGAAACAACATGAAACATACACACAATACCACATATAACATGAATCGAGCACGCATGTGAATATTGAGGTTGCGTAGGTGTCCCCGCAACAACATATATCTTAAGATAGCCTCTTTACACGTATACAGGTGAGCCTGATTTAAAACATGCATTGTCAATTTTAAACATGAATAGAATATCACATATACAGTCCGATTAAAGCAATTAAAGTGATAGTGAAAATTCCCACCTGAATAAATGATGTTGCTTGACTTGAATATGAAGATACTCGACTCACAGTCCTAAGCCCGTAAATCCTCGATAAAGTCTACATATAATAATAATTTAATCATTATAAAATATTATGATATAATGACTGAAATTAAAATATATATGCATAAAGTCGGACAAATTATTTATATTAACTGAAAAGTCAGCATTTTAATGTCTTGGCCAAAATAGGACTGAATTGAAAGTTTTAAAGCTGACTGGGGTTAAATTCGAAGTAATTAAAACTGTACGGGGTTAAGTTGGAAGTCTCTGGAAAAGGTGAGGACTAAATTGAATAACTTGAAGAGTTTTGGAACTTGATTGAAAAGTCTTGCAAAATATAGGGCATATATACCCTTAACCTAGTTTTTTCGGCCGAAAAATTCACACTCTCACCTCTCCCTTTTCTCTCCCGAAGGACCTTCGGTCTCTCTCTCTAAAATCACTCTGCAAAAGAAAATCCGATCTCTCCTCTATTCTCTCTAAATTTCTTCTTGCTCAGCCGGAAACCAAGACTTGTAGAAAGGCACACACTGGAGTCGGTGAACAGAAACTCACTCCCACTGGCCCAAAGTCGACATTTCAACACTCGATATCCACAGGCACCGGCAACGAGACGTCGGTAATCCCAAACAGATCGAAGGTTAGGGTTCCGTATTATTTTATGGTTTCAATTTTGGGCCGGGTTTTTGGGTTCTGAATATGGTTTACCTGATTTGAGTTGTGGGTTGTGAGGTTTCTGATGCCATGTTTGCGGGTTCGGGCTGATTGAGGGTTATTGATTTTTTTATATTCAAATCTGGTTTGAGGTTGGGCAAATGTAATCAGTCTTCGGGTTTCTGAAATTGATTTCGAGTTTTCTAGTTTCTGTTGGTTTGGATTGAATGGGCTAAAGAACTGGGTTGAGAGGTTTGAAGGTCGGAAATTTCTGAATTCAGGCTCGAATCAGCTCCTGATGTGGTTTGAAGTTTTGGAAAGTAGACCTGATTCATTTTCACCGTGGGTTGAGGGGTTGAAGGGCCAGGACTGGAATTGGGTTCAGGCAAGTATTCTGGTTTGAAAATTTGAGTGTTTAGGAATTGAAATTAGCAGATGTAGTATAATTTACCCTGTGTGGTAGAAATTTGCAGAAGAAAAATAAAAGGGAATAGAGTTTACCTTGTTGGGGAGAGAAGATGAAAAAGTTATACGAGGCTGAATTTGCTGGATCGATCGGTCAGCGGCTGGATTCAATTTGCAGAAGACCAAAATTGGTGGGTGCGAACTCGACTAAACAGGATTTGGACTGGAACGATCTGATCTTCCCGTTTGAAGAATTATGGTGTATTGTTGTGTACTGTATTTTCTCTTCTGTATTTTTTTCTTGTTTTATTTTTATTTTGTTTTCTGGATGTTGAACGATCTTAAGAACATTTGTACAGCAGAATTTGCGTATTTATATATGTAAATTTTTAAGTGTTTAAGTTGGATTAGGATTTTTGTTGGATATAGATTGAGGAGTTTGAGAAAGGGAGAACTGTGAGGTTCAGGGAAAATGAAGAGTTCTTAACTATGATTAGTTTAGTTTAATCATAATTGATTAAATTATAAATCATGATTAAATATAAATAATATAATAATAATAGTAATGTAAAAATAATAATTTTGGTAACAAGATAATAATATCGGAAAAATGATACTGATAATAATAATAATAATTAGACTACTAGAATAGTATTAATAATATTGTTAATAATAAAAAATGATAATATTAATAGTAGTAGTGTTAGTATTATACTCGAATAATTAATAATACTATTATAAAAATAAATAATGACTATTTGAATATATATCTCTGACAAAATGACTCGGGCTAGGACTTGTGATACGTCGAAATAAATATTCATGATCCTCTAAATGAAATTAAATGAAATGAAATGCATCATAATATTATTATAAATAATAATATTACATTAAGAAAAATGGCCGATATTACATCCTACCCCTCTTAGAAAAATTTTGATCCTCGAAAATAAATGACATACCTCGATTGAAGAAATCGGATAACGAGCTTGAAGTTCTTCCTCGCGCTCCCAAATGACTTCATATTTACTGTGGTTACGCCATTGGATCTTGACAAACACCTTCTCTTTGTTCCTCAATTGTCGGACTGATCGGTCGAGAATCACTTCTGGTTGTTCTTCATAAGTAAGATCTTTGTTCATCTCCACGGTGGTATAGTTGATGACGTGGCTGGGATCGTGCACGTACTTCCTCAACAAAGATACGTGAAAAACGTTGTGCATAGCCGAAAGTTATGGGGTAAAGTCAAGCGATAAGCTAACTCTCCAATTCGTTCAAGAATTTCGAACGGTCCAATGTATCTCGATCTCAACTTGATCCTTGGACCAAAACGAACAACTCCCTTGGTAGGAGATACCTTCAGGAATACATTGTCGCCAACACAGAATTCGAGATCCTTCCTACGCTTGTCGGCGTAATACTTCTGACGATCATGTGCTATCTTGATCCTCTCACGAATCTTATCCACCACACCTAGTGTCTGTTCAATCATCTCGGGACCCAAAATTCTCCTTTCACCTACCTCATCCCAATACAGTGGTGATCGACACTTCCTACCGTATAAGGCTTCATACGTTGCCATACCAATTGTCGACTGATAACTGTTGTTGTAAGCAAATTCTACCAAAGGCAACAGTCGTTCCCAATTATTGCCCATGTCTAACACACATGCTCGCAACATATCCTCAAGAATCTGAATGGTCCTCTCAGACTGACCATCAGCCGAGGATGATAGGCCGTACTAAAATTCAACTGCGTTCCCAAGGCTTCTTGCAAACTTTCCCAAAAACGCGATGTGAAACGAGTATCCCTGTCGGATACTATAGAGACTGGCACTCCATGCAACTTAATAATCAAACGGACGTAAAGTTGAGCATACTGATCCATTTGAATGTTCATCTTGACTGGGATGAAATGAGCTGACTTTGTGAGTCGGTCCACAACAACCTAAATAGCATGGTTACCTCTTTCCGTTCGAGGCAAACCTACCACAAAGTCCATCGTAATGTGTTCCCATTTTCGTTCCGGAATATGAAGTGATTTAAGTAGTCCAAAGGGGCGTTGGTGTTCTGTCTTCACTTGCTGACAAACTATACACCTTCTGACAAAATCTGCCACATCTCTTTTCAAACCATCCCACAAAAATGTCCCATTAAGGTCTTGGTACATCGTTGTACTCCTAGGGTGTGCTGTATATGGAGTACTATGTGCATCATTTAATATTGCTTCTCTCAACTTGACAACATTGGGCACACAAATCCTCCCTTCATAGTATGTTGTGCCATCATCGGACACACTGAAACCCTTATCCTCACCTGAAATAGTACGTTCTTTCATTTTGACCAAGAAGTCATCTTGTCCTTGACCTTGTTTGATCTGTTTCCTCAAGGTTGGTTGTACCACCAAACTAGCCAATAATGACTCAACTGGATTCGATGGTGTAGCCATCTCAAGGTTCATCATTGCGAATTCCTTGACCAAGCTTTCCTCTTTGGTAAATAAACAGGTTAGGTCTCCTCTCGCCTTACGGCTCAGTACATCAACAACTACATTTGCTTTACCATGGTGGTAATAAATTGTACAATCGTAGTCTTTGACCAACTCTAGCCATCTGCGCTGCCTCATATTCAACTCCTTTTGTGTGAAAATATATTTCAGACTTTTGTGGTCTGTATAAATTTCACACTTACGTCCATATAGGTAATGTCTCCAAATCTTCAAGGCATGAACTACCGCTGCTAATTCCAAATCATGAGTAGGGTAGTTCAGCTCGTGCAGTTTCAACTGTCTCGAAGCATAGGCAACTACCTTGACCTCTTGCATCAATATACATCCCAATCCTTGCTTGGATGCATCATTGTAGATGACGAATTCTCTCGTCAGATCGGGAATCGTCAAAACTGGTGCTGCAGTCAACTTTCGCTTAAGTTCTTGGAAACTCTTTTCGCATTTCTCATTCCATAAGAAAACTTCTCCCTTTCTAGTCAATCTAGTCATTGGTGCAGCTATCTTTAAAAATTCCTCGATAAATCTCCGATAATAACCGGCTAATCCCAAGAAGCTGCGAACTTCATTTGCATTACTCGGTACTTTCCAATCATTGACTGCCTCTACCTTAACCAGGTAAACCTCGATTCCTTTATAAGTGATCACATGTCCCAAAATTGCAACTCGGTTAAGCCAGAATTCACACTTGTTGAACTTCGCATACAACTTCTCCTTGCACAGTATTCCCAATACTGTTCTAATATGTTCATCTATGAACACAATGAAAAACTTATCCAAATAAGGTTGAAATACATGGTTCATGAGGTCCATGAATATCGCTGGCGCATTAGTCTAACCAAATGGCATCACTATAAATTCATATTGTCCATACCGATTTCGAAATACTGTCTCCGGGATATCTTCATCCTTAATCCTCGATTGATGATATCCGGATCTCAAATCTATTTTCGAGAACACTCCTGATCCTCCAAGCTGTTCAAATAGGTCCTCTATTCTGGGAAGTCGATATTTATTCTTTATCGTGAGTCGATTAAGTTCACGATAGTCTATGCACATCCTCAAACTTCCATCCTTTTTCTTTACGAAGATCACTGGCACACCCCATGGCGAAACACTCGGTCAGATAAATCCAGATTTGAGCAGTTCCTGAAGTTGCAGTTTCAGCTCTTGTAATTCCTTGGGTGCCATTCTATAGGGAGCTTTCGATATTGGTGCCATCCCTGGCACTAAATCAATCGAGAACTCAACTTGACAACTTGGCAGAACTCCCGACAAGTCTCTGGGAAAGACATCTAGATACTCCCTGACGATAGGTACATCAGCTACTGTCTTCTCCGAAGTTGTTTTCCCCATCACATTCACCAGGAATCCGTGGCAACTACGCTTCTTCAACATTTTCACAGCTTTCATGGCTGAAATCACTTTCGGGGTACTAGATTGTCTTACTCCCTTGAATACGGTCTTAACATCAGTAGACGGGCATAAGGTTACCCTCCTTTCAGAGCATTCAACTATAGCTCCATGTTTGTCCAACCAATCCATACCTAAAATAACATCAAAGCAGGAATATTTGCAACTGACAACATGCCGACATGGTTTGGGGCTCTATCTCTTTCTCTTTCTTGGTGTATGACATCCTCCCATAGCCGGCATATTATGATGGATCCAGTCATGAAGTCCATCACGAAACCTCCGCGGCTTCATCACATCAGTCTTAACCATATGTGGTGTAAAACAGCACATGTGGTTGAATTTTCTATCGTAATCCGTCACAATTATGCTACCATGCGTCAAGTCTAAGAAATCCCTCTATATCTTAGCCTTGTACACCCTCGGGTAGTACTTCTCCATGACCATCTCCTCGTCTTCGCTACTGGACTCACCATCAGCCATCTCAGCATCATTTGAGTCTCCTATCTGCTCCACATCCAACTCTTCCTCTGGTTCTGGCTCTTCTTTAGGTGCTTCCTCTTGATCATCTTCATGATCTTCTTCAGGGGTCTTCTTCAGGATCCACCTCAGGGTCTTCTTCGGGATCCTCTTCTGGACCTTCTTCATCCGTAGAGTCGGAACTCCAATTTGCCGCCGGTATCGCCTCTCGAGCGTACATATCCAATTAGAGTCCAGCTACGAACTGGAAATCATCGGCGGTCTCTCGCTCTTCTGGTGATCTCTTGATGGACTCTTTCCAAAGACGGAAGATGCAGTAACTTTATTCTTTGGATAACCTCCCCATTAGGTGTTCCAGCTGTTGCGTGACAGAACCTCGTTTCCAGACTGCAACCACTTCCTCAGCCTATTGATGACATAATGTGGTGCATTTTCTGGTAAACTCGGATCGTCCCACCAGTCTTTGCGTGCCAGAAGACGCGATTCAAATGTAGTAGGAACCCTCTTATGTGGCGTCATCCTAGGTTTGGCCATTCTAACAATTCGTACATACATATATAATTATGTAAATGAAATGAAATGATATATGCATGAATAATGACTGAAATTTGGTACCTTGGATGGAGTGACGAAGTGGGGAAGCTGAGAGCATATGATACTTTTACATTTTAGCGAGTCTACAGAAAGGTAAAACCCGCTCTGATACCACTATGTAACGCCCCGACTTTCTAGGGGCAATTATAGGGGAAAATAAGTAAAAGGTAATTTTTGACAAAAATAATTTCTTTTGAGAATATTAAAATTCTCGCCTACAAAGTCGAGTTGCTATACTGACATAAATTAAATACCTTTAAATAAGGCAATAATATGTCATAGATACGAAATAAAAATTTGCGGCGGAAGAATAAACTATAAATTGTTAATTTCTAACGAAAGTTTCCCCAATTTTTTTTTGAAATATTAAACATATCGAAAAACATCATTTAATAAATTTCATTCATATGCCCTCTCGGCTTGCTCCTTCGTCCATCTGGCTCGGTTTAACCTGCGGGATCAATAAAGGTGGGGGTGAGCTTCCTTCAGCTCGTGGAAATCACACTGATCACAATAATATACAATCTCATGGAAAACATAACATGAATAATAGATCATATCTTTTCCTCAACATGAATACATACACACAATATTACGTATAGCATGAATCTAGCACGCATAACACGAATATTGAGGTTGCGCAGGTGTCCCCGAAACAACATGAAACATACACACAATACCACACATAACATGAATCGAGCACGCATGTGAATATTGAGGTTGCGTAGGTGTCCCCACAACAACATATATCTTAAGATAGCCTCTTTACATGTATACAGGTGACCCTCATTTACAACATGTATTGTCAATTTTAAGCATGAATAGAATATCATATATACAGTCCAATTAAAGCAATTAAAGTGATAGTGAAAATTCCCACCTGAATAAATGATGCTGCTTGACTTGAATATGAAGATACTCGACTGACTGTCCTAAGCCCATAAATCCTCGATAAAGTCTACATATAATAATAATTTAATCATTATAAAATATTATGATATAATGACTGAAATTAAAATATATATGCATAAAGTCGGACTAATTATTAATATTTATTGAAAAGTCAGCATTTTAATGTCTTGGTCAAAATAGGACTGAATTGAAGGTTTTAAAACTGACTGGGGTTAAAATCGAAGTAATTAAAACTGTATGTGGTTAAACTAGAAGTCTCTGGAAAAGGTGAGGACTATATTGAATAACTTGAAGAGTTTAGGAACTAGATTGAAAAGTCTTGCAAAATATAGGGTATATATACCCTTACCCTAGTTTTTCGGCCGACAAATTCACACTCTCACCTCTCACTTTTCTCTCCCGAAGGACCTTCGGTCTCTCTTTCTAAAATCACTCTACAAAAGAAAATCTGATCGCTCCTCTCTTC
This sequence comes from Orobanche coerulescens, assembly GCA_033398695.1. Taxonomy (NCBI): domain Eukaryota; kingdom Viridiplantae; phylum Streptophyta; class Magnoliopsida; order Lamiales; family Orobanchaceae; genus Orobanche; species Orobanche coerulescens. The sequence goes on along the minus strand of CM065808.1, from coordinate 91,162,837 downwards.
TCTCTAAATTTCTTCTCGCTCGACCGGAAACAAAAACTTGCAGAAGGGCACACACTGGAGTCGGCGAACAGAAACTCACTCCCACTGGTTCAAAGTCGACATTTCAACACTCGATATCCACAGGCACAGGCGACGAGGCGTCGGTAATCCCAAACAGATCGAATGTGAGGGCTCCGTAATATTTTACGGTTTCTAATTCGGGTTGGGTTTTTGGGTTCTGAATATGGTGTACCTGATTTGAGTTGTGGTTGTGAGGTTTATGATGCCATGTTTGCGGGTTCGGGCCGATTGAGGGTTATTGATTTTTTTTTTATATTCAAATCTGGCTTGAGGTTGGGCGAATGTAATCAGGATTCTGGTTTCTGAAATTGATTTCGGGTTTTCTAGTTTCTGTTGGTTTGGATTGAAAGGGCTAAAGAAGTGGGTTGAAAGGTTTGAAGGTCGGAAATTTATGAATTCAGGCTCGAATCAGCTCCTGATGTGGTTTGAAGTTTTGGAAATTAGACCTAATTTACTTGTCATGTTTGGGCTTCGTTTCGATTCATTTTCACCCTGGGTTGAGGGGTTGAAGGGCCAGGACTGGAATTGGGTTCAGGCAAGTATTCTGTTTTGAAAATTTGAATGTTTAGGAATTGAAATTATCAGATGTAGTATAATTTACCCTGTGTGGTAGAAATTTGCACAAGAAAAATAAAAGGGAATAGAGTTTACCTTGTTGGGGAGAGAAGATGAAAAAGTTATATGAGGCTGAATTTGATGGATCGATCAGTCGGCGGCTGGATCCAATTTGCAGAAGACTAAAATTGGTAGATGACTGAACGGGATTAGGACTGGAACAATCTGATCTTCCCGTTTGAAGAATTATTGCGTATTGTTGTGTAATGTATTTTCTCTTCTGTATTTTTTTTTCTTGTTTTATTTTTTTTTTTGTTTTTTGGATGTTGAACGATGTAAAGAACTTCTGTACAGCAGAATTTGTGTATTTAAAGATATAAATTTTTAAGTGTTTAAGTTGTATTAAGATTTTTGTTGGATATACATTGTGGAGTTTGAGAAAGTGAGAACTGTGAGGTTCAGGGAAAATGAAGAGTTCTTAACTATGATTAGTTTAGTTTAATCATAATTGATTAAATTATAATTCATGATTAAATATAAATGATATAATAATAATAATAATAATAATAATAAGAGTAATGTAGAAAAATAATTTTGGTAACATGATAATAATATCGAAAAAATGGTACTGATAATAATAATAATTACTAGTACTACTAGAATAGTATTAATAATATTGTTAATAATAAAAATGATAATATTAATAGTAGTAGTATTAGTATTATACTCGAATAAATAATAACACTATTATAAAAATAAATAATGACTACTTGAATATATATCTGACAAAATGACTCGGGCTATGACTTGTGATACGTCGAAATAATATTCATGATCCTCTAAATGAAATTAAATAAAATGAAATGTATTATAATATTATTATAAATAATAATATTACATTATGAAAAATGGTGGATATGACATGAAGAAGTGGAGAACAACCTCAAATCATCAAGAAACACTCCAAACTCCAATTTTCTAAGCTTCAATCAAAGTTATGAAGCTCCAAATCAAGTTGGAAGTGGCTAAGTATCAAGAACAAGTCCAGAAGGACGATTCTAGGGAGAGGAAATCGGTTTTGGTTCGTGACGAAATGAAACACGAAACCAAGATATATAATCTGACAAGCTCATTACGGCCGTTATGTCACCACCTTAACGTACGTTATGCCCCTTAACGTATGTTATCGCCTCTACGTAGCGTACGCTACGTAGTCCAAAGCTCACTGCCCAAAAACGGGGTACCCATTACGTACGTTAACAAAATTACATACGTAAAAAGCCTAAGCATTACGTATGTTAACCACAAGGTATAGCGTACGTAATGTGCGTTGACCAGCCTGTCCCAATCGAACTCCGCGAATCCAGCCTGGCCCGTTCCAACACGCCGAAAGATAGATCTGATCCGATGCCCTATGCTACGTACGTAACCAACAGTGCTTAACGTACGTAACACTCCGATCGTAGCGTACGTAATGCTATACATATAGCGTACGCTATGGCTAATACACTTAGCCAAAAATTCCAAACTCACCAAGCAACATCCAAACGACGAAATGAAACCGACGACAAGTATAAATATTTCGATTCCGAAATATCCCAATACAATATACATTGTATCAGTCAAATGCAACACTAATTGTACAATCCCAAATGAATACGTACAACCAATAGTGAAATGAAAAAAAACTACCCCCAGATATTACATACTCCCTCCTTAGAAAGAGTTTCGTCCCCGAAACTAAGGGTAAACAACTCGGGATATGAATTATCCATCAAGATCTGAAAACAACATCTCCAGTAATACTTCTCACTCCGAACCACTTCACCTAAGCAACTGGGCCAACCCCTCGGGTCCCCGCTTCTCCTCTGTCTGAACATGGCGAAAGTCAAGTGATAAAAATACTCAACCAAGTGCGAGATCAGTCAAATCATGACTCCTCCGATAGAGACCAGCCAGAAAGTGGTACCAACCGCATGACTCGTAACACCAGCGTACACACCCCGCGGGAGCCGCCCATTGTACATGTCTACAATCATCGGTGTACACTTCTCTGTCCACGTCGGCATCGGAAGCCCATGCAATCACTGACTCACGCCACAAAAGGAAAATAACAACGCACATATAGTCCTCGGGACCATATCAATCGCACGCCCAAGTCCACACAACTTGACGTCTCGAATCACAATGAACAATTACCCAGATTATCACAAAATCTCGGGCACAAAAACGAAAGGAAAGAAAATCACATCATGTGACTCAAATCTCAAGATTCTCAATTACTATCATTACAAGATAAAACAACAACAAATGGTTCACAACCACAATACGACAATACAAACTGAGTCAACCATCAATCCAAAAAACAAGGAAAATACAAATCAAGGCTACATCTCAAGTGTACCCAGCATCGACATCCTCCAGATCATCGACATCCTAGATCTCAACGACTCGAGAAAGTCCAAAATCTAAACTCATTGCTCCTCCTCTGCTGTCCTTACCTCTGGCTTCAGAATCCTGATAGGACCCCTTGGATGAAGTACGAACTGGAGTAACAAAATCTCTCGGGGCCCATAAGCTCTCTCGAGACCTACTGGCACTAGAACTCCTGCAGTATTTCTGAAGGTGTCCCTGCCTCGCACATAGAAAATAAGCAATAGTCTGCATCGAGCACCGAGTACTGCGATGTCCTATTATATCACAATTAAAGCAAACAACGGTTGAACTCGTCGACTGAGAAGAAACTGACCTCTTGGACGTCGGAGCCCGATGTTCCTCTGAACGAACTGGCATCCTAGTCCTCTCACCAGGAGAAACTGAAGGGTCCTTCTGAGTAAAATCCTTGATCAAAAGCCCTACTCCAAGAGCCTTCTCGATGAATTCAACAAGTGAGTTACAATTATGATTGAACAACTGTATCCTCAACCGTGGGTTCAGCCTCTTTCTAAAATACTTGATCTTATCCGCCTCAGTACGGATAACAGATGAAGCAAACTGAAAAGTCCATGAAACTTCTCGAAAATAGCAATAACACCCTCGTCCTTGATGGATTCGGGGTTCAAAACCTCTAACAACTTGGCTTCACAAAGTGGATCCGGATAATACCTCTCGACCATGAGAGTCTTGAACTCGCTCCAAATGCAATCACGATCAGTGGGCTTCATAGAAAGCCACCAAGAATAAGCACCCTTACTCAAATAGTAAGCCGCTACTGCCACCTTACTTTCTTCCGGACATTGAACCATGTTGAAGAGTTTATCAAAATGTTCAAGCCAATGAACAATATCAGTCGGTTCCGACGAACCGTCAAAAGTAGGCGGCCTCTAACGAGAGATATCGCCAACAATCTGACTCACACCCCTAGTCTGCCCATGAAACGACACCTGGAATACCTGCTGTGGTGGACCACGAATCATCGAGGCCTGCATGGTCTCAACTCTCTGCATCATCTGAGTCATCTAGGCCATCATGCCCCTCATAAGCAAGAAAGGGTCGACGTGTCCACTGTCAGCCTGATCGACTTCTCGAGTATGACGTCTCGAAGGAGAATTGGTCGCGTAGATAACACCACCGGCCGAACTCTGATCCATCTCGGCATCCTCATGCGCATAAACATGAGGTTCTGGGTTCTGGCTCATTCTGCAACCCTTACCCCCTGCCACATCATCGGATTCCTCTTTCCATACTGAAAAAATAACGCTCGATCATGATCATAACTCAAATATGCCTCGACGGCCAATCTAAAATGCTAAGTCAATAGCCAAACAGGAGTATACATACTCAACAGATAAACAATCACATCAATATTGCTAATCATAGCCAATACAGAACTCACACGTTCCAAAATAAATAGTCATAAGTCAATCGTACCGCTAATGTCACATACAGGTTGCAACAAAATATGTATAATCAATTACATAATGAGTGTATGAACATAAAAGAGAATCAAGTCCTTACACAGGTCATACGAAGCTTCGAGGTCTTGCGATACTAGTCTTCACTGACGATGACTCGATAAATGAATGACTCATACAGTCGCCTAACTATCACGACTCTCAAAACCCGACTGTACAGATTGTCATAACCTGACAGCCCCACTACTACCGCGTCGGTAGAGCCACATAACTCACATATCAGGGTATCTCACAACCCATTTCTCTAATACCATCTTCTATAAAGCCCCCAAATCCCATTGGGTTATTACAGTGCCGTGTACCCCACACCAGGAGATCCACCAGGCGAACACGACTAAAACACAACAAACTGATCAAAAGGAAAATCACAGTCCCTACTATGATATCCGACATAGTATTCCAATATGGAATTCAACAACAAGAATGGGCCTACATGGCCAAAATAAAAATACAACATTCACGAGCCTCGCTCGGATAATATAAAAATGACAACAACTAAAGACACTGGAGTACTCCAAGCTGTCTGACCGACATGAACACCGAAACATCTCGGACTAGTATCGCTTGCATGCCTCGTCGCCATCATCATGCCCCTATGTCTCAACTCTCTCCTCGCAAACACCTAAAACATGAAAACATGTTCCGCCCCCACGGGGTCAGTCATCCAGATAATGAATATCAAATACATATATGACATGATATGCATCCAACGGCAGAATAAACAGTACAACAATGGTAATACGAGATGCTTACAAACCAACGTAAGAACCGAGCATTCGTGAAACACTATGCCCACGACATACGATCGGTACGTGCTCAACAGGTTAGAACACAAGTGCCCAACGGCGAATCATCAATATAGAACACAACAATGAACTACCCGAAGGTAAACCAAACCAGAGATGAAATAAATACGAATCGCAATGCCCGAAGGCTCCAACGGAAATACTAATGGCCTGAAAGCCCTCAGCCGAAGCTGCTAAAATATCCCGATGGCCTGAAAGCCACTCGTCTGAATCTGCCAATCATCACAATGGCCCGAAGCCAAACTGCCCGAAGCTGTATCATCTGAGGGCCGAAGCCACGGCACAAAGCCGTATCACAATGAGATCATCCAATGACGGTGACCTACTGAACTGTAGGTGTTGGGAAACCAACCGCGAAGGTTCAAGCCCCAAGCTTACCCATAATGAGATCATCAACATGACCGACTGAACTATAGGTGTTGGGAAACCAACCACGAAGGTTCAAGCACCAACTTTACCCATAATGAGATCATCAACATGACCTTGACCTACTGAACTGTAGGTGTTGGGAAACCAACCGCGAAGGTTCAAGCCCCAAGCTTACCCATAATGAGAGCATCAAAATGACCGTGACCTACTGAACTGTAGGTGTTGGGAAACCAATGGCGAAGGTTCAAGCCCCATGCTTACCCATAATGAGATCATCAACATAAACGTGACCTACTGAACTGTAGGTGTTGGGAAACCAACCGCGAAGGTTCAAGCCCTAAACTTACCCATAATGAGATCATCAACATGACCGTGACCTACTGAACTATAGGTGTTGGTAAACCAACCGCGAAGGTTCAAGCCCCAAACTTACCCATCGAGCACTAGCCGAGACTAGCCTCCAAAACACAATTAATCACAAACGGAAATGATCCCAAGATTACCGAATTAACAAGAATAATAGGGTGTTGCCTTGAGTCGGCCAACACGACAACAATAACTCACGGATGAGCACCGTTCTCGGTGATCCCAATTCAAATACCTCGACTGCCGTGGAATGGCCAATCGATCACAATGACTCAACTGATGGGAACTATCCTCAACAGTCCCAATTCAATACCTCGATTGTCTTAGAACGACCAATCGATAATAACGACTCAACGGATGGGAATTATCCTCGACAGTCCCAATTCAATACCTCGATTGTCTTCGAACGACCAATCGATAATAACGACTCAATGGATGGGAATTATTCTCGATAGTCCCAACTCAATACCTCGATTGTCTTAAAGTGACCAATCGATAACAACGACTCAACGGGTGGGAAATATCCTCGACAGTCCCAATTCAATACCTCGATTGTCTTAGAACGACCAATCGATGACAATGACTCAACGGATGGAAAATATCCTCGACAGTCCCAATTAAATACATCGATTACCTTAGAACGGTCAATCAATAACAACGATACAACGAATGGGAATGTCTACGACAGTCCCAATTCAATACATCGATTACCTTAGAATGGCCAATCGATAACAACGATACAACGGATGCCTCGGCCCCTATAATCGTTTACCGGCGACGGAGATGATAATTGAACACGTCAATGCCTTCAATCGGCCAACACAACATCAATAGTAGGACACCAAGATGAATAACAATGATCACAACAATGTCTTAAATCGACATCAATACCAACAACAATAATCTATACATCGATACCGCGAACAGGCTATCCACACTAAAATCAACAATGAGTATCTCAATGCCTTGAAAGGATTTTTCCGAACAACAATAGCATTTAGCATAATTTGCCGAAGGGTATCGTGTCAAACAATCCCCTGATATCAGCAAAATCATAAAGAGACCAAGTCTCGAAATGATACACACATTCATACATATACATGATAACATTAATCTCATTGACTAGTACAAGTATAAAACGTGCCTCAAATCGAAGGCGATGAAATCCTCCAACGAACGACGAACGGCGTCCTCCGATGATCACAAACACTCGAACAACATTGAATGAAATACAATTCATTCAATAACACAAAATCAATAGAAAACAACACCAAAGACAATCCCGATTCAATCACAATTGGTTAAACTCCACAAACGAATATCATAGTTCTCAACTATGAGTTCCAACATCCTCCAACACCTTAATGATCAATTAACATGATCATTATGTTCTTAACACTTGTGAAAAACAATTCAACAAGGATTATCAAGAACAACATCAAATCAATCATCTCAAAATGATAATATCACCAATATACTCATCAATACCTCACGAACATCATCAACCCTACTAACATGATGTCTAAACAATAATCAACCACCAATTCATCATGAATTCGGATTAATCAACAAGGTTAACTTAACCCTTTCAGAATTATGATAATCACCTCCTAATTCATCATAAATCCTTACTAAAATGGTTATAATCTGATACGAATTCTCCAGGGAAAGGCGGATACGTATCGGTCGGAGTGTTTGTAGGAATATCGTAGCGGAAGTCTTTTTACGAGTAGGGGGTTTTTGGATGTATTTTGTGGGAGTAATATCGAATATAACAATAAAAATTTCGAACAAGAAGACTTGAACGATAAAGAACAAGGGTTTATCGAATTAGACCTATAACTCGATAAGGTGATTTCTTCCCAAGACCTATTGAGAATCAATCGGATTAATACTCGAAAACGCGTCGAATAAAAATCAAGTTTCGGTAAAAATCATTTACCAATGATAGAAACACAAAGTGTATTCTTTCACATTCAATATTCATAATACTCTCTCTTTACAAATGATAATCAACTCCTACTTATAGGAGGTGAAGCCTTAGCCTAAGGAATCAAACAAAAAAAAGAAAATAATTCAAAGATTATAAAATCTTTGAATAATCCAAACAAATCAACATAAAATACAAACAAGGAACATAAAATCACAAAATGGGAAAAACATAATCCCTAAAATATGTAAAAAGGAAAAGAGAAGTCAAGAATACACAAAAGTGTATAAAATAAGTGGGCTGTCGGCAGGACTCGACCGTGTCCCGTGACACGGCCGCGGCGCGGTCGGCAGGCGCCGGCAGGGACTCGACCGTGTCCGCTTGACACGGTCGCGGCGCGACAGCAACGTCTGACAGTGACTCGGCACGGGCGCGGCGTGACAAGGACCGGCAGTGACTCGACCGTGCGGCGTGACAAGGACGTCTGACAGCGACTCGACCGACAGTGACTCGGCATTGACTCGATCGTGACCTGGAGCACGGTCGGGCGTCTGGACAGTCATTTTCGACATTTCTAGGCGAGTAGGACTCGACCGTGTCGTCTGGCACGGTCGGGTTCAACCGACAGTGACCTTGGCATCTCCGGACGAGTACAAAGACGGGTGCTTGACGACACGGCCGGGTTCGCCGGCAGTGGCGGCATTTTCCTAGCAGTGTGATATTTTCCTACGAGCTCGACATTTTCCGGCGACGACATTTTCCTGAGTTGTGTCATTTTCCGGCTTGTGTCCGTTTTCTCGCCTAAAAATGTTGCCGTACGTGCATGCCGCGTTGTAAGGCCATTTACGTCGATCCTTGCTTCGTTTTCTTTATTTGGACTAGTCAATTCCGTATCATTCATAAGTGGTATCGGAGCCCAGGGTCATCTCCTTGGGCGATTTTCTTCAACGATTTCTTGTGAAGAACTATATCTTGACTCTTGTTATGGATTTCAATGATCTCGATTTCTTGATGAAACTCCGTGACGCACTAAACGGCTTACCGGAGCAACGTATGCAAGCGAGATGCAGAGACGACGCCAACGATATTGATTTCTTGGCTAAATTCCGCAGCATACCGGAGTTTCACGGATCTAGTAATCCAGATGCGTGCATAGATTGGCTCCATGCTTGTGAGGAGCACGCGGACTTCAAGGCTGCCCCGATCAACCGCCGCGTTTCGCTGGTGACAAAGCGCTTCCGCGGTAGCACCGCCTTCTGGTGGCAAAAATTGAAACAGTCCCGTTCACAACAACGTAAGCCTAAAATTACAGATTGGCAAAAATTCAAAAAATATTTCAAGCGAAGGTTCAAAGCCACATCTTACCACCAGTCGTTGTTTCCCCACCACCAATCCTTCGACGCCCCGCCGCCAACCTTTGATCAAAGATTTTTTTTTCATCGAAGAATTTCAAATAAGTTTTTTTGACGAAGACGATGTCCCTACCACCATTTTCATTGAAGTAGACGAGACAGAGTTTTCAACGGAGCAATTCAACGAAGAAGATGAGTTGAGCCGTGTCTCCCTAGTCGACGAACCTGGATCTTGCTACTTTGATCATGGGCCAGTTGGTTGTGTTGGCCAAATTGACCAAAACGGACCAAATTATTTTAATGGTGAGGAGCCTTTTTGTGTCATGGAAATTGGGTCGGAGTATGAAGGGCCACGGTATTTGATACGTAACCGATTGACGAAGAGGAGTCCGTAATTGATCATGTGTTTCCCATTCTTGATGGTGAATTAGACGTGAAATCAATAATACTTCCCATTTTTGATGTTGTGCCCGACGACGATCCATATCTCGATGAAAGTTGTTTTGGAGACTTTTGTCCAATTTATGAGGCAGACTCCAATGAGGCGTTTCCAGTTTATGATACGGAGCACGAGGATGTTATGATTCCGGAACATCTATATCCCAAGCCTTACCAATTGTTTGACATGAAAAACGACGACGAAGCGTTTTTCCCAGGGCTTGAAGTGGCATCCGATGAAGGGCGACCTATTATTACTATCGTGCTTCCCATTTCAGATGTCCACTAATGTCATGATATCGGTATTACCTGGGGGAGTAATTATTATTATTTTATTAATAATGATAGTTATTTTGTTGGTGATTCTCGAGGGCCCCCCACTACCTATCGTCTCAAGATTTTGGGCCATGTACGTACTGCGGACATTTTCGAGATCAAGTACTTAGAAGCTTTAATTAATTATCTTGACGACGAAGGAAGTTCGGAATTGAGGACAATTCCCTTTAAAGGGGGAGGGATGATACGGAATTGACTAGTCCAAATAAAGAAAACGAAGCAAGGATCGACGTAAATGGCCTTACAACGCGGCATGCACGTACGGCAACATTTTTAGGCGAGAAAACGGACACAAGCCGGAAAATGACACAACCTGCCGGAAAATGTCGTCGCCTGCCGGAAAATGTCGAGCCTGCCGGAAAATATCACACCTGCCGGAAAATGCCGGCCACTGCCGACCGAACCCGGCCGTGTCGTCCGGCACGGCCCGTGCTGTACTCGTTCGGAGATGCCAAGGTCACTGTCGGTCGAACCCGACCGTGCCAGACGACACGATCGAGTCCTACTCGCCTAGAAATGCCGAAAATGACTGTCCATACGCCCGACCGTGCTCTAGGTCATGGTCGAGTCAATGCCGAGTCACTGTCGGTCGAGTCGCTGTCAGACGTCCTTGTCACGCCGCGCCCGTGCCGAGTCACTGTCAGACGTTGCTGTCGCGCCGCGACCGTGTCAAGCGGACACGGTCGAGTCCCTGCCGGCGCCTGCCGACCGCGCCGCGGCCGTGTCACGGGACACGGTCGAGTCCTGCCGACAGCCCACTTATTTTATACACTTTTGTGTATTTTTGACTTCTCTTTTCCTTTTTACATATTTTAGGGATTATGTTTTCCCCATTTTGTGATTTTATGTTCCTTGTTTGTATTTTATGTTGATTTGTTTGGATTATTCAAAGATTTTATAATCTTTGAATTATTTTCTTTTTTTTGTTTGATTCCTTAGGCTAAGGCTTCACCTCCTATAAGTAGGAGTTGATTATCATTTGTAAAGAGAGAGTATTATGAATATTGAATGTGAAAGAATACACTTTGTGTTTCTATCATTGGTAAATGATTTTTACCGAAACTTAATTTTTATTCGACGCGTTTTCGAGTATTAATCCGATTGATTCTCAATAGGTCTTGGGAAGAAATCACCTTATCGAGTTATAGGTCTAATTCGATAAACCCTTGTTCTTGATCGTTCAAGTCTTCTTGTTCGAAATTTTTATTGTTATATTCGATATTACTCCCACAAAATACATCCAAAAACCCCCTACTCGTAAAAAGACTTCCGCTACGATATTCCTACAAACACTCCGACCGATACGTATCCGCCTCTCCCCGGAGAATTCGTATCATAATCTCTCGAGAACACAACAAACAACAATAATCATCTCAAGGCTATGTTAATCATCTAAATATATTAACATAACTCTTCTTAGAGATGATTATAACCTCCAAGTATTCTTAAACATCAAGAACACAATCAAACTCAAGCTATAACATCATATTCTTCATCATAAGTTCATCAAAACTATGAAGAACCATATTATCCTCCAACAAATCATCAAAACACGAAGTAACCAACAATAACAACATTATAATCTCGAGTTCAATACCAAATTAATGACATACCTTTTGAAGAAGTGAAGAACAACATCAAACCATCAAGAAACACTCCAAACTCTAAGTTCTTAAGCTTCAATCCAAGTTATGAAGCTCCAAATCAAGTTGGAAGAGGCTAAGTATTCAATAAGTCCAGAAGGACGATTCTAGGGAGAGGAAATCGGTTTTGGTTCGTGAAGAAATGAAACACAAAACCAAGATATATAATCTGTCAAGCTCATTATGGCCGCTATATCACCACCTTAACATACGTTATGCCCCTTAACGTACGTTATCGCCTCTATGTAGAGTACGCTACGTAGTCCAAAGCTCACTGCCCAAAAATGAGGTACCCATTACGTACGTTAACAAAATTACGTATGTAAACAGCCTAAGCATTACATACGTTAACCACAAGGTATAGTGTGCGTAATGTGCATTGACCAGCCTGTCCCAATCGAACTCCGCGAATCCAGACTGGCACTGATACAAACACGGTTGTGCTACCAAGAGAGTTAGGAACAGTTGGAACCGTCATGGACCTCACTGGTCCTATCACACGTGCACATGCTAGGAAGTTGAGAGAACAAACGAGTGAAATGTTGGGAACGAGTGACACTAGCACCACCTCATGAAAAAAACTTAATGCACGTTCCTCACCTGTTACCTTATTATCTGTTATTAACTCTTACGAAGACAACTCGGATCCTACTCAAGAGGTTTACTGTATGACCTCGACCAAATCCTCTCTTGAAGACCCTCACACTGAGGCTACTTGGAGTGCACTGAATAAAGACCCTGAACCTAGAAGAATTCACGTCTAAAAAAAGAAGAAGACAAGCTCGTCCTTAAGCTGCCCAAATTGGAAGTGGAAATCATGTCTAAGTTTAGTAACTGTGCAACGGTGGATCTACTTGAGATTCAAGAAGGCCCGACAGTTGTTCAAATCCTAAGCCCAGATATAGCTTTGCTTGAGGGCAGCCCAGATATAGCTAAAAACAGAAAGCTTGAGGGCGGACCCCAGATATTGCCTAAATAATGGCATGAGGGCGTCTTTGTCGTATTTCCTGAAAATGAGAGTTAAATCATAAAAACTCGAAAAGAGAAATCTATAAAAAGGATGAAGAAACCGAAGGTCGATTTGATGATTGAGGAAAATCCATCCTAGCTTGGAAATTAGATTTAGGCATGAGGAAGCTTCAAGGAAGGTGTGATGTTTGGTATTGTCTTGGAAAAGGGGACTTCAGCACGTGAAAGTTTCAAAGTGAACGTGAGGATTGTGAAGACCAAGACCTTTTCAAGATTTCTTTATTTACTTTATAGTTAAGTTGTTGTTAGTTTATTCCCTTTTAATCCAGTCCCATGTGTAGCCGCCCTGCATTGTCTTAAAAGTAGGGACACTTGATTTTATTTCCTTAGTTTAATATGTCAGGGATAACATAGTTTGATGTGTACACTCCTATAAAAGGAGATCTTTAGGTAACGAAAAGGACATATACAACTTTTGAAATCAAAAAGATATTTCGGCCTTGTGCTAGAATCAGAGCTGTTGCTCGAATTTTCCTGAGTATTATTCTTATAATTCTCACTTCTACATTCTTACAATTTTAGTTCATAAAATTGTTAAGTCTTAATCACAGAAACTTGAGTTCTTAGAATAATTCCAAACGTTTCTTTAGAACAGGATTCTAAGGGGATTATAGTAATTAATTCTAAGGGTTTGAAGTGCCCTCATCATTTTCGTATCAATTATCGCTGTACCGAAGTCCAATCCATTATCGCTGTACCAAAATATAGTCCATTGCTGTACCGAAGTACCGTGCTGAAGTATTGTCCGAACATTGCTGTATCAAAGTGGTGTCCGAAAAGTGCTGTATCGAAGTGCTGTCCGAATAGTCTCAGATCGGGCGTCAGATCGAAGTCTTTATCTGAAACATTCCGTATCGAAGTCTCGCTGCATCAAGTGCTATCCGCTATTGTTATTTGCTGTTTGCTGCTTGTTTGCTTCCGCTCGAGAACTTATACTTCCACTTCACACAACCCCGATTCACAATAGTCCCTGTATTGGTATCACTGTTGGGTATCGATTGGTATCATTTGGCATCAGAGAACGGTTTTGTCGTTCCTTTCTTATCGTTATTCTCATATATCTATATATATAAATAATTTTGTGATTCGCATTGGAGTTAAGTTGTTGTGTTTTAAGTAAGCTACTCGATACTTGATTACTGTTTCGAATCACTTAGTATCATGATAACAGGATCAAGAAACTCGAAGGATGGAGAAACTCCAGCCCTTAGACGAGCTGGGAAGGATCCCATAGATGAGGAAGAGGTCTTAAGCGACGACCCAGTTACTAATAAAATCCAAAGCTTCCGTGATGTGCAATTCCAACTCGAAGGCCTGACATCCTACATACGAAGGATGGAAAACATGATGTTGGAAATGAGAGAAGAGCTGAAATCCCATAGAACGTCACCAACTCCCGAACCTACTATTAGAAACAGGGAGGATCGAGAGAGAGAACCCACGATGGGAGGAAGGGATTCACGGTATAGAGGTAGAGAAAGGGGTAGAGTTAGGGCAGCCCCTCCACCACCCGAATACTATCCGGAAGATGAATATGACGAGTACTTTGAGGAGGACAGACAGCCTAGGATCGACCAAGAACCTAGAGAACAACGAGTAAGGGTAGATGATAACTTAAGTAGTGTTAAGTTCTCCATACCACCTTTTGAAGGTAAATCTGATCCCGAAACTTATTTTGAATGGGTTAGGAAGGTCGAGGGACAATTTGAGTGTCAAAATTTTTCTGATCTTAAGAAAGTTAAGATAGCCACTGTAGAGTTCACTGGGTATGCTGTTATATGGTGGGATCATGTAGTTCAACTTAAGCATCGACATGTGGAAAGACCTATAGATGCATGGGGAGAACTGAAGCGAGTGATGAAGGAAAGATTTGTTCCTAGCTATTACATGAGGGACCTTAGGTATAGTCTCCAAACTTTAAGGCAAGGGACTAAGTCAGTAGACGATTACTATAAGGAAGTGGAAACAGGACTAATTAGATGTCGTATAGAGGAGGACCACGATAGTACCATGACTAGGTTCTTAGCCGGACTTAATGTTGAGATTAGAGACCAATTAAAACTCATGACTATGCATGACTTAGAAGAAATGGTGCACACAGCTAGGAAAATAGAAACCCAAGTTCGGAGGTGTCAAACTAGGAAGACCCCCACTCCAAGTATCCCATGGAAACCGAGACAGCCCACTAACCATAAGGAATACCCAAAACCGTTGGTCACTAGGGTCCAGACAGCCCCTAATCCACCCACTAAGTCCCAACCTTCACCAAATTCCAAACCTCAACCTAGGACACATGAGATTCGATGCTATAGGTGTCAAGGTATAGGTCACATAGCCCCAAACTGCCCAAATAAGCGAGCTGTAGTCATTAAGTCAGGGGAAATAGCGACTGAAAGTGAGAGTGAAGAGGAGATTAGAATGAGGATAGTGGAGAAGAGATAGAAGAATGTAATGAAGAGATCTTAGAAGGGAAGATTAATGTAGTGCTTAGAATGTCCTTGTCAGCTAAGGTAGTGGAAGATGAGGATAGCCAGAGGGAGAACTTGTTTCAGTGTAGGTGCTACATTAAGGAGAACCTCTGTAGTATGATCATAGACAGGGGTAGTTGCGTCAATGTCGTTAGCATAGCCTTGGTGCAGAAACTAGAACTTAAAACCGAAAGACACCCTAAACCATATAAGTTGATGTGGATGAATAATGCTGGAGAACTGAAAGTAGTGAGTAGATGCACCGTGCCCTTTAAGATAGGGAGATATGAGGACGAAGTAGTTTGCGACGCCCCTATGCATGCCACCCAGATCCTTTTAGGAAGACCATGGCAGTACGACCGCAAAGTTACTCATGATGGGTTTTCGAACAAGTATTCCTTCATTTTTGGAAAGAAGAAATTCAACCTATCACCTATGACCCCTAAGCAAATCCTTGAAGATCAGAGGATATTAGAACAAGCACTGAGAGAAAGCGAAAAAAAGGAGAAGGAAAAGAAAACAGTCACGGTGATCCCTAAAGGGATAAAAACCGTCGCCCTTTATAGAGCTAGTGAAGTTAAACGGGCCTTGCTCGCAAGACGGCCTGTGGTTCTATTACTATTTCATGATGTATTGCTTAATATTCTATCTATTCCTGAAACTACTGATCCATTGATTGTCTCGTTATTGCAGGAGTTTGAAGACGTGTTTCCTGAGGAGACACTACCCGGATTGCTGCCCGTTCGAGGCATCGAGCACTGTATCGACTTTGTTCTAGGATCCTCAATACCAAACCGTCCTGCATACCGAAGTAACCCCGAAGAGAGTAAAGAGATGCAAAGGCAAGTGGATGAACTACTAGCAAAGGAACATGTGAGAGAGAGTATGAGTCCTTGTGCAGTTCCGGTATTGCTAGTACCGAAGAAAGATGGTTCGTGGAGGATGTGCGTAGACTGCCGTGCAATAAACAACATTACGGTGAAATATCGACATCCTATCCCTAGACTTGACGACATGTTAGATGAATTATATGGTTCCACAATATTTTCAAAAATTGATTTAAAAAGTGGGTACCATCAAATTCGAATGAAAGAGGGAGACGAGTGGAAAACGGCATTTAAAAAGAAACATGGTTTGTATGAGTGGTTAGTTATGCCATTTGGGCTCACTAATGCACCAAGCACATTTATGAGAGTAATGAATCATGTTCTACGTACTTTTATTGGAAAATTTATTGTTGTGTACTTTGATGATATCCTAATATATAGCAAGAGTTTGAATGAACATATCAAGCATTTGAAGGAGGTGTTGCTTGTGCTTAGAAAGGAACACTTGTTTGCTAACATTCAAAAATGCAACTTTGGCACCGAGAAATTGGCTTTCCTTGGTTTCGTTGTTAGTTCCTGTGGATAAGGTCGATGAAGAGAAAGTGAGGGCAATTAGAGAATGGGACAGCCCCAAAAATGTGAGCGAAGTCCGAAGCTTCCACGGCTTGGCAAGCTTCTATCGCCGGTTTGTACCCAACTTTAGTACTGTAGCCGCCCCTTTAACCGAGATAATCAAGAAGAATGTTGGATTCAAGTGGGAACAGGAACAAGAGACGGCCTTCAAGGCCTTGAAAGAAAAACTGACAAACACTCCACTGCTAGCCCTGCCGAATTTTGCTAAGTCTTTTGAGATCGAGTGTGATGCATCCGGTACAGGTATAGGAGCTGTTTTGATGCAAGAAGGTAGGCCGATTGCCTACTTCAGTGAGAAGCTGGGAGGAGCTTCGCTGAACTACCCAACTTACGACAAGGAACTGTATGCCTTGGTTCGAGCACTCGAAACTTGGCAACATTACTTATGGCCCAAAGAGTTCGTGATACACACTGATCATGAGTCCTTGAAACATCTGAAGGGGCAACAAAAGTTGAATAGGAGGCATGGTCGATGGATGGAATTCATAGAGACGTTCCCGTACGTAATCAAGTACAAACAGGGAAAAGAGAACGTCGTTGCTGATGCTCTATCTCGCAGGTATACCTTCCTGACTGCTTTAGAATCGAAAATACTTGGTTTTGAATTGATTAAAATTCTATATGAGAAAGATATTGATTTCGGCGAAATTTTCATTACTTGTGAGAAGTCTGGAGTAGATAAGTATTATAAGAGTGATGGTTTTATGTTTAGAGAAAATAGGTTATGCATACCTACTAGCTCTATATACGAGCTATTGTTACTTGAATCACATGGGGGAGGGTTGATGGGTCATTTTGGCATTGATAAAACCTTGTCTGTTTTGCAAGAACATTTCTACTGGCCGGGTATGAAACGAGATGTCATTCGTATTTGTGGTCGCTGTATCGAATGTAAAATGTCTAAGAGTAGAGTTCAACCCCACGGTTTGTACACCCCACTCCCCATTCCTAATACTCCTTGGAATGATATATCGATGGATTTCGTGATGGGATTGCCTAGAAACCGGTATGGGAGGGATTCTATATTTGTTGTGGTTGATAGGTTTTCAAAAATGGTACATTTCATAGCTTGTCACAAAACTGATGATGCATCTCACGTGGCTAATCTTTTCTTTAGAGAGATCGTTCGTTTACATGGAATGCCTAGGACTATCGTTTCTGATCGTGATGCTAAGTTCCTAAGTTATTTTTGGAAAACCTTATGGGCTAAATTAGGCACAAAACTTCTATTTTCTACCACATGTCACCCACAAACTGATGGGCAAACCGAAGTAGTAAATAGAACTCTTTCTACATTGTTAAGGGTTATAATAAAAACAAACATTAAAACTTGGGAAGAATGTTTGCCACATGTTGAGTTTGCTTATAATCGAACAGTGCATTCTGCTTCTCAATTTTCTCCTTTTGAGATTGTTTATGGATTTAATCCTTTGACCCCACTTGATCTTGTGCCTTTGCCTGTGACTGAAAGGATTAGTACAGATGGGAAGAGGAAAGCCGAGCTAGTTAAGCAACTCCATGAGAAAGCAAGAGCTAACATTGAAAGGCGTACTAAGCAGTATGTTGAGCACGCCAATCGAGGAAGAAAGGAAGAGGAACCTACATTGAAAGGAAGTGGATACATATGAGGAAGGAAAGGTTCCCTGTACAAAGGAGATTGAAATTGCTACCAAGCGGAGACGGTCCTTTCATGATCTTGGAGAGGATAAATAATAATGCTTATAAACTAGACTTACCGGGAGAATACAATGTATCTGCTACTTTTAATGTTTCTGATTTGTCTTTGTTTGAAGCAGGTGACCTCGCGGATCTGAGGACAGATCCTTCTCAAGAGGGAGGGGATGATATAAACATGGTTGTGCTACCAAGAGAGTTAGGAACGGTTGGAACCGTTATGGACCCCACTGGTCCTATCACACGTGCACGTGCTAGGAAGTTGAGAGAACAAACGAGTGAAATGTTGAGAACGAGTGACACTAGCACCACCTCACGAAATAAACTTAATGCACGTTCCTCACCTGTTACCTTATTATATGTTATTAACTCTTACGAAGACAACTCGGTTCCTACTCAAGAGGTTTACTGTATGACCTCAATCAAATCCTCTCTTGAAGACCCTCACACTGAGGTTGCTTGGAGTGCACTGAATAAAGACCCTGAACCTAGAAGAATTCACGTCCAAAGAAAAGAAGAAGACAAGCTCGTCCTTAAGCTGCCCAAATTGGAAGTGGAAATCATGTCTAAGTTTAGTGACTGTGTAACGGTGGATCTACTTGAGATTCAAGAAGGCCCGACAGTTGTTCAAATCCTAAGCCCAGATATAGCTTTGCTTGATGGCAGCCCAGATATAGCTAAAAACAGAAAGCTTGAGGGCGGACCCCAGATATTGCCTAAATAATGGCATGAGGGCGTCTTTGGCGTATTTCCTGAAAATGAGAGTTAAATCATAAAAACTCAAAAAGAGAAATACTCTATAAAAAGGATGAACAAACCGAAGGTCGATTTGATGATTAAGGAAAATCCATCCTAGCTTGGAAATTAGACTTAGGCATGAGGAAGCTTCAAGGAAGGTGTGATGTTTGGTATTGTCTTGGAAAAGGGGACTTCAGCACGTGAAAGTTTCAAAGTGAACATGAGGATTGTGAAGACCAAGACCTTTTCAAGATTTCTTTATTTACTTTATAGTTAAGTTGTTGTTAGTTTATTCCCTTTTAATCCAGTCCCATGTGTAGCCACCCTGTATTGTCTTAAAAGTAGGGACACTTGATTTTATTTCCTTAGTTTAATATGTCAGGGATAACATAGTTTGATGTGTACACTCCTATAAAAGGAGATCTTTAGGTAATGAAAAGGACATATACAACTTTTGAAATCAAAAAGATATTTCGGCCTTGTGCTAGAATCAGAGCTGTTGCTCGAATTTTCTTGAGTATTATTCTTATAATTCTCACTTCTACTTTCTTACAATTTTAGTTCATGAAATTGTTAAGTCTTAATCACAGAAACTTGAGTTCTTAGAAGAATTCCAAACGTTTCTTTAGAACAGGATTCTAAGGGGATTATAGTAATTAATTCTAAAGGTTTGAAGTGCCCTCATCATTTCCATATCAATTATCGCTGTACCGAAGTCCAATCCATTATCGCTGTACCAAACTACAGTCTATTGCAGTACCGAAGTACCGTGCTGAAGTATTGTCCGAACATTGCTGTATCAAAGTGGTGTCCGAAAAGTGCTGTATCGAAGTGCTGTCCGAATAGTGTCAGATCGGTGTCAGATCGGGCTTTATCTCAAACATTGCTATATCAAGTGTCATTGCATCAAGTGCTATCCGCTATTGTTATTTGCTGTTTGCTGCTTGTTTGCTTCCGCTCGAGAACTTATACTTCCGCTTCACACAAGCCCGATTCACAACAGTCCCTGTATTGGTATCACTGTTAGGTATCGATTGGTATCAGGCCCGGTCCCACACGCCGAAGGATAGACCTGATCTGATGCCCTATGTTACGTACGTAACCAACACTGCTTAACGTACGTAACACTCCGACCGTAGCATACGTAATGCTATACATATAGCGTATGCTATGGCTAATACACTTAGCCAAAAATTTCAAACTCACCAAGCAACATCCAAACGACGAAACGAAACCGACGACAAGTATAAATATTTCGATTCCGAAATATCCCAATACAATATACATTGTATCAGTCAAATACAATACCACTTGTACAATTCTAAATGAATACATACAACACAACAGTGAAATGAAAAAAAATTACCCCCGGATATTACACGAATAGTGTCACAACTTACACCTCCAGGAACTCCTCAGTTAAATGGTGTGTCAGAAAGAAAGAACCGAACCTTGTTGGACATGGTTCGTTCCATGCTTAGTTACACCGACTTACCGATTTACCTATGGGGTTATACGCTCTTGACTGCTGTTTATATCTTGAACAGATGTCCTTCTAAGTCCATTACTAAAACTCTGCATGAGATGTGGGAGTGCAGGAAACCAAGTCTTAATCATATTAGGATTTGGGGATCTCTCGCCTATGTCAAGAAGACTAAGGCGGAGAAGTTGGAAGCAAGGTCCATGAAGGGACGTTTTCATTGGATTCCCATCGGGGATGATGGGTTATCTATTCTACATGCCAGAAGATCGAAAGATCATTGTTGCTTTGCAAGCACACTTCCTGAAAGATGAGTTCATTCATGAAGGTGGAGCATGTAGAGGTATTTCTTTGGAAGAATACAATGAAACTTCCCAGGAGACACCTGTACAATAAGAAGGAACCAAACCTTCTGAAACACAAGTACAACCACCTCGTAGGTCTAGTAGGTGTCTTAATTACCTGAGAGGTATAGGTTTTATCCACTTGGAGGAACTGGGTCTCCACGAGGTTCCAGGTGATAACCAAGAGACCAACCCGTCTATGACCTAGCGATGGTGGATGTAGACTCCATGAAACGGACTGTAGAAGTCTTCACATAGTTGGGACCTTCGTTTTGACGAGGCAGTCAAAGAGTTTGACTTCGTGCAAAATGAAGAGGAACCTTGTTTATACAAGAGGGTTAGTGGGAGCAAGATCGCATACTTAGTACTACATGTAGATGACATTCTACTAATAGGAAAAGATGTGGAAATGATCAGTTCTATGAAAGCTTGGCTTTCGAGTAGATTCTCCATGAAAGACTTGGGAGAAGAAACCTATATTCTTGGGATTCAACTCTATTGGGATAGAGCGAAGAAAATGATAGGTCTTTCCCAAGCCCTCTATATAGATAAAATCTTAAAGCGATTTAAGATGGATGATTTTAAAAGAGGGTTCCTACAGGTGCGACATGGAATAAAACTCATCTCGAAGATGTGTCCTCATAGTGAGGAACAACGAAAGGAAATGAGTAATATACCATATGATTCGGCCGTGGGTAGCCTTATGTATGCTATGTTGTGTACAAGACCTGACATTGCGCATGCTGTGAGCGTGGTTAGTAGGTTTCAGGAAAACCCAGGTAGGGAACATTGGACCGCCGTAAAGAATATTCTCAAGTACTTTAGAAGGACTAAAGATCTGGTTCTTATGTATGGTGGTGGAGAACTTAATGTGACGGGCTTCACTAATTCAGACTCCCATGGATAGAAAGACGACTCTATATCTACTTCTGTCTACATTTTACTCTTAATGGAGGAGCAATATCTTGGCATAGTGCCAAGCATAGCGCGAATGATGATTCCACCTATTGGGCGGAGTATAAAGCGGCCTCGGAGGCCTCCAAAGGAAGGATTTTTGGATTAAGAAGTTACTGGGTGAACTTCACGTGACACCATGTGATGCGCTGCCTGTTTTCATTTTTATACGATAACAATAAAGTGGTAGCACAGGCCTAGAAGCCTAGGTCTCAGAACGATACAAAACACATTGAGAGAAAGTATCATCTCGTGAGAATTTGTTCGCAAAGGATACATTATGCTGCGTAAAGTAGACTCAGTCGACAACATCGCTGATCCAGTGACCAAGCCACTTACTCAGATTAGCTTGGAGCATCATCTGGAGAAAATGGGTGTTCGATACCATAAGTGTGTGGCATTAAGTGCAAGTGGGAGAGTGTTAGGAGTATGCCCACTCAGAGAATGTTCAGTGAGAGCATTGTACTTGTTATTATGTAAAATCATTATCAGAAGGCAATTGTTTGTTTCTTTATTTACTGGTAGTCACTGGCATTCCTGACTCGTAAATATATATAGAAACTAGTCCGTGTATTTAAGCAAAACATTCCACTCCTTATTGGATAAGGGGATCGGCACTGGAAAGGTTTATAGCTCAAATACTTAATCGTTCACAGGTCGATGAAACTTGACTGGGCATTAAGTTTATGTGAAGACTTGTATGACATGTTCTTTGACTTGGAGAGTGCCTGTCGAACACCAATGGTTAGTGGGAGCACACGTTATAGGTATGCTAATGAGATTAGTATACTCGAAACGACTCAGCCTCTATTCGTCACACATATTTCACCCGGGGACAGTCAATGACGGAATGGAAAGGTTGTGATAGGTATTCGTGAACCTTCGACTTGAAGATTTAGTAGAGATGTGCTTGTGACGTTAAGATTTTCATTAGAGTAGTTTGACCCAGAAAATCGAAAGGTGGGGGTCAAGCTCGACGTGCGTCTTGACGGGTAAGTAGCAGGTTCTACTAAATACCAAGATAAGATTCTTTCTCCTATTAGTGAATGTGTTATATGTCCTATGCGATTATTGGCTGATGAGATCATAAGTATTTGGCGAAAGCATTGGAGCTAGTTGTATTGGATATACGAGAGATCGATGATCTCGATTTGCATTAACTCGTGCATAGTGTCAAGTATAGTTAGGGTTTGACTGACCGTGACCCTATAACCTGGTCGGGACATTTGAAAAAAGGGTTTATACGTTTACTGGTATTCACGACAGAAAGGTTTTGGAATGATACCCATCATTCGTTCTCAGTTAGGGTACAGTGTAGGCCGCTAGGCTGGCTTGGTGGTGCTACTACACTTTGGTTCCTCCCATTGCTAACTGAGACGGACCTACCGAGTCGCGCAATAGGATTGACGACGGAATGAATCGAGATTATTCTCTATTTATGAATATTGGATATTGGATATCTAATTTATTGGACATTGGATGTCTAATTAATTTTGGGACATTAGATGTCTAAATTAATTTATTAGATAAATTAATTTACAGCCCACTGAATTAAATAAATTACTGGGTGATTAACTTAATTGATAGATATAATTATTTCTTGGAGAAGTTAACTATATTATTTTGTATTTGATATAATTTATTTATTGGATTAATTAATTGATATGAAATACATAGGATCGGAATGGAGTTTATCTGTTTGGACTCACGAGAGTCCGAAATGAACCAAACTCATCTGTTTCCTTCTAGGTGGCCACCCACCTTCCTACCACCTTATTTGATCTTGGTCTTCACCTTGATGGGTGGAAGACTAATGACCACTAAGGGGACAAAATCTCATTTTATAATGAGGTTGGTAATGTTTGTCTAAAGTAGGGAGAATAAGAGAAGAAGACTATTCACTTGTGAAAATACTTGAACTCACGATTTTTGGCGAGAGAGAGAGAGAGAGAGAGAGAGAGAGAGAGAGAGAGAGTTTTTCTCCATGTCTTCATCTTCATCCTTCATCTTCATATTCTTCTTAGAGAAAAATATAGAGACATAATTGAGAGATATAGATTAAACACTTAGAGTGTTGTAAGCTTAATTAGCAAGCTCCTGTCACTTTGTTCTAGTTGGGTCCTTAGAGGACAACGAAGTGGAAGTCGTTCCGGTCGTTTCTCCGACGCGTGGCCAGTAGAGACGCGGTGTTTTTGGCTTTGGATCATCCAAAAGCTTGACGAATAGGATTCGTGGGGAAAGATAACCTAAAGCTTGGGGAATCGCTTACGTGGAGCACACCATTTAATCAACGGACTACGAGGGTATGAATTCGAATCTTCCTTTGTTTTGTTTTAATATTTGTATATACGTAGCTTGATCGATCCTCTTAAGGGATTCAGATCGAACTAGATTCGTATATTGCTTCCGCTGCGCCTTCATTTTAGGCACCAAATCTGAACATCAATGATTAAGATCTATCAATGAAGTGTGGTTGTTCTGAGTTTGATATATGACATTTGAGCTTGTCTTGCCTTTCTTGTCGCTCGGACATATGTTAGACTTGCACACCAATTTTGTCCATGTATACTTCAATGGTTTCCTTTTCACAATTTATGCATGCTTGTTTTCTTTTAGGATACTTCATCCTTATACAGTTGGATGATGATAGCCGTTCACCAATATGACCGTTGAAGGTTGGTGAGATTTATGACATCTCTCAAATCATGACTTTATGGATATAGAAGAATTTGCTTCTCAGTTTTTCATTTGATGCAGTATTGTTTCTTGTCTACCAAACTCTACTTTCATCAAGTGCCATTTAATGCGTGTCAAATCCATATTAAATGCTTTCACACTTGCTCCGACAGTTTACGAATAAATATTCATCCAGCTAACGGATCTTTGTTGTAGCTCCTTGAGAAGTGATTTACTGTAATATTTATATTTCACCTGTAAAGCCTATAACTCACCGTTGAATCTTTTCTGTTGTACCCTGACTTGTTGTATGCTTGTCATATGTTGTTGGACTCCAACGTTCTTCTTGCCGTAGTTCCTAAATGCTGTAGTTTCTGGCTGTTGTAGAGCTATACTATAGGTTTTGCAGTTATCAAAACTCCAGTAGGACTTATCCCAACAATTTCACCCTTCTTGATAATGCTAAAACCCAATGAATTCTAACTGGGCTAAAAGTTGAACAGCTCGCAGGCATTTTCATACATAATAACAACGTAGCCCAAAAAGTTTTATAGTTACTTACAGCAAACTTATACAGCATATGGCTGTAGGTCACAGAAACTCATAGTACAGTCTAGAGGGGGGGGTGAATAGATTGTTTAAAATCTTTTCCTGAATATATCAGTTGAGTAACCTCAGCAGTTATTGTGTGCAGCTAACAAACCTCGGATGCAGATAAGTAATATGGAAGACACAGCTGATAATAATGCAGATGACATATGTCAGCTATAAAACTTATTATGCGGAAGAATGGCTGACTCTATAATGGAACAATAAATATTTATGCATCAATTAAATATGATGATAGAGCAGTAAATCACACAACACTTATATAGTGGTTTCAGAGGTGGGGTAATCTTCTACTAATCCACTTCTCTCTAAACCAGTTGGAGATAAATTCACTATAACATTCAACTAGTGAAATAATGTTACAATGAACTTCATTACAAAAACTTCCAATCAGTGGAAACCCGTGGCCGTTGCAACTCCCTTTTGGCTACCTAACACCTCTTGATCGAAAACCGATGGATTCCTCAACAACTCAAAAGATGTCTACCACCTTCCAATCAAGAACCCGTGGATGCGTTTTCAACCTTGAACTTCTAAGAACCTCGTTCAAAGAAGTACCCTGTACTCGGACTTTTAAGACAAGAGATTGTCTTCTCCAACTTTCAAGAGCTTCTCAGCATAATACTTTGGAAACCAGCTCTTCACGATGCTATAGATTGATTTGATTCCTTTGTTTGCTTGTAAGTATTGTTCGCATCGTTCTTCTGTTCAATATTTCTTCATATATTTATAATACGATCTTGTGCTTCTTCATAGCCATTGCATGTTGTAACAATTCATCCGTTGGAGAGTGGACTTCATTGTTTATCTGTTCATCTCGTTGCAAGGCTTTGTCTCTTTCTTCAAATCTAACCGTTTGAAGATGTATTCTCCCGTTGCACCGCTTTTCTTGATTATTATAATTAGAAAGTTTTCAGGGCATGAATCTCTAGGAATAAAATATTCCTTAACTTTCGGGAATCAATCACTTTGTCCCTTGGCTTTTACGTCTCAATGAGTTTGGCTGTTATTGTTGACTTTTCAATGCTTGCTGATGTGGACAGTTGATATCCAAGAACCTGGCTGAAATATCATCTGATAAAATCTCATTTGATGTTGCCTTGATCAAACCTGCCTAATATGTTGTTCAAACCTGGCTGATGTACCGCCTGGATAAAAGTTGTCTGATACCTTGTCTTTAGAAAGTTAGCTGATATTCCCTTGGTCAAACACCAAACCTTGCCTGATAAAATCTCGCCTGATATTATGCCTGGTCAAGCTCAGTTGATATTTCCTTTGACCGAAACTCGCCTGATAAAAACTTATCTGCCTTTAGTTGGGGTAAAACTCGCCTGATATTTCCTTTGTCTGAAAGCACGGCTGATAATAAACTTGCTCGATGTTTTATCGGTCAAACCTATCTCTTATCTTGCGTTGACTAAACCTCAGCTGATAAAAGGCTTGTTCTACACTTGGCTAAATTTCTACTTGATCAACATGATTAATTCTTAGCCTAATCTTTTTAAAGCCTATAGAAGATACTAATTTGGTTCTTCTTTACAATGCTAAGTACATACATTTGAAATAATCATGAATATAGGGATGACATCATAAAAATCTAAAATAGTATTCCTAACAAATTCCCCCTATTTTGATGATGGCAAAACTTAATGATCAAATGTAATTAAATGTAGATAAGTAAAGTACTATAATGTAAAGACTTAGTCTATTGAGACAACTAGTGGTTGTCATTCAAGTCGACTGTTAAAAACTTTATGATATTCAAGATTACTGTACAGTCTTTTACAAGTGAAATGAAAAAATTACAAGTAAATTTACCAGTGTTTGATAATGAAAGACATAGAATCTCCCTCTTCCTGTTCTTCTTCCTCTGGTCCTTCCTGGAGGGAGAGACCTCAGTGGTTTTGCTCCAATGGGCTTCTGTACTACTGGGAAAAGTCCATATTTCTTCTTGACTATGGAGGATACAAACTTTTGATCTTCAAGGGAGGTATATTTGTTCTTTATGCACAGTTGATTTCTCTCCTCCTGAAGTGCTTTATCTCAAACTTTCCATGAATGTTCAATGGGGGATCCTGTGGTCTGAAGTCAGGAATTCTTAGATAGGCATTGAAGGTTTCTTTAGCAACCCTCTTCAGGATCTCCCACAGATTTGGATAGTTTATCTCCATGTAGTCAATGAAGATTTGTTGACGAGTGCGATCTGGATCTTAGAGAGTTTCCCAGAGATAATATTTTTAAATGAATTGCTTTTTGGCAATCCCCTATTTGTTTGTAGCTTCCACTGGAATGAACTCCTCAACACAAAAAAGTTCTTTTCATTCCCATTGAAGTGGCACAACTGGTTCTTGTCCAGTTCTCCTTTTCTTAGCTGCTGGTACTTATGGGGATGCAACTGTATTTTTTCTTTTCACGATAGAAGTTCCAGCCTCAGGAAGAATGATTGTGGGTGGTGCAACTAAATTTTTGGGGACAACTGTTAGTGCCTCCTCCATTCTCTTGGTTCTCATCTCTCCTTCCCCCTTTTTTCCAGCATCAAGAATCTTTGCCAGCTCCTCCTCCACCCTCTACATAAAGTCTGGCATGCCAAGAGGCATCCTTGAAGATGAATGTGGTGGAGAGGGTTCCTGTCCATGTTTTCATTTAGGGATAGCAGGTGAGGTTTTACTTCTATTGCCAAGAGTTTTGCAACTGTTTCCTCAACCATCGACTTGATCAGCTCAGTGATGTTAGAAGGCAGTTGGAGTTTAGATGCCTTTTCATCAGTAGTGTTTTCTGCTGAATTCTCCTCCGCACCTGACCTTAGAGCATTGGATTTTTCAGATGATATCCTCATGTCAGCTGATTCCCGATCAGATGGTGTTTTTTTTGGTTCCCCTGAATCATCATCTGCTGAACTGGAGGCCTAATCAGGTGCACCCTGATCATGGTCCTCACCATACTTCTCTTCTTCATTCTTTCCTTCTCCTCCATTTTTTTCTTCTTCTTCTTTTACTTCTTCTTTTTCTTCTTTTTTGTCTTCTTTCTCTTCTTTTTCTCCTTATTTCTCTTCTTTTTCAACTTTTTTTTTCTCCTTCTCTTCCTCCTCAACTTCTTTCTCCTTTTCAACTTCATTTCTTACTACTTCTTTCATTTCTCCTTCTCCTCCAGCAATGTTCTCTTCATCATCAGATTTTCTTCCTTGGGATATTCCCTCCATTATCATCAGGATGAATTGGTCCATGCGTGTTTTGAAATTTTGTAGGAACCAATTCTTATCAAGTAGCAAACTTATATCAGTGTCTTTACAGAAGACCTGAATAAGTTGCTCAATAGTGAGGGGGTGGCCCCACCCATCCCTTTCTACCATATCCTTAAGAGTATTGAAGCTAAGAGCCTTCAATCTCTTCCAATCCTTATAAGCACCAACAAATGATATCTTGTTTATGTGCTGCTTAACTGACATGAGCTGAGCTTGGCTGAGGTTGAAAGGATTGTTTTCCCTGAGGTTGAAGCTGTAGTGAACTGCAGGTTCCTCAAGGATTTCCTCAGGTTCTTCTTCTTCTGGGGTACTTGGAAGAACAGGCAATGTTTCGAAAACCACTTCTTCATCTGGAATGATGATCAGTTCCTTGGATTGATTTGCAGGTGCGATTAGGAGAGGAGTTGCAGGTGCAACTGAAGATACTTCTGGTGCATGTTCTTCAGGTGGTTGAATTTTTGGGTAACTGACCCACAGAACTTTTTTGTCTTTTGATAGGTTGAGGTGAGGAGGGTCGACTGGTCTTATTTTCTTGGGACATCCTCTTTCTAAATATCTTGGCAATTGGAAGATCATAACTGCCTTCTAGTGCGGTTAAAAGAGTAGTTGGGGGAACAGATGGAATGATATGATCTGCAGGTGACTTTACAGGTATGTCAACTGCAGTTGTGGTTGGGGCTGGCAGAATCTCCTCTGCAGTTTTCTCAGCTGGGATTGGAGCGAGAATCTCAGCTGTGGTTTGGATCTTAGTTGCATCTGTATCAGGTGCAGTTTTATCAGCTGCATCTAATTTAACTTCATCTGAGTCAGAGGGTCCTCTGTACGAGGATGTTCCAAATGTCATCTTCTTAATTATTTCTCTTGTTGTGGGCTATCTGTCTGCAAACTTGTCCATTGCAGCTTGGTCTAGGTGACTAAGTCTCTTACTGATGTGAAAATTTTCAGCTTTGCCTTTGGCCTCCCCAAGAAACACAAGAATCCAGCTGATTTGAGTTCCAAAGGCCAGTCCAAACTTTTTGTTCTCATTGTCCCATATCACATTGTTTACTTCTCGGACTAACAACCTGTAGACGTAGTCAGGCCAATTAATCCTTTGCCTCAGAATCAATGCTCCTAAGATAAT
Organism: Orobanche coerulescens; assembly: GCA_033398695.1. NCBI lineage: Eukaryota > Viridiplantae > Streptophyta > Magnoliopsida > Lamiales > Orobanchaceae > Orobanche > Orobanche coerulescens. Next base: position 91,133,272 of record CM065808.1, on the reverse strand, counting down.
GTACTTTGATGATGACAGTTGATCGAAGCTGCCTACCATGCCCATCACAATTTTGTTTGTGATGTCCAGTATATATCTGTACTTTTTCTTCAGGTCTCCCTTCTTGGCAGTAAATTTCATTTTCATTGGTTGGTCCGGCGTCTTGATCTCGTACCAAATATCGATTGGGTTTTGTTTCAGGGCCTACACTGCAATACCCATGTTCTCCATTTTGAAGGCGTCTGCGACAGTTTGCTTGTTTATTAAAATTGGTTCTCCAAAGATTGAACTCTCGATGCCCCTTTCTGTGATGTTGGCTTCTTTGTTAAAACAAATGACAACTTTTTTGAATAGTTGAGTTGGATTGATATCCAGGAAATGGTAAATTCCATTATTTTTCATCAATGGGATCAGATGCCCCATTAGTATGGATCTATTTGACTCCAGAAGTCCGGCAAAGTCTACAATTATGCTGAAGATGATCTGTTCCTTCACCATCCTCAGGTTGACGTTCTTGAAATAGGTTTCTGAATCCATTTATGCAAATTTTTGGAAGATATTTAGTGTATTGAATATTCAGAGAATTTTTCTGCTTTGAAGACTAGGGTTCTAGAGCTTGAAGACGATAAGGTTTTTGTAAAATGATTTCGACCGTCTTAAATAGCCACTCGAAGAGGCATTTTTGAATTTAATAATTAAATAAAGGTGTGGTGGTTTGAGTGATTGATTGGACATCGTGATGTAGACATGGAGTTGTGGTGATCGTGTGTTTTTAGCCACGTGTAATAAAAGTGAGTATTTTAAAGAATTTGAAAACTTAGCTGGTTGACTCTTTGACTTCTAATCAGCTAGCTTTCCTCGTCTGTGCTTTTGGACCTTCGTCTTCTCTGATCAGATGGCTTTTCGTCATCTGGTCTGATCAGGTAGATTTTCACCATCTGGTCTGATCAGGTGACTTTTCACCGCCTGGTCTGATCATGTGACTTTTCATCATCTGGTCTGATAAGGTGATATGTCTTGTCTACATTTGATCAGATAACTGTTCTCATCTGGTTCTGATCAGTTAACTGTTCTTCTTCATCATCTACAATATTGATTCCCAATCCAATAAACCAACTTCCCTACTTAGTTCAGGGAATCTTTCTTCAGGTAGAGGTTTTGTGAATATGTCAGCTATTTGATACTCCATGCTCACTCTTTCTATTCGAACTCTTTATTGGTCACATAATCTCTGATGAAATGATGTTTCACATCAATGTGCTTTGTCCTGGAATGAAGCACTGGATTGTTGGTGATGGCATTTGCACTTTTACTGTCACACCAAATTGGGACTTCATTTGCAATAATGTTATAGTCCCTCAACTGTTGTGTGATCCACAGAATTTGAGCACAGCAGCTACCTGTGGCTAGGTATTCTGACTCAGTTGTGGATATAGAATTTGATGTTTGCTTCTTGCTAAACCATGAGATCAGCTTTGTTCCAAGGAAGTGGCATGTTCCACTTGTGCTCTTCTTGTTGATTTTACAACTTGCAAAATCAGCATATGAATATCCTGATAGTTAAAAGTTATCATCTTTGGGGTGCCATAATCCAACATTGATTATGTGACTAATAGATTTGGGTACCATAATCCAAAGCTATCATCTTTGGGGCACCACAATCAGCATATGGCTGTAGGTCACAGATACTCAGAGTATAGTCTAAAGGGGGTGAATAGACTGTTTAAAATATTTTCCTGAATATATTAGTTGAGTAACCTCAGCTGTGATTGTGTGCAGCTAACAAACCTCGGCTGCAGATTAGTAATGCGGAAGACACGGCTCATAATAATGCAGATGACTTATGTCAGTTGTAAAACTTGTTTTGTGGAAGAATAGCTGACTCTCTAATGGAACAGTAAATATGTATGCAGCAGTTAAATATGATGGTAAAGCAGTAAATCACACAACACTTTTATAGTGGTTTCAGAGGTGGTGTAATCCTCTACTAATCCACTTCTCTACAAACCAGTTGGAGCTAAATTCACTATAACTTTCAACCAGTGAAATAATGTTACAATGAACTTCGTTACAACAGCTTCCAAGCAGTGGAAACACGTGGCCGTTGCAACTCCCTTTTAGCTACCTAGTGTAACACCCCAAACTAAGCGGATATTATAGTGCCGTGAACCCCAACTGGGACCCATCAGGCGAATGAAAATTAATGAATTAAATAATATAATTGTAGTACCGAACCACACTATATCATCAATTACCCCAATGAGGAGTTTCAAGTACAACACACCTAGGGAATACAGAATACATGTATATTTTATATGAATATAAAATATACGACACTGAATAAAATGAAAATCCAAACGGAAATTTGCAGCGGAAATACACATCAACGAAACTTGAATAAATGAAGAGACTGAGGCCCCATACTAGTATCACAGGGACTCCTTGCCGTCAACGTTCTCTTCCCGTGCTTTTACCTGGCCATGACCTAAAAACAACATCCCCAACGGGGCAGTTACACAGAAAAACAATCCTCAAGAATTGAATAAACACAATCATTATATATCTTAGTTATGAAATTAAGGTGAAGAGCGGAATCATAGTACGCTCGAAATTCGACAACGGAAAGTAATTACTCCAAACTTTGGGAAATTACGAAAACGGCCCAAAACGTCCGAAATACACGATACACGATCGAAACACCAAACCAAAGCTCGCAACATGAATAATAACATTAACTGAATACGAGAAACTCGAAACAACAGTTTCGGACGAGATTCGCAAGAATCGAACTCAAGTGCGGAAAAACCGCTTAAGAACATGGAACTCAACAAAACGATGCCGAAACGAACTCGGATGACAAAAAGTACAGAATTAAATATTCTCGGAATGACGAAACGGTCATGAGCGAGTCACCAAAACGGACTTTTGCCGGAAAAAAATAAATTACCGGAAATCAAAATTACGGGTATTACACACTACCCTCCTTAAAAGAAGTGTCGTCCCGAAACTTAAAACAACTAGGGAGAAGCAATATCCCACCAGGAAAACTCAACGAGATACACAAGAAACGCGTAACTTATGCCCATCGGCGAGATGTTACAAGCAACGCAAATGAATATACGGCGTGAAAACACGCTCCACGACGACTAACACAACGCCACCGGTAGAGACATAATAAAATAAACAAGTGACAAGCGTCATCAAACAGATAATACAATCGATTCGATTATCCGAACAATCACAAAACACAACGAACGAAAATCAATATGATTGACCAACCCAGCGGTACATCAATCAAAACGCGAGCCAATCGCTAAACAAATACGGAATTCCACCGCCCAAGGGTTCGAAGATCGAAATGAGACTAATTTCCCGAACTTAAGGAAATTACGAAGGAGTCTGAACGTTCAACAATCACGAGATGAGATCAACAAAAACCGAACAATCAAACGATCGAGACAACAAAAATCGAACTATCATTTATGAATCACGAAGAACGATAAAATTCAAACAACAACTCCCAGGTTCACGTCTCGGCCGAACAATGAAACCGAAATACAGAACAAGTTCATAAAGTATCAACGAACATGAGCGAGTCGATAGACTTGAGAAAGAGGAAATGCAGAAGTCCAAAAACAATACGGGTATTACATTCGACCTCTTATAAAAGAAATGTCGTCCCCGCAACTCACAACAACGGAAACAAGGTAACAACATAAAAAGCAACCGACAGAAAAATCTCCCATGGGCCTCTAAGAGCCGATTCTGGTATCTATGCTGAAGCGCGAACTCCGGAAGTCTCGGTAACTAATTCTCAAAACTGGATTCGGTGTCCCTCGAGTCCACACTTGAGACGCGTTACCGACAAGAAGATAATTTGTACGTGTATGCCCCCGGCACACCGCGGTTGGAAACGCCTCGGCCCGGCATACCAAAAATACAAATGCTAGATACAATGGGGCATAACGTCGCAAAACAACATAGTGGAGATGCCAACTCAGCACAACAAAGAATCATAACACACATCATATACAACGATTACCATCGTAAAGTAATACACACACAAACACTACATCAACGACGGTATCGTTCGGCGACCTCAACGGCCCGAACAATAACCAACACATAATTACAAAAATCATGAAACAATCACTCATGTACACAAACATACAAACCCAAGATTTAACAGCTCACACAGGTGCAATAACACGCAAGCCGCCACGAAATGACAATATTAAAGATCGTCATCACACCTCCCACAAAGGGCTAACAAAACATATGCGTGGCAAACGACTCAACGTTCACACAACCAATTCAATCACAATTCGGAGGGCTAACACCCTAACAACAATACCAACATCATACACACCTTCTCCGACCACAAGCAGGAAATGATGGGTTTTAAAAACGAAAATCACCTTTTGAAAATAGTTTGGAAACACCAGTTGATCTATGAGTATCATTTTACAAAAAGTTGAATAAACATCATTGTCAAGACTTTGAAAATCATCTTGTGTTTGAACAAAAATGAGGACACTTTTCTTTCAGTGAAAAACTTTCAGAATGTTCGACCCTCAGGTCTAAGTAAAAGTGTTTCTAAATAATTGAAAATATCTCAAAGTATTTTTGGTCCTCAATTGGAATTTTTTTGAAATATATTGCGGCACTAGAAAGCACCTTGAAAACACCACAAGGAAATAATTCATTTTAAAAGTACGTCTCGAAATTTAATTTTCTAAGATACCCAAGGTTTTCAAAAATCCAATAGGCCAGAATGCCCAAAACTCACGCATACCGACGTACACTAAAACACCTCATAGTACACGCATCAAAACGTTTAAAGTCAAGACAATACATGTCTTTTAACGGAAATAAACGGTAAAATACCACAGTGGAAGACCGCCTAGGATTCAGAACAAAACCACTGACCCCATTCATGGCCTCTAAGGACCCTCCCACACTGGCTAGTGAACAAGTCAAACGTGTATAAGCACAAAGCTTCCACAAGAGAACTTGTAAAATGAGCAAATAGATTCGAAAATCTTAAGCAATGGACAAAAACAACAGTGAAAAGACATTAGTAGCGATGACACTCCTCGTATAAACCAAATACGAGAGTCAACTAAATACATATTGTGAAATCAAAATCTACAGAAGGATTCCATCACTTAACAAATAATCATAAAAATAGCTCGTGTCACACGAGGCACAACAACACAAAGAAGGGAGACTTACATCCACAGGTCGCACGAAGATGATGATCGCCCCACGATACTAATCACGACCAACAAACTCAGACGACGCGTCGTGACACGACTCAGTCAGATAAAATCTGACGAGACAAAACTCAACAGACCCTATTTGACCCGACAACCTAGGTTTCCACAACCTAAGATCTGATACCATATTCTGTAACACCCCCAAATCGTTCGGGAATATTACAGCGCCGCAGACCCTCTCTGTGAGGATCTACCAGGCTAAATACAGAAAACACAACAACACAATACATGCCTGTTGCTACCTAAAATATTATCCGGAGATAGATATTACAGGAATGGACGGATAGCAAACAAATGCGAGAACACTTCCGAGGGAAAAGTAAATAACACAAGATTTGCGGGGGTTGTTAGTCCCGGGCTTGAATGCTATCGCGAGATATTATTAATACAAATATTCGGGGATACAAGTATTAATGTAAGAGTACAATTACAATGAGTGTAAATACCCTTGTTATCTTAGCTAGTGAGCGTGTAGATTGCCGGAAGAACCAGATATGATGCTTTGTGAGTTCTTGTAACAACGTTGAAGAGCTGTGACAGTCGTGAGAAATCGACAATTTCTCACGGTGTGTAGCTACTGTATACTTGAGCTCCTGGGCTTGCGGGTCTTCTTCGAATCTGCATTGTGGAGACTTCTTGCCTCTGCCGACCGTCTTCTGGTTGAGAGGTGCTGAGAGAGAAATCCTGAGGTAGATTCTGGAGAGGAAGCAGGGAGCTTTGAAAGTATGTATGTTTGTATGTATTTCCGTGAATGAATTCGGAACTTAATGGAGAATGCGTGAACTCTTTTCCAGTAGATGGAGGCTCTCTATAGCACATGGAAATGTCGGGCGATCGCCTCCGCTGTATTATAATAAGCGGGCGATCGTCTTTAGCACATGGGCTGGTTCCCTTAAAGTCCGCAGGAGTTGCTGGCAGCCGGCTGTGCGGTCCAATGAGAAGTCTGCATGCGTCTGAGTCGCTGTCACGGGCAGTCCCACCTTGTACCTTTCGGCGGGTCTGTCGGTAGGTAAAGCCGCCCTTGTCAGAGATAGCTGTTGGTGGTCAATGATCCATCATGGGCGCTTTTTTGAGATCCAGTCTTCGTGGACTTTGACGGACGATGGCCTCTGTTCGGGGCATAGGACGGTCGTCCTTGGTCGGGCACCAGGGTCGATCGCTAAGTGCTGAAAGGCGATCGCCTTGGGAGTCGATCGCTAGATACCCGAAGGTGGTCTGGTATCTTTGTTTAGGCGAGTTCGCCATAGCTTGATTGGTTGTGGACTCGGTCGCTCGGCTTTGCAGTCGATCGCCTGTCGAGGTGAATAAATCTCAACACAACAATTGCCCCCCAGCTCGCTTCTATGTTGGAAACGTGGGGTGAGGTGGTTCTGCTGGCGATCGCTGAATTTTGACGAGTGACTCTGCATTTTACTGAACCGGCGATCATCTTTGAGCTGATTGATTCTAAATTTGGACGACCTGGTAGGTCGCTGAAAAGAGCGTGAAATGGCAGCAGATGCGGAAAAGTCTCTGGGGCACGTGTCGGGTTCCTGTTGGGGAAGACCGACGGTCATTTATGACTCCTCGTCTGACGCGTCCTTGAAAAGACGTGTACACGGGTTTCAAGGGAGTCATTTAATAGCGACGGTTGCACTCCGAAATTCTTCTTAATTGCACGGGAGTCCCTTCCACCTCCTATAAAAAGGCGCAGGGTTGCTGCGTTAAATCCCTTATGCGTTGTTTCGGAGAACAAGACTTTTGCTGAATATTTTTCTGGAGACTTTGCTGCCGATCGTCGATCGATTCAATCTTGGGTAAGAAGAACATTCCTTTTCTCCTTTTTTTTCTTCGAGAATGACTGGAACATCTTCTTCACATGGAGTGGGCACCTCCTCCGCCGCTGGGACTTCTAACGTCCGGGGAGGATCCTCCGTAGATTTCCACCTGGAGACGGCTGCCGAAGCTATCCGCGCCGGTATCGATCCCGCAGAAGTCGAGGCACTATTTAACGAGGCCGACGTTGCTAGGGAGGCGGCGGTTGAGCATCTACGGTCACAGATGGAGAGGGATCTGGCGGTGAGGGCCTATTGGGAGCAGCACAGTGCCTTCGGCCGGGCCTACATGGCTTTTGCTGAGATTATGGAGAGGTTGGCTGGTCCGTCTCCTCGATTCAGTTACCGGGAGTATTCGATTACTCATCCTTATCAACCTCCCAAGCGATCGCTATTTCGGGCTGCTCAGCGATCTCTATGGTCCCTCGGTCAGATAAGGAGCTCGGCGACCAGGAAAGACCTGGCCGTCTCGAGGACGTGGTTCCATATCCCTTCAGATGTGGATCTCTTTGTGCCGGCCGAGAATGAACGAGCTGATCAGCCTTCGGATGGGATGGTCGTTGTGAACGAAGCGATCATGGAGGCAGGGTTGCGATTTCCTTTGTCGTTCTCCATCTCCCATCTGCTGGCTGCTTGGAATGTGGCTGATACGATATCTAATATTCCAATCGAAGAAGCTCCAATAAAAATCGACATCCACGACGATACAAATTCGCATGGCCATGCATCATTATACTTGGGAGAAAAGAACACGCGGATTGGAGTTACGTTGTTAATCGGAATCGGAATAACGTAAAACTCGACGACGGAATCGGTCCGAAAGCATGAAAATTCGGCCAAAGACATGCTTGAAAGGGACCTCACTTGACTTCATATCTTTGACAAGATAATGAAGATATTCTACTTCCCCACCTCCTTTGAAAATCGGCCAAGACAAAAATAAAGACCCCATCTTCATATCTTATCAAGATCCATGAAGATCATGTCCTAAATAAATCATCCAAGTCTCCCCACAAAATCGGCCGAAATTTCCCATGGATAAAGACTTTCATCAAGTCTTTTTCTACATGTCAAAGTCATACATACTACATTCCAAGATACTTGAAGATTGTCCAAAATCTTTCCTTCCCCACACCACATTTCGGCCGAACATGAGGAAGATTGGTGGCTCGTTTTTTTCTTGTTGTTTTTGTATCATTATCCTTGTATACTACTATATATAGTAGTCCATTTGGTGATTGTAACATATCTTGAAAAGTAATAAACCTTGTATTTCTTTGAAATATACGTTGAACGAGTTCAACAAACTTTAGTTATTGTTTCGACGCGTCTCGAGATTTTAACTTGATCAATTCTCAATAGGTCTTGAGGAGAGATTACTTTTATCGAGTTATAGGTCTAGTTCGATAAAACACATCCAAATCCGTATAACATACTACTTCACGGCCGAAATCCATTCAAATTCGGTCACCACCTTGTAATTTTGAGTGATACTTTGATACTTTTCCAAACATAATAATCTTCCGTGGTATTTCATACGCATTACTTACGTAATTCGTATCATAAGTGGTATCAGAGACATTTGTCTCACAGTTCTCGACGTTACTCGAGAAGATGGCATTCACCGATGAAGAAGTAGCACAACTACGTGACGTTCTTCGCGGCTTACCGGAGCCCAGAATCCAAGCACGACGAGGACACGACGCCATGCATGCACCACGACATGCTGATGAGTACAAGACAAGCGAACTTCCGGAGTTCGTAGGCGGCACCGATCCCGAGGTTTATTTGGAGTGGGAAAGAAAAATTGAACGAATGTTTGAGTTCAAGGATCTCAATGACGAGGTACGTTGCAAGTATGCGATTCTCAAACTTGGAAAGGGAGCTTCCCTTTGGTTTGAGCGAATGAAGACACAAAGAGTTCGTGCCGGAAAAGAGAAGATACGTTCGTGGGATTCTCTAAAAAAGAAACTACGAAAAAGATATGTCCCGGCTACACACAAGTTAAGCTTGTATCGAAAAATTTCTGACCTCGCGCAAGGAAAGCTAAGTGTCGAGGAGTACATCGAGGAGTTTGAAAACTTATCCTTGATGGGAGAACTTGAAGAAAGCGAAGAATTGCGGATGTCCCGTTTCCTACGAGGTTTGAACAAAAATATTGCTAATTCCGTGAAACTCTACCCCTATTCCGACTTTGATACCTTATGCGGACTTTGCATAAAGTTAGAAAATCAAAACAAAACAAAACTTTCTAAACCCGAATTTCCATCTAAATACGGAAATACCAACTTTGGCGTGAGTTCTAGCTCGTTTCCAAAAACTGTCACCACAAACCCACCCGTTACTACCATTCCAAAAACTCCTATCACACCGAAAGAACACAAGCCTATCTAAAGTCCGGTGTTTCAAATGTCAAGGATTTGGACACTATCAAAGTGCTTGTCCAAATCGGAGAATTGTGACGCTACGAGAAGCCATAGCCGTCCGAGAAGAATTACTAGCCGAAGAAGAAAGAATTGGAGACGTCTTTAACTTGGAAGCCGGCGAAGAAGAAGAAGAATGCGAGGCATATGATGCCCCGAACTATGACACGAACCTCGTCCTTCGCATGTTACAAACGAAGGCAGCCCCGAGTGACGAAGAACAACGAGACCAAATCTTCCACACGAAGTGTCGTGTCGGAGAAAAATGGTGTAGCTTGATCATTGACGGTGGAAGTTGTACAAACGTGGCATCAAGCGAGATGGTCTCAAAACTCGGTTTGATCACCACGGCCCATCCAAAGCCGTATGCACTCCATTGGCTCGATGATGGAAACAAAGTGAAAGTATCAAGACAAGTGAAGGTCGGACTCACCATGGGTTCGTATGGTGATGATACTACCGATGGACGCATGTCACGTGTTATTAGGAAGACCTTGGTTATTTGATCGGGACGTACTACATCGAGGGAGGAGTAACGAGTATGAGTTACGTGACAAAGGTAAAAAAATTGTTCTTAAACCTATGTCACCTCAAGCTATCCGGACGATGAGTTCGAAAAAAGTCGAAGGACCGAAACTTACGATGTTTGCAAACGAGAAAGAAGTCGAACACGCCATTAACGATGGCGAACGTGTTTATTTGATGATGATCAAAGAAGTCCGAAATCTTGCCACCAAATCACACCACGAAGAAGAGATAGATACACTATTACACGAGTTCGCGGATGTATTTCCCGAAGACTTGCCGGTAGGATTACCACCTATCCGCGGAATTGAACACCAGATTGATCTTATACCGGGAGCTCCATTACCGAACAAAGCGGCGTATCGTTGTAATCCCGAAGAAACCAAAGAACTACAACGCCAAATTGATGAACTCATGAATCACGGATATGTCCGAGAAAGTTTAAGTCCGTGTGCGGTTCCAGTTCTACTTGTACCAAAAAAAGACGGATCATGGCGAATGTGTATTGACTGTAGAGCCGTGAATAACATCACCGTCAAGTATCGGTTCCCCATCCCGAGACTAGACGACATGTTGGACGAGTTACATGGCTCGGTTATATTTTCCAAAGTTGATTTACGGAGCGGATACCATCAAATTCGCATGCGAGAGGGAGACGAATGGAAGACGGCATTTAAAACAAAGAATGGACTTTACGAATGGGTTGTGATGCCATTCGGCCTCACCAACGCCCCGAGCACTTTTATGAGGTTGATAAACGAGGTTCTCAAACCTTTCTTGGGAAAGTTTGTTGTCGTATACTTAGACGACATTTTGATCTACAGTCGATCCTTAGAGGAACATCTCGAACATTCATGGCACGTATTTGAAACGCGAAGGAAATGAAACTTTATGGAAAGCGGAGAAGTGTACTTTCCTAGTCGAGAGTCTTGTCTTTCTCGGCTATGTTGTTTCGAAAGAAGGAGTTTCGGTCGACCAAGAAAAGATCGCGGCAATCAAGTCGTGGCCGACCCCAAAGACAATCACGGAGGTACGATCATTTCATGGCCTCGCTTCTTTTTACCGACGATTCATACGGGACTTCAGCACCATCTCCAGTCCGATCACGGAGTGTCTAAAAAAAGGAACCTTTGCATGGAACGAGGCAGCCCAAAAGGCTTTTGAAAAATTAAAGGGAAAGTTATGTGAAGCGCCGATTTTGACGTTACCCGATTTTTCACAACCGTTTGAGGTGGAATGCGACGCTAGCGGAGTTGGAATCGGGGCCGTACTTATTCAAAGAGGCCGTCCCATCGCCTATTTTTCGGAGAAATTAAGTGGCGCCCGAGTGAATTATTGTACTTACGACAAGGAGTTCTATGCTATCGTGAGAGCACTCGATCATTGGAGTCACTATTTACGTTCGAAATATTTCGTGTTACATTCGGATCACGAGTCGTTGAAATACATCAACGGACAAAGCAAGCTAAGCCCGAGACATGCAAAATGGGTGGAATTTCTACAATCTTTTCACTTTTCATCCAAGTACAAAGACGGGAAGAGTAATATAGTGGCGGATGCACTATCAAGACGGTATGCCTTACTGTCGATTCTAGATGTTCGTTTGTTGGGGTTCGAGACTTTGAAAGATCATTACAGCGACAATTTGGACTTCGGGGAAATTTTTAACCGTTGTAAAACGGCCCCGTACGAGGAATTTGTTTTACAGGATGGCTTTCTTTTCAAGGGAAATAAATTATGTGTGCCGAGACATACAATTCGGGAATTGCTAGTTCGGGAGGCGCACGGAGGAGGACTAGCCGGTCATTTCGGCTCGACCAAGACTGTAGAAGTGCTAAAAGAACATTTCTTTTGGCCAAAGATGTATGGTGACGTAAGCACAATCGTGAGTAAATGCGTCACTTGTCACATGATGAAAAGTTCGTTCAAGTCAAGTACGTACATGCCGTTGCCAATACCGTTACGACCGTGGGAGGATGTCTCGATGGATTTTATTGTGGCTTTACCTCGTACTCAACGAGGCAAAGACTCGATCATGGTGGTCGTCGACCGTTTTTCGAAAATGGCTCACTTTATAGCATGCCACAAAACCGATGATGCAAGCAATGTGGCGGACTTGTACTTCAGGGAAGTAGTTCGTTTACACGGAGTTCCAAAAACTATCGTGTCGGATCGAGATTCTAAATTTCTGAGTTACTTCTGGAATACTTTATGGAGAAAAGTGGGTACTAAACTCCTATTCAGTACTTCACATCACCCACAAACCGATGGACAGACCGAGGTGACTAATCGAACCTTGGGAGCATTATTGCGATGATTGGTGAATAAAACACAGAAGGATTGGGACGTTAAACTTGCTCATGCGGAATTCGCATACAACCGATCACCCGGTTATGCCACGGCCCATTCACCTTTTGAAGTAGTATACGGAATAAATCCGCACATGCCATTGGATTTGATTCCCTTGCCGAGCAACGAATTGGTTCACAAAGACGCCGAATCAAAACTCAAATCAATGATGAAGCTACATGAAAAGATACGGGAACGGATTAAAGAAGTGAATGAAATTTACAAACGGAAGTCGAACAAAAATAAAAAAACGAGATTATTTGATGTTGGCGACTTAGTTTGGATACATTTGAGAAAAGAAAGATTCCCAAGCAAACGGAAGAACAAATTGATGCCGAGAGCCGAGGGTCCGTACAAAATTGTGGAAAAAGTGAACGACAACGCATACAAAGTCGAACTTCCGGGCGAATACGGAGTACACGCGACTTTCAACGTAGGTGATCTCTCGCCTTACCTTGACGACGATGGCATTACGGAATTGAGGTCAATTCCTTTCAAAGAAGGAGGGAATGATACGATATCTAATATTCCAATCGAAGAAGCTCCAATAAAAATCGACATCCACGACGATACAAATTCGCATGGCCATGCATCGTTATACTTGGGAGAAAAGAACACGCGGATTGGAGTTACGTTGTTAATCGGAATCGGAATAACGTAAAACTCGACGACGGAATCGGTCCGAAAGCATGAAAATTCGGCCAAAGACATGCTTGAAAGGGACTCACTTGACTTCATATCTTTGACAAGATAATGAAGATATTCTACTTCCCACCTCCTTTGAAAATCGGCCAAGACAAAAATAAAGACCCCATCTTCATATCTTATCAAGATCCATGAAGATCATGTCCTAAATAAATCATCCAAGTCTCCCCACAAAATCGGCCGAAATTTCCCATGGATAAAGACTTTCATCAAGTCTTTTTTCTACATGTCAAAGTCATACATACTACATTCCAAGATACTTGAAGATTGTCCAAAATCTTTCCTTCCCCACACCACATTTCGGCCGAACATGAGGAAGATTGGTGGCTCGTTTTTTTCTTGTTGTTTTTGTATCATTATCCTTGTATACTACTATATATAGTAGTCCATTTGGTGATTGTAACATATCTTGAAAAGTAATAAACCTTGTATTTCTTTGAAATATACGTTGAACGAGTTCAACAAACTTTAGTTATTGTTTCGACGCGTCTCGAGATTTTAACTTGATCAATTCTCAATAGGTCTTGAGGAGAGATTACTTTTATCGAGTTATAGGTCTAGTTCGATAAAACACATCCAAATCCGTATACCATACTACTTCACGGCCGAAATCCATTCAAATTCGGTCACCACCTTGTAATTTTGAGTGATACTTTGATACTTTTCCAAACATAATAATCTTCCGTGGTATTTCATACGCATTACTTACGTAATTCGTATCAGTGGCGCCACTCCATCTAACGCCAAATACTTGGCTCCAGGTAATTTGCACTCTCACTTTGTTCGGCGGTCACCGACTGTACCGCCTCCCTTCACCGTCGGAGATGAACCACCTGTTCAATCTCACAGCTCAGAAAGGGTCGGTCGGAGGCTATCATATACAAGGCCGATCCAGTCGGGTGATACTTGGAGTCCCGAACTAGGTGCGGGGCGATCTAACGAAGTGGTTCTGGGTCGCCGGTGCCTGGAAAGCCTCAGCGAGCGACAACCCACTGGCGAGCTGAACATTCCCACTGGCTTTCGGGAGAGAAATCCCGGTAAGGGTTCAGACTCTCCCTTTGTTCGGATACGTTCTGAACCGATCTAATTTGATTTCGTTTTTGCAGGTTTCCATATTCCGGCGATCGAGGAGCAGCCTTTTGATTTTCTGGTCGCCTGGAGCGGATACGGAGTTTGCCGGACGACGACTTGGACGCTAGCTGGATCAACAAGGAGAGTCATTGGTTGTCCGCTCGCCTATTCCGTTTCCCGAGACATCTCTCGGTATCAGGTATGAGTTTCTGCGATCTTCAATTGCTTGGCGATCGTCTTTTGGAGGAATATGATTAACTGTGGTTTGATTGTCCTTATTGCAGAGGTTCGTTTTCCTCGCTTTTTGGAGCTCCCACCGGAGATAGCTATGTCGAACCCTGGAGTTTTGGGCCATTTTCGCCAGAAGAAGTCATCTTGAGCTCCTCCTGTGGCGTTACCTATCATTCCGGAGGTAGAGCCTCGCGTAGAGCCGATCGTGGCTGAGGAGGAAGTTCGTGAGAAGGGGCTTCGGAAGAATCGTAAACAGCAGAGGTCGGGAGAAATTCCAGTTTCTGCCCCTGCCAGCGAGGTGCCGATCGCCGCGCCTCCGATCACTGTTGTTCCTCCGGCGACTAAGTCTGTGCCCTCTGCGACTTTCTTATGGGAGATGGCGGTCGCCGATGCTGAGACCCCTCGTGGAAAACCATACTTCGGCCGCAATCCCGAGAGAGCCGAGAGGTAAACTTTGCTTGCTGAGTTGAACTTGTCACTTGCGTAGGAGATGTGTTAACTTTTTTGTTTTGATGCAGGATCCGTAGCATAGATCCATCCTGTCCGCCGATGGTGTGGGATTTTCTGGTGAGCCGATCTCCTCGCCAGGACTGCGATGTCCCGCTATACGTCAACTGGGCCATTTCTGCATTACCGAAGGCCTGGACGACCGATTTAGATGCGATCGCTCATCAGCGATCCGGGAGTACAATGCAGGCTGCTTTCGCCCTTTCTCTCCAGGCGGCGACCATGGTTGCCCAGGCTGTGCAGGAGTTTGAGGGGCGTCCTTCCACTACTCGCCTGCAGGCGGATCTCAAGGCGGCTCGGAAAGAGAATGCGGAGTTCACCGACAAGATTGTGACAATGGAGAAGAACTCCTTGGATGCAGCTAAGCGGGCGAGCCAAGAGCTTGAGCTGGCGAGGAAGGATGCTGAGATGGCTCGGGTGACGGTTGACCGATTTCGGGACCGGATGACAGATGCTGTACGCTCGCAGACGGCCGCTGCGAAGGAGGCCGATCGACTGAAGGTGACTATCGCTCGGCTGACTAGCGAGCTGGCGGAGTCGAGGGAAAAGACGGCTGCAAGGGAGGCCGAGCTCCAAGGTGCGCAAAAGGCGATGGCGGAGCTGAAAGGGGAGGTAGAGGCGACCAAGGCCAATCCCTTTCTTAACTTGGAGTTTGTCAGCGAGTTTGCCTATTATATGGCGTTCGCTGACTCGATCCGAGCATCTAAGAAGGGAGGGTTGGAGGTCGGCCCTCTTGCTGAGAACTTCAAGGCGTATGCGTTGGAGCATCCTCTCCATCCTGCTTTCTCCTTGCCGATCTTGGATCTCACGGATATCGGTGTGGACTTGAGCTGGTATCCAACTCCGGCGAACCTCGTTCATCCTGATGCTTCGGAGGACGGGGAGGCCGCTCCGGAAGCTGGCGAAGGGCCGCAGGCCGATCCGGTGGTTGAAGGCGAAGGCCAGGCGGGGGTCTAAGGCTCTTCATTCTTGTTTACTTTAGCTTTCTGCCTTGTAGTTTCGTAGCTTTCTTTTTGTTGTACTTAGGCCTCCGGGCGACCATGTATGTACTTCTGAAACTTCAAGTAATGTAATGAACGTTTGGTTCTTCGATTTATCACTTGAATGATTGCTTTTTTAGTCTTTTGCTTGACTTTGTACAAATGTGTGAGGAGAGATTGTTGCGTGTGTAGTATGTCTAAGTGAATTGATAAACTCATATAAATAACTTTTACAACACATTCGATCGCTGCACAAGCATCTGTTAATTGCCGATCTCCATATGTGATTGAATAGGGACGATCTTCGTATATATAGCTCCGCACTTCCCCCTTATTTTTGTTCACTTAGTGAAAGTAATGGGACGAAAATAAATCGTTGAGTGAGCGGTCTTTAATTTTGTCGAATCCTCGAGGAAATCCGTCCATCTTCATCTTGAGGAACCGTGCACGATTGCGGAGTTCGATGGACCGATCTCCACGACCATGTCTTGTGCGCGAGCGACATTGTCTGTCTCGTGACTCATTTTATTGTGAGGGTCCTCCGTTAGGCTGCGCCTCACCTCGTATTTAAATGAAGGGCGTGCGGTCTTGGTCTGGAGGAGTCCTTGCGCGGGGTGTCGTCAGTTTAATCGACTCCACGCCCGCGGCTTGTTAGCTCTTTTCTATCTCGGATCGTCATGTTAGATGGAAATCCTCGACGGTATACGTTGAGACGGGGGTAGGGACGTGTCGCATTGTCCGTGAAGGATCCACCATGTTGAGTGATGGTCCTTCGAGGGCGGGCGATCGTGTCCACTGATTTACTTGGAGAGTCCTTCGACTATGCCCGCCTCGTATTTAAACGAAGGGCGGACGATCTCAACCCAAAGGAACCTTGCATGGCCTAAGCAGTCGGTTCCATCGACCGCCAGGACCATGGCCGCACTCTTCTACCTCGGATCGTCATGTTAGATGCCGATCGTCGACGGTGTATGTTGTGCGGGGGAGGTGATCTCGTGCCTTAGTACAACATGTTAGATGATGAATTGTAGATGGCGAACGAGTCATCCTCTTTTTTGAAGCGCTAGCTCAGGCAGTAGCCTTTGGTTCAATGAGTCGGGAAATCGGGGAGAGACTTCCGAAGCTCCCTTCTCTTGATTGAAGCATGTAGATACGGTCACCGAGGTTGATCGAGGGGTCGGCTCGTATGAGCTTTTACGGCCTGTCCACGTTCGACTCGGGCGATCGTGTTGGGAGATTGGTGGGGCTCCGGCTAAGCCAATAAACTGTCCAACTTGCCCTCCTCGAACAATCTCCAGAGCTGTTTGAGGAGGTCGCGGCATTGGTTGGTGCTGTGGCCGGGACTCTTGTGGTAAGCACAATATTGATTGTGGTCCAGATGACCGCGGTCCCTTATCGCCTTTGGCTTGTTTAGCAGTTCGCGCCCCTTGATGGCATAGAAAATGTGGGCTGGAGTTCGGTTGAACTTGTGGAGGAGATGGGCTTCCACATCCTCGATGGCCCTATGGCCGCCGGATGGCGTGGCGACCGTCTTTTTGGCTTTGGCGATCGCCGTTTTTCATGCAGGAGGAGGCGTTTCCTCGCCTAGGCGGAGGGTGAGTAGCCCTTGCCTGGCCAGAAAGTCGGCAGCCTTAGCGCGGAAGATCGCGTAGGTTGGGGGGATATCCTTGGTGAGATGTCTAAACATGGGTGAATGACCGTAGAATCCCCCCAGGACCGAATAGAGAGCGAGCTCGTCACTGAAGGGTTCGCCGGTGAGGATGATTTCGTCCACTCGGTTGATGTAATCTACGTAGGTTTCGTCTTCCCCCTGCCTGATTTTCATCACGCGGTGGGGGCCTTCTGGTCTGGCGACCTTGGTGGCGAAGTATGACGTGAAGTCATTTGCCAGTTTCTCAAAGGAGATGATCGATCGTGGTGGTAGTGAGACATACCACCTATGAGCCAGCTCGCCCAATGTTAATGGGAAGATTCGGCACTTGGTTGCATCTGTTGCCCCACACCCGGTCATGTAAATTCGGAATTTACTTAGGTGGGTTTCGGGGTCCGATCTCCCATCATACAGAGGTGTTTTGGGAGGAGCGATCCTTGGTTGAACGGGGGCGAGCTCGATATGGACCGCGAGTGGCTCGGTCGGCCCGATGATCTTTCTGCTGGTGCTTGCCCCAGTGTCTAAGAGTGCTTTCATCTCGTCGAGCTGGCGTTGCATAGCGGCCATCGCTGTGGCCTGGCTGCTCGCGGATAGGCGCTCGGAGCGGGAGCCGAGGCGATCAAGTATTGACCCCCTGGTGTTCGGAGTGGGAGCCAAACGGTTTATTTGTGTTCGGCTGGGAGTCGGGTAGGCCGAACTCCGAGTGCCGGACTCGGATTCCGTCGTCTTGTAGTTGGGGTCAGAATGTCCCGGTCGCCATGATGGGTCGCGTCCCAAGCGATTGAATATGGACCCGTCCGGTCGTGCGAGAGCCTTTTCTTGCGAATCGGGGCTTTCTGACGATCGCTCGCCTAGTAGCCCATTGAATTTCCGTTTGCCCATACGGCGGATGGTCGAGGGAGTTATTGCGGGCGACGCGCATGCTCTCCGTCGCTCCTTTAGGATGGCCATATCCACCTCGATATGTTTCTCGGTTTGGAACTGGTCGAGTGAGAGGTTGGGGCCACCCCTCAGGTGCGGGATCGAGAGTCTCGCGTTGCCGTGGTTTCCCCCGGCCGTCGGCTGGGGTTCGGATTGAGCCGTGATATGGTGTCCGGTGGTTCGGAGAGCGGCTCTCTTCGATGTAGTAGCGGATGTCATGATTCTGAAGGCTTTCTTTGAGGCGCAGCGAGTGTCACTTCAAGTATATGCCCCGAGAACAGTGAGTGTTTTCCGGGACGGTAGGAATAAAAATGAAGGTATAGATCCCCTTCCTCTAGCGCCAATTGCTGCTACCCAAAATATTATCCGGAGATAGATATTGCTGGAATGGACGGATAGCAAACAAATGCGAGAACACTTCCGAGGGAAAAGTAAATAACACAAGATTTTCCGGGGTTGTTAGTCCCGGGCTTGAATGCTCTCGCGAGATATTATTAATACAAATATTCGGGGATACAAGTATTAATGTAAGAGTACAATTACAATGAGTGTAAAGACCCTTATTATCTTAGCTAGTGAGCGTGTATATTGCCGGAAGAACCAGATATGATGCTCTGTGCATTCTTGTAACAACGTTGAAGAGCTGTGACAGTCGTGAGAAATCGACAGTTTCTCACGGTGTGTAGCTACTGTATACTTGAGCTCCTGGGCTTGCGGATCTTCTTCGAATCTGCATTGTGGAGACTTCTTGCCTCTGCCGACCGTCTTCTGGTTGAGAGGTGCTGAGAGAGAAATCCTGAGGTAGATTCTGGAGAGGAAGCAGGGAGCTTTAAAAGTATGTATGTTTGTATGTATTTCCGTGAATGAATTCGGAACTTAATGGAGAATGCGTGAACCCTTTTCCAGTATATGGAGGTTCTCTATTTATAGCACTTGGAAATGCCGGGCGATCGCCTCCACTGTATTATAATAAGCGGGCGATCGTCTTTAACACATGGGCTGGTTCCCTTAAAGTCCGCAGGAGTTGCTGGCAGTCGGCTATGCGGTCCAATGAGAAGTCTGCACGCGTCTGAGTCGCTGTCACGGGAGGTCCCATCTTGTACCTTTCGGCGGGTCTGTCGGTAGGTAAAGCCGCCCTTGTCAGAGACAGCTGTTGGTGGTCAATGATCCATGAAATGCGGCGCCTGTCTCGGATCTGCACATGGGCGCTGTTTTGAGATCCAGTCTTCGTGGACTTTGACGGACGATGGCCTATGTTCGGGGAATAGGACGGTTGTCCTTGGTCGGGCACCAGGGTCGATCGCTAAGTGCTGAAAGGCGATCGCCTTGGGAGTCGGTCGCTAGATACCCGAAGGTGGTCTGGTAACTTTGTTTAGGCGAGTTCGCCATAGCTTGATTGGTTGTGGACTCGGTCGCTCGGCTTTGCAGTCGATCGCCTGTCGGGGTGAATAATCTCGACACAACAATGCCGACATGGCTAAATAACGAACCATTAGACTGATTTGGTCTTTTACCACAACATACACATCAACCATACATTACTCTTTCTCGCAACTCATACCCACGCAGGGGCCAACATAAATCAACATTCCCATAAAACGGGAATAATAGACACAACGGAAGGACAAAACAACAAGACATCGCCAAAAGACTCAACACCGGTCTTAATGTGATTAGTATCGCCGTCTTCCATCATCCTTCGTAACGATCCTATGAATTGCTCCCCAGCAACCTGTAAGTACCTGGATGCAGAACAGACATCCACCCCCCGAATACTCGGGGGTTAGCAAAACTCCACTGTTTTGCTAGTACAAGTATAAATACAAGGACAAGCCATACATATCATATTCCAAGAACATAGAAATCGTGAATATACTTCCCGAGATAATTCACTTGATCAAAACAGTTTGAATTATGAAAGATAGGAATAGAATCATTTACATCTTACAAAACATTTTACGATCTCGGGAGTTTTGAAAGCATTTGGGGTTTAAGAATTTTCAAGCCTTTCGAAACACTTAGGGACACCGACCAAAAATCATTTATTTCAAAATACGATTTCGAGAAGAAAATACAGGGTCCACGACCCAATCATAACATTCCAACCACAAGCACGGGGGTCCATGAATCAACTTATTCACATCACATACTCACAAGAATAACCCGACATAAGCTACACCGTATCAAACATTACCACAACAACGGTCTCACAGAATGACAACAGAGAGCACAACTTTGCAACTTGACCATACGGTCGAACTCAACACACCACAGAGCTACAATACACAGAGCAACCACAGGACTCACTTACCCTTACCAAATTATCACAGTCAAGGGACAAATCACACAAAACACATTTACTGGTGCCATTCCAGCTAAGTACGATACCATTTGGACTGCCATTCTAATCAGACGAAATATGCGCCAAAAATCACAGTTCTCCAACACAACATTTCAAAGTTAACCGTTGGTACAAGACTCACGACCGTCGCACCCCGCAGAGACCCGTCGGACATCCCTGGGTGGTTAACCACAGTTCATGATACGCACACTCACGGCAATATGTATCCCTAGAGGTCCCATCACACCGCCCCTAGGTGAACATACACATATCATCCACAACGCCATGGGAAGCCATAATTCGAATACTAGAATATGCATACAAATGCTAGGTACTTCGCTAGAATGGCCACTTTAGTCGACGTACACTCACAACTAATGTCACACAACCACAAGCAAATACCAATACCAAACTGATGCGATTACGGCATCTCCAAACGAAGTAAGCGAAGTAAGAATCGACGTAGGTGACGATACCAAGTTGCATGCACATGCACCTACGTACTTTGGTGAGAAAACATCCGCGGAAATTGGAACGATCTTAATAATCGGAACCGGGATAACTTAGACGTATCAAAACATGCATTACGTATGCATGTCCATGCATACAAAATCGGCCACATTAGGGGGAAGATTTCGGCCGATTCTTTGAAGGATCCATGAAGGATCTTTGTCCCCACTACTTTCAAAGTTTGTTTTATTTTTGTTCAAAGTCCACCATATCAAGATTGATGAAGATTTAGCTCATGTCACCATCTAGCAAATCAGCCGAAATCAAGGAGGAAGAAGACACCAAGATGTTGATCTCATTTTCTATCCTTATCAAAGACTTGCAAGAAGATATCACATGAGAAATATCTTGTCCACTACTTCAAGAACCCCACGGCCGAAATGCTAAGGAAGGAGCCAAGCTTGTGTCATTTTTCTATCTTTGTCAAAAAGTCTTGATAGCTTAGTTTATTACTTGCTTGTATTTTAGCTAGATTTTTGTGATCTTGTTTGAACTCATTAGCAAGTTGTAAAGGCTATATAATAGCCTCATCCTCAACCTTGAATAAATCATCTTGAAGCTTGCAAAAACGAAATACATGTTATGTATTCTAGTTGAATGATTTTCAGCACACTTCAATTATAATTCGACGCGTTTTCGAGTTGTAATTTAATCAATTCTCAATAGGTCTTGAGGAGAGATTGTTTTATCAAACTATAGGTCTAGTTTGATAATCTACTTTCATTTTTATTCGTGTTTTCACAAAGCCGAATTGCCCTACTTTCGGTTGAATATTACGAGTGTTACACAAAAACGAGTGTTGTGAGGAAATAAAGATAACCGCTGCATTTTCCGGCGAATTTACGTACATATCATACGTTAATTCGTATCACAAACAACACCAAGCGTCACGACCTCCTCACGAAGGAATAACAACTAATATCACACAACGTCACATATTCACCGAACAATTACACATATCAATACACAGTCCTCGGCAAATAATTACGGTCTACTAAATTCACTAAATATGTTTAACATCTTCCAACATACGAAACTAACGCACATATTCCGAAAGCACATTAATCCCCGAAGCATACAGTTATCTTTTGAAAGACAACAATTATCGAGAACATATTGATCTTTTTAAAAGTTCATTAAAACATTCGGATTGCAAATAAAGTCATTTATCAATGATTTCGTCTACGAAACATGAAAAGTATGGGCAAGATACTTGCCTCGATACCACGAGCAAGTACTCCGACGAACACGGCTCGACCGGGACACTCCGAAAACCTACAACTTCCGGAAGACACAATGAAAACACTATCATAACGAGAACCAAGACCAAGAACAATGAAAAACCCATCAATCTATTGAAGGAAAACTCAATGGGACATTTAATCGAACATTAAATGTTCAATAATTCCCAAGAACACTCGAATCGTCAATCGAGTTAAGCAAACTCGATATATGGATATACAATCCATGAAACACGGTTAATAACAACATACTACACCAACCGATGTATCAAAATCGGACTAGAATCGAAATCAAGAACAAATTTCCAAGAAAGTCAACTCGAAGAAAAATCAAGAATTACCCCAATCCAACGAAGAACAAGGGATTAGATGATGTTACAATCACCTAAAGATCTCCAAAACACCTTGGAATTGAGTAGAACCGACCAAGAACTCGAACCCTAGCCTCACCCGTACGACAGCCACGAAGAGAAGAGAAGAAGGGGAGGAAATGGGGTGAGAAACCCGTCTGTCCCCTTATATACACCCGCGACGCACGACCATCACGCACGACCAAGTGCTCATGTGTTTGGTCGTGCGCTAGGCCACTGCCCAGCCACTGACACCACGCACGAGCACCACGCACGAGTAGTTGCTCGTGTGTCCTGCTCGTGCGTCCCTGGAGCTTACTGCCGAGCGCTGGATTGCGCACAAGCTCCACGCACAACCACGTGCTCGTGTGGCCTGCTCGTGTGTTACAATAGGAGGCCAATATCGAGCCCGACACGGCCCCAAAACCCGAACTTGAATATGAATCGAAGATACGGTTACGAAGTACTCGCAAAGACGAAACCAAGCACTAAGAGAACACACCATTCCGACCACTCGAATGCTCGAAATTCGACAACGGAAAGTAATTACCCCAAACTTTGGGAAATTACGAAAACGACCCAAAACATCCGAAATACACGATACACGATCGAAACACCAAACCAAAGCTCGCAACATGAATAATAACATTAACTGAACTTACGAGAAACTCGAAACAATAGTTTCGGACGAGATACGCAAGAATCGTACTCAAGTGCGGAAAAACCGCTTAAAAACACATAACGCAACAAAACGATACCGAAACGAACTCGGATGACAAAAAGTGCAGAATTAAATATTCTCGGAATGACGAAACGGTCATGAGCGAGTCACCAAAATGGACTTTCGCTGAAAAAAAATAAATTACCGGAAATCGAAATTACGGGTATTACAAAATCATTATAAGAAGGCAATTGTATGTTTCTTTATTTACAGATAGTCACTGTCATTACTGACTAGTAAATATATAGATAGAAACTAGTCCTTGTATTTGAGAGCAAAATGTTCCACTCCTTATTGGATAAGGGGATCGGCACTGGAAAGGTTTGTGACTCAAATACTTAATCATTCACAAGTCAATGAAACTTGACTGAGCGTTAAGTTTATGTGAAGACTTGTACGATGTGTTCTTTGACTTGGAGATTGCCTGTCGAATGCTAGTGGTTACTGGGAGCACACGTTATAGGTATGCTAATTAGATTAGTATACTCGAACCGACTCACCCTCGATTCATCACATGGATTTCACTCCGGGACAGTCAATGACGGAATCGATAGGTTGTGATAGGTATTCGTGAACCTTCGACTTGAGGATTTAGTAGGGATGTGCTTGTGACGTTAAGATTTTCATTAGAGTAGTTCAACCCAGAAAACTGGAAGGTGGGGGTCATCCTCGATGTGCATCTTGACGGGCAAGTAGGAGGTTCTACTAAATACCAAGATAAGATACTTTCTCCTGTTAGTGAATGGGTATATGTCCTATGCGGTTATCGGATGAGGAGATCATGTCTTTGGCCAAAGCATTGGAGCTAGTTGTATTAGATATATGAGAGCTCAGTGATCTCAATTTGCATTAACTCATGCATAGCGTCAAGTACATATAGGATTTGACTAACCGTGACCCTATAACTTGGTATAGATATTTGAAAGAAGGGTTTATACATATACTGGTATTCACGACAGAAAGGTTTTGGAATGGTCCCCATCATTCGTTCTGAGTTAGGGTACAGTGTAGGCCACCAGGCTGGCTAGATGGTGCTACTACTCTTTGGTTCCTCCCATTCCTACCTGAGACGGACCTACCGAGTCGCGCAATAGGATTGACGACAGAATGAATTGAGTTTATTCTCTTTTAATGAATATTATATATTGGATATCTAATTTATTGGACATTGGATGTCTAATTAGTTTTGGGACATTAGATGTCTAAATTAATTTACGGCCTAATGAATTAAATAAATTACTAGGTGGTTGATTTAATTCATAGATATAATTGTTTCTTGGAGAAATTAATTATATTATTTTGTATTTGATATTATTAATTAATTGGATTAATTAATTGATATAAATACATCGGAACAGAACGGAGTTTATCTATTTGGACACGCGAGAGTCCGAAACGAATCGAACTCCTTCTAGCTTCTAGATGGCCGCACCTCCCCTCTTTCCTCCCACTTTCCCTTTGTCTTCTTTCCTTTTATTGATGGAAGACTAGACTTAAATGGGCATGTGTTGCATTATTGGCAAAGGGTGGACCGTACCATGTGGAGTGGGAGTGGAAGACAAAATATAATGATATAATGATTCTCTCATTGGTGTGGAAGATTAATCACGGCCAAATCTCCTTGAGAGAGAGAGAGACAGGAAAATCATTGTCTCCTTCAATATCTTCTTCATTTTCCTCCTCTTCACCTTCTTGGAGAAAAATTGAGAGAGAAGAATTTTTCTCTAACACTTAGAATGCTTAGGAAAATCAAGAGAGCATATATATCTATATACTTAGAGTGATATAGATTATAGTTATAGCTCATATCACTTTGTTCTATCCGTGTCCTTAGAGGACAACGAAGTGGAAGTCGTTTCGATCGTGTTTCCGACGCGTGGAAAGTAGAGACGCGATGTTTTCGGCGCTGGATCATCTAAGAGCTTGTTGCGGATTGGATTCGTAAGGGACATCATCTTATCAACCATTTAATCAATGGACTACAAGGGTATGATTTCGTATCTTCCTCTTTATTTGTTTTATATTCGTATATACGTTGCTTGAATCGATCCTATTGAGGGATTCATATTGCACTTCGTGTTTTCGCTTCCGCCGCGCCTTCATTTTTGGTGTGCGAGTGCCAACAGTGGTATCGGAGCGTGGTCTTGTGATTGTATATACGATATATTACATTTGGAATGCTTGATTTAATGGTTTATGATTTGGAATCATAAATATTTAATCGTTGTATATGTTTGTTTGTTCGTTGTAGTTGTGTTTTTCATAAATTCATATCAAAATATAAATCTTGTATTTCTTAGAAATATGATTCATATTGAAGATATGAAAGTTGAAAAATATTGATATTGGATATCCGGTCCAATATCATGCCCCAGATTGCCGTTGGACGGAACCGAGGACAAAACTGAAATTGGCTAGGCCAAAATCATTCGGCCTCGCGGTCTGCTGCATGGGATCGTGATCTGGCCTGTTAGATCGCGGTCCACTATTTCCGGATTGCGATCCAGGCACTGCTCTAGCATGTTTGGGCTTGTTTTTCCGCCCGTTTCTGAAAAATTAATCTCCCGCATTTTATATTGGATATAATTTCATTAAAATGGAATATGGTATTTCATTTTCAAGTGGGAAACTTGATTTTTTGGAATGGTTTTGATTGAACGAATTACTTTGAATGATTTCATATTACTGATTGTGTGGATTGATTGGATCAATCTATTTATAGTTAATTTTATATATTGGTTGGATCTATATATTTATATTAATTCCATTTATTTAGTATTTATTGGATGAATACTTGTAAATGGGGATGTCGTTCACAGACCTAGTTTTCGAATCGTTCAGTTTTATTCGATTGGGTTGTAAAGGCCGTTTTGAGCCTATTTATTTTACTAAAAAATTTGCATAGGATGCAATTTTTCAATGTAAAATTTATACGTAATGACTAAGACCGGAGGAAGATCCGTTCGAGAAGACGAAGATTCAAGACCGAAGACTTGTAATCAGATTACGATATTTTTGTTCTAGGAATAGTCCATGAACTGCATGTTGGTATCAACTAGGTTGTGAATGTTTTTGTCATATGGTATGAACACAAAAACGCGCTTAAATGAATTAATGTGCAAAGTGTAACATTAATCGCGAAAATTCTCCCACGGCAAAATATTAAGTTTAATAGGTTTCAAGGTTTTCCTTCCCTCCATCGAGCTTTCGAAAAATTGAAATCCAAACCGGATGTGCTATGCTTCCGAGTTATCAGGGTAGTCGCTCGGGGAGGGTCGATAAATTACCGAGAGTGCATTGGATGCCTTCGGTTGGAGCAAATTTTATCCCTAGAAACCTGTTCGGTTGCCGGATAAGATTCAATTGTGAAACTGATTAGCGTCGATGGTATAAACTTAACTTGTTCATGAACTATAGAAACCGTATAGGTGAGGGAGTGAACAAGGTAAAAACCAGATCGAATCATCCATTAGATGGGTTGGTGTTGGACACCACTTTATGAAGATTAATAGACCAAAAACCTGTTCGGTTGCCCTCTATTAAAATTTATAAAGAACTCGATCATCACTATGAAGTAAAGCGAACTAGTACTTCCGTATATCAGATAGGAGTGTGTTATTTCGATAAAAATAGTGGGAGCTGGGTTAAAAGAATAGAAAAGTCCTTAATTCTAAACTCAATCCATAATTGAACGAGTCGCTAATCAATCTAGTATACTTTATGCACACACAAAACTCTCAAATAATGACAAGGAACCCACTCACTGTACTACTTGATAGAACACCTTAAATGGGCCTAACTTTGTGGATTGGCTCCGCAACCTGATGATAGTCCTCAGTATGGAGATGCTGGGATACGTCTTGGAAGTGGACATTCCGGCGGCTCCGGCGCGGACTAGAGCTAGTCAGGAATATGTTGAAAACCATGAAAAGTGGGTTAAGGATGACATTAGAGTCCGTGGCTATATGATGTCCTCTATGTCTAATGAGCTTCAGAGAACTCATGAGAAAATGACTTCTGCTAGACAGATCTTATCTCACTTAACCAAGATTTATGATGAGCACAATCAAACTGCTAGATATGAGATATCCAAGCAACTGTTCGATGCCAGGATGAAGGAAGGTGAGATAGTTGGGGACCACATCCTCAAAATGATCTCTATGATCCAGATATTGGAGGCTCTTGATTTTAGGATGCATGCTTCTCTCCAGACCGAACTTATCGTGCAGTCTCTTCTTGATTCCTTCTCACAGTTTGTTATGAACTTCAACTGCAATGAGATTGCTTACGTTTTAGCAGGGCTGATGAACAAACTTGTAACCACTCAGTCTTAGATGAAGACTCCACGGATGAAGGAGTCTGCTCTTGTGATTTCTTCTGGATCTCGGAGGTCCAAGAATAAGAAGAAAAAGACCAAGAA
Source organism: Orobanche coerulescens (assembly GCA_033398695.1). NCBI lineage: Eukaryota > Viridiplantae > Streptophyta > Magnoliopsida > Lamiales > Orobanchaceae > Orobanche > Orobanche coerulescens. The sequence continues at coordinate 91,105,254 of CM065808.1, read as the reverse complement.
GCAGATGGGTCCACGAAGCAAGGACATTAAGGGTAAGGGCAAGGCCCCGATGGTTCCCAAGAGCAAGAAGGAGTAGACAGACACATGTCTCAAATGCGGTGAGTTGGGCCACTGAGCAAGAGACTGTCTGATCCTTCATGGAGCTTCAGGTACGGAACTTTTAGTTATAATTGTTCTGCTACCATATTTTCAACTTCTGAAATGCTGGATTCAGGTACTAGTTCTCATATTTGTACCATGAATCAGGATATGGAACAAGGTAGAAAGCTTGGAGCTGGGGAAGTGACGATTACTGTCGAAAGCGGGCATAGTGTCGCAGCAACCGATATAGGATCACTTCTTTTGGATTTGGAATCCGGCTTTGTTTTAAATTTAGATGATGTACTAGTGTTGCCCAAGGGGCATAAAACATTGTATCCATTCCGGTTATGGATCGGAAAGGCTTTTCATTTTTCATTGGTAATGGTTCCTGCAAAATTTATTTTAGAAACGAACTAGTGGGCACTGCTACATTGTTAAATGGATTGTATCATCTAAACCTAAACAACAAAGTCGTGAATATTATGACTAGGAAGTGTGGTAGGGATAAAACTAATAAAGTTTTGAAATGGCAACTTAGACTTGGTCATGTTGGTCAGACCAAGGTTTACTAAATGGAAGAGATGGACTTATGGGTCCATTGGGATCGGATCCCTTTCCAACTTATGAATCTTGCCTCAAAGGCAAAATGACTAAGTCCCCCTTCACTGGGACGTTTGAAAGAGCCGCTGATAAACTTGGATTAGTCCATACCGATGTATGTGGTACTTTGGAAGCAGCACGTGATGAATATCAGTATTTCATTACGTTTACAAATGATCGTACTAGGTATGGTTATGTATACTTAATGAAACATAAATCCAAGGCCTTTGAGAAATTCTAGAAATTTAAGGCCCTAGTCGAAAAACAAAATGGTAAATCATATCAAGCACTTCGGTCGGACCGAGGTGGCGAGTATGTGAGCACTGAGTTTGACGGGTTCCTAAAGGAGCACGGGATAGTGTCACAACTTACATCTACAGGAACTCCGCAGTTAAATGGTGTGTCGGAAAGAAGGAACGAACCTTGTTGGACATAGTTCGTTCCATGCTTAGCTACAACAATTCACCGATTTACCTATAGGGTTATGCACTCCTGACTGCTGCTTATATCTTGAACAGATGTCTTTTCAAGCCCATTCCTAAAACTCCACATGAGATGTGGGAGGGCAGGAAACCAAGTCTGAATCATATTAGGATTTGGGGATGTCTCGCCTATGTCAAGAAGACTAAGGCGGAGAAATTGGAAGCAAGGTCCATGAAGGGACGTTTTCATTGGATTCCCATCTAGGACGATGGGTTATCTATTCTCCATACCCGTAGATCGAAAGATCATCATTGCTTTGCAAGCACAATTCCTAGAAGATGAGTTCATTCAGGAAGGTGGATCAGGTTGAAGTATTTCTTTGGAAGAATACAATGAAACTCCTATGAGACATCTGTACAAAAAGAACGGAACCAAACCTTCTGAAACACAAGTATAACCACATCGTAGGTCTAGTAGGGTGTCTCAATTACCTGAGAGGTATGGTTTTATGCACTTGGAGGAACTGGGACTCCACGAGGTTCCAAGTGATAACCAAGAGACCGACCCGCGACCTATGACCTAACAATGGTGGATGTAGACTCCGTGAAATAGACTGTAGCAGTCTTCACGCAGTTGGGATCTTCATTTTGACGAGGCAGTCAATGAGTTTGACTTCGTGCAAAATAATGAGGAACCTTGTGTATACAAGAGGGTTAGTGGGAGCAAGATCACATTCTTAGTACGATATGTAGATGACATTCTACTAATAGGAAAACGATGTGGGAATGCTCAGTTCTGTGGAAGCTTGGATTTCGAGTATGACAGTGGGGAGACATGGCAAAACTCCCTATGAGGTTTGGAATGGCAGAATACCAATTGTTGGATACTTTCATATATTTGGTTGTAAGTGTTTCATCCACAATAATGGTAAAAACCTAACTAAATGCCTTTGATGCTAAAACTGATGATGGTCTCTTTATGGGATACTCACAAATAAGTAAGGCATGGAGAGTATTTAATAAACAAACATTAGTTGTGGAAGAAACACCCCATGTTGTGTTTGATGAGTCCACTGTTGAGTACAGGAAACAAGTGGAATAAATTGAGAAAAAGCTCAAATCTGCCACCTTAGAAGAAGTTATCATCCATGACACAGGAATGATGGACTCACCTGAAGACCCAACTGCAGATCAGCCAGAAGCCCTAACTGCAGATCAGTCTGAAGACCCAACTTCAGATCAGACAGGATCTCCAACCGTACCTGTTCCAACTGCAGCTGGTAAAGACACACGTGCAGAGCAGACATAATCCCCATCTACAACCGCAGCTGAACCAGATGCAGTTCAAGAAGGCTAGAACCAAGCTGATGCAGAGTGACGAAGTTCATCAAATTAACTCAACAGGGGGAACAAAACCTGAAGAAGATATCCCCAGATGGCTCATAAATCATCCCATCCAACAAATCATTGGAAACCTAACTGACGGAGTCAAAACCAGGCATTCTACAGATCCAGCAGGAATGGATATGTTTTCATATTTCATGTCTCAGATGGAACCCAAAACAACTGAACAGGCCCTGGATGACTACTCATGGATAATTGCAATGCAAGAAGAGCTCAAACATATAGAGAGGAATAATGTCTGGGAACTAACAGATAGACCAGCTCATAAGAAAGTCATAAGCACCAAGTGGGTGTATAAAAACAAATGTGACGAAGATGGAGCTGTTGTTAGGAATAAAGCTAGACTCATTGCAAAAGGATATGCTTAATGTGAAGGAATAGATTTTGATGAAACATATGAACCTGTAGCAAGATTAGAAGCTATCAGACTATTCCTTGCATATGAAGCATTCAAGGACTTTGAAGTCTATCAAATGGACATAAAAGGTGCATTTCTCAATGGAGTACTAGAAGAAGAAGTCTATGTAGAGGAAACCCCAGGATTTGTTAAAGGAGACAAAGTATATAAACTTTTGAAAGCTCTATATGGACTCAAGCAGGCACCAAGAGCATGGTATGAGACACTATCTGTTTTGCTGGAGAATAATGGATTCAGGAAATGAAAGGTGGACAAGACACTCTTCAGAGTGGAACATGAATACCACATATTACTTGTTCAAATATATGTAGATGATATCATATTTAGCTCAACCAACCCTGAGCTATGTGAAAAATTCTCAACTCTCATGCAAGGAGAATTTGCGATGAGTATGATGGAAAAGCTAAATTTCTTTCTTGGTTTGCAATTCAAGTAAGTTGACAATGGAATCTTCACCAACCAAGCAAAATATACAAGGTACTTAATCAATTTGGCATGGACTCAGCCAAATCACTAAGAGTTCCTATGAGCACATCCCTACACCTTGATGCAGATGAGGGAGGTATTCCATTAGATCCAACACACTACATAGGACTAATTGGATCACTTTTATACCTCACTACAAGCAGACCAGATATTTCATATGCAGTAGGAGTGTGTGCCAGATTCCAATCCAAGCCGAAGCAGTCTCACCAGGAAGCAGCTAATAGGATAATCAGATACCTTAAGTCCATAATCAATGTTGGTTTATTGTATCTCAGGGATGACAACTTTGAACTCTAAGGATATTCAGATGCAAACTTTGCAGGATGCAAGATTGATAGGAAAAGCACCAGTGGAACATGTCAGTTCCTTGGAACCAGACTCATATCGTGGTTCATCAAGAAGCAAGTATCTAACTCAATATTCATAACTGGGTCAGAATACTCAGCTGCAGGTATCTGTTGTGCTCAAATTCTACAACATCGTAGCAAATGAAGTTCCAATATGATGTGACAACAACAGTTCATTTGCAATAACAAGAAATCCAATCCTGCACTCAATAACAAAGCACATAGATGTCAAACATCACTTTATTAGAGACCATGTGCTTAACAAGAGAGTAAGAGCGGAAAGAGTCAGCACAGACTATCAAATTGATGACATATTCACTAAGTCTCTACCTGAAGAAAGATTTCTAGAACTTAGCAGGAATATTAGATTACTAGATTGGGAATCTAGTGCTTAATTGAAAAGCAGACAAAGTTATCTAACCTGAAGAAAAGTCATCTGACCTGAAGCAGACAAGAGACGAGGAGAAGTAGACAAGGAAGTCACTCGATCAGACCAGACGAGGATCCGAAGGACAGACAAGAAAGTTAGCTGATATTAACCACATGAGACATCTCACCTGATGCAGAAGATGAAGGAAAGCTAGATAATCAGAGCACATATAGCAAAGTCCCCTGATCAGAGCAAAGAAGAAATTAAAATCACAACTGCATCAGAAATCAAATGGTCAACCAGCTAAGTTTCCCATTCCTTGACCGACTTATAATTATTATATTATTTATTTGCACGTGGACAAAACACATGATCACACTACCTCCATGACGTCTAATCAATTTCAACCGTCACACTTTATTTATCAAAAAATGGACCGCCGCTTGATTATTTAATTATTAAAATTCAAAAGATCTTTTCAACTAGGTATATAAGACAGCGGAAATCATTTCAGAAAAAACCTTATCATCTTCAATCTCAAGAACCCTAGATTTTTCAAAAGCATAAAAAACCATAGAATTTTCACTACACTCAATCGAAGATCTTATTTTTTGCAGAAATGGACTAAACCACTTACTTCGAAGGTGTGAACCTAAAGCTGGTGAAGGAGCAAGTCATCTTCAGTATTGTTGTCAACTTTGAAGAGTTACTGGGAACCAACAACACGGATGAGATGGCGTATGTAATCCTAATGATGAAAAAGAATGGCATCTATCACTTTCTGGACATTTTCCCCAAGCAACTTTTCAAGGAAGTTGTCATATGCTTCTACAAGAAAGCACAAGTCACTGAGCACTATACCACGAGCTCGATCTTCGGAGAAGAAATAAACATCACACCATAAACCATCGCCGATGCTTTCAAAATGGAGAATCGGGGCCTCACCATCAAAGCACTGAAGCAGAATCTGACCGAGACGTGGTACGAGATCAAGTTACCACAGGAGTCAACAAAGGTGAAACTTAGGGCGAGGAAAAATGACCTTAAGAAAGAATACAACTATGTCCTAGACATCAATAACAAAATCATCATGGGCATGGCAGGCAGCTATGATCAACTATCATCTGGAAAATATATGGTGATGGGAGCGCTGGTACAGCAGAAGAGGATTAACTGGCCTGACTACATTTACAGGCAGTTAGTCAGGGAAACTAATAAAGTTAGCTGGGATGAGGGTGAGAGTAAATTCTGACAAAAGCTGGCATATAGAACTCAAATAAGCTGGATCTTGGAGTTCCTTGGAAAGGCCAAGGGAAGGGCAGACCCCTTTCACCTCAGCAAGAGACTTGGTCACTTGGACCATGAAGCCCTAAAGAATATAGGGGATCAGAAACAAAAGGCAGCTGAGAAAATCAAGAAAATGACCTCTGGAACGTCTGAATACAGAGAACCCTCAGACTCTTAAGCAGAGCAGTCAGATGCAGCTGCCCAACACCCATCTAAAGTTATTGTAGAGGAGATGACGCCAGCTCCCCCTGCAGCTGAGCTTTTGTCAAAGTCACCTGCACCTGAGATCCCACCAGCAGATGACTCTGACACGGACAACACTCCTCTGTCCAAGATGTTCAAGAGGAAATCACCTGAAGTCGTCTACATTCACTCCTCATCTGATCAGCCCTCCAAGAGACAGAGAGGTCTAGTAGACTACTCTTCAGAAGAAGAAGAAGAACCACAGACTGCCACATCACCTACACCTATGCAGAGAAGTATAGAAAGTCCCCTGCAGATGAGGACTTATCAGATGATAAATCAAGAACTCCTGAGAAGACCCCATCTGATTAGGCGCCAACAGACAGGCAGGTCTCATCCGAGAAATCCATTGCTCAGAGGTCATCTGCACAAGAGGATTCAGGAGAGAACTTTGTTCGTGTAGAGACACCTGTGTATCAGCTACCTCTAAATATCACTGAGCTAATCAGAAGCTTAGTAAAAGAGACTATTGCTGACCTCCTAGCAACTGATGTAAAACCTGAGCTGGTGTCCCTCAATGCAAAAATGGACACTCTGATCAACAGGAAGGAACCCTATCCAACACCTTCAAGTTCAAGAATACCTCTTGGCATGTCTGATTTCATGCACAAGGTGGACGAGCAGCTTGCATTTATTATTGATGCTGGCAAAAAGAGGGAAGATAGCAGACAGGGGAAGCAATGAATAAGGGGGAAGGCATAGAAGAAATAAGGAAAAATCAATAAGACCTCTCTCTAATTCAGGCAGGTAGTTCTAGCCCGAAAAGGAAAGAGCCAGCTGCACCTGAAGACCCAGCTGTGGCCAAAAGAAAGAGGACCAGATAGAATTCGGAAGAATGATACCAATGGGAAGGCAAAGAACTCCAATATGTTGAAGAGTTCGTGCCTGCTAAAGCAGAACACATGTGGGGAAGTGCAAGAATTCATTGATAAGTACTACATTTGGGAAATACTTCAAGATAAGGACTGCTCCCCACAGGAAACGTTCATCAATTTCATGGAGATGAATATCCCCAAACTTTGGGAAAATTTGAAGAAATATGCTGCAAAGGATTTCAATGCATATCCCATGATCCCAAGTTTCAGACCTGAAGAAGCTCCTACACTCATGAATGGAGAACTTGATGAAATTGCTCTTCAGGAAGAGATTAGAGAAGTATGCATTGAAAACAATTTCACATCTCCAGAATAACAACAATTTGCCTCCCTGGTGATCAATAAGAAGTATGGGTTTGCCCCAGTGAAAAAGAGACCCATTGGAGCAAAACCCTTGGATCACTCCCTCCAACGAAGCAGATAAGAGGAAGAGGAGGAAGATGATTTTTCATTTTTGTTTGTTTTGTAATTTATAGTTTATTTGTAAATTTCTATTTTACTTGTAATTTTTTTAGACTGTACTGCACTGTAATGTAATAACTCTAAAATTTTATAACTCACTTGAATGACAACCACTTATCTCAAACAGACTGAGTTTATTTTTGTCTTGCATGTAATACCCGGCTGTAAATTCACTCATTGTCATTCAGTATATTTGTCACTCAGTAATTTTTCACTCATTAATAATCATTTATCATTCATATTCATTCATTGTATTCACCCTTCGGAGTAATTTGTATCGTGTATCAGTTATTATTCGTCATTCAACCTGGTTGGAGGATCGGACCGTGAATATCATCTTTGTCATCACTATAGCTGGCTGTGTGTGAGGAGTAGTGCACGCTACGTACTCTCTTTAGCGTGCACTAATTGAGTACGGGTAGCGCACGCTACCTCTAAGCATTAGCGCACGCTAATGTAGTTCAGGCAGACAGTCCATAAGGCACTGGACTCGGCAACTGTGATTCATAGCGCACGCTACTCTCGGAGTATAGCATACGCTAACGGTGTTTTCCACATGCTATCGTCGTATGTCAGCGCGCGCTGGCGCATGGAGGCAGATAGTCCAGAAGGCACTGGACTGAAATTGGGTTGTAGTAGCGCACGCTATGAATGGTAAGTAGCACACGCTAGCTGATTTGGATAAATCACGCTAAGGAGTCAGTGTAGCGCGCACTAATTCTCGATCAGACCGTACAGTAGGTACTGGACTGAAATGGAATAATTCATAGCGCAAGCTACGTGTGGGTCATAACGTACACTACGATTGGTGAGTAGCACACGCTAAGTTATGGGTGTAGCGCACGCTATCGAGAGATAGAAGAGGACAGTAGGTCCTGGACATCAGTTATTGGGCATCAGACATCAGTTAGCGCACGCTAACATTTTGGATTAACGCATGCTATTGAGAAGATGTTAGCGCACGCTACCAAGTTTGTAGCGTATGCTAACGAGGCAGTCAGAGCTCACTGGACTGTTTCGTCATTTTCACTCCTCACTTCGTTTTTTGGCATTTTAGGGCGATTTTGGGCGATTTGGAGAGATCTTTTGGAGCTGCACTCACCTATCATCATCTTCAAGCTTCTAAGTCGGATTAATCATCACCTAATCCTCTCCAACACATCAAATCAAGGTAATCATTTCTTGAATCTAGAATTTCGGAGTTCGAGTGTTTTCCTTCCGATCTTTTTGTGTGAGCTTGCTATGATGTTGTAATATGTTAGATATGGATTATCTACCTTGAGTACATGTATTCCTACGGATTTATTGGTGTATATTGCGGATTTGATGAATATTTGGCGAATTATTCAAGAAACCTTGGGGTTTGACTTTGGATATTTTGGGGGTTTCCGATTGATGTTGTCGTAGCCTTGAGTTGTGGTTTCCTATTGGGTCATTGATATCATTAATGAATTTTTGTTGGATTGATTTACTTTTGGAGGTTGGTTTTCAATATATTTTTGGGGGAATGTTTGCAACGTATCCGTTAGAATGCCCCAATGAGTTTTGGTTATTGTTGTAACGACCTTTGAGTTAGTGATAATCGTGCTTAATACGTATATTGAGCGTTTTTTGGTAATTATGTTATTCAAGGTTGTTCGAGCGACCAGTATTATGACCATTAGAGACGTTTGTTCGTGAGAAGATATTTCATCACCGGTGTTGTGTAAGTTAACTCTTACTCGGTTAAAGGGATATTCATTCCTTATGTTGTTGTTCATTCATACATGTAATTCACTCATAATATATCATTCATGTCGAGATTTATAATTATCAACTAATCATGTAACTCAAGAGGAACGACGGTTCCAAATCATTTCATTGAAGCTATCACTCGTTGTATCATTATTTCATCTCGGTGAGTCGTTCTTGATCCTTGTCGGATTTTATTCATTATCTCTCATCTTGGTCATTTTTGTTCTTGTGACCATCCGGGATTGTATTGCGTGGCCGGGTGGCTTATGTGTGGAATTTTTAGTCGGGCACACTATGGTCATGTGTATATGCGGGACTCCGGACACATTGGACTATGCACATGGTAAAGTACCTCGGTAAGACTAATTAGGCCATGTTGCGGGTGTATATGCGGGACTTCGAACACTCGGCTACTTGTGCACTTGCACATTCCATTCGGGCATACTATGATGCCCATCATTCAACTCTATTTCTTAATTCATTCATGTGATTGTTGTATATTGTTCAACTCTTGAGGATTGTTGATCTGTGTAACTGACCCCGTTGGGGATATTGTTTTAGGTCATGGCAAGGCCAAAGCACGGGAAGAGAACATTGACGGCGAGGAGTCCCAGTGATAGTAGTAGGGGGCCCCAGTCTCTTCATTTCATTCATGTTTCCTTGTTATGTATTTTTTCTTCCGCTGCACTTCCTTTTGAATTTTCATTTGTTCAGTGTTGTATTTATCTTCATATAAAATATACATGTATTCAATGTTTTCCTGGGTGTGTTGTATTTGAAACTCCTCGTCGGAGTAATTCATGATGTAATATGGTTCGGTACTACATTTGTATTGTGTAATTCATTAGTTTTCATTCGCCTGGTGGGTCCCAGTCGGGGGCCCACGACACTGTAATATCCGCCTAGTTTGGGGTGTTACATAGTTAGTATCAGAGCGTGGTTTTGAATACTACCTTCCGAGTCATGTCTCATTTGAAATCATCGTTCATCAGACTAGTATCATTGGACTTTCGCGTCATGTGTGACCTGTGCGAGCGCCAAGCACCTCAGACCGAAAGAACTGTAAGATTTCTGACGCCATGGTATGATTTCTGGCAATAAGAATCACTCATTCATCATTCATCAGTCAACAATCCTCAATCATCATTTTCATTTTGATCATGTCGATCATGTTAACTCATTAATCACTCATTTCATTTCATCAGTCAGTTGTTGATATTGTGGATCTTTTCATTAATCTTGTCAACTTGTTCAAGATAATCATTTCAAAAATTCATCAGATAATCATGTCACCTCAGTTGATCCTTCATGTGATCATTGTGTTAGAGCGCGTATGCTCATTGTTATCATTTCATAACTTCATTATAATGTGATATTCATGCGGGATCTATATTTATCATGTGTTCCCTACCTTCAGTATGGATCGAGCTTGCAGAGGACGCAGGGGAAGAGGCCGCGGTGCGGGCCGAAACCCGGGAACTCGAATGAATACTCATGCGAACGCGAGGAATAATGCTAACTCATCGAGCAGCGACGCTGCCACACATTCACCTGGAAATAATCCTTCACTGTCAGGGAGTCGTACCCGGGACACGGCTCAATCAGAAGGTGTTCGAGTTGACCCTCTCGCTTTTATGCAGGGCATGATGGCCCAAATGACTCAGATTGCACGTCTGATGGAGATGATGCAGAACTCAATGGCTCAGAATCATCAGGCTCATCCGCCGCCACCTCAGAGGCAATAGAGGAGTGTGAGCAGCATCATCAACGACATTTCTCGCCAGAGACCGCCTACCTTCGAGGGCTCATCTGAGCCGGCAGGCATTATTCACTGGCTGGAGCATTTCGAGAAATTATTTGCTATGGTGGAGTGTCCCGAATGACACAAAGTTTCAGTCGTGGCTTACTATCTGGGTAAGAGCGCTCACTCATGGTGGCTATCTCTGAAGCCCACCGATGGAGCTTGCACGTGGGACCAGTTCAAAACTCTCATGATGGAAAGGTATTATCCAGACCCACTCATGGAGGCCAAGCTGTCGGAGTTACTCAGTCCTGACCCCTTAACGGAAGAAGATGTTTTCGCCATTGCCGAGAAATTTCAGGAGCTACTGCCTTTCGCCTCATTTATTATCCACTCGGAGGCGGATAAAATCAAGTATTTCAGTAAGAGGTTGAAACCTCGTATAAGGCTTCAATTGCTTAATCATCATTGCACCACTTTGGCCGAATTCATCGAGAGATCTCTTGCTTATGATCTTACTACTAAGGAGATTTCTAAGAATCAAACTTCATCTTCTGGCAAGAAATTGAAGAAGCGTTATCCATCCGAAGGCAGTCAGGCCACTTTCAAGAAGCCTCGTACGGGCTCTATTTTTTCTGAGCGAACTCCTACGGCGCCTAAACCTGCGCAATCTCAGTCCCGAGCGGCTAGCTCGGCCATCACCTGTTACAACTGTGGTGAACAGGGCCATTCCATCAGGAAATGTCTGAGGCAGACTGTCACGTGTAATAACTGCGGGATTGCGGGGCATAAGGCCCATTTCTGCCGAAGGGACTCCAAACCCACTCCGCCGGCATCTCAGGCCCCGAAGCAGTCAGCGATTCAGAATTAGGACACTCATTCTGCGTCGTTTAAGACGACGAGAGCTAACAAAGGCGGGGGCCATAGCTATCAGACAGGAGCATCTGGTTACGGGGCTGGCAAGCCCCGAATTTATGAGATGAAGAGTGCTGATGATCCGGAGGCCCGAATGATCTCAAGTACACTCAAAATTTTGTCTCAACTTGTGTGTACCCTTTTTGATACTGGTGCATCGCATTCATTCATTTCCGAGTCATGCTTGAGTAGACTTCACTTGGACAGTGCTACTAATTGTGAGCATTATATCATTGGACTACCTGGCGGTAGGAGAATTATCGGAGATCGTGTGATTAGGAATTATCCGATTCAGCTTCATGGCCATGATTGGTTGGCAGACCTGATCGTGGGGGATTTACCTAGGGACGACGTCATTTTGGGTATTGATTGCATGGATTGTCACGATGCCATCTTTAGTGTCCGTAAGCGTATGGTCACTATTGTTTCAGACGATGGAGTCGAATATGTATTTCAGGGGAGTAACCCTAGTTGTTCTGGAAAAGTTATCAATATGATGAAAGTGGTGAAATTACTCAATCAAGGGTGTGTTGGTTATTGGTGCTATATGACCAAAACCGATAAATCATCGGTGTCATTGGTGGACATTCCGGTAGTGAGGGAATACGCCAATGTATTTCCGGACGAGTTACCTGCTTTGCCTCCGCAGAGAGATGTGGAATTCACGATTGAGTTGGAGCCTGGTACATCTCCAATATCAAAGGCACCATATCGTATGGCCCCGATTGAAATGCAGGAACTGAAGAATCAACTGGAGGAACTGACCAAGAAGGGTTATATCCGGCCGAGTGCATCCCCATGGGGAGCACCAGTGTTATTTGTCAAGAAGAAAGATGGTTCTTTTCGCTTATGTATTGATTATCGAGAGCTGAACAGGGTGACGATCAAGAATAAATATCCCCTACCCCGCATCGATGATCTTTTGGATCAACTTCAGGGAGCTTCAGTATTTTCCAAGATCGATTTAAGATCTGGGTATCATCAGTTGTGAATTCGAGAGTCGGATATCGCAAGGACGGCATTTCGAACACGCTATGGGCACTACGAGTTTGTGGTGATGCTGTTTGGGTTAACTAATGCACCTGCAGTATTCATGGAATTAATGAATCAAGTTTTCATCAACTATTTGGATCAGTTCATGGTTGTATTCATAGATGACATTTTGATTTATTCTCGTCACCGAGAGGAGCACGAATTTCACCTTCACCAGGTTCTCGACGTGTTGAGACGAGATAAGCTCTATGGGAAGTTTTCCAAGTGTGAATTCTGGATGTCCAAGGTGACATTTCTCAGACATGTAATTTCAGCAGACGGAGTATGTGTCGACCCTCAGAAGACGGAGGCTATCCGAGATTGGCAACCTCCGAAGAATGTTAAGGAAATCTGAAGCTTTCTTGGATCAGCTGGCTATTACCGGCGATTTATGGAGGTATTTTCTAAAATCACTCAACCCATGACGAACTTTTTGCAGAAGGATAAGAAATACACGTGGACTGACGCGTGTCAGCGGAGTTTTGAGGAACTCAAGAGCCGTGTAATTTCAGCGCCTGTCCTTTCCTTACCACAAGGGACGGAGGGATTCGTAGTTTATAGTGACGCATCCGGGCAGGGTCTCGGATGTGTACTAATGTAGAACGGGAAAGTGATTGCCTATGCTTCACGGCAACTGAGGCCTTATGAGGTTAACTATCCAACCCATGACCTAGAGCTAGCCGCCGTGGTTTTTCTATTGAAGATTTGGCGTCATTATCTTTATGGTGTCACCTGTCAGATTTTCACCGATCATAAGAGCTTGAAGTATATATTTACTCAGAAGGAGTTAAATATGCGTCAAAGACGGTGGTTAGAACTGATTAAGGACTATGATATCGAGATACACTATCACCCGGGTAAGGCGAATGTTGTCGCCGATGCCTTGAGCCGTAAGTCCGTTTAGGAGCAGATGCTTGCTCGTTTAACTGTTCAGAAGGAACTTCAGCAAGAATTCCTTAGGCATGAGATCAAGGTTTGGTTACAGCGTATACAAGGGTAGCTTTGTATACTGGCGATTTCATCGCCACTTGAGGAGACGATCAGACTGAAACAGGGTTCAGACTCGTTTTTGTTACGCATTTGAGATGATGTGACTCAGGGGAAAGCCCCTGGATTTGTGGTCCATGAGGATGGACTTTTGTGATTTAAGAACCGATTATGTGTTCCGACAGATGACGAGTTGAGAAACTCGATTTTGAGAGAGGTCTATGCTACCCCTTATTCTATTCATCCGGGGTCTAGCAAGATGTACAAAGACTTGAAAAAAAATTACTGGTGGAGTAATATGAAGCGAGAAGTCGCAGAGTTTGTTTCGAGATGTCACACCTGCCAACAAGTCAAGATATAACATCAGTGACCAGCGGGCATGCTAAAAGCTTCCTATCCCAGAATGAAAGTGGGAGGATATTTCAATGGATTTCATCACGAGTTTGCCGACTAGTCGGCGGGGCATGAATAAAATTTGGGTGATTGTGGACCGTTTAACTAAGTCAGGTCATTTCCTTGAGATTAAGGATACGTGGGGTTCCGAGAGACTTGCTCAGTTATTCATCAAAGAGATACTGAGATTGCACGGTACTCCTAAGAGTATCGTTTCTGACCGTGACGGGTGATTCATGTCACATTTTTGAAACTCGGTTCATCGTGCCATGGGAACTCAGCTTAATTTCAGCACAGCTTTTCACCCTCAGTCTGACAGACAAACAGAGAGGACTATTCAGACATTGGAGGACATGTTGAGGGCATGTGTTCTCGATTGGAAGGACGATTGGGTAGCCCAACTGTCGTTGATCGAGTTCACGTACAATAATAGTCGGCATGCTTCGATTAAGATGGCACCCTACGAGGCCTTGTACGGTCATTGTTGTCGATCTCCTTTGTGTTGGGACGACTTATCAGAATCAATCGGCACCAAGCCCGATATGCTTATAGCCGCCCGCGAGAAGGTAGCTTTGATCAGGAGTCGTTTGTTGACCGCTCAGAGTCGACAAAAATCATATTCTAATAACCGTCATCGACCCTTAGAGTTCGAGACAGGTGACCATGATTTGGTCAAGGTATCCTCGAGTCGAGGCATCTTCCGTTTTGGGAAACGGGGAAGTTGAGTCCGAGGTTCATTAGACCATTTGAGATTTTGGATCGAGTAGGCGAGCTGGCTTATCGATTGGCCTTACCTCCGGCGTTGAGCCGAATTCATAATGTGTTTCACGTCTCTCAGCTGCGGAAGTATGTTGCCGACCCGAGTCACATACTTTAGTTCGACGAGATCGAGATCGCGGATGATCATTCGTATGAGGAGCGTCCTGTACGAGTATTAGAGCGGCATATCAAACAGTTAAGGAACAAGACGATTCCTTTGGTTACGATTCAGTGGTCTAGACACGGAGTCGAAGAGGCTACTTGGGAAACCGAGGATAGTATACGAAAGAGTTATCCCGAATCGTTTGATCCTTAGTTTCGGGGACAAAACTCTTTTTAAGGGGGGGAGTATGTAATACCCGGCTGTAAATTCACTCATTATCATTCAGTATATTGTCACTCAGTAAATTTTCACTTATTAATAATCATATATCATTCATATTCATTCATTATATTCACCTTTCAGAGTCACTTGTGTCGTGTATCAGTTATTATTCGTCATTCAACCTGGTTGGAGGATCGGACCATGAATATCATCTTTGTCATCATTGTAGCTGGCTATGTGTGAGGAGTAGTGCACGCTACGTACTCTCTTTAGCGCACGCTAATTGAGTACGGGTAGCGCACGCTACCTCTAAGCATTAGCGCATGCAAATGTAGTTCAGGCAGACAGTCCAGAAGGCACTGGACTGGGCAACTGTGATTCACAGCGCACGCTACTATTTGATACGAATTACGTATGTAAGTGTACGTAATGCGTATGAAATACAACGGAAGATTATTATGTTTGGAAAAGTATCAAAGTATCAACCAAAAGTACAAGGTGGTGACCGAAATTTATACGGTTTTCGGCCGTGATGTAGGATAGTGTATGGGTTTGAATGTGTTTTACCGAATTAGACCTATAACTCGATAAAGATAATCTCTCCTCAAGACCTATTGAGAATCGATCAAGTTATAATTCGAGACGCGTCGAAATAATAACTAAAGTTTTGTTGAACTCGTTCAACGTATATTTCAAAGAAATACAAGGTTTATTAATATTCAAGATATCTTTCAAGGGCTGAAAATGTGGCTTATAAATAGCCATTACAAGATCACACAAAAGTCTAACAAGATCAACAACAATCAAACAAAGGATTAAACAATTAAAACAAGATTTGACAAAGTAAAAACTAAGACTTGGTAGAGGACATTTTGGCCGTGATGTAGGAGAGGAGGAGGGGACAACAATCTTTCACATGTGATACTTGACAAAGACAACAAAAATCACCAAATCTTCATCAAGCTTGGACCATAATTTTCGATCATAAATACCACTGTACATTTGAACGGTTCATGTGGCTTGATAGAAGCATAATTGGACCTTGGACCGTTTCACATGATTTATAGATCTTTCTTTTATCTTTCCATGGCCACTTGAATCACCTAAATCGGACTTCGTATGAGAGAGTTATGATTAAAATACGAAAACTGCTACGAAGTAGTCATACGCGCGGGAATTGGTAATTTTGTCCGCTTTTCGCCTTTTTCACTCGAGCTCGTCAATTACGTATGGGGGGGCGAATTTGGTGTTGGTGAGGATGGAGAAAAATCTTCATGGGGACAAGATCAAAGATATGAAGATTGTGATGGGGACAAGTCTTGAAAGTGACAAAAATTGAAACTAAAAAAAAAGGGGTGGGGACAAGTCTTCACATGTGAAGACTTTGAAGATTATAATGGGGGGGACGTATAACTTGATGTATGGGAGGGAGAAGTCCCTTTCAACATGGGGACAAAATCATTCAAGACTTTGAACATGGGTATGTTACGTATGCATGTTGATACGTCTAAGTTATTCCGAGTCGTATCATTATTCTAATAGTCATTTTCGTATCATTCCCTCTCCCTTTAAAAGGAATTGTCCTCAATTTCGAACTCTGTCGTTTCCAAATGAAATAGCTAGAACCTCTACGTACTTGATTTCGAAAATATCCGCATGCGTATATGGCCCAAAATCTTGAGACGGTAGGTAATATGGGATCTCTGGGAATCACCAAACAAATAACTATCATTATTAATGAAATAATAATAATTATTCGTGAGGTAATACCGATATCATGATATGAATCATCATATAACCGGACATCCGAAATGGGAAGCACGACGGTAATAATGGGTCGCTCTTCATCGGATGCCACTTCAAGACCTAGGAAAATGCTTCGTCAAGATATTGGTAAGGCTCAAGATATAGATGTTCGGAATCATAACATCTTCTTTCTCCGTATCAAGAACCGAAAACACCTCATTGGAGTTTGGGTAAAAATCTTCAAAACAACTTACATCGAGACATGGATCGCCGACGGCACAACATCAAAATTGGAAGCATTAATGATTTCACGTCGGGTTCACCATCAAAAATGGGAAACCTAAGCAATTTTGGGTTCCTCTTTGTCAATCGTTCGGTATCAAATACGGGTGGCCCTTCATAATCCTGGTCGATTTCCATGACACTAAAAGGCTCCTCACCGTTAAAATAATTTGATCCGCTTTTGGTCAATTTGGCTAACGCAACCAACCGGTTCATGCTCAAAGTAGCAAGATCCGTGTTCGTCAACTAGGGTGACACGACTCAATTCATCTTCTTTGTTGAAAGATTGCTCCGTTGAAAACTCTATCTCGTCTACCTCATTGAAAATGGTGGTAGGGACATCGTCTTCATCAAAAAAACTTTCCGAAATACTTGATGAAAAAAATCTTTGATCGAAGGTCGGCGGCGCGTCAAAGGATTGGTGGTGGGGAAACAACGATCGGTGGTAAGATGTGACTTTGAGCCTTCGCTGAAATATTTTCCGAATTTTTGCCAACTGTAATTTTAGGCTTACGTTGTTGTGAACGGATTGTTTCAATTTTTGCCACTGGAAGGCGGTGCTACCGCGGAGGCGCTTTGTCACCAAATAAACGCGGCGGTTGATCGGGCAGCCTTTGAAGTCCGAGTGCTCCTCACAAGCATGTAGCCAATCTATGCACGTATCCGGATTACTATCTCCGTGAAATTCCGGTATCTCATGGAATTTGGCCAAGAAATCAATATCGTTGGCATCGTCTCGTCTTTATTGCATACGTTGCTCCGGTAAGCCGCTTTAGTGCGTCACGGAGTTTCATCAAGAAATCGAGCTCGAGAAATTCATAACAAGAATCAAGAGATAGTTCTTGATACGAAATTGGACAGAAAATTTGCCAAGAAATCCGTGAAGGATGAACCAAGAAGATGATCAAAGAATCTGATCTCCACCGTTCAGACTGTAGTTCAATGAGTTGGCTTACCTTTGTCAAAATTTCGTGACGATCCAACGGTCGAATCCACGGGAAACTTTGTTTTCTTCCGACTGCTCTAATCTGCCAATGTTATGCGAAAATTCTTCTAACCGTGAAGAACAACCCAAGAAGGTGACTAAATACTTCAACAAAAAAAATTCGGTGAATATAGTTGATCTCCCAAGGAGATGACCTTGGGCTCCGATACCACTTATGATACGAATTACGTATGTAAGTGTACGTAATGCGTATGAAATACAACGGAAGATTATTATGTTTGGAAAAGTATCAAAGTATCAACCAAAAGTACAAGGTGGTGACCGAAATTTATACGGTTTTCGGCCGTGATGTAGGATAGTGTATGGATTTGAATGTGTTTTACCGAATTAGACCTATAACTCGATAAAGATAATCTCTCCTCAAGACCTATTGAGAATCGATCAAGTTATAATTCGAGACGCGTCGAAATAATAACTAAAGTTTTGTTGAACTCGTTCAACGTATATTTCAAAGAAATACAAGGTTTATTAATATTCAAGATATCTTTCAAGGGCTGAAAATGTGGCTTATAAATAGCCATTACAAGATCACACAAAAGTCTAACAAGATCAACAACAATCAAACAAAGGATTAAACAATTAAAACAAGATTTGACAAAGTAAAAACTAAGACTTGGTAGAGGACATTTTGGCCGTGATGTAGGAGAGGAGGAGGGGACAACAATCTTTCACATGTGATACTTGACAAAGACAACAAAAATCACCAAATCTTCATCAAGCTTGGACCATAATTTTCGATCATAAATACCACTGTACATTTGAACGGTTCATGTGGCTTGATAGAAGCATAATTGGACCTTGGACCGTTTCACATGATTTATAGATCTTTCTTTTATCTTTCCATGGCCGCTTGAATCACCTAAATCGGACTTCGTATGAGAGAGTTATGATTAAAATACGAAAACTGCTACGAAGTAGTCATACGCGCGGGAATTGGTAATTTTGTCCGCTTTTCGCCTTTTTCACTCGAGCTCGTCAATTACGTATGGGGGGGCGAATTTGGTGTTGGTGAGGATGGAGAAAAATCTTCATGGGGACAAGATCAAAGATATGAAGATTGTGATGGGGACAAGTCTTGAAAGTGACAAAAATTGAAACTAAAAAAAAGGGGTGGGGACAAGTCTTCACATGTGAAGACTTTGAAGATTATAATGGGGGGGGGGGGGGACGTATAACTTGATGTATGGGAGGGAGAAGTCCCTTTCAACATGGGGACAAAATCATTCAAGACTTTGAACATGGGTATGTTACGTATGCATGTTGATACGTCTAAGTTATTCCGAGTCGTATCATTATTCGGAATAGTCATTTTTGTATCACTATTGGAGTATAGCGTACGCTAACAGTGTCTTCCATCGCACGCTATCGTCGTATGTCAGCGCGCGCTGGCGAATAGAGGCAGACAGTCCAGAAGGCACTGGACTAAAATTGGGTTGTAGTAGCGCACGCTACGAATGTTAAGTAGCGCACACTAGCCTCTTTGGATAGCGCACGCTAAGGAGTCAGTGTAGCGCGCGCTAATGCTCGATCAGACAGTCCAGTAGGTACTGGACTGAAATGGAATAATTCATAGCGCACGCTACGTGTGGGTCATAACGTACGCTACGATTAGTGAGTAGCGCACGCTAAGTTATGGGTGTGGCGTACGCTATCGAGAGCTAGCAGAGGACAGTATGTCCTGGACTTCAGTTACTGGGCATTAGACATCAGTTAGCGCACGCTAACATTTTGGATTAACGCACGCTATCGGGAAGACGTTAGCGCACGCTACCAAGTTCGTATAGTCAGAGCTCACTGGACTGTCCTGTTAACCTGCTAGCGCACGCTACATATCAGGACATAGTGTGCGCTAAACTGGATCAGTATAAATTGGACAGTCCATTCCAGTTTTGTCATTTTCACTCCTCACTTCATTTTTTGGCATTTTCGGGTGATTTCGGGCGATTTGGAGAGATCTTTGGAGCTGCACTCACCTATCATCATCTTCAAGCTTCTAAGTCGGATTAATCATCACCTAATTCTCTCCAACACATCAAATCAAGGTAATCATTTCTTGAATCTAGAATTTCGGAGTTCGAGTGTTTTCCTTCCGATCTCTTCGTGTGAGCTTGCTATGATGTTGTAATATGTTATATATGGATTATATACCTTGATTACATGTATTCCTATGGATTTATTGGTGTATATTCTGGAATTGATGAATATTTGGGGAATTATTCAAGAAACCTTGGGGTTTGACTTTGGATATTTTAGGGGTTTTCGATTGATGTTGTCGTAACCTTGAGTTGTGGTTTCCTATTGGATCATTGATGTCATTAATGAAGTTTTGTTGGATTGATTTACTTTTGAAGGTTGGTTTTCGATATATTTTTGGGGGATAGTTGTAATAAACGGGAGAATGTTTGCAACGTATCCGTTAGAATGCCCCAATGAGTTTTGGTTATTGTTGTAACGACCTTCGAGTTGGTGATAATCGTGCTTAATATGTATATTGAGAGGTTGTTGGTAATTATGTTATTCAAGGTTGTCCGAGCGACCGGTATTATCTCCATTAGAGACGTTTGTTCGTGAGAAGACATTTCATCACTGGTGTTGTGTAAGTTAATTCTTACTCGGTTAAAGGGATATTCATTCCTTACGTTGTTGTTCATTCATACATGTAATTCACTCATAATATATCATTCATGTGGAGATTTATAATTATTAACTAATCATGTAACTCACGAGGAACGACGGTTCCAAATCATTTCATTGAAGCTATCACTCGTTGTATCATTATTTCATCTCGGTGAGTCGTTCTTGATCCTTGTCGGATTTTATTCATTTTCTCTCATCTTGGTCATTTTTGTTCTTGTGACCATCCAGGATTGTATTGCGTGGCCGGGTGGCGTATGTGTGGAATTTTTAGTCGAGCACACTATGGTCATGTGTATATGCGGGACTCCGGACACATTGGACTGTGCACATGGTAAAGTACCTACGTGAGTCTAATTAGGCCAAGTTGCGGGTGTATATACGGGACTCCGGACACTCGGCTACTTGTGCACTTGCACATTCCATTCGGGCATACTATGATGCCCATCATTCAACTCTATTTCTTAATTCATTCATGTGATTGTTGTATATTGTTCAACTCTTGAGGATTGTTGATCTGTGTAACTGACCCCGCTGGGGATATTGTTTTAGGTCATGGCAAGGCCAAAGCACGGGAAGAGAACGTTGACGGCGAGGAGTCCCAGTGATACTAGTAGGGGGCCCCAGTCTCTTCATTTCATTCATGTTTCCTTGTTATGTATTTTTTCTTACGCTGCACTTCCTTTTGAATTGTCATTTGTTCAGTGTTGTATTTATCTTCATATAAAATATACATGTATTCAGTGTTTCCCTGGGTGTGTTGTATTTGAAACTCCTCGTCGGAGTAATTGATGATGTAATGTGGTTCGGTACTACATTTGTATTGTGTAATTCATTAGTTTTAATTCGCCTGGTGGGTCCCAGTCGGGGGTCCACGGCACTGTAATATCCACCTAGTTTGGGGTGTTACATTGCACTTGATCTTTTGTGTAGACTTGTTTTACATTTGAATGTTTAAAGTTTTGCCATCATCAAAATAGGGGGAAATTATTAGGAATACCTATTATATTTTGATGATGTCATCCCTGTACTTATGATTTAATCAAAAGTATACTCTAAATACTTGGCATTGTAAAGAAGAACCAAATGAGTATCTTCTATGAGCCATTAATAGGCTAACATTTATCTGAAGTTAATTAGTTAAAAATCTGCTAAGTATAGAACCGCCGATATATCAGATAAGTTATTAGGCGATCTTTTCATCAGGCGAGTTTTGCTCAACAGGAATATCAGAGAGGTTTGACCAAAATTGTAGCAGCCGAAGAGCAGATGAGTTATCATCAGGTGAGAAAAGTTCAGCCGAGTCTTAGTCAACTAAAACAGATCAGAGAAGGTTGACACAGACAAGTTATCATCAGACAACCTATTATCAGAGGAGTTCTGGTCAACAGAGTTTATCATAGAAGTTTGACCATTAGATCAGAGAACATTCATTA
This sequence comes from Orobanche coerulescens, assembly GCA_033398695.1. Lineage (NCBI taxonomy): Eukaryota > Viridiplantae > Streptophyta > Magnoliopsida > Lamiales > Orobanchaceae > Orobanche > Orobanche coerulescens. The sequence continues at coordinate 91,083,269 of CM065808.1, read as the reverse complement.
GATCATAGAACATTTATCAGATCCGGGAACTTTAGAGAAGATCAGATCAGAGGATTTTATCTCATCATATCAGAGAACTTGTACAAAGATATAATAGAGAAGTTTTACATCAGATAGGATTGACCTCACATCTGGATGGTCTGACCAAGTTATATCAGAGAAGTTTTTCAGACAAGATATCATCCAAATTTAAGAAACTCAGTCCATGTTAGCAAGCGTTGAAGTCAACAATAATAGAAATTCACATGCAGACATAAGGAGACAAACCAAAAAGATTCCCGAAAAATACTCATCCGCCGCATTCATAAGTGCTTGTGTGTTTTATTGCATTCATAATACTCATCCGCCGCATTCATAATTACTGTTTCATTTATCAGTCAACTGTCTTCCGCATTGTCTAGTCTTTATAGTTGACATAAGGCACCTGCAGTTGATATAAGTCACCTGCAGTGTTACTAGCTGTACTTCCACGCTACTCATCTACAGTTGAGGTTTGTTAGATGCATATTACACAGCTGATGAAACTCACCTGTTTAAGTAAAAGAGTTTAATAAGTCCATTCACCCCCTAGACTTAATCCTGACGACTTGTGACCTACATGGTCTTGCCTGAGAAAGTTCTTGAAAGCTTACACATAACAAATACATCAACTGAATGAAGCTTCCATCAGCCAGAGAAAGGTCCCATGCCTCTATAGCGAAACTAAATCACTGTAAGTATTTAAGTTCCAAATAGTGCAGTAACCCAGGGGGAATGCTGTAGGACCCAAGAGTACAACAATCTGCACTTAGCACTGTATAATACAGCGAGTAAGGGGGAACATTGTAGAATATGGTAACCCATACTTATAGCTAGCCATATGATGTTTTAGCTAAGGGGGAATGCTAAAGGACCCAAGAATACAGTATCTCTCACCTTTTTGGTAAGACATTAAAATTGGATACAACAATGGAGGATTAGACGGTGAGTTATAACAAACTATTAAAGTGTTGAATGGATTTGAAAATGAATTAATTTGGGCTCCAGACCATGAATGTCACCACGAAGCAGTGAGTCTTGTTGATTTTGCCATTCCGCTTCGAAAAAGGTGTTATAATATCTACTTTGAGCCCGAAGTCATAAGTTATAGCTTGCATTATTTTCAAAGATTACAACTCGTAATCTTATGTACTTCATTTATTTACATCCTTGACATATGTTGTATAAGTTTGCTATAAGAATGTGCCTGCTAATCGTTCATAGATCAAGTTGTAAAATCTTTTGGGCTTCGTTCTTATTATGTTTGGAACAAGCCTGCGAGCTATTCAACTTTTAGCCCAGTTACAAATCATTGGGTTTTGGTATTAGCAAAAGGGGGAAAATTGTTGGGATAAATCATTCTGGAGTTTTGATAAGTGAAAAACCTACAGCATAGCTCTGCAGTAGTCAAAAACTACAACAAGAAGGACGTTGGAGTCCAACAGCAGCTGACAAGCATACATCAAGTCAGGGTACAACAAAAAAGATACAGCGGTGAGCTGTAGGCTCTACCGGTGAAATATAAATGCTACAACAAATCACTTCTCAAGAAGCTACAACAAAGATCTGTTAGTTGGATGAATATTTACTCATAAATTGTCGGAGCAAGTGTGAAAGCATTTAATACGGATTTAACACGCATTAAATAGCGCCTGACAAAAGTAGGGTTTCGCAGCCAAGAGAGAATAGTGCATCGAATGAAAAGATGAGAAAGCAAAGTCTTCTATATCCATAAAGCCATGATTTCAGTGATGTCATAAATCTCACCGACCTTCAACAATCATATTGGTGAATGACTATTATCATCCTGCTGTATAAATATGAAGCACCCTAAAAGAAAACAAGCATGCATAATTCTTGAAAAAGAAACGACTGAAGTATATGTCCAGACCACAAGAAATACAAGACGAGCTCAAATTCGATATCTCAAGATCAGAACAACCTCACTCCATAGATAGAGCTTAATCGTACAAAGAGCTATTCGTTGACAATTAAACTTGTATTGTCAAGTGTTGACCGGGTCCGATCTTGTGTAGGTCGTGAAGCCAACTAATAACCAACTTGTGTGGGCGGTGTTAGTTGTTGGGAGTTGGACACTGACCTGTGTAGGAGAGTGTTGAATCAATTTCATTTGAACACCAGTATATGTAAACGGAGTTGCTTTATATCAAATCATTTAGCAATCTATGTGAATGATAAAACTTGTGTGTGTTCCCAGTTTGACATAGTAGTGTACGCCTTGATGCTAGTGAATTTACTTATGTGTGGGGCAGAGTGGATGTAGAAGGATTACCCCACCTTTGAACTAGTATAAATGTTATATCTTATTTTATTTATTATCTCACGCATATCTATTTCTATATTACAGCAATGCTCTAAAGAAAATACTTTTAAGAATATCAGTTTGACAAACTTTGCACTGTTGTTGTAGGCATTTAAACCACAACACTTTAAGCAGCTTGATGTATGAAACATCTTTAAAATGCATATATTATATTACTAGAAACTTCCGCACTTAACTTTTTCTTGAGCTATTCAGGACGAGAGCTACCTGTCCTTAGAATTTGGGGACAAACAATTGGTATCAGAGCCGTTGGCTCTATAAAATCAATCGCAATGATCCAAATGAGCTAGATTTTCTTAAATCATATTTTGCTTATTCATCCAATTCATACATGATCATATTCTTGATAGAATCATCTTATGATTAGAACGTGTATTAATGCTTTTGATTGATGAGCTTACATGTGAAAGGATGAAAGCCTTAATTGATGAGATACAGAGAGTAATTGCTGTAAGAGCGCACATATGAACATAGGAGAAAAAATGCTCGAGATTCACAAGATGATTGAACTGAAATAGATGTTATAATCAAGTGTTGGAGGACTGATTGATAAAATCTAATTCACTGGAGCTACGGCTGGAGGGCTGTGCGATCAAATCCAACACTCTAGAGCTAATGTCGTAGAAATACTGGCAGGTGTCTATAGCCTTGAAATGTGCATGGTCTTGCCTGAGATTGTTCATGAAAACTTATAAGTGACAATCATATCAACTGAATGAAGTCTCTATCATCCAGAAAAAGGTCACATGCCTCTATAGCGAAACTAAATCATTGTAAGTATTTAAGTTCCAAATTGTGCATCAACCCAGGGGGAATGCTGTAGGATCCAAGAGTACAACAATTTGCACTTAGCACTATATAATACAACGAGTAAGGGGGAACATTATGGAATATGGTAACACATACTTATAGCTAGCCATATGATGCTTTAGCTAAGGGGGAATGCTTAAGGACCCAAGAATACAGTATCTCTCAACTTTTCTGTAATATATATAAATTGGATACAACGATGGAGGATTAAACGGTGAGTTCTAACAAAATATTAAAGTGTTGAGTGGAGTTGAAAACGAAGGAATCTGGATTTTGGACCATGTATGCCACCGCAAAGCAGTGAGGCTTGCCTATTTTGCCATTACGCTTCGAAAAAAGGTGTTATAATAGCTATTTTGAGCCCAAAGTCATAAGTTACATCTTGCGTTTTTTTGAAGATTCCAGCTCGCAATCTTCTTTACTTCATATATTTACATCCTTGCCATATGTTGTGTAAGTTTGCTGTAAGAACGTGCATGCTAGCCGTTCATATATAAAGTTGTAAAATCTTTTGGGCGACGTTCTTATTATATTTGGAACATGCCTGCGAGATGTTCAACTTTTAGCCCAGTTAGAAATCATTGGGTTTCGGTATTAGCAAAAAGGGGGAAATTGTTGGGATAAATGATCCTGGAGTTTTAACAAGTGCAAAACCTACAACATAGCTCTACAGCAGTCAGAAACTACAATATTATAAACTACATTAAGAAGGTCATTGGAGTCCAACAGCAGACGACAAGCATACAACAAGTCAGGGTACAACAAAAATTATACAGCGGTGAGTTGTAGGCTCTATACGTGAAATATAAATGCTACAACAAATCACTTCTCAAGAAGCCACAACAAAGATCTGTTAGTTGGATGATTATTTATTCATAAATTGTCGGAGCAAGTGTGAAAACATTTAATACGGATTTGACACGCATTAAATAGCGCCTGAAAAAGTGGAGTTTGGCAGCCAATAGAGAATAGTGCATCAAATGAAAAGCTGAGAAAGCAAAGTCTTCTATATCCATAAAGCCATGATTTCAGGGATGTCATAAATCTCACCGACCTTCGACAGTTATATTGGTGAACGGCTATCATCATTCAGCTGTATGAAGTACCCTAAAAGAAAGCAAGCATGTATAAGTCATGAAAAGGAAACGACTAAAGTATACAGAGACAAAATTATTGTGCAAGTCTAACATATGTCCGGACTACAAGAAAGACAAGATGAGATCAAATGCAATATCTCGAGCTCAGAACAACCTCACTCCGGAGATAGACCTTAATCGTTCAGAGATATGGATGGTGATAATTAAACTTGTATTCTCAAGTGTTGACTGGGGTCCGATCTTTTGTAGGTCGTGAAGCCAACTAATAACCAACCTGTGTGGGCGTTGTTAGTTGTTGGGAGTTCGTCACTGACTTGTGTGGGGGAGTGTTGACTCAAGTCCAGTTGAACACCAATATGTGTGAACGGTGTTGCTTTGTATCCAATCGTGTATCAATCTATGTGAATGATAAAGATTACGTGTGTTCCTACTTTCATATAGTAGTGTACGCCTTGATGGTAGTGAATGTACTCCTGTGTGGACCAAAGTGGATGCATAAGGATTACCCCACCTTTGAAACATTATAAATGTTATCTTATTTCATTTATTATCTCACGCATACCCATATCTATATTACAGCAATACTTTAAAGATAACACTTTTAAGAACATCAGTTTGACGAACTTTGCACTATTGTTGTAGGCATTTAAACTACAGCACCTTAAGCAGCTTATCATATGCAACATCTTTAAAATGCATATATTGTATTTACTAAAAGCTTCCGCACTTAACTCTTTCTTGAGATATTCAGGACGAGAGCTATCCGTCCTTATAGATTTGGGATAAACAATTGGTATCAGAGCCGTTGGCTCTATAGAATCAATTTCAATGATTCAAATGTGCTAGATCTTTTTTTAAATCATATTTTGCTTATACGTCCCATTCGTACATGATCATATTCTTGATAGAATCATCTTATGATTAGAACGTGTACTAATGCTTTAGATTTATGAGTTTTTACATGTGAGGGATGAAAGCCCTAATTGATGACATACAGGAGAGAAAAATGCTCAACATTCGCAAGATGATTGAACTGGAATAGATGCTATAATCAAGTGCTGGAGGACCGATTGATCTAATCTAGTTCTCTAGAGATAGGGCTGGAGGGCTGTGTGATCAAATCTAACACTCTAGAGCTAATGTATTAGAAATACTGGCAGATGTCTACAGCCTTGAAATGCACTATAAGGTCTTGCCTGAGAAAAATCATTAAAGCTTACAAATGACAAATATATCAACTGAATGAAGCCTCTATCAGCCAGAAAAGGGCCTTATTCCTCTACAGCCAAACTAAATCACTGGAAGTATTTAAGTTCATGATAGTACATAAACCCAGGGGGAATGCTATAAGACCCAAGCGTACAACAATCGGCACATAGCATTATATAATTCAACGAGTAAGAGGGAACGTTATAGAATATGGTAACCCATACTTACAGCTAGCTATATGATGCTTTAGCTAAGGGGGGATGATGAATGATCTTAGAATATAGTATCTCTCACCCTTTTTAAGACATTAAAATTGGATATAACGATGGAGGATTTGACGCTGAGCTCTAACAAACTATTAAAGTGTTGAATGAACTTGAAAACGAAGGAATTTGGGCTCTGGACCATGTATGTCACCGCGAAGCAGTGAGTTTTGCCCATTTTTCCATTCCGCTTCGAAAAAGGTGTTATAATAGCTATTTTGAGCCCAAAGTCATAAGTTACAGCTTGCGTTTTTTTCAAAGATTACAACTTGTAATCTTATTTACTTCATTTATTTTCATCCTTGCCATATGTTGTATAAGTTTGCTATAAGAATGTGCCTGCTAGCCGTTCATAGATCAAGTTGTAAAATATTTTGGGAAACGTTCTTATTATGTTTGGAACATGTCTGCGAGCCGTTCAACTTTTAGCCCAGTTAGAAATCATTGGGTTTTGGTATTATCAAAAAAGGGGAAATTGTTGGGATAAATCATCCTGAGTTTTGCGAAGTGCAAAACCTACAGCATAGCTCTACAACAGTCAGAAACTACAACAATTAGAAACTACAGCACGAAGGATGTTGGAGTCCAACAGCAGATGACAAACATACAGCAAGTCAGGGTACAACAAAAAAGATATAGCGGTGAGCTGTAGGCTCTGCAAGTGAAATATAAATGCTACAGCAAATGAATTCTCAAGAAGCTATAACAAAGACCTGTTAGTTAGATGAATATTTGTTAATAAATTGTCGTAGCAAGTGTGAAAGCATTTAATGCGGATTTGACACACATTAAATAACGCCTGACAAAAGTAGAGTTTGGCATCCAAGAAAGTATAGTGCATCAAATGAAAAGCTGAGAAAGCAAAGTCTTCTATATCCGTAAAGCAATGATTTCAGGGATGTCATAAATCTCACCGACCTTCAACGGTCATATTAGTGAACGGCTATCATCATCCAACTGTATAAAGATGAATTACCCTAAAATGCATAAGTCGTGAAAAGGAAACGACTGAAGTATACAATGAAAAAATTGGTGTGCAAGTCTAACATATGTCCGAACTACAAGAAAGACAAGACGAGAAGAAATGCGATATCTCAAGCTCAGAACAACCTCACTCCAGAGATAGAGCTTAATCATTCAGAGAGTTTTCGATGAAAATTAAACTTGTATTCTCAAGTGTTGATCGGGGTCCGATCTTTTGTAGGTCGTGAAGCCAACTAATAACCAACCTGTGTGGGCGTTGTTAGATGGACACTGACTTGTGTGGGAGAGTGTTGACTCAAGTCAGTTGAACTGGAATAGATGCTATAATCAAGTGGTGGAGGACCGATTGATCAAATCTAGTTCACTGGAGCTATGGCTGGAGGGCTGTGTGATCAAATCCAACACTCTAGAGCTAATGTATTAGAAATACTGACAGGTGTCTACAGCCTTGAAATGCACTCTAAGGTCTTGCCTTAGAAATTTCATTAAAGCTTACAAATGACAAATATACCAACTTAATGAAGCCTCTATCAGCCAGAAAAAGGTCCTATGCCTCTACAACCAAATTAAATCACTATAAGTATTTACGTTCCAGATAGTGCATCAACCCAGGGGGAATGATGTAGGACCCAAGAGTACAACAGTACGCACATAACACTATATGATATACTGAATAAGGGGGAACATTGTAAAGTACGGTAACCCATACTTACAGCTAGCCATATTATGCTCTAGATAAGGGGGAATGCTGAAGGACCCAAGAATATAGTATCTCTCACCCTTTCTGTAAGACATTAAAATTGGATACAATGATGGAGGATTAGACGTTGAGTTATAGCAAACTATTAAAGTGTTGAATGGACTTGAAAACGAAGAAATTTGGGCTCTTGACCATGTATGTCACCGAGAAGCAGTGAGTCTTGCCCATTTTGCCGTTCCGCTTCGAAAAAGGTGTTATAATAGCTATTTTGAGCCTGAAGTCATAAGTTACAGCTTGCGTTTTTTCAAAGATTACAACTTGTAATCTTATTTACTTCATTTATTTATATCCTTGTCATATATTGTATAAGTTTGGTGTAAGACTGTGCCTGCTAGCCGTTCATAGATCAAGTTGTCAAATCTTTTAGGCTACGTTCGTATTATGTTTGGAACATATTTTTTTATTATGTTTGGAACATGTCTGTGAGCCATTCAACTTTTAGCCCAGTTAGAAATCATTGGGTTTTGGTATTATCAAAAAGGGGGAACATCATAGCTCTACAGCAGTAAGAAACTACAACAATTAGAAACTACAGCACGAAGGATGTTGGAGTCCAACAGCAGACGACAAACATACAACAAGTCAGGGTACAACAAAAAAGATATAGCGATGAGCTGTAGGCTCTACAGGTGAAATATAAATGCTACAGCAAATCACTTCTCAAGAAGCTACAACAAAGACCTATTAGTTGGATGAATATTTGTTCATGAATTGTTGGAGCAAGTGTGAATGCATTTAATGCGGATTTGACACACATTAAATAATGCCTGACAAAAGTAGAGTTTGGCAGCCAAGAAAGTATAGTGCATCAAATGAAAAGCTGAGAAAGAAGTCTTCTATATCTGTAAAGTCATGATTTCAGGGATGTCATAAATATCACCGACCTTCAACGGTCATATTAGTGAACGGCTATCATCATCCAACTGTATAAAGATGAAGTACCCTAAAATGCATAAGTCGAGAAAATGAAACGACTGAAGTATACAGTGACAAAATTGGTGTGCAAGTCTAACATATGTCCGAACTACAAGAAAGACAAGACGAGAACAAATGCGATATCTCGAGCTCAGAACAACCTCACTCCAGAGATAGAGCTTAATCGTTCAGAGAGTTGTTCGATGAAAATTAAACTTGTATTCTCAAGTGTTGATCGGGGTCCGATCTTTTGTAGGTCGTGAAGCCAACTAATAACCAACCTGTGTGGGTGTTGTTAGCTGTTGGGAGCTAGACACTGACTTGTGTGGGAGAGTGTTGACTTAAGTCAGTTGAACTGGAATAGATGCTATAATCAAGTGTTGGAGGACCGATTGATCAAATCTAGTTCACTAGAGCTAGGGCTGGAGGGTTGTGTGATCAAATCCAACACTCTTGATCTAATGTATTAGAAATACTGGCAGGTGTCTACCGCCTTGAAATGCACTATAAGGTCTTGCCTGAGAAAGTTCATTAAATCTTACAAATGACAAATATACCAACTGAATGAAGCCTCTATCAGCCAGAAAAAGGCCTTATGCCTCTACAGCCAAACTAAATCACTGTAAGTATTTAAGTTCCAAATAGTGCATAAACCCAGAAGGAATGCTATAGGACCCAAGCATACAACAATCCGCACTTAGCACTATATAATACAGTGAGTAAGGGGGAACGTTGTAGAATACGGTAACCCATAATTACAGCTAGCTATATGATGCTTTAGCTAAGGGGGGATGCTGAACGATCTAAGAATACATTATCTCTCCCCCTTTCTGTAAGACATTAAAATTAGATACAATGATGTAGGATTAGATGCTGAGTTCTAACAAACTATTAAAGTGTTGAATGGACTTGAAAACGAAGGAATTTGGGCTCTTGACCATGTATGTCACCGCGAAGCAGTGAGTCTTGTGCATTTTTCCGTTCCGCTTTGAAATAGGTGCAATCTTATTTAATTTATTTATTTACAACAATCCCATTTGCCGTTCCGCTCTGAAGTCATAAGTTACAGCTTTGGTTTTTTTCAAAGATTACATCTTGTAATCTTATTTACTTCATTTATTTACATCCTTGGCATATGTTATATAAGTTTGCTATAAGAATGTGCCTGCTAGCCATTAATAGATCAAGTTGTAAAATCTTTTAGGCTACATTCTTATTATGTTTGGAACATGCCTGCGAGTTGTTCAACTTTTAGCCCAGTTAGAAATCATTGGGTTTTGGTATTATCAAAAAGGGGGAAATTGTGAACATTTAATGTTCGATTAAATGTATAAATGGTTTTCCCTTCAGGTGTTGGGTGCATTTACCATTCTAATTGGTTTCTATGTGCGTAGTGATCGTGTTTCCATTGTTTCTTCGGAGGTTGTAGGTTGCCGTGGTTCACCGATCAAGCCGTGTTCATCGGAGTATTTGCATGTCGATTTCGAGGCAAGTATCTTTCCCATACACTTCGTGTTTCGTAGATGTAAAAGTTGATAATTGACTATGTGTGCAATTTTAATGTTTTTAATGAACTTTTAAAAGAAGCGGTACATTTTCAATAAGGATTTCTCGTAAAAACAACTTATGTGTTTTGCGAATGAAGTACTTTTCTGAATATGTGCAATAATGTGTGTGGATACATGTGCTTGTTGGTAAATATGTGATGATGTGTATTTGGTTGGTATGTGATTGTTGGGAAGTGATGTCCCACCGGGTGTGGTTGGTTGGAGCCTCCGGGATCCATTCTTGCTAGTACGGATTAGGGTTATTATCAATTGTGGTATGTTTGGGCCATGGGGTTATCCAATCGGGTATGTCTTGTGGAGACTCCGAAGTTCGTGGATTGATAGCCCGATGCCAGGATAACTTATGGGGTTATCCAAACCGGGTATGTCGATGCGGAGACTCCGAGGTTCGTAGCTTGTTAGCGCGAAGCCAGAATAACTTATGGTTGTGGTTTGGTTGTGTGACGTACATGTCATGGTTTACCAAAATTGGGTATGTCTCGAGGAGGCTCCGAGGTTCGTGGCTTGCTAGCACGATGCCAGGGTAACTATGAACGTATGTTATGGTTATATGGCAGAGCTATGGTCTCTGGGTTGTTTATGTGACTGTTGTTATGGTGATATGTGATACTGTGTGGTTTTCCACTGGGTTATTCACTTGGGTATGTTCTGTGGGAGCTCCGAGATTCGTGGCTTGCTAGCACGGGACGCGAATAATCATTGGGAGTAAGTTAATATGGATGATTGGGTCGTGGACCCCATGTTTTGTGATCGGGTTTGTATTTTGGAAAATAATCGTTGGGTTGTGTCCCTAAGTGGTTTTCAAAACTCCTGAGATCTTAATATATGTTCCAAGATATATTGGTTTCATTCCTACCTTTTATAGTACGAGCTTTTTTACTCAAGTGAATTATCTCGGGAAGTTTACTATTACATTAACTGGTTAGCTATTCTTGTTTATTATATTCTCGGAGGATGTTGTGTATGGCTCGTATTTGCACTTTATACTTGCACTAGTAAAATAGTGGAATTTTGCTAACCCCCGAGAAATCGGGGGGTGGATGTCTATATTGCGTCCATGTCCATGCAGGTTCTTGGGGACCAAAACACAGGACCGGTACGAAGGATGATGGAAGAAAAATTATATTAATCACATGAAGGCCAGTTCTGGGTGCAGTTAGTCGGAGTTCATTGTATTGTCCTTTCCGCTGTCGTATTTTATCTTGCATGAATTTGTGAGTATATTGAACCCTGTGCGGGTATGAGTTTTGAACCAGATATGTATTTGAAGTTTTAAGTTGTATGTTTGTGGTGAAGACCAAATCGGTCAAATTGTTCGTTATTCAGCCATGTCGTATGTAATGTGATATCTTGTTTCTGTATTTATCATGGTAAATCCTCACGGAGAGGGTATACGGCGCTGTAATATTCATGAGAATATCGGGTGTGTTACAGAATATGGTATCGGATCATAGGTTGAGGAAACCTAGTTTATGAGGTTGAGTCGTGTATCATTGGGTCGTGTTTGTCCGGTCTTGTCCGATTAAGTCATGCTGCGACGCGTCATCTGAGATGTCGGTCGTGATTAGTATCGTGGTGCAGCCATCATCTTCGTGCGACCTGTGGATGTAAGTCTCCTCATCTACATCTTATGTTTAGTGATTTTGTTATATGTGTGTTGTGGAATGGAGTTCGTATTTGGTACTTGTTGTAAATTATGTATGTAATGATCAGAGATGCTCAGTGGAAGCATGGATGGTTTCGATATGTGTTTAATTCGGTGTTCGTAAGTTATTCTGTTAAACACGGAGAGATTGTTTGACGTATGATTGAAATTAGTGTTCCCGAGTTGTGTTAGTTAAATTGGTGATTTCGAATGCTGTATAGGCATGTGATTGAGAATTGATGGTATTTGGCTAGTTGTTATTGTTTACAACCAATGTGTTCCTATTAATAATTATATCCACTGCGTGCGTGCTTGAAAATGATTTCCAAAATATCTTAGACTTGAGGGTATTGCGGAAAATCAGTTTTTGAAAATATTTTGACGGTGCGGTCAAATGGTGGCTTAATGTGAGTTTTGAGAAGTGGTAGTAATTTTTGCGAGCCAGCCTTGTATTTTCAAATCAAATCTTATGACGGTATTTGAAAGATGTGTTTGAAAGCGTTTTAGGACATTTTGTAAATTGTTACCGTCATTAATCCTTTATCGTGCTTGAAAGGATTTTGAAAGTGATTTAATTTATCGGTTTTATTTTCAATTACCTCAAGTATACGATTTTAATAATCTTTCACACCAGAAAACTTTTGTATTTTAAAACAAAAATGTAACTTGCATGTCAAAATGAATTGTGAAAGATGGAAAATCTTACTCGGTTAAAATTTTAAAAATTCGATTTTGGAAAGATTTTATGAATTGAGTCATATAGTGCACGCTAACTGTAGGCTTAGCGCACGTTAAGATGCATTGTATTATATGGTTTGGTTCTGCTTTGTGACTTGTACGATGTTTTCGGATGAGATTGTTGATCCGTAGAAATGGTTAGTACCTGTATGAATGGGTTGTCCACCAGGGGACGGTTCAGTGAAACCTATGGGGTCGATGCCAAGAGAGCATGGCCACGGGATACCCTATGTGTCGTTAATTGTGATGATGTTGATCGGTAACATGTAATTACCCTATGTGTTGATAATGTGATGATGCCGAATGGTAACATGTGGTTACCTTTTGTGTTGATTATTGTGATGAGGATACGTGATGGCGTAGGTATCTTGATGATGTTATGTCGGGAGAAATTGATCTTTCGGAATGTTGCTTCGCAAATGTCTTCAAAGTAAGCTGGTTAAGATTCACGATTCATGATTTGGTAAAACAGCCCGAGGTGTCAACAGTATTTTTAATCACACAGATTCAAGGATTTTCAAATTTTATTATTTAAACAAATACCTCGTGGAGTTTTAAAGAAAAGAATGATACCAGTGGTTGACCACTGTGATGTGTACTTTGTTTTGGCCTTGTTTGTATTGGTAAAGATCGTAAGTTCCGTTAATATGGTTATGTGATTCGTTTACGATGGTAAGTTAATGTGTCAACAAGTCAAGATCGAACATCAATGACCAGCGGGATTGTTGAAACCGCTTCCCATTCCCGAGTGGAAGTGGGAAGACATCTCTATGGATTTCATCACTAGCATGCTGAGAACTCGGGCCGGAATGAATATGATTTGGGTAATTGTCGATTGGCTGACCAAGCCTGCACACTTCTTGGGTATTAAGGATACTTGGGGACCGGATAGATTGGCTCGAACTTTTATGGCTGAGATCGTAAGGTTGCACGGTGCCCCCAAGACCATTGTTTCTGATCGAGACGGCCATTTCGTATCGCATTTTTGGCAGGCCATTCATCAGGCTTTGGGTACTGAATTGAGATTGAGCACTTCCTTTCATCCTCACTCAGGCGGTCAGACAGAGAGGACGATTCAGATGTTGGAATATATGTTGCGGGCTTGTGCCTTAGACTGGAGTAATGATTGGGAACTTCACTTACCGTTGATCGAGTTTGCCTATAATAATAGTTGGCATGCGTCGATCAAAATGGCACCCTTCGAGGCACTTTATGGTAGGCGATGTAGGTCGCCATTATGTTGGGACGAGACTTCGGAGCTAATTGGGACGGAACCGAATATGTTGATGGAGACTAAGGAAAAGATTTCTATTATCCGGGACCGATTGCTGACTGCCCAGAGTCGTCAGAAATCCTATGCTGATACTCATCGTCGACCCTTGGAGTTCGAAGTGGGGGATCATGTCTTACTCAAGGTGTCGCCGACGAGAGGAGTTTTCCGCTTCGGGAAAAAGGGGAAACTTAATCCAAGGTATATCGGACCTTTCGAGATCTTGGACAGGGTTGGAGATTTAGCATATCGCGTGGTGTTGCCTCCAGCTTTGAGTCACGTCCATAGTGTTTTTCATGTGTCTCAGTTGAGAAAGTACGTGCTGGATCCGAGCCACGTTATCGACTACAGTGAGATTGACGTAGCCGAGGATATTATCTTTCCGGAGAAACCCGTGAAGATCCTTGAGCGTCGCGAGAAACAACTTTGGCATAAGACCATTCCACTAGTTAAAGTGCAATGGTCGAGACATGGTGTCGAGGAGATGACTTGGGAAACGGAAGAAAAGATACGGTCAGAGTACCCCGAGCTTTTTATTTCTTAAGTTTCGGGACAGAACTTCTTTTTAGAGGGGGAGAATGTAATACCCGTACTTTTATTGACTGTCTGATCTTGCCGTTCTTCTTATTTTGTCGCTCTGTAAACTCTTGGTGATGTGGTTGATATTATTATTGAGTTTCGTATCTTGTTTGGGTCACGATCGTGTTGTTTAAACCTTGCGGAAGTGTTCTGGGCCAGAGAAATAGCGCACGCTAGGCCTTGGCTAACGCACGCTAATTTTGTGTGAATAGCGCACGCTAGCCTTGAGCCGTAGCGCGCGCTAAGGGACCAGTTAGGTCAGAACCAATTACTCGGACTGCTCTCTGGACTGGCGGTTAACACGCGTTAGGAGTTCGTTAGCACACGCTATTCGTGGTTAGTAGCGTACGCTAACATCCATCCGTAGCGCATGCTAACGGGCTGGTCGGTAGAGGCAGTGAGGTTGTCAGGTTTTCTGGACTACCAGGTAACGTACGCTAGGCTTCGGCTAGCGTACGCTAAAGCTATTTCATAACGCATGCTAAGCCATGGTGGTAGCGCACACTAAGGCTTGAGCAGGGCAGAGGACAGTAGGTTCTGGACTCCAGTTACTGGACGCCACTTTTTGGCTAGCGCATGCTAGAGGAAGGCGATTAGCGCACGTTAATGGGGCCGGCAGAAGCCACTGGACTACCCGGTGACCTTGTTAGCGCACGTTAATGAAGGATGCGTAATGTGCGCTAGACTGGGCGGATATATATTAGACAGTTGACTTCCATTTCGTCATTTTTCATCTTCTTCACTCATTTCCGACGGGAGCAGCTCGGGAGAGACGATTTTGGGCGATTGGAAGCGATCTTTATTCTAACAACAACATATTTGGTTGGAGAACAAGGATTTCACAACATCTAATCCATCCTAATGCCCGAATCAAGGTAAAAATCCTTAGAACCCTATTTTTGGAAATTTTGGGGTTTTTCGTAGATTCGTCCGATTTATCAGTTTTGAAGCTTGAGGACCTTGAGATTATGATGTATCTATCCCGTATGCATGCTTTTCCTATGATTTTACGGATTGGATTGTGCCATTTTCGGACTTGTGAGGGTTTGGACGATTTTCCAACCTCTAGTTGTTTATCCGTGTATTTTCATGAATCGTAGACGGGTTTTGGGAGTTTCTTCGTATAATTTGAGTATGGATAATTGATTATCATATTCCTTGCGAATCGTTTAGGTGCCGGAAGCACGTTCTTGGACCTACCGAACTCATACCCTTTTTTCGTTCAATTTCTCGATGTCTCAAAGGCAACTATATATTTATGATTCTACGTTCTCGACTTTGAAAGTAAGATATATTAATGGCATGATTATTTATATCCACTCTGGGGCCGGCCGACGGGTCCCCTTAGGGTTTCGTAGCCTCTTGGTGCGATTTCATGGATGTTATGAACGAACCACTCTGGGATGGACCGACGAGTCCTCTGAAGGTTCCGTAGCCTCTGGTGCGGTTCCACGGTATTCATATATGTATTGATGTGATGCTATGAGATTTAGTTATTCCGGAATACTAGTCTTGAATTGATGAATTGACGGTTACCTTTACTTTATTGTCGAGGAGTATTGTGTTTCATACTCGATATACTTGCACTAGCCATTCGACGGCAAACCCCTTTATGGGGGAAATACTTTTTATGTATTTCAGGTTCCAGGAGAGCGGACAGGCAGGTATCGGGTCGGCAAGAAGATGATGGGCAAGTGTGATACTGTGTCTTTCCTCTAGTTTTGTTTTGTGTTTCTCCATTCAGTGTTGTTGTACTGGAATAGTTATTGAATACTTGAGTATTGTTTTCCATTTTCCCTGATGTTCCGGTCTATGTTTGTCGAGGTATTGATTGGTGTTGTGATGTCTTTGGATACATTGGTTATGTTTTGAATACCCTTTGTATTGTTCTTCATTCCATTGTATGTAGACCTTCTTGGTCAAAATTTATAGTTCCGCGTATGTTTAGCCTTGTGGGTCCGACAGTGGGGCTTACGACACTGTAATATTCCCTGAATAACTTGGGGGTGTTACAGTTGCAACATGGAGTGACGAAGATATTGATGATGACTTCATTGATCAAAATAACCTTCCATTTATGGTCTGAAGTTCATTAGACGATAGCGACGTCGAAAGCCAAGTAAGTAATTCTTACGACGAACTTTTTGAAGCATTCGAACTATTACATACCGATTATCAAAATGTTTTAATTGAAATCAAATCTCTTAAATCTAAATATAAATTATTGGAAAATATAAATTCCAAAATTCTTGAAAAGGGAAAATTTATTGTGATCGATCACTCTAGATGCATTGAAAACGAAAATATTTTAAAGGATGATCTTGTTAAAATTCGTACCGAGCTAAAAAATTTAACGAAGAAATTCTCTCTCGGAAACGAGAAATTTGAAAATATGCTCTCGGTTCAAAAATACACTTTGAATAAACAGGAGTTGGGATTCAAACCTCGTTCTAAAAACGAATCCATAATTTTTAAAATACCCCATTGTGAGAAATATTTAAAAATTAGTCATCACATTTCGAATTGTAAAAGCCCACGATGGACGATAAAAACTAAGAAAATTTGGATTCCCAAAGGAACTTTTATTCCAAATATCGTCTATGTTTCGAAAGAAAAACCAACTATAGGTTGGATCCCCAAAAATTAATTTTTAAACAATTGGTATTTTACTGAGAGGGAGTAATTTTTTTTAAAGGGGAGATAATATTTTCACGGGGAGTTATACCCGTATTCATATATTATTTATCATTAATTGGTATCATGCATACTTATATCCAAATGGTATATTTTTTACACTTTTTGCCGAATACAAAAAGGAGGAGAAAGGAGTAGAATCGGATAAAAAGCATCATGGAAGTAATGACGAGAATGATAAAAAGTAAAAAGGAGGAGAAAATATCAAAAATTGAAGAAGTCGAAAAGGAGAAAAATAAAGCATACAAAAAGGGGGAGAAACGAAGGAGTTGAAAAATGAGAAACGAAAGTCGAAAATGACAAGAAAAGAAAAGACGGGAGAAACTAACAAAACGATCAAAGCCCAAAACTTTGATACGTACAAATATATATACTATTATTTTGCAGGTTTTATCCGATTCAAGGGTTGTTTTGTAATCTTTAAAAAGGGGGAGATTGTTGAAATATTTATTCCACATATTCATTAATAGAGTTTCGATGATTAAGTTGCTAAACAAAGCAAAACAACAAGGAGGCGAAGCAAAGCAACGAGGCAGACAGAGACGCAAAAAACTGAACAAAATACAAAGCTAGTGTTGGGAGTATGCCCTCGAATGCCACTCAGAGGATGTTGAGTGAGGGCATTGTACTTGTTATTACGTAAATCATTAATATAAGGCAATGGATGTTTCTTTATTTACTGGTAGTTACTGGCATTCCTGGCTCGTAAATATACATATAGAAACTAGTCCGTGTATTTGAGAGCAAAACGTTCCACTCCTTATTGGATAAGGGGGCCGGCACTGGAAAGGTTATAGATCAAATACTTAATCGTTCGCAAGTCGATGAAACTTGACTGGGCGTTAAGTTTATGTGAAGACTTGTATGACGTTTTCTTTGACATGGAGAGTGCCTGTCGAACACTAATGGTTAGTGGGAGCACACGTTATAGGTATGCTAATTGGATTAGTATACTCGAACTGACTCACCCTCGATTCGTAACACGATTTCACTTCGGGACAGTCAATGACGGAATCGAAAGGTTGTGAAAGGTATTAGTGAACCTTCGACTTGAGGATTTAGTATGCATGTGCTTGTGACGTCAAGATTTTCATTAGAGTAGTTCGACCCTGTAAACCGGGAGGCGAGGGTCAACCTCGACGTGCATCTTGACGGGCAAGTAGCAGGTCCTACTGAATACCAAGATAGAATTCTTTCTCCCGTTAGTGAGCGGGTTATATGTCCTATGTGGTTATTGGCAGATGAGATCATAAGTCTTTGGCCAAAGCATTGGAACTAGTTGTATTGGATGCACGAGAGCTCGATGATCTCAATTTGCATTAATACATGCATAGCGTCAAGTACAAATAGGTTTGACTGACCGTGACCCTATAACTTGATCGGGACATTTGAAAGAAGGGTTTATACGTTTACTGGTATTCATGACAGAATGGCTCTTGAATGATCCCAAACGTTCGTTCTCAGTTGGGGTACAGTGTAGGCCGCTATGCTGGCTAGGTGGTGCTACTACTCTTTGGTTTCTCCCATTGCTGACTGGGACGGACCTACCGAGTCGCGCAATAGGATTGACGACAGAATGAATCGAGCTTATTATCTCATTATGAATATTAGATATTGGATATCTAATTAATTTGGGACATTGGATGTTTAAATCGATTTATTGGATAAATTGATTTACGGCCTAATGAATTAAATAAATTACTGGGTGATTAATTTAAATCATGAATATAATTATTTCTTGGAGAAATTAATTATGTTATTATGTATTTTATATGATTAATTAATTGGATTAATTAATTGATATAAATACATCGGAACGGAATCGGAGTTTATCTGTTTGGACTCACGGGAGTCCGAAACGAACCGAACTCGTCCGATTTTCATCTTGGCCGCCCCTTCTGTTTCCACCTATCTTCCCCTTGTCTTTTGTTTCATTCTTAAATGAATGATAATGACTTGGTGGTACAAGACTTCATGTGACATGAGTTGTTCACATGAGGGTGAAAATAATATAAGAAGATGTGTTTGACAAACTCTCCACACACATGACATTCCATACGTGAGATATAGGAAAGAGAGAGAAGAAAATAACTTACAGTTCATTTCATGTTCTTCAACTTCATTTTCATCTTCTTCATTCTTCTCTTCAATTTTCTTAGAGAAATATTGGGAGAAAAATAGAGAGAAAAATAGATTAATACTTAGAGTGTAATAATCTTTATATTCAAGCTCCTATAATCTTATTCTAGCCGTATCCTTGGAGGATAACGAGGTTTAGTCGTTCCGGTCGTTTCTCCGGTGCGTGACAAGTAGAGACGTTGTCTTTTTGACGTTGGATCATCCAAGAGCTCGGAGCGGATTGGATACGTAGAGATAAAGCAAAGCTTGGAGAATAGCTCAAGAGAAGGAATCCATTTAATCAACGAACTATAAGGGTGAGTTTTTATATCTCTTGTGATTCCGTTTCTATATTCATATATACGTAGGTTGATCGATCCTCGTAGGGATTCGGATCGAATTAATTTTTGTTTTACCGCTTCCGCTGGGCCTTCGTTTTAGGGACCGATTCTCAACAGTGGTATCAGAGCGTAGGTATTGCGATCGTATATACGATATTAGCATTTGGAATGCTTGATTAGATGGTATATGATTTGGAATCATAATCATATTAATCATTGATTTTCTATTGTTCATCCAAAAATTATTTTTGCATGATTTTATGTTACAATATAAATCTATTTTTCTTTGGAAAAACTGATTTAAAATGTAATATAAAGATTATAAAAATATTATTTTTAGAACCGGGGCGAAAAACGAGCCGAAAACGTAATCGGACCCGACAACCTGGGCTGGCCGGGCGCTGCCTCGCGGTCCGAGGCAGCAGATCGCGATCTGGACCCGTGATCGGCCTCGGCAGCTCTCAGGCCGGCCACGCTGGCAATGGTCTCGGTCCTCGCCACTCGCGCGGCTTCAAGCGCGTCTGCCGTGTTTTTCGACTCTGTTTTTTATATTTCGTTCGATAATTAATTTCCCACAAATTAAATTGGATTTAATTTGACAAAGATTTAATTATGGTAATTTTAATCTTAGGGGAATTAATTTAATGAAATATTTTATCGTCCAGAACAAGTTAAAATTGATGGTTGTTTGAATTAAATGGATTAATTCGTTTTGAATGAATCGGTTGGATCGGTTCGTATTGTTGATTGGATCAATGTATCTCTACGCTTTCGATTTATATAGTATTTATTGGATGAATGCTTTTGAATGGGGATGTGGTTCGTGGACTTAGTTTTTGAATCGTTTGTTTTATTCGATTGGGTTGTAAAGGCCGTTTTGAGCCTATTTATTTTACTAGAAATATTTGTATCTAGGATGCAATTTTCAATGTAAAATTTATATGTAATGACGAAGACCGAAGGAAGATCCGTTTCGAGAAGACGAAGATTCAAGACGAAGACTTGTAATTAGATTACGGAGTTTTTATTTTCTAAGAACGGTCCATGAACCACATGTTGGTAGCAACTAGGTTGTGAATAGTTGTTTCATATTGTCTGAATGCCAAAAACGCGCTTAAATGATTAATGTGCAAAGTGTAACATTAATCGCGAAAATTCTCCCACGACAAATTATTAAGTTTATAAGGTTTCAAGGTTTTCCTTCCCTCCATCGAGCTTCCGGGAAATTGAAATCCAAACCAGATGTGCTATGCTTCCGAGTTATCGGGATAGTCATTCGGGGAGGATGGATAAATTACCGGGTGCGCATTGGATGCCTTCGCTTGGAGTAAATTTTATCCCTAGAAACCTGATAGGTTGCCGGATATGATTCAATTGTGAAACTGATTTGCGTCGATG
This sequence comes from Orobanche coerulescens, assembly GCA_033398695.1. Taxonomy (NCBI): domain Eukaryota; kingdom Viridiplantae; phylum Streptophyta; class Magnoliopsida; order Lamiales; family Orobanchaceae; genus Orobanche; species Orobanche coerulescens. The sequence continues at coordinate 91,062,518 of CM065808.1, read as the reverse complement.
GTGTAAACTTAACTTGTTCACGAACCATAGAAACCGTATAGGTTGAGGGGAGTGAACAAGAAGAAAAGAACTTAGAGTTCATTTCATGTTCTTCAACTTCATTTTCATCTTCTTCATTTTTTTCTTCAATTTTCTTAGAGAAATATTGAGAGAAAAATAGAGAGAAAAATAGATTAACACTTAGAGTGTAACAATCTTTATATTCAAGCTCGTATAATCTTATTCTAGCCGTATCCTTGGAGGATAACGAGGTTTAGTCATTTTGGTCGTTTCTCCGGTGCGTGACAAGTAGAGACGTTGTCTTTTTAACGTTGGATCATCCAAGAGCTCGGAGCGGATTGGATACGCAGAGATCAAGCAAAGCTTGGGAATAGCTCAAGAGAAGGAATCCATTTAATCAGCGGACTACAAGGGTGAGTTTTTATATCTCTTGTGATTTCGTTTCTATATTCGTATATACATAGCTCGATCGATCCTCGTAGGGATTCGGATCGAATTAATTTTCGTTTTACCGCTTCCGCTGGGCCTTCATTTTAGGCACCGAATCTCAACAGCTAGCGCGCACTAGACTCAAACGTTAGCGCATGCTAACGGGTCCTATCTGCAGTTCAGTCAAGTTCAAAGCTACCTGAAGTCAAGTCATCTGGTGAAGATAGCGCACGCTACACATGATGATACGAATCGGTCAACATCATCAAATACAAAAAAGAAGATTATCCGACCAAGCTTGATTGAGTCGCAGGCATACATAAAATCCTCATGCAAAATACATGGACAAATTACCAATTCTCGCGCGCACGACGACTTCGCAGCAGTTTTAGTATTTTGCCCATAACTTTCTCGTCCGAAATCCGATTTAGGTGATTCAAGTGGCCGTGGAAAGCTAAGAAAGAGAGCTACAAATCTTATGAAGACCATAGGACCAAATTCGGACCCACTGGATCCCAGAAATGACAAAACCGACAGCATCATATTTGGTCCAAAATCATGAAGATTTTTGTCTCTTCTAGTTTCAAGACTTGATACGATATCTAATATTCCAATCGAAGAAGCTCCAATAAAAATCGACGTCCACGACGATACGCATGGCCATGCATCATTATACCTGGGAGAAAAGAATACGCGGATTGGAGTTACGTTGTTAATCGGAACAGGAGCAACATAAAACTCAACGACGAAATCGGTCCGAAAGCATATAAATTCGGCCAAGACATGCTTGAAAGGGACCTCACTTGACTTCATATCTTTGACAAGATAATGAAGTTATTTTCCTTCCCCACCATGATAAGAAACGGCCAAAACACCAAGATTTGAAGAAGACTTCCATGTCCCTCATGTCATTATCACCTATATAAATACAAGGAGGATGATATCATAATCTACACCAAATCCTCCTAATTGAGCTCGGCCGAATTGATGCATGAAAGAAAGGATATTTGGTCTTCTTCATGTCCCCATCACTTAATAAGTCCAAGATGTCTTCATCAACATAAAAATGGTCTTCTTCATGTCCCCATCACTTAATAAGTCCAAGATGTCTTCATCAACATAAAAATCCAAGATGCTTGGTATCTACTTGGAGATTTTCGGCCGAAATGGAAGTTGCTAGGAAGTTTCGTTTTCTCGTTTTGTTGTATTTTCTTACGGTTGGGAACTACTATATATAGTAGGGCTCGTTGTACTTGTAAAATATCTTGAAGCTGGAAAGTAATAAACCTTGTATTTCTTTGAAATATACGTTGAACGAGTTCAACAAAACTTTAGTTATTATTTCGACGCGTCTCGAGATTTTAACTTGATCAATTCTCAATAGGTCTTGGGAAAAGATTACTTTTATTGAGTTATAGGTCTAGTTCGATAAAACACATCCAAATCCGTATACACTACTACCTCACGGCCGAAATCCATTTAAGTTCGGCCACCCCTTGTATTTTCGAGTGACACTTTGATAATCGTCAAGACATAATAATCTTCCGTTGTATTTCATACGCATTACGTACGTAATTCGTATCATCTTCTTGTTCGATATTTTTTTGTTATATCCGATATTATTCACATACAAAATACATCCGAAAAACTCCATATTCGTAAAAGCCTTCCGCTATCATACACTTACATATACTCCGACCGATACGTATCCACCTCTCCCCGGATAATTCGTATCATAAGTGGTATCGGAGCCCAAGGTCATCTCCTTGGGCGATCAACTATATTCACCGAATTTTTTTGTTGAAACCTTCTTGGGTTGTTCTTCACGGTTAGAAGAATTTTCGCATAACATTGGCAGATTAGCGCAGTCGGAAGAAAACAAAGTTTCCCGTGGATTCGACCGTTGGATCATCACGAAATTTTGACAAAGGTAAGCCAACTCATTGAACTACAGTCTGAACGGTGGAGATCAGATTCTTTGATCATCTTCTTGGTTCATTCTTCACGGATTTCTTGGAAAATTTTCTGTCCGATTTCTTGTCAAGAACTATCTCTTGATTCTTGTTATGGAATTCTCCGAGCTCGATTTCTTGATGACACTCCGTGACGCACTAAACGGCTTACCGGAGCGACGTATGCAAGAAAGACGCAGACGATGCCAACGATATTGATTTCTTGGCCAAATTCCGCAAAGATACCGGAATTTCACGGAGATAGTGATCCAAATGCGTGCATAGATTGGCTTCGTGCTTGTGAGGAGCACTCGGACTTCAAGGCTGCCCGATCAACCGCGTTCGTTGGTGGCAAGGCGCCCGCGGTAGCGCCGCCGTCTGGTGGCAAAATCGAATTGATCCGTTCACAACAACGTAAGCCTAAAATCCAAGATTGGCTTAAATTCAAAAATATTTCAATCGAAGGTTCAAATCCCCATCTTACCACCAATCCTTCGACGCCCCACCACCGGCATTCGATCTAAGGTCTTCCTCCATCAAGGAATTCCCAACAGAATCTTTTTTCGATGAAGACAATGTCCCTACGGTCATTTTCAATGAAGTAGACGAGACAGAGTTTTCAACGGAGCAATTCAACGAAGAAGATGAGTTGAGCCGTGTCTCCCTAGTCGACGAACCTAGATCTTGCTACTTTGATCATGGGCTAGTTGGTTGTGTTGGTCAAATTGACCAAAACGGACCAAATTATTTTAGTAACGCGAAACAAGATCACGGCCTTATGCTTTCTGAAACGGCTAATCTTGAAGATGAACTCTTTGTCACTGACGACTTTGATATGACAGAATTTCCTGCGGCATTTTTTGATGACAAAGAAGACGATGGTTGGAGTCGAACTACCCTATCGGAGCAAAGTGGGTTGTGTGACTTTGTTGCTGTACGAAATGATCTTAGTGGATTAATTTTTGATGAGACATTATTGGAGGAGCCCAGCAATATTGAAACGGAGTGTTGGTTAGATTATGACGGACCGCCAGCATTTGATGAGGAACCAATTGATGAAGAGGAATCCGTAATAAATCCTATGGTTCCCACCGTAATAAATTCTGTGTTTTCCATTTTTGATGATGAACCCGAGAAATCAGTGTTTCCAATTCTGGAGGAGGAACCCGATGTGGAGTTAACTGCAAGGCCCCATTTCGTATATCCACTCATGTCATGATATCGGTATTACTCAGCGAGTAATTATTATTATTTTATTAATAATGATAGTTATTTTGTTGGTGATTCTCGAGGGGGCCCCACTACCTATCGTCTCAAGATTTTGGGGCATGTACGATCATGGACATCTTCGAGATCAAATACTTAGAGGCTTTAGTTAATTATCTTGGTGACGAGGGAGTTCGAATTGAGGACAATTCCCTTTAAAGAGAGAGGGTATGATACGAATCGGTCAACATCATCAAATACAAAAAGAAGATTATCCGACCAAGCTTGATTGAGTCGGGCATACATAAAATCCTCATGCAAAATACATGGACAAATTACCAATTCTCGCGCGCACGACTTCGCAGCAGCTTTTAGTATTTTGCCCATAACTTTCTCGTCCGAAATCCGATTCAGGTGATTCAAGTGGCCATGGAAAGCTAAGAAAGAGAGCTACAAATCTTATGAAGACCATAGGACCAAATTCGGACCCATTGGATCCCAGAAATGACAAAACCGACAGCATCATATTTGGTCCAAAATCATGAAGATTTTTGTCTCTTCTAGTTTCAAGACTTGATACGATATCTAATATTCCAATCGAAGAAGCTCCAATAAAAATCGACGTCCACGACGATACGCATGGCCATGCATCATTATACCTGGGAGAAAAGAATACGCGGATTGGAGTTACGTTGTTAATCGGAACAGGAGTAACGTAAAACTCAACGACGAAATCGGTCCGAAAGCATATAAATTCGGCCAAGACATGCTTTAAAGGGACCTCACTTGACTTCATATCTTTGACAAGATAATGAAGTTATTTTCCTTCCCCACCATGATAAGAAACGGCCAAAACACCAAGATTTGAAGAAGACTTCCATGTCCCTCATGTCATTATCACCTATATAAATACAAGGAGGATGATATCATAATCTACACCAAATCCTCCTAATTGAGCTCGGCCGAATTGATGCATGAAAGGAAGGATATTTGGTCTTCTTCATGTCCCCATCACTTAATAAGTCCAAGATGTCTTCATCAACATAAAAATGGTCTTCTTCATGTCCCCATCACTTAATAAGTCCAAGATGTCTTCATCAACATAAAAATCCAAGATGCTTGGTATCTACTTGGAGATTTTCGGCCGAAATGGAAGTTGCTAGGAAGTTTCGTTTTCTCGTTTTGTTGTATTTTCTTACGGTTGGGAACTACTATATATAGTAGGGCTCGTTGTACTTGTAAAATATCTTGAAGCTGGAAAGTAATAAACCTTGTATTTCTTTGAAATATACGTTGAACGAGTTCAACAAAACTTTAGTTATTATTTCGACGCGTCTCGAGATTTTAACTTGATCAATTCTCAATAGGTCTTGGGAAAAGATTACTTTTATCGAGTTATAGGTCTAGTTCGATAAAACACATCCAAATCCGTATACACTACTACCTCACGGCCGAAATCCATTTAAGTTCGGCCACCCCTTGTATTTTTCGAGTGACACTTTGATAATCGTCAAGACATAATAATCTTCCGTTGTATTTCATACGCATTACGTACGTAATTCGTATCATCTTCTTGTTCGATATTTTTTTGTTATATCCGATATTATTCACATACAAAATACATCCGAAAAACTCCATATTCGTAAAAGCCTTCCGCTATCATACACTTACATATACTCCGACCGATACGTATCCACCTCTCCCCGGATAATTCGTATCACATGAACATTAACGCACGCTATCGAAGGCTATTAACCGTTGTGAAGACATTCAAACTCAGAATGAAGTAAGCAATGACGAAATCATAGCGCACACTAATGATGAGGAATAGCGCACGCTAAGGAGTTTGAATTCAAGTCAATCAATCTGTTGGGAGATGCTGAACCAAAGTCATAAAGAATCAAACGGTCAGTTTGACAAAATCATGCAAACGGATACTTGGTTAGCGCACGCAAGATGTAAAGTTAACGCACGCTAATATGTGAACTTAACGTACGCAAGTAGAAGAAGCTAATGTATGCTAACGGAGAAATGAATCTACTGGGATGAAACTGGAAACAAGCTAGCGCACGCTACACGTACGCTGCAGGCATTAGCGCACGCTAATGAAGAAGACTAGCGCACGTTAATAAGTCAAAATAGGCCAACGGCTAGTTTGATGGAGAAGGCTATAAATACCACATCCTTGGTATTAAACCACACAAGAACATTGAGCAAACCATATACACTTGAGATATCATTGTAAACATTATAGTTGTTGTTCTTGAGCTTAAATTGAGAGTGATTGAGTGTGACACACTAAATCATACAATAGAGAGAAAAAGAAAAGATACGATTGGATTCGGTGTTATTAGGATCAAGGATCCGGAATTGTTAGAATCGAAATCGCTATCTTAGTGAGGTTTATCTAGTACCAATAGAAAACTAGAGTGGTTGATTCCTTGTCCAATAGAAAAGGAAAATGGTTTAACATGGACCAACAAAAAGACAAGTAAGAGAACGGTTTACTCGGACCGATAGAAGACGAGCTTGTAACGGTAATCCCTCGACCGATAGAAGAGAGGTGCAGAGGTTTATATATTAAGCCTATGGAAAAAGATAACGAGAGAGGACGTAGGCACGTTTGGCCGAACTTCTATAAATCCGTGTGTCGATTTACTTTCTGCACTTTTATTTTAATCGCTTCCGCAACACGAAAGAGTTTTACAACTCTATCTCCAAAGGGCGATACCAACCATTAGTACTCCAACAAACATCCCTGAACGAATACACAATTATATGAATAATCCCGAAATAAGTATAGTCCATTTATACCAACAAACCACCGTCCCGACATCAATGTCGACACGGTAAACCATCCTCGATATCCGATATTCCATTTCCTTGACCAAAGGTAACTCACGTCTTCCTTGAACACAATTAAATCATATACATTATGATTTAATCCAAATTATAGCATGATATACAGACCATCATCCCAACAATTTACATTTATAACAACATTGCTATATGAATTATAAATGAAACGAAAGCGAAACCATTCATTAAGTATTATAAACTGAACAAGTATAAACTTGCCTCGATACCGATACGACAGAACCATTACTAATCCCATTGCCTTCGTCTACAAGCTCCTCAGCCCCGACCAAAAGCAATCTACGAACTCTCCTACCTCAACCACAACACAACGGTCATAATCAACGATCAATTATCACAACCTATTGCAATAATCGATTAACAAGAAGTTTGATAACAATCAACAACCGATATAACCAACCAATCAAATTCAATGCCTCAACAGTACCTCGATCATATACAAAACCGAACAACACAACTCAAACAATTACGAACTCATGACCACAATACAATCTGCAACCTGACAAACATAATTAACAATCAATATAATCGATCAACAAACCCAACGGTTCCACAAAATCCCGATTAAACACAATTCCAAACAACCCAAACCAATCAATCATGAATTCAAGATCTCAACACGATTTATAATCCAATAATCATATCGATAATCAAATTAAATCAGTAACAAGGGTCTAAACATTATCGATTCCAAATTCAATCTTAAATACGAATACAAGTTTTCTCCTTGTAAATTCATAATCAAAACTAATTACCGATTATCATCATCAATCCGGACAATCCGATTAATTCAACATTACAGATAATCATATTCCAAGGGTTTCAAATAACTCAATCATTCGATTTGAACACTTGTTCAATACGTATGAACTTCCCAACTAAAAGATGCATAATAATATCATCAAACTCAAAATCGAGATATGAATATTCCATATTCATATCCAAAACACCAACACCTCCTAAACATATTCATCATACCATATAATCCAAGAGTTCCTTAAGAACACGAATTATTCCGAAATCACTTCCATAATCGTCAAAACGCCATAATACGATGTGTTCAAACATCTCAACAATCCGCATTCATAATTCAAGATGTATATTATCATATTCTCCAATATACAATTCTCCTAAAATCAAGAATCGCAACAATACTACTAAGAACACCAAGAACACTATGATTCCATAATCATAAACAACATAATCAAGACATAGATCATCATATCATCATCCTCCTTAACAACATTCCCGTAAATACCAAGAATCATCACAACAACTCCATAAACTATCATCATACGAACTAATCATCAACAACAACATCAAAAATCCGAATTTAAAGAGAGAATTATCCAACATACCTCTTAGAAGATGAAATACACAAGTAGACACCTCAAGAATCATCAATATCTTCATATCCAAGCCTCAAATCCAAGACCTCAAGCTCATAATCGACTTAGAAGAACTGAAACTCCATCTCTAAGTGTTGAAGGCGAAAAACGAAGTGAAGTTCTAAAGAAAAACAAAGTGACGGGCATCCCACTTATATAAACTCTTAGATAGTTACGTACGTAACATGCAAGAGTTAACGTATGTAACACCCCTTTACGTACGTTATCTGTCCTTGATAGCATACGTAACAATGGTCCAGAGGCTACTGTCTTAATTCCATAACACGATTACGTACGTAAGGCCCATGCCAAAGTGTACGTAATACAGGAGTTGACTTACTACAGTATCTTAGTTTACGTACGTAATGTCCAACTCTTTACATACGTAACAATCCATTAGCGTATGCACCTAAGATTAGCGTACGTTATCCTCAATACAGAAACAACTGCACTTAACAACTGATACTATTACGTACATAATACAATGGGTATAACATACGTAATCTTCATACACTATTAACGTACGTAACACCGTCTACATAGCATACGTTAAACCATACGTTGACTCACCTGTCCACATCCACGTTGAAAGCTACCGACCACGGGCCCACTGTCGGCCATAGCCTGGATCATGTCCGATTCTCCTCATAATGTACGTAATGCGTAACACATAACATACGTTATGCTTACCAGTTTGGCGTACGTAAGTCCCTAAGCTTAGGGTACGTAATGGCCTTCTGTACTTAGCCAAATCCAACTGTCCCTGTCCGTCTCGACATACTGGATATGTATACTCACATACTGAACACATATACTCATCCCAAAATATTCTCATACGATACCTCTGATACACGACTTCAAATACAATTGTCGACCAAGTATGACAATTATACAAATACAGCTGTCTCAGTCTTCAATTTATTTTATTCATATTATATAGACACCAAGCTATGCAGTATATCTCAGATAAAATAACACGAAAAATATATACTGAAAATCCGGATATTACATAAATAATAAACCTGATATCTGCCAACAATCCAACAACACATGAAGTAATTATCAATAATATCATCATCATCATCATGGAATGAACACAAGATTTGACAACATACGCCTTGAAGATGAAGACTAACCCCAAAAACTTCAAGAATTTACCACACTCTTCAAGCTTCCAAGCTTCAATCCATGATATGAAGCTACAAGGTAAGCTTGAGGATTATAATCACTTAGGACGTCAAGTAGATGATTTATTGAGAGAAATCGGTAGTTGGATCGTGCAAAACTGAAGGACAAGATATATCTTTATAATCTGCACTATCATTAACGTTCTCTACCTCTTAGGTTTAACGTCACTAACTTCTATTGTGTACGCTAGGACCTTAGTGTTATGTACGTAAACCTCCTGTAGAGGATACTGACTCACTTCGTAAATTGTTTTACATATGTTGTCACAAGCAATGTAAGTTAGCTCTCATCATTCTGTACGCTGACTCATCAATATTACATATGTAATGCCCATTGACTTGGCTGTCATAATCAACCCCAAAGCTCCAACCTTATTACGTGCATGTGTGGCCCTACACACCTAAAGTTTGGATGCAATCTGATTTCCTCCGTTAAAACCAGAAAGACTTATGTTGGCCACAATATACAGTTATACAACTTAGAGAGTGTGTGAGAAAGCTGTACTCTTTTTCGAAGTTTAAGTTTGCACAGATGACGTCGGAAACTAAGTTGTTGTAAGTACAACAACTGAGTAATCTCCAGTAGCTTGGTGCTTACAGGGTTTACAAGATAAGTATATAAAATCACAAGTAGTAGGAAAACAATAAAGACAGTAAGTAACGAAAAATAATTTAATTTGGTTCGAGGTCAACCCCACTACGTCCATAGGTCCTCCACATAGGAGTAAACTATTTATTAAAATCAAGGCGTACACAACTGTATGATTTTAACTAAACTCGTCGATGTATCATTCACATAGGTTGATTCATCCGACAGTAGCTTTGAGCATTCACATATTAGCATTGGCTTCTTCGACTTGCTTCTTATCACACATATTGAAGCTTCATCCTGAACATTATTCGTCCCACACAGGTTGAAATAGCTTGACTTAGTTCACACAGGGCTAAGGATCTCAATAGATAGATTATGAAGTAGCACAAATCGAACAGCAGTTGTAGGCTTGGTAAGCTTTATTGTAGATGTGTTGTTCATTATTGAGGACTTGTATATTTCTTCACTCAAGATATACTCTCTATGCTTGAAGAAATATGTTGCTCTTTAAGCTTGATGTTCAGATTTTAGTTCTCAGTAGAGTGATCGTCTTGTGTGTTAGCAATGTTCTCTTGCTTGGGCTATTTATAACCTTGGAAATAGATCCGTTATAAATGTAGATATTGGCCTATTTGTGAGATTAAGACAGCTCTAATTGGCAGCTTCAGAATGTTTGAATTAAAGTTGTTTCGCATTTAATACTTCAGACATTCTCTTTGATCCGCATTAAATGCTCTTTTATACAGTCTTTCGGCCGCATTAAATAATGTTCTATCAGCATTAAATGCTACTTTAAGATGGTGAACATTTTATGAATAAAGAAAGTTTATTTCACAATGGTTTAAAGTTCTTTCTGAGTCATGTTGATTTTGTGTTTTACTTTTCCTAAGTAAAACACCTACAACATTGTTTGATACAACCAACATTCCTCTTCCTGTATTCTGAGGGCTTATGTTGTAGGATTTGTCTTGTTGGATTGGTGTATGATTTTGCGCTGTAGGGACAGGCTATTCGTTGCATTTATCAAAACATAGGGTATTAATTTTCCCAACAATTTCCCCTTTTTCGATAATGGAAAAACCCCTAAAAATGCGAGGCTGTCTTCAAGTCTTTTGTCGAATGATTTGATCTTCGAGACTTAGACTAAATTTTGAAATGCTCTCAGGAAAGTTCTAAAAGTAGAAATCCTATAGGACTAAGTGTATTAAAACTTAAATTATATTTGGCTCGTAGGCACAATCTTACAGTAAATAATCTTACTTGAATAAAACTTAATTTATGAATTGTTCAAAGAAAAGTTCTTACATCTTTAGACTTAGAAAAGTTTATACTTAGTAAATATTTCAATATGAATCATAATCAAAGCAGTAACTATAGAACACGAGCTGTAATCTTTTGAGGTAAAATAAGATTTTGATTAATGATTAGGATTACAGTGCTGTTTGGAATTGAAATAATACATCAGAGAGCATACAGGAAGGAAAATAAGTACAACTATCACAAGTTATCCCTAAAATGCTGATGCTTCTAAGACTTTGAGAACTCCTTTTCAGCATCCTCCAGAGTTTTGAAGTGGTTGAACATGGCAGATTCCTTGATGAGAGTACAAAAGTATCTCAGCAGTTCATTATTCTTCCATGCCTTCAACTCTCCAGCTGACGGTTGCTTGTCTGTAGAGAGTGGGATCTCGGTGGACTTTTGCACTATATTTTTCCACGGAAAATTAGGATCCTGGAACTCGGGGCGAGAACCAGTTACCCTGTGTATTCTTGCTCCTTGACCTAACTCAGGTTCGGCCAGTTTTCCAATGGATGCAGCAACACTGTCATCTAGTATGGCTTCCATCTCATTATCCTTCTCCATCCTCCATCTCCTTCCAGACTCACCAGCCTCTTCCCTTTTATGGTATTATCAAGCTCAGAGACTTTACCATGAATATCCCGAAGAATATCCTTCGGTTCAACCTGCTTGTCTTTAAGATCTTTCATTGAGTCCACTAGACCTGCGGCCACTGCTGTTAGGTCATCGATTTTCTAATCGTGAGCAGTGAGTCTGGATCCAATGTACTTGAGGGAGGGGATCGTCTTGGCTTCTGCAACTCTCGGTTTTCTTGCTCTTGCTTCAAAATTCTATCCTGGTGCTGTTTAAGCTGGTTGAGAGCCTGCCATAAGCCGTTTGGCATGAGGCCAAATGCTTCTTCAACATCCTACACAGCTCTTTGCAGCTTGGGGAGTTCATCCTGAGCAGTCTCGTCCATCCAGTCGAGCTTCTTGCCAACATCATATAGGGCTTTAATTACATCCTATAGGAATGTGGTTTGGCGACCGATTTGCTAAAGTTGCTCTATTCTAGATTCAGTGCGGGGAGAGTGGGGACATGAGCAATTTTGGAGTCAGATCGCTCTCCTAGCTGTTTGAGGACGACATTATGGTTTGGCTTCTGCGGTCTGTTGTTAGCTTAGAAATCATCTGATTCGGATGGTGAACCTGTAAAGACTGGAGTAGATACCTGTTCTGGAGCTAGAACCTCGACTGGCTCAGCTATTGTTGCTATATCAGAGACAGAAGGGACTAAATCCTTCTGCTTCTTTTCGATGTCTGTAGCTTGTCATACAGGAGGGACTGATTCGTCATGCTGGCTCCCGGCTTCCGTCTATTCCATAGAAGGGACTAAATCCTTCTATTAGATGCCGTGGGATTCATCTTCTACAGTCGTAGGGACTGATTCCTCCTTGGAAGGAGATGAAGGTTTAGTTGCTTGTCTGGTGAATTTTGACCACATGAAGTCCCCTGGCCCTCGGTGTCTTTGGACTTAGTAATCTCTTCCTTGCGAGCATTTTCACGGCACATCCTCATACCTGTTTGAAGGGCGTCATTATCCTCATCTGAGTAGGGATCTAAGTGATGGCTGGGACTCCAAGTCTTGTCATCAGACTATGTCTTCCCTTTCAGTCGGGCCTTTTCCTTTGCCACATAGTATGGTGTGATCATCTCATGGCAAAAGGGATCATCCCATCTGATCAGGACCTCGACATTCTGGGTGTCCTTGACTTCCAAGACAAATAGCTCATTCTCTTTCCAATCTTCCCAGTTGTACATGGAGTTATACGGGGCGACCCTATATACTTTCCATATTTTGAAGTGTTTGAAAGCTTCATCGATCTGGAGTTGGAAAACTGTCTGATTAATTATGTCGGTGGGGGAGGGACTCCAAACACTAGAGCGTTCTACTGTGCGGTTGGGATCCTCTATAGGTGTGGGAGCTTATGAAGGAAAAGGATCCCTGACAGGGTGGTCCTGTTAGGAGAAGGACTCCTTACAGGGATAGGGGCCCTGTTAGGAATGGTGGTTATCGTCTCCGAAGGGGTAGCCAATTCACCAATACCTTCCACCTTGACAAACGATTGATATTCCTTCATTGCCATCATAGGCTCAGGAACTGCTATAGGAGCAGCCATTATTTCTTCAATAGGGGTTGCGCAATGTGGGTCAGCTACTGCGGCATATGGTGTAGTAGGCGGAACTACCTCAGTGACCGCTGTAGTCACTTGAGGAGCTGTAGAAACAGCTTCCGACTTGGAAAACTTCTTTGTCTTCATCTTGTTCTTCTTCTCGACAGCTGTAGGGGAGATGCTGTCGGGTACGTATCTTTTTTGCTGACGAGCTTCTTATTGCTGTCATCATCCTTGGTCTTTGTGGAGTGATCGGTAACATCTCGAGGATCATTCGATGTTGGTAGAGAGAAGGGGTTGAGCCTATCAGCAATAATAGTCGCTTTGTTGAATACGGTGGACTTGGAACCATCTAAGAATTTTCCAGCGTGGATATTCTTGGTAGCAGGTGACTGCCGTATGCCACAGTAAGTCAAAATGTAGTTCGGAATCAAGCCAAAAAACTTCTTTGCAGAACCTGGCTTGGAAACCTCCTCCTAAAGACGTTTCAAGACCACTTGACACCAGTTAACTTTCTCCCCTGACATGATGGAGACCATCATATGGAACCTCATATTGGTACATATCTCAAAAGCCCCAGTGCGATTCTCCACAACCCTGCAACAGAAATCATGAAGATAAAGGTAGAGGAAGGTGAAGTCCTTTTTTGCCATGACAGATGGACTTGAGATCGCAGGGAGTTGCCAGTGAAAAGATTCTAGTAGGCTTCTAGCAGATCTTCAAAGCCAAAGGTTTCCAGCTCCTCCGAAGACAGTCCATCAGAGGGCAACTTGTACAATTTTTCAAGGAGCTCCCGATCGATGGAGATCTCCTTCTCCTGCACAGTGCTCACTACACCAGTAAGGGAAGAGCCCTTCTTCTCAGACGCATAAAGGAATCCATCATCTAGGAAAAAGTCTTCCATGATCTGTTCATCGTAGTTTTCTGGGTGAAGACTACCCAACTTGTACAGACCGGTTTGCTTGACGCGAGAAATGACCTGGTTCATCCCAGGCATATCTTCATCCTCAGATATTATGCGCTCTTGATGAACAGAGCAAGCGAATATATGTCTGTCAATATGATGTCCTTCTTCTTCAGAGAGAGAGAGATGAAGTTTGTGAAAAAGACATTTTGCAGAGGGAGAATAGATTGAGAGATCAAAAAATTACGTAAGCTCTATTTGAATAAGGAATGGGAACCGTCTTTGAATAAACGTACAAGATGAATTCATATATAACTGGTACATCTAATCCATCAGTTTTCGAATTTGATGCCTAGTGCCAGCTCTGACACATTTCAGCTTCCACTATTGCACGTTCAGGCGGTTTGAATTTTGAAATCATGGATTTTAAGGTATTTAAAGTCCAGATGTCGTTTCAATATTGAAAGATAAATCATTTTAAATTCACACGATGCATGTGGACTAGATACTTTTTTGAAAAGGTTTAAGTGTATAAAATTAGATACGCTTAAAATACTAACTGAAATCCTACAGTGTTTGTGCTGTATCCGTAAAAGTATAGCATTCCCCCTCAAAAGGTACATACAGAATTCAATTCTTATAGCAATTAATGGTTAATTTTGAATTCTTGGGTCCTACTATGTTCCCCATTAATTAATGCAAACTTCTTCTGTAGAAAGGTGATTATACCTTATTCTTACTACAATAAAGATATAACTCGTACTTCTAAGTGTATGATTAATTAAAGTGGACACTATATTCATGGGTCTTACAGAATTCCCCCTCAATTGATGAGTGAAATTAAAAACTTATAGGGAGTTTTAGTCGAGCTGCAGCATTCCCAATTCTTGGCAGAGCATATAGAACCTTGTGTTGCTTGGAGGCTTTGTAAAGATGTCGGCTAACTGAATATCTGTATGAATTTTCTCAATCTGAACATCTTTATTCTCCACATGATTCCTAATGAAATGATGCTTCATTTCAATGTGATTGGTCCTCGAGTGCAATACAGGATTGTGAGTGATTGCGATTGCACTCATGCTGTCGCACATGATTGGAGTTTCTCCTGCCTGAATGCCATAGTCCTGTAACTATTACTGCATCCGTAGGATCTACATACAACAAATTCCAGCAGCATAATATTCTGACTCAGCTGTAGAAAGAGAGTTGGCCAATTGTTTCTCATTGAACCATGACAAAAGTCTTGGTCCAAGGAAGTGACAAGTCCCGCTCGAAACTCTTCCTACCCAACTTACAACCTCTGAGGTCCGAGTCATTGTAGCCCACCAAATAGAATCCTCCTTCCTTAGGGTACCACAATCCTACATTGATTGTTCTTATAACATACTTCAGAAATCGTTTGGATGTGGTGAAGTGTGACTCTTTAGGTGTTACCTGATACTGAGCACACACTCCTACAATAAATTGGATATCGGGCCTGCTAGATGTGAGGTACATGAGTGAGCCTATGAGCTTCCTGTAGAGTTATTGATCAACTGGCTTTCCATCTTCGTCAGCACTTATCTGTGTGGAAGATCATGGGGGTAGATGAGGACTTATAGGTATCCATCCCGAACTTGTTGAGCAACTCCTTGCTGTATTTCTCGTAGCTGATGAATATACCTGTAGGAAGTTGTTTAACCTGCAACCTTAGGAAATATACAAGTTCTCACATCATACTCATTTCAAATTGACTCTGCAGGAAATGAGAGAACCGTTTACATAGAGCGAGGATAGTTGAACCAAATATAATATCATCGACATATATTTGTACCATGAGAAGGTCATCACCTTCTTGGATTTTGAAAAGGGTTTTGTTAACTGCACCTTTCTCAAATTCATTATTGATGAGATACATCGACAAGGTTTCATACCATGCCATGAGTGTTTGCTTAATCCCGTACATTGCTTTTCTTACCCGGTACACAAAGGTCTCCTCCTTTTGTGTTGGCAAACCCTGGAGGTTGTTCAACATATACTTCTTCGGCTAGGTCCCCATTTAGAAATACGCTATTTACATCCATTTGATATGCAATAAAGTTTTTATGAGCCATAGATGCTAGAAATATCCTAATGGCTTTTAGTCTTGCTATAGGGGCAAAAGTTTCATCACGGTCTATTCATTCTTCCTGTCTGTAACATTGGCGACTAATCTATATTTGTTTCTTATGAATAGTTCATTTCTTGTTTTGGAATACCCATTTGGTTAATATGACTGCTTGATGGGTTGGCCTAGGGACTAGGTACCACATATTATTTTTTCAGAACCATTGAGTTTTTCTTCCATATAATTGATCCAGTGAGAATTATTAAGAGCCTCATTGGTCGAAACCGGTTCAGATTGTGCTAGGAATATAACTAGATTGCACATGGAAGGTCTCCTAAGTTCGTCTTGGGATTTCCATACAGGGAATTGAGACTTTTCTGAACTGGATTTTGTCTCTTCTTATGCACAGAATATAATTCCTTGTGTACTGTGTATTTTTCTTCGGGTGGACACACCAGCATCAATATCACCAATTATTAGCTCCTGAGGGTGATCTCTTAACCACCTCATTTCGGGTTCTAGTTCAGCATCCATTGTTGTGTCCTGATGAGCTGTAGTTTCAGCTTCAGCTTCTACAGCACCACCTTCGACTACTTCTTCTGTTCTTACAGCAGCGGGATTAATATTTAGATTTACAACAGGTTCATCTGGAGTCTGTGGGATTTCCTCAATGGATAGCGTCTGGATGCCTCAGGTTAGGTCTTCTATTCTTGTAAAGTCGCAATGGGGTTCATCAAAGACTACATGGACTGACTCCTCTATTGTCAGTTCCTTTTGTTGAATATCTTAAATGCCTTGCTGACATAGGAGTATCCAACGAAAGTACCTGCATCAAAAAAATGGAAATATACAACCATTGAAGTTTTATTATTCCATACATCATATGCGGTTTGTTGTGGTGCTTGTTGATGATATAGCGGTTTTATGTATAACATATTGTATTTCTTGCTTCTCCCCATAACCACTCTGGCAACTTGCTTGCAGCTAAAATGGTTTTTGTTGCTTCCATCAGCGTCCTGTTCTTTCAATCAGAAACACCATTCTGTTGAGGAGTGTGGGCTGCTGAGTATTCATGTTTTATGTCATTGTCCGCACAGTACTGCTATAAGGTGATTTATGAATTAGTTGCCTCTATTGGAAAGAATGGATATAATACTCAGCCCTTTCTCATTATGAAGCTTTTTCAGGTGCTCCGACAGCTTTGTGGTTATCTCTTTCTTCTTGTTCAGGAATATGGTCCAAGTGATACGAATTCGCTCCGAATATGAATATGTATCGGTTGAAAAATGTATAAGTACGGAAGTATATCGTAGCGGAAGTATATTTTGTAAATATGATAAATCGAACGTATGAATATGGATGTGATATCGGATGTAGTAACAAAATCGACCAAGAAGGTTCGACCGAACAAGAACAAAGATTTATCGAATTAGACCTATAATTTGATAAGATGATTTCTTCTCAAAACCTATTGAGAATCGATCGGATTAATACTCGAAAATGCGTCAAATAATAATCAAGGTTTTGATGAAACTCATTCAAAAAGGGTGTAATACAAAGTGTATTATCTTCTTCAACATTCAATGCCTATTACAAGAATCACCAACACTACTTATAGGATGGTAGTCTCCTACATCAACTAAAGAAAACAAGAAAAGGATTACATGATCTTTGAAAAACAAAACAAATCAAGATAAAAAATAAAGGGGAACACAAAATCAAAATAAATTACACAATAGGGGAACACAATCTTGCGAAAGGGTAAAGAAAGGAAAGGAAGACAAACAAGACACACAAAGTGTATAAAAAAAAGGCTGGCGACTGGACACGGGCCGTGTCGATTAACACGGCCGCAGCGGCATGTGCGGGTGAATCTTGGTCGAGCAGGACTCGACCGTGTCGTAAGGTCACTTATGTCGATTCTTACCTCGTCTTCTTCATTTGTATTAGTCAATCCCATATCATCTCCTCCCCCTTTAAAGGGAATTGTCCTCAATTCCGAAATTCCGTCATCATCAAGGTAAGGCGAAAGATCCCCAACATAAAAGGTTGCATGAACCCCATAATCTCCCGGAAGTTCTAACTTGTATGCATTGTCGTTCACCTTCTCAACTATTTTAAATGGTCCCTCCGCTCGTGGCATTAACTTGTTCTTACGCTTACTCAGAAATCGCTCTTTTCTCAAATGCACCCAAACCAAATCACCAACTTCGAATAATCTCGGCTTTCTTTGCTTGTTCGACTTTCTTTTGTAAGTCTCATTAATCTCCTTGATTCGATTACGTACTTGCTCATGTAATTTCATCATTGACTTTAGCTTCGACTCCGTATCCTTATACACCAATTCGTTACTCGGCAATGGAATTAGATCTAACGGCATGTAAGGATTCAGCCCGTAAACTACTTCAAACGGAGAGTGTGCCGTGGCATGAGTAGGAGAACGATTATAAGCAAACTCCACATATGCAAGCTTAAAATCCCAATCATTTTGTGTCTTGCTCACAAGACCGCGTAATAAAGTGCCCAAAGTTCGATTGGTCACCTCGGTTTGGCCGTCTGTTTGTGGATGATGTGACATGCTAAATATAAGCTTGATTCCCACTTTTCTCCACAAGGTGTTCAAAAAATAGCTAAGGAATTTTGTGTCCCGATCCGAAACAATTGTCTTCGGGACCCCATACAATCGTACGATCTCTCGGAAATACAAATAGGCAACGTTACTCGCGTCGTCCGTCTTGTGACAAGCCAAAAAGTGAGCCATCTTCGAAAATCGATCTATAACAACCATAATAACATCCCTCCCTCATTGAGTACGAGGTGAAGCAACAATGAAATCCATCGAGACATCTTCCCATGGCCTTTCCGGAATCGGTAAAGGCATGTATACTCCCAGCTTGAATGAACTCTTTGCAATATGGCACGTCACACACTTACTAATTATGTCATTCACATCTCCTTGCATCTTCGGCCAATAAAAATGTTCCTTAAGTACCTCTAATGTCTTAGCCGAACCAAAATGGCCAGCCAAGCCTCCACCGTGGGGCTCCCGAACCAACAATTCCCGAACCGCATGTTTGGGCAAGCAAAGATGATTTCCTTTGAAGAGGAAGCCTTCTTGTATCGTAAATTCTCCAAACGGGCCAGATTTGCAACGAGTGAAAGTCTCACCAAAATCCGCATCACCATCATAATATTCCTTCAATGTCTCTAACCCAAGCAAACGAACATCAAGAGTAGAGAGCAAGGCATACCGTCTAGACAACGCATCCGCCACAGTGTTGCTCTTGCCATCCTTATACTTCGAAGAAAAGTGGAACGATTGCAAGAACTCCACCCACTTAGCATGTCTCGAACTCAACTTCTATTGCCCATTAATATATTTCAAAGATTCATGATCCGAATGTAGAATAAAGTGTTTCGGCCGAAGGTAATGACTCCAATGATCAAGAGCTCTCACAATGGCATAGAACTTCTTGTCATAAGTACAATAGTTGAGTCGAGCCCCACCTAATTTCTCTGAGAAGTATGCAATCGGTTGTCTCCCTTGGACGAGAACCGCCCCAATACCCACTCCACTCGCGTCACATTCTACCTCGAATGGTTGTGAAAAACCGGGTAACGCCAAGATAGGCGCCTCACACATTTTTGTTTTCAACTTTTCAAACATCCCTTGGGCAGCCCCGCTCCACACAAACGGTCCTTTTTTCAAGCATTCTGTTATCGGGCTTGAAATGGTGCTAAAGTCTCAGATGAACCTCCGATAGAATGAAGCAAGTCCGTGGAAGGATCGGACTTACGTGATGGTTTTAGGAGTAGGCCAAGATTTAATCGCATCGGTCTTGGTTTGATCAACCGACACTCCTTCCTCAGAAACGATGTAGCCAAGAGAAGCTACACTCTCGCCTAGAAACGAGCACTTCTCCTTCTTACCATAAAGCTTTTGATCCCTAAGTATCTCGAAGATTTACCTCAAGTGCCCGGTATGTTCTTGCAACGATCGACTATAAATCAAGATGTCATCTAAGTATGCGATGACAAACTTTCCCAAAAACGGTTTAATACCTCATTCATTAATTGCATGAAAGTACTTGGCGCATTTGTAAGGACAAAGGGTATGACGAGCCACTCGTACAATCCATGTTTTGTTTTAAAAGCCGTCTTCCATTCATCACCTTCTCGCATGCGAATTTGATGGGTAGCCGCTCCTCAAATCAACCTTCGAAAAAACCACCGAACCATGCAATTCATCCAACATATCATCAAGTCTCGGAATTGTGAATCGATACTTGATGGTTATGTTATTCACGGCTCTACTATCTATACACATTCGCCATGATCCATCTTTCTTCGGGACGAGCAAAACCGGAACCGCACAAGGACTCAAACTTTCCCGAACGTACCGGCGGTTTATTAGCTCCTCGATTTGTTTTTGTGACCCCTTCGTCTCCTAGGGGTTACATCGATAGGTGGCTTTGTTAGGGAGTGATGCACCCGGTATAAGATCGACTTGGTGTTCAATCCCACGTAAGGGCGGTGACACGTTCTTAGTGTAACTATCGCAAGTGCACGATATCGTATCAAGTAGTAATGTGGACTTTTTGAGTCCGGTTAATCGATCCCACGAGGAAGTTTGGTTATAATTTGAATTATACACTATTAGTCTATTTTTATAGATACTAAGATGAGTGAAACACACAATTAAAGAGTTTGGTTTAATAGTTGCAAAGTAAATGCAATAATAGTTCTAATATTTTAAGGAAATAAAAAGATTGCAATAATAATAGATTGATTAACGATAAAATGAAATAGTTGGGATTACAAACTTAGTTCGTCATTAGTTATAAAAGATGTATAGGAGATCATAATATGAATTTACTTATTATGTTGTGTAGATTCGATTTTCCTTAAAAAGACGGTTTCTCTTTCGAACTATAAACCGCCCCTTACATATTGAATCAATCCACTATATTTTTATGTTGATTGGCTTCAATACATAGCATTAGGATTTATGAAAATACCTCAAAGAATCATCTAAGGTCTAGAGGTATATTTCTATCCCCTAGAACAACTTAGAGTGAAAATCATTTGATCTAATCAAACATATTTTCTTTCGAAACATATGAAGACCATAAATATCGTCATTTATTGGCCAAATAAATAAAGATTGTTAAAACAATGAAAATCACACACAATAATAAGTAATTCACAATAGATCTTTATACAAACATAAATAACATAACTAACCTTGTTTATAATCCTAACTAAAGGTAACTTACCCCATGAAGGGTTTAATATACATAATACAAGCTTTGGTGGTCATTATTAGTTGAATCAAGAGAAAGAATTGATCCTAACTCCCTTAGTAGATAAAGGAGAAAGAAACAATAAACTCTCTGAACAACATATGCTATACCACACTCACACAAATCACTCAAGAACACAAGTGTGTTCTTCACTCAAAAAGAAAAGTTTACAAAAAGTGAAAAATTATAAGATGAATGATGAATGATGAAGGATCTAAGGGGTCTATTTATACACCTAAAGTCATCTAATAGCTCCAAAACTCCAGCATTATTACAATAGATCGGATAAATGCCAGCCATCCCCTCAATAATACACAAAAAGTATAAAAAATTAGATAAATCTTAACAATCTGTCAAGAGTTACGGCCGTAACATTAAGGAGTTACGGTCAGAATTTGATGACTTACGGCCGTAACATTCGTAGTTATGGCCGTAACGGCTTCGCCAATTTGCTCACCGGTTGCTTTGAGAGTTACGTTTTCAGCGAGAATTTCTCGACTTTACGTTTTTGCCCCAAATCTTCTTCGGATGATAACTTTTGATATGTAACTCGATTTTGAATCCTAAAGATCGATTTAATTCGTCTCGGAAAGCCCTACAACATGAATATATCAAAATTCAACAAAGAGAATATTTAATAAACATGTTATTTCTTGAGTAAATCAGTTATTTAATCCGATTAAGACTAGATTTACATCATCATCCGATAAAAATAAAATTATTAAAAACTAATTAATTAAAAGCAAAAAACAAGTAGACTAGCTCAATTATGGGTGAATTTTATCGATACAAACCATGGATAAGTGTATAAAACTGACACTTATCACACCCCAAAACTTGAATTCTTGCTAGTCCCGAGCAAGACTCTATATTATTCACGCTCAAAAATAAAAATAAAAATAAGACAAAATTAAGAAAAATAATACACACACAAATTAAGAAAAATAATTATATAAAAAGAGAAAAGGAGATCAAAATGCCATTAATACACAACAACCAACTTATACAGTAGGTATAAATGAATCAAGATTCAAAATAAATCTACAAATGATTTTGAAGTTAAAACACGGTTTTAGTATTGTAATTCCAAAATGTAAGGTTTTCCCCCCCAAAAGGTTGATTATTTCTTTCCCACTCGTGATGCACACGACTCCCTTTAATGGTTGCTCTCGATCACTCGTTTATTTTTCGACTCAATATGAAGAAGAATTTTATTGGCGTCATCAAATATTGTGATTTTTTTACGAAATTGAGTGTATTGAAATTCAGCCGCTAATTAATTCAAATCTGCTCATAAAACTACATCCCTTTTAGTGATAGCTTTCACACCGTTATTTGCTAACGTGTAGCTCTTTTCACCAACACAATTTCTATCTTTTTTTTTAAAAAAAGGTGATACCTTTCACACTGTTATTTGCTAACGTGTAGCTCTTTTCACCAATTTTTCTGTGAGACAGCAGCTACGCACCAACAATGATTAGTCCTTTATTTTTTGCAAAATTTTAGAATCCCCAAAATTAGGCAGCTGTTGCTGCTCAACACTTCTCTTTTTTGTCATTTTTTTTAGGTGATAGCTTTCACACCGTTATTTGCTAACGTGTAGCTCTTTCCACCAATGACTCCTATTTTTTTTTTTTTTGTGAATAGAATTTTTGCAGAAAATCATTTCTTAGTTTAAGCATGAAAAATCAAAAACTCCACAAATTAAGTAAATTTCAGTTCTATTTTTCATCAACCGACTGATTCTTCTTTTCTCAAGGTAACGAATGACTCGATTTTATATGATAACTACAAGGCTTGGAAAGAGAGATTAAGGCTCAAAAATTTTGGAATATACAATTTTTTTTTACCGGTTAAAACGATTTTAGAAGCTTGTATATAGCTAATTTATTGGTGTTATGGTCAGATCTAGAAATCTCACAAATCAAAATACTATATATATATATAATAAAAAAAATAAGGCAAATAACCAAAATAATCAAAACACACCAAAATTCCAACACACCAAAATAATTAAACAAACCACCCCCAAACTTGAAAATAAAACTGTCCTCAGTTAAAAAAATAAAAAAAATAAAATAAAATAAAAAGCAATGCAGAAAAGCAGAATACTCCCTGTTAAGAAAGTTGATGTTTGAGCTAACGCCTTTTAGAATCTGCAAGAGAATAAATATACGAGACACACAACAAAATAAAATATACTCGTAAGTATAACACAATTTTTAAGATGCGCATCAAGAAAGTCCGAAGAGTCGCCTTACGCTGCCATCAATGGTTTTATAAAAAATATAAAAAAACACAATAAAAATTACAGCAATAAAATAACAATACATAAATCGCGAATAGATGCGCGTCAAGAGATCAAGAAGAAACTCCTTAAGCTGCCACCATTTAACACGATTATTATACACGACAGAAAGTAAAAGTACAAGAGGTCCGATATGGGTTTATCAAAGGGAGAGGAATGAATCCACTTTTCGTTTTCTCACGGTAAAATCTTCCATCCTGACAATTTTAGCTAGAGCTAGATCTGGTTGAGGAACAAATTCATTGAGTTTTTTGATTAGTTCTTCTGGTGTTGTTGCAACGACTATGATTCGTTTAGCATGCTCGGAAATAAAACCTTCTTCAGTAGAGTAGTCGATGAAAGATAGTAAACCATCAAAGAAACCATTGACATTAAGCAGACCTATTGGTTTTTGATGAACATTTAGCTGGGCTCTGGTAACCACATGAAAAAGTTCCTCAAGGGTGCCAAAACCACCGGGAAGGGTGATAAAGGTGCCAGAGTTATTTATCATGTGAGTTATGCGATCTTGCATATTTACAGATCTAAACTCATCTCCAATAGTTGACCCGGTGATTTTACTTTCAGCCAGAGGTTTTGGAATTATTCCCAACACTCTTACTCCTTCCATATAGGCAGAAGCAGCAGCTCGTCCCATTAATCCTAGACTTCCTCCACCGTAAACTACATGAATGCATTTTTCTCCTAAGGTACGACCCAAGTTGTGGGCTGCTTCAGTAAAGCATGCCTCTTTTCCATAACTAGCTCCACCAAAAATGCAGACTGTGCTAAATTTTTTTGTTGAAGATGATGACTCCAGTTTTGAAAAGAAAATTATTTGAGAGAAAAAGAAGAAAAGTACAAGTTTGAGGGATGAATAAAAGAAACAAGCTCAAAGTTTATTTACCGAAGAAAAAGAAGGTAAAAATTGTTTAACAAGTTTGTGATTGCGTTGATTGCGCTTCAACTACTCAATAGAATAATGAAAGCATTTATTGAGTATCACATTTTTTATTCAGAAAATCTCACCACACGACAAAAATAAAAGATACTTACGTGTATGTACAGTAGTTGTGATTGTGGCTCACATCTTCCTCTGATTTTACGTTCAGAAACGGCCTAAACGCCTTCTATGAGTCGGGGAGAAGCTTCCCATCCAATTTTCTTACAAATTGGCAACAGGGTCTTTTAATGTCAGATTCCCAAGACGTTGTTCATATTCTGGTTTGAATTTATTCCACAAACATCGAATTCCGTAATGTACGAGTCCACTAGGATGCGTGTCAAGAGAAATTTCGATATTATCTAAATTCTCTTTATTCAGACCATCCTTAATGAACTGAATTTTATCTTCTCTATTTGTAGAAGGAATTCCTAAAGATCGACATTTTAAATTACAGTTCCATCTAGCACATTTATAACAAACGGCTATCATCTTTGCTCGTCGTTTCTTGGCATATGAACTTTTTCCTAGCCCTAGTAAAAATCTAGTCGGTATTTCTGTGAATTCACCCTCTATTCTTACTTTGGCTTCAATAATGAATCTTATGTCAAAAGGTATGCTTTTATTCATAAGCAACCTCATCCTTTCTAGTCTCGTCTTATAAATCTTTAAAATGATATTTTTGCTTAGAAGGGGAAATCTTTTTTCGATTTTATCCAAAATGAAAATAATTGAAGAAACTATCTACAAATATCAGTTATTGTGGGAAACTGAAAATTCCGACTTTAATAGTCACGGAGTACCGTTATCCGCCACTTGACCGGACAAACACAGTTGAGTACTAAGTTACAACGTCGAGAAATTTGTACCTATAAAAATAGTTTACAATGTAAGATTTCAAATATAACTTATACCTCCCCGGCAACGGCGCCAAAAACTTGATACGTTCTTAGTGTAACTATCGCAAGTGCACGATATCGTATCAAGTAGTAAAGTGGACTTTTTGAGTCCGGTTTATCGATCCCACGAGGAAGTTTGGTTATAATTTGAATTATACACTATTAATCTATTTTTATAGATACTAAGATGAGTGAAACACACAATTAAAGAGTTTGGTTTAATAGTTGCAAAGTAAATGCAATAATAGTTCTAATATTTTAAGGAAATAAAAAGATTGCAATAATAATAGATTGATTAACGATAAAATAAAATAGTTGGGATTACAAACTTAGTTCGTCATTAGTTATAAAAGATGTATAGGAGATCATAAGATGAATTTACTTATTATGTTGTGTGTTGTATCGAGATTTATTCGACTCGACAGGCGATCGACTGCAAGGCCGAGCGACCGAGTCAACACCAATCAAACTATGGCTAACTCGCCTAATCGAAGATACCAGCCCACCATCGAGTACCTAGCGATCGACTCCCAAGGCGATCGCCCTTTGGCATCTGGCGATCGTCTCTAGTGCCCGGCTAAGGACAACCGACCTACGGCCCGAACAGAGTCGATCGCCCGACAAAGTCATCGAAGACTGGATCTCGGAACAGCACCCACGTGCAGATCCACAAAAGGCACTGACAGATAAGACCTTTGACCCCAGCCTGTCACCTACCTCACCTACTGACAGGTCCGCCGAAAGTTACGAAGTGGGACCGCCCGTGGCCGACTCGTAACGCGTGCAGCTCCCATCGATCAGACAATTGCCGCCAAAGCAGCCGCGGACTTTAAGGGAACAAGCCCATGTGCTAAAAGACGATCGCCCGCTTATTATAATACAGCAAAGGCGATCGCCCGGCATATCCAAGTCCTATAAATAGAGAACCTCCTCCTACTGGAAAAAGGTTCCCAATTCGTTCACTGATATTCCGAATCCATTCACAGAAATACAGAAGAACATACATACCATCAAGCTCCCAGCTTTCTCTCTGGAATCTATCTCAAGATTTCTCTCTCAGAACCTCTCATCCAGAAGACGATCGGCAGAGGCAAGAAGTCTCCACAATGCAGATTCCAAGAGATTCATAAGCCCAGGAGCTCAAGCATACAGCTAATACACGCCGTGAGAGACTGTCGATCTCTCACCGCCGTCACTGTTCATCTCTGTTAGAACTCACAGAGCATCATATCTGGTTCTTCCGGCAATCTACACGCTCACTAGCTAAGATAACAAGAATCTTTACTCTCATTGTAATTGTATTCTTACATTAGTACTTGTATCCCCGAATATTAGTATTAATAATATCTCGCGAGAGCATTCAAGCCCGGGACTAACAACCCCGACAATTCTTGTGTTATTTACTTTTCCCACGGAAGTGTTCTTGCATTTGTTTGCTATCCATCCATTCCAGCAATATCTATCTCCGGATAATATTTTGGGTAGCAACAATTGGCGCTAGAAGGAGGGCATGCATACCTTCATTTTTCATTCCTACCGTCCCGAAGAACACTCACTGTTCTCGGGACATATACTTGAAGTGACACTCACTGCGCTTCAAAGAAAACCTTCAGAATCATGACATCCACCGGTACATCGAAGAGAGCCACTCTCCGAACCGCCGGACACCATATCCCGGCTCAATCCGAACCCCAGCCGACGACCGGGGGAAGCCGCGGCAACGCGAGACTCTCGATCCCGCACCTGAAAGATGGCCCCAACCTCTCACTCGACCAGTTCCAAACCGAGGAACAAATCGAGGAGGCTATGGCCATCCTAGAGGAGCGACGGAGAGCATGCGCGTCGCCCACAATAACTCCCTCGATCATCCGCCGCATGGGAAAACGGAAATTCAACGGGCTACTCTGCGAGCGATCGTCAGAAAGTCCCACTTCACGAGAAAAGGCTCTCGCACGACCGGATGGGTCCGTATTCAATCGCTTGGGGCGCGACCTATCCTGGCGACCGGGGCATTCTGGTCCCAACCACAAAAAGACAGAATCTGAATCCGTCACCAGGAGTTCAGCCTACCAAACTCGCAGCCGAACGCAGGTCAGCCGTCTGACTCCCGCTCCAATCGCCATGGGATCAGTACTCGATCGCCTCGGCTCCCGCTCCGAGCGCCGAGCCGTGAGCAGCCAGGCCACGGCGATGGCTGCTATGCAACGCCAGCTCGACGAGATGAAAGCACTCTTGGACACTGGGGCAAGCGCCAGCAGAAAGATCACCGGGCCGACCAAACCACTCGCGGTCCACATCGAGCTCGCCTCCGTACAACCAAGGATCGCTCCTCCCAAAACATCTCTGTATGAAGGGAGATCGGACCCCGAAACCCACCTGAGTAAATTCCGAATCTACATGACTGGGTGTGGGGCATCAGATGCAACCAATTGCCGAATCTTCCCGTTAACATTGGGCGAGCTGGCCCATAGGTGGTACGCCTCACTACCACCATGATCGATCATCTCCTTTGAGAAACTGGCGAATGACTTCACGTCATACTTCGCCACCAAGGTCGCCAGACCAGAAGGCCCCCACCGCGTGATGAAAATCAGGCAGGGGGAGGATGAAACTGACGCAGACTACATCGACCCAGTAGACGAAATTATCCTCACCGGCGAACCCGTCAGTGACGAGCTCGCTCTCTATTCGGTCATGGGGGGATTCTATGGCCATTCACCCATGTTTAGACATCTTACCAAGGATATCCCCCCAACCTATGCGATCTTCCGCGCTAAGGCTGCCGACTTTCTGGCCAAGCAAAGGCTACTCACCCTCCACCTAGGCGAGAAAACGCCACCTCCTATCCGAAAGATGGCGATTGCCAAGACAAAAAAGAAGATCGCCAAAACAAAGAAGGCGATCGCCAAGCCACCCGGAGATCTCAAGGCCTTCGAGGATATGGAAGCCCATCTCCTCCATACGTTCAACCGAACTCCGACCCACATTTTCTATGCCATCAAGGGGCACGAACCGCTAAACAAGCCAAAGGCGATAAGGGACCACGGTCACCTGGACAACAACCAATATTGTGCCTACCATAAGAGTCCCGGCCACAGCACCAAACAATGCCGCGACCTCCTCAAACAGCTCTGGAGATTGTTCGAGGAGGGCAAGTTGGACAGCTTATTGGTTTAGCCAAAGCCCCTACCAATCTCTATACACGATCGTCCGAGTCGATCACAAACAGGTTGGGAAGCTTATACGAGCCGACCCCCAGATCAACCTCGGCGACTGTCTCTACATGCTTCAATCAAGAGAAGGGAACCTCGGAAGTCTCTCCCCGATCTCCCTCCTCATTTAAGAAACTGGAGGACTCGCTTGCCATCTACAGTTCACCATCTAACGTGATGGACTAAGGTACGAGATCGCCTCCTCCGCACAACGTACACCATCGAGGGTCGGCATCTACATGACGATCCGAGGTAGAAGAGTGCAGCCATGGTCCTGGTGGTTGATGGAACCGACTGCTTAGGCCATGCAAGGTCCCTCTGGGCCACGATCGCCCGCCCTTCGTTTAGATACGAGGCTGGCGTAGTCTGAGGGCCCTCCAAAACTAATCAGTGGACACGATCGCCCGCTCTCAAAGGTTCATCATTTAACGTGGTGAACCCGGACAATGCGACGCGTCACTACCCCCGTCTCAACATACACCGTCGAGGGTCTCCATCGTCATGGCGACCCGAGGTGGAAGCAGAGCTAACAAGCCGCGGACGTGGAGTTGAATCATCCGACGCTGCCCCGCGCAAGGACTCCTCCAGACCAAGACCACACGCCCTTCGTTTAAATACGAGGCTAGGCGCAGCCTAACGGAGGACCCTCACAATAAAATGAGTCACGAGACAGACAACATCACTCGCGCACTAGACATGGTCATGGAGTCGGTCCATCGAATTCCGCGACTATGCACGATTCCTCAAGATGGACGACCGTCCTCGAGGAGGCAGAGTTGAAGACCGCTCACTCAACGAATTATTATCATCCCCTTACTTTCACTAAGTGAATAAAAACAAGGGGGAAGAGTGCGGACTACCTATACGACGATCGTCCCTATTCAACCGCATACGGAGATCACCATTTTTCAGATGTTGTGCAGTGATCGAATTTGTTGTAAAAGTTATCTATATGAGTTTATCAATTCACTTAGACCTACACTTGCAACGATCTCTCCTCACACATTTGTACAAAGTCAAACAAAGACTCAAAAATAGCAATCATTCAAGTGATAAATCGGAGAATCAAACATTCATTTCATTGCTTGAAGTTTCATAAGTACATACAAGGTAATCCGAAGGCCTAAGTACTGCAAAAGGAAAGCTACAATACTACGAGACAAAAAGCTAAATGCCATATAATAGGCAAACTCACTGACAAACTCCAAGTTAAGGAAGGGATTAGCCTTGGTCGCCTCTACCTCCCCTTTCAGCTCCGCCATCGCCTGTTGCGATCCTTGGAGCTCGGCCTCCCTCGCAGCTATCTTCTCCTTCGACTCCGCCAGCTCGCTAGTCAGCCGAGCGACGGTCACCTTCAGTCGATCGGCTTCCGTCTCAGTGGCCTTCTGCGAACGTACGGCATTTGTCATTCGGTCCCGGAATCGGTTAACCGCCAACCGAGACATCTCGGCATCCTTCCTCGCCAGCTCAAGCTCTTGGCTCGCCCGTCTAGCTGTCTCCAAAGAGTCCTTCTCCATTGCCACAATTTTGTCGGCGAACTCGGCGTTCTCTTTCCGAGCCGCCTCGATATCTGCCTGCAGGCGAATAGTGAAAGGATGCCCCTAAAACTCCTGCGCAGCCTGGACAGCCATGGTCGCCGTCTGGAGAGAAAGGGCGAGAACAGCCTGCATTGTACTCCCCGATCGCTGACGAGTGATCGCATCTAGATCGGTCGTCCAGGCCTTCGGTAGAGCAGATACGGCCCGATTGACGTATTGCGGGATGTCACAGGACTGGCGAGGAGATCGGCTCACTAAGAAATCCAACACCATCGGCGGGCAAGATGGATCTGTGCGACGGATCCTGCATCAACACAAAAAGTTAACACAACTCCTACGCAAATGACAAGTTTCAACTAAGCAAGCAAAATCTACCTCTCAGCTCTCTCAGGATCGCGACCGAAGTATGGCTTCCCGCGAGGGGTCTCAGCTTCGGCGATCGCCATCTCCCATAGGAAAGCCGCGGAGGGAGCAGGCTCATCTCCGGAGGAACAGCGGTGATCGGAGGAGCGGCGATCGGCACCTCACTGGCAGGGGCAGAAACTGGAGTTTCTCCCGACCTCTGCCATTTGCGATTCATCCGAAGCCCCTCCTCCCGGACTTCCTCCTCGGCCACGATCGGCTCCACGCGAGGCTCCGCCTCCGGGATAATAGGTAACGCCACAGGAGGAGCCCGCGATGACTTCGTCTGGCGAAGATGACCCAAAACTCCGGGGTTCGACATGGCAATCTCCGGTGGGGGCTCCACAAAGCGAGGAAAGCGAACCTCTGCAATAAGAACAGTCAAGCCACAGTTAGTCATATTCCTCCAAAAGGACGATCGCCCAGCAAATGGAGATCGTAGAAATTCGTACCTGAGACCGAGAGATGTCTCGAAAAACGGAGTACGCGAGCGGACAACCGACGACTCTCTTTGTTGATCCGGTTAGCGTCCAATTCGTCATCCGGCAAGCTTTGTATCCGCTCCCAGACGACCAGGAAGTCAAAAGGCAGCTCCTCGATCGCCGGAATATGAAAACCTGCAAAAGCAATTTCAAATTAGATCAGTTCAGAACATATCCGAACTAAGGGAGAGTCTGAACCCTTACCGGGATGTCTCTGCCGAAAACCAGTGGGAATCTCCAGCTCGCCAGTGGGATTGTCGCACGCCGAGGCTTTCCAGGCACCAGCGACCCAGAACCACTTCGTCAGATCGCTCTGCGCCTTGTTCGGGACCCCAAGGATCACCCGACCGGATCGGCCTTGTATATGATAGCCTCCGACCGACCCTTTCTGAACCGTCAGCTTGAACAGGTGGTTCATCTCCGACGGCGAAGGAAGGCGGTACAGTCGGTGACCGCCGAACAAGGTGAGGGTGCATATTATCTGGAGCCAAGCATTTGGCGTCAGCTGGAGAGGTGCCACGTTCCAGGCAGCCAACAGATGGGAGACAGCGAACGACAAGGGAAATCGCAACCCTGCCTCCATGATTGCTTCGTTCACAGTGACCATCCCCTCTGGAGGCTGATCGGCTCTCTCATTCTCGTCCGGCACAAAGAGATCCACATCTTAAGGGATATGAAACCTCGTCCTCCAGACGACCAGATCCTTCCTGGTCGCCGAACTCTTGATTTGGCCAAGCGACCATAGAGATCGCTGAGCAGCCCGAAATAGCGATCGCTTGGGAGGTTGATAAGGGTGAGAGATCGAATACTCCCGGAAATCAAATCTTGGAGACGGACAGGCCAACCCCTCCATAATCTCAGCAAATGCCTCATAAGCCCGGCCAAAGGCACTGTGCCGCTCCCAGTAGGCCCTGACCGCAAGATCTCTCTCCATCTGCGAGCGCCTATGTTCGACGGCCGCCTCCTTAGCCACGTCGGCCTCGTTGAACAGCGCCTCCACCTCTGCAGGGTCAATTCCGGCCCGAATAGCCTCAGCGGCCATCTCCAGATGGAATTCAGCGGTGGATCCTCCCCGAACATCAGAAGTCCCAGCGGCGGAGGAAGTGCCCACTCCGTGTGGAGAAAAGGAATGTTCGTCTTACCCTAAGATGAAATCGACCGACGATCGGCAATAAGATCTTCAGAAAAATCTTCAGCAAGTCCTTCTTTCTCGAGTAAATGCGCATGAGAATGAAGACTGCAACACTACGCCCTTTTATAGGAGATGACAGGGACTCGTTTGCAATAAGGGAGAATCTCAGGGGTCGGATCTCAAACGTCGCAATTAAGACTCCCTTGAAACCCGTGTACGCGTCTTTTCAAGGACGCGTCAGTCGAGGAGTCATAAATGACCGTCGGTCTACCCCAACAGGAACCCGACATGTGTCCCAGAGACTATTCCGCATCCGCTGCCATTTCCCGCTCATTTCAGCGACCTACCAGGTCGTCCAAAATCAGAATCAATCAGCTCAAATACGATCGCTAGTTCAGTGAAACGTAGAGTCGCTCGTCGAAATTCAGCGATCGCTAGCAGAACCACCTCACCCCACGTTTCCAACATAGGAGCGAGCTGGGGGGCAATTGTTGTATCGAGATTTATTCGACTCGACAGGCGATCGACTGCAAGGCCGAGCGACCGAGTCAACACCAATCAAACTATGGCTAACTCGCCTAATCGAAGATACCAGCCCACCATCGAGTACCCAGCGATCGACTCCCAAGGCGATCGCCCTTTGGCATCTGGCGATCGACTCTAGTGCCCGGCTAAGGACAACCGACCTACGCCCCGAACAGAGTCGATCGCTCGGCAAAGTCATCGAAGACTGGATGTCGGAACAGATCCCATGTGCAGATCCACAAAAGGCGCTGACAGATAAGACCTTTGACCCCAGCCTGTCACCTACCTCACCTACTGACAGGTCCGCTGAAAGTTACGAAGTGGGACCGCCCGTGACAGCGACTCAGGACGCGTGCAGGCTCCCCATTGGACCGTACAGCTGGCTGCCAGCAGCAGCCGCGGACTTTAAGGGAACAAGCCCATGTGCTAAAAGACGATCGCCCGCTTATTATAATACAGCAAAGGCGATCGCCCGGCATATCCAAGTCCTATAAATAGAGAACCTCCTCCTACTGGAAAAAGGTTCCCAATTCGTTCACTGATATTCCGAATTCATTCACAGAAATATAGAAGAACCTACATACCATCAAGCTCCCAGCTTTCTCTCCGGAATCTACCTCAGGATTTCTCTCTCAGAACCACTCATCCAGAAGACGATCGGCATAGGCAAGAAGTCTCCACAATGCAGATTCCAAGAGATTCATAAGCCCAGGAGCTCAAGCATATAGCTAATACACGCCATGAGAGACTATCGATCTCTCACCGCCGTCACTGTTCATCTCCGTTGTTACAAGAACTCACAGAGCATCATATCTGGTTCTTCCGGCAATCTACACGCTCACTAGCTAAGATAACAAGAATCTTTACTCTCATTGCAATTGTATTCTTACATTAGTACTTGTATCCCCGAATATTAGTATTAATAATATCTCGCGAGAGCATTCAAGCCCGGGACTAACAACCCCGGCAATTCTTGTGTTATTTACTTTTCCCACGGAAGTGTTCTCGCATTTGTTTGCTATCCATCCATTCCAGCAATATCTATCTCCGGATAATATTTTGGGTAGCAACATTGTGTAGATTCGATTTTCCTTAAAAAGACGGTTTCTCTTTCGAACTATAAACCGCCCCTTACATATTGAATCAATCCACTATATTTTTATGTTGATTGGCTTCAATACATAGCATTAGGATTTATGAAAATAACTCAGAGAATCATCTAAGGTCTAGAGGTATATTTCTATCCCCTAGAACAACTTAGAGTGAAGATCATTTGATCTAATCAAACATATTTTCTTTCGAAACATATGAAGACCATAAATATCGTCATTTATTGGCCAAATAAATAAAGATTGTTAAAACAATGAAAATCAAACTTAATAATAAGTAATTCACAATAGATCTTTATAAAAACATAAATAACATGACTAACCTTGTTTATAATCCCAACTAAAGGTAACTTAGCTCATGAAGAGTTTAATATACATAATACAAGCTTTGGTGGTCATTATTAGTTGAATCAAGAGAAAGAATTGATCTTAACTCCCTTAGTAGATAAAGTAGAAAGAAGCAATAAACTCTCTGAACAACATATGCTATACCACACTCACACAAATCACTCAAGAACACAAGTGTGTTCTTCACTCAAAAGAAAAGTTTACAAAAAGTGAAAAATTATAAGATGAATGATGAATGATGAAGGATCTAAGGGGTCTATTTATACACCTAAAGTCATCTAATAGCTCCAAAACTCCAGCATTATTACAATAGATCGGATCAATTCCAGCCATCCCCTCAATAATACACAAAAAGTATAAAAAATTAGACAAATCTTAACAATCTGTCAAGAGTTACGGCCGTAACATTAAGGAGTTACGGCCGTAACTTGGATGACTTACGGCCGTAACATTCTGTAGTTATGGCCGTAACTTGGCTTCGTCAATTTGCTCACTGGTTGCTTTGAGAGTTACGTTTTCAGCCCAGAATTTCTCAGACTTTATGTTTTTGCCCCAAATCTTCTTCGGATGATAACTTTTGATATATAACTCTGATTTTGAATCCGGAAAGACTGCCGAATTCGTCTCGGAAAGACCTACAACATGAATATATCAAAATTCAACAAATAGAATATTTAATAAACATGTTATTTCTTGAGTAAATCAGTTATTTAATCCGATTAAGACTAGATTTACATCATCATCCGATAAAAATAAAATTATTAAAAACTAATTAATTAAAAGCAAAAAACAAGTAGACTAGCTCAATTATGGGTGAATTGTATCGATACAAACCATGGATAAGTGTATAAAACTGACACTTATCAGGCGGCAAACCCGGCAAGTCTTCCGGAAAAACATCCGCAAATTCACGTAACAAGGTATTAATCTCCCAATTGTCTTGCACAACCATGTCAATGTCTCGTGTTTCTTTAATCATCAACAAATACACATGATCGCCATCATCAATAGCATGCTTCACCTCTTTCTCACTAGAAAACATAGTAAATTTCGGCTTTTCCACCCGGCTAAAACTCATCAAACGAATAACATGAGGTGACATTGGTTTAAGCAAAATCTTATTGCCTTTATCCTGTAATTCATATTCGTTACTTCTTCCTCGATGTAAAACATCTCTATCGAATAGCCATGGTCGTCCCAAGATTATATGGCATGCATCCATTGGGAGTACACCACATAATACGTTGTCACCGTATGAACCCATAGTTAACCGACTCGTACTTGTTTCGAAACATTCACTTTACTCCCATCATCGAGCCAATGTAACGCGTATGGTTTTGGATGAGTAGTAGTGATGAGTCCGAGATTCGTCACAATCTCACTTGAAGCTACATTAGTACAACTTCCTCATTGATTATCAAACTACACCATTTGTCTTTGATTTGACACTTGGTGTGGAATATTTGGTCTAGTTGTTCCGTATCCCTCGAAACCGTTTTGACTTGCAAAGTGCGAAGGACTAGACTCGTATCATAATTTGGAGCATCGTTAAGCCTCGCACTCCTCTTTTTCTTCGGCATCCATGTCAAACACGTCACCGAGCCTTTCTCTTTCGTCCTCGACTAACAATTCTTCCCGGACCTCAAGAGCCTCTCTTAGTATCACCACCCGTTTGTTCGGGCATGTATTTTGGTAATGACCGAACCCTTGACACTTGAAACATCGTACCTTCGCCAAACTTGTTTCCTTGGGTACGTGGGGAGCCTTAGGAGCCATGATAGGGACAGGACTTGGCGTGGTGCTTTTAGTACCTGAACTTGAACCGATACTTGGATTTCCGAATTTGGAAGGAAATTCGGGTCTTGAAAACTTCACCTTATTTTGGGCCTCTATTTTTACACATAGTCCACATAAAGTATCGAAATCTTCATATGAATACAATTCCACCGTGTTAGCTATGTTTTTATTCATGCCACGTAAAAAACGTGACATCTTTTGCTCTTCGTTTTCTTCTAATTCTCCCATTAAGACCAAGTTCTTGAACTCTTCAATGCATTCACCAACACTTAGTTTTCCTTGCATGAAGTCGGCAATCTTTCGGTACAAGGTTAACCGATGTGATGTTGGCACGTACCTTTTACGAAGTTTTCCTTTTAATGAATCCCACGAACGGATCTTTCCTTTTCCCGCCCGAGATCTTCGTGTCTTCACTCCTTCGAACCAAAGAGAAGCACCCTTCCATAACTTGAGAATTGCATATTGTTGGGATTCCGAAAATAAAATAAAACGAAATACGCAACGGAAAATAAAAACGAATCTCAAACAGGATCGATCAAGTAACGTATATACGTAAATATAAATACGAAGAGAAAGATCATACCCTTGAAGCCTTTGAAATTAATCTTCGTAAATATGGATGACGATCACGAACCCCGTCCCGAACACGAAATCCCTTCGTTCCAAGCACCGAAAATTCGAAGCCTCTACTTTACAAGCGTCGAAAGTTGCCCGGAAAAATTCGATAGTAATCTGTTCTCTAAGAAAACGGCTAGTGTGTTGGTTGTTATAATGTGTGTATTATATATATATATATATATATATCAAAACATATAATTAATATGTCTAATAATGAGATAAAATGTCAACAAAAAAAAACAAAAAATACAACCATCACATACACATGCATGGAAATAATTCCATGTGAGGTGGGGAGAGGGTGGGGCGGCCCAAGGAATCTTCCTAGAAACGAGCCGAGCCACTCGGCTCTTGTACCGGACGTTCATCAAATGACTTCGTTAAATACACTCTATTTAATCTCCAATGTATTTATATAAATTAATTAATCTAAGAAATACAAATATATTTCTCTAAGAAATACAATTTATGATTTAAATTAATTACCCGGTAACTTAATTTTAATTCATAAGACTGCAATTTAATTTATCCAATAAATCATAAATTAGATATCCAATATCTAATATTAATAGAGAGATAATAAATTCACATTTATTCAACGCTCCTGATGCGCGACTCCGTAGGTCCGTCTCAGTCGGCATTGGGAGGAACCAATGAGTGCGGGCAGCACTTAGCCAGCCTAGCGGGCCGCATTGTAAACCCCGACTGAGAACGAATGAAGGGATCATTCCAGAACCATTATGTCGTGAATACTATATACGTATAGACCCTTCACGAGATGTCCCGGTCAAGTCTTTGGGTCACGGTAAAGTCAAACCCTATTGTTGACTAGACACTATACATGTGTTAATGCAAATCAAGACCAACTGATTAATAGTGTATCTAATACGACTATATCAGAATGCTTTGGCCAAAGACTTATGATCTTATTTGCCATTAACCGTATAGGACATTCGCCTGCTCACTAACAGGAGATATAATCCTTTCTTGGCATATAGTAAAGACTGCTACCTGCCCATATAGTCCGCACTTCGAGGTCAACTCAGCAATTAAGCAAATGAGTCTAACTACTCTAATGACATACTAAACGTCACAGGCACATCTTCTACTGAACCCTCAAGTCAAAGGTCCACGTTTACTATGACAACCTTTCGATTTGTCATCGACTCTCCGAGAGTGAATACCGTGTGACTGAATCGAGTATGAGTCGTGTTCGAGTATACTGGTCCCACCAATATACTTATAACTATGCTATCAATACATGCACATGTCCTAGCATCAGTTATACAAGTCTTATTAAAACTTAATGCCCATTTAAGTTTATTGACTTGCAAACGATTTTCGTAAATAAACTTTAAACATTTCCAGTGCATTTTTTCTTATCCCATAACGAGAATGGAATGTTCGATATATTTACATGGACTTCACTTCAATGTTTACCAAGTCAAGAATGCAATTGAATCCAATCACCTTAATATATCCACCACCTTAAGTATCTTCTTAAGTACTTAAGAATGTTCTTTACGGCAGTCCAATGTTCCCTTCCCGAGTTTGCATGAAATCAACTTACCATACTCACAGCGTAGGCTAAGTTTGGTCTCGTACACAACATAGCGTACATGAGGCTACCCACTGCCGAGGCATAAGGTACCTTACTCATATCTCTCTTGTCTTCCTCACTTTGAGGACACGTTTTTGTGGTGAGATGAATTCCATGTCGCATGGGATGGAACCCTCTTTTATATTCATCCATCTTGAATCTTCTCAGATTTTACCTATATAGAGGGCTTGGGAAAGTCCTATCATTCTTTGCGGCCTATCTCTGTAAAGACGGATCCCTAGAATGTAGGAAGCTTCTCCCAAGTCTTTCATAGAGAATGTTTTTACAAATTCAAGCTTTCACAGTGTTGAGCATTGCCACGTTATTTCCTATAAGTAGAATATCATCTACATATAGTACTAAAAATGCAATGTTGCTCCCACTGAACTTTTTGTAAACACATGGTTCCTCCTCATTTCGTACAAAGTCAATGTCCTTGACTGCTTCGTCAAATCGAAGGTTCGAACTCCGAGAAGCTTGCTTCAGCCCATAAATGGCTCGTTGTAGCTTACACACCTTATGAATATTATCTTTGGACACAAAACCCTTAGGCAGTTCCATAAAGATTTTTTCCTCGAGATATCCATTTAGAAAATGTAACACCCCAAACTAGGCGGATATTACAGCGCCGTGAACCCCCGACTGGGACCCACCAGGCGAATGAAAATGGATGAATTACACAGGGTAAATGTAGTACCGAACCACATTACAACATCAATTACTCCGATGAGGAGTTTCATACAACACACCCAGGATAATACAGAATACTTGTATATTTTATATGAAGATAAAATACACAACACTGAATGAGATGAGTATTCAAACGGAATGTCTGCAGCGGAATAAATGAAGGGAACATAAATGACTGAATAAATGACTGAAAAGACTGGGGCCCCCTTCTAGTATCATTGAGACTCCTCGCCGTCAACATGCTCTCCCCGTGCCTTTGCCTTGCCATGACCTGAAAAACAATATCCCCAAACGGGGTCGATTACGAGAACAACAATCCTCAAGAGTTGAGAATACACAATCATGAGTTATCCACAGTTATACAATATCCTGTCGAAACATACGCAATCAAACATGCTATATAAATCAACTAATGATACGGCTCAAAGGAATGGCGCCACACTACGTCCGGGATGGAAATGTGTCCGTGCACAAGCCACCAACGAGTATCGATCAAATACACGTGTGGTCTTGTACCTAATCAGTCTCACGAAGCCATCAACTCGTGTGCACAGTCCAATGTGAGGCCACCAACCAACACACGACTATAATGTGCCCGACATGAAAATCCTACACATACCAACCGGCACGCCAGTATGACCCGGAATGCCACAATATGACAAAAGTGACAACGAAAATAAATAATGACTCACCAAGATTAAATGATGGTGGAATGAATGACAGCTTAATGAAATGATTGGAACCGTCGTTCCTTATGACTGAGGTGATTAATTGACAACGACAAGTTTTGATACGGTTAATACAATGATGAATGAGTTACGATTATGAATGAACAACATCAAAAGGAAATGAATATCCTTTTAACCGAGTAAGAATTAACTTACTCAATACCGATGAAGAATGTCCATCCACGAACAACGTCCTAAATGAAATGCCGGTCGCTCGAACAACCTTGAATAACAATAATTACCAACAACCGTTCAATACACGTATCAAGCAACTAAACACGACTAACCCAAAGGTCGAAAACAACGATATTCAACTCATAGGGGCATTCTAACGAATACGTAACCAACCACACGACTTCGAAAATATCCAATCCCGAATATATCGAAACCAACACCAAAATGAGTGTATCGAACTAACAAAACACTTCAATGATATCAATAATCCATTAGGAATCCACAATTCGAGATTACAACTACATCAATCGGAAAATCCCCAATTAACTGAAGTCAACCCCAAGGGTTCTTGAAATAATTCCGAAAATAACCATTAAATCCGTAAGAATATACTTATCCAAGGTAGATAATCCATATCTAACATATTCCAATGATAATCCAAGCTTACACGAAGAAATCGGAAGGAAAAACCCAAAAATCCGAAATTCTAGATCCAAGAGATTAATATCTTTGATTCGATGTTAAGGAGATGATGAAGTGATGATAATCCAACTCAAAGACTTGAAGATGATGATGGATGATAGAAGCTCGAAGAGAACTCTCCAAAATGCCCAAAATCGCCCGAAACCGATGAGGGAATGAGAAAGGATGATAAAATGACGAACTCAGGCTAACTGTCCAATATATAGCCATTCCAGGTTAGCGTGCGCTAGCCCTTGTGCGTAGCATGCGCTAACGGGTAATTTGGGTAGTCCAGTACCCACTGTCCGAACACGGTAGCGCGCACTACGTACCTTTTTGTAGCGTGCGCTACGGTCATGCCATTAGCGTGCGTTAATACCCATTGTTAGCGTGCGCTAACGAATTATGTGATGCCCAGTACTGGAATCCAGAAACCTTCTGTCCTCTGATCTGATCTCGATAGCGTGCGCTACAACCAACGATTAGCGTGCGCTATAATAATGATTGCGTATGCTAAACATCACTCATAGCGTGCGCTATGAATTAATCCAGTGCAGTCCAGTAGCCACTGGACTTAACCTGATCCGTCCCTAGCGTGCGCTACTCCACAAATTTAGCGTGCGCTACTACAACCCACTAGCGCGCGCTACTTACCACTCGTAGCGTGCGCTACATATAACTCACCTGCAGTCCAGTACCTTCGGATCGCAGCGAGTAACATTAGCGTGCGCTAATGCTGAGTGGTAGCGTGCGCTACCTGTGCTCAATTAGCGTACGCTAAAAAGAGTACGTAGCGTGCGCTACTCCTCAAGCACAGCCCACAATGAAAATGACAACGATGATAAACACGGCACGAAACTCCAATTAGATTAATGACGAATGACGATTGATACACGATACAATTACTCTGAATGATGAATACCATGATTGAATATGAGTGACAATTGATCATTAATGAGTGAAATTACTGAGTATCAATTACTGAATAATAATTACTGAATGATAATTACTGAATTACAACCGGGTATTACAGAAAAGCTGTTTTGACATCCATTTGCCATATTTCATAATCGTAATAGGCAGCAATGGCAAGCATCATGTGAATCGACTTGATCATAGCTACGGGCGAAAAGGTATCATGATAATCGATCCCTTCCCTTTGGGTATAACCCTTTGCCACAAGCCTGGCCTTATAGGCATCAACCTTGCCATCCCCATCAGTCTTTCTCTTAAAGATCCATTTATTTCCAATAGTCCTCATGCCAGTTGGAAGATCTACTAGAGTCCAGACCTGATTGGTATGCATCGAGTCTATCTCAGCTTCCATTGCTTCTTGCCATTTATTGGAGTCTACATCCACTATCGCTTGGTCATAGGTGACAGGGTCGTCTTCACTGCTATCAGGTGTGTCGTGGAGACCCAGTTCCTCGACATGTGTATAGCCATACCTCTCAGGTAAGTGAAATACCCTATCATACCTTCGAAGTGGTGGTTGTGTTACAATAGGTTCAGTTCTTGATCCCTGATCAGATGTCTCCTTAGGACTTTCATTATGCTCTTCCAAAGAGATATTTCTACCCGAGCCACCTTCCTGAATGAATTCATCCTCAAGGAAGTGCACTTGTAATGCCACAACTGCTAGGAATATGCCCTCGAATGCTACTCAGGGGATGAGAGAGTATGGGCATTGTACTTGTAATTATGGAATAATAAATAATAAAAAGGCAATTCGATTCATTCACTGTTTATTGTATTTCAATTGCATTCTTGACTTGGTAAACATTGAAGTGAAGTCCATGTAAATAAACTGAACATTCCATTCTCGTTATGGGATAAGAGAAAATGCACTGGAAGTGTTTAAAGTTTATTTACGTAAATCGTTCGCAAGTCAATAAACTTAAATGGGCATTAAGCTTTAATAAGACTTGTATAACTGATGCTAGGAC
Source organism: Orobanche coerulescens (assembly GCA_033398695.1). Classification (NCBI taxonomy): domain Eukaryota; kingdom Viridiplantae; phylum Streptophyta; class Magnoliopsida; order Lamiales; family Orobanchaceae; genus Orobanche; species Orobanche coerulescens. The sequence goes on along the minus strand of CM065808.1, from coordinate 91,020,251 downwards.
GTGTGCACGTCTTGATAGCATAGTTATAAAGTATATTGGTGGGACTAGTATACTCGAACACGACTCATACTCGATTCAGTCACACGGTATTCACTCTCGGAGAGTCGATGACGAATCGAAAGGTTGTGATAGTATACGTGGACCTTTGACTTGAGGGTTCAGTAGAAGATGTGCCTGTGAAGTTTAGTTTGTCATTAGAGTAGTTAGACTCATTCGCTTAATTGCTGAGTCGACCTCGAAGTGCGGACTATACGGGCAGGTAGCAGTCTTTACTGTATGCCAAGAAAGGATTCTATCTCCTGTTAGTGAGCAGGCGTATGTCCTATACGATTAATGGCAAATAAGATCATGAGTCTTTGGCCAAAGCATTCTGATATAGTCGTATTAGATACACTATTAATCAGTCGGTCTTGATTTGCATTAACACATGTATAGAGTCTAGTCAATAGTAGGGTTTGACTTTACCGTGACCCGAAGACTTGACCGGGACATCTGATAAAGGGTCTATACGTATATAGTATTCACGACATAATGGTTCTGGAATGATCCCTTCATTCATTCTCGGTCGGGGTTTACGGTGCGGCTCGCTAGGTGGCTAAGTCTTGCCCGCACTCATTGGTTCCTCCCAATGCCTACCGAGACGGACCTACGAGTCGCGCATCGGGAGCGTTGACGGATAAATGTGAATTTATTATCTCTCTATTAATATTAGATATTGGATATCTAATTATGATTTATTGGATAAATCAAATATCGGTCTTATGAAATTAAATTAAGTTACTGGGTAATTAATTTAATTCATAAATTATATTTCTTAAAGAAATATATTTGTATTTGATATAATTAATTAATTAGATTAATTAATTAATATAAATACATTGATAATTAAACGGAGTGTATTTAACGGAGTCGTTTGACGAACGTCCGGTACACGAGCCGAGTGGCTCGGCTCGTTTTCTAGGAATCTTCCTAGTAGGCCGCCCCCCTCACATGACCACCTTGCATGTGTGTTGTCATGTTTTAATTATTTATAGAGATTCTTATTCTCAAAATAATTATAACATAATATATAATTATTATATGAGATATAATATATATATATATACATGATGAGATGAAAAACACACAACTCATATTCATTTTTGAGAGAGTTCAGCCGTGTCTTCAAAAAGTGAGGGAGGAGAAATTTTTTTTCTTTTCTATTTTACATCTTGGAGGTGATATAAAAGCTAAGAAAAAGTGATATATAAATTCCTACAACACTTTCTAGCCGTGTTCTTCATAGAACGGAGTGTTGTAGATTTTTCCGGGCAACTTCCGACGCATGTGAAGTAGAGGCTTCGAACTTTCGGTGCTTGGAACGAAGGGATTTCGTGTTCGGGACGGGGTTCGTGATCATCATCAATTTACGAAGAATTATTTCAAAGGCTTCAAGAGTATGAACCTTTATCTTTGTATTTATTTTTTTCGTATATACGTTACTTGATCGATCCTGTTTGGGATTCGTATTTTTTTCCGCTGCGTATTTCGTTTTATTTTCGGAATCCCAACAACAACGACCCTATGGTCTTCTAGCATGTAGAATAGATAATCCATCGAGTCCTCTGGGTATCCAATCAAACGTCCTTTTATGGACCTCGCTTCCAGTTTGTCCACCTTACCCTTCTTGACATAGGCTGGACATCCCCAAATCCTTATGTGATTAAGTCTTAGTTTCTTACCCTTCCACATTTCATGCAGAGTGATAGGAATGGATTTGGAAGGACATCTATTAAGGATATAGGCAGCAGTTAGTAAGGCTTACCCCCATAGGTAAATTGGTAAATCAGTGTAATTTAACATGGAGCGAACCATGTCCAACAAAGTCTGATTTCTCCTTTCTGAAACACCATTTAACTGTGGGGTTACTGGCGGCGTGAATTGTGAAACTATTCCATGTTCCTTAAGGAACTCATCAAACTTTGTGCTCATATATTCGCCACCTCGGTGCGAACAAAGTGCTTTGATATGACATCCAGTCTGTTTTTCAACTAGGGCCTTAAATTCTTTGAATTTAGTAAAGGCTTCGGACTTATGTTTCATTAAGTACAAAATCCCATACCTAGTATGATCATCTGTGAACGTTATGAAATATTGATATCCATAATCCAAGTTTATCGGCAGCCCTTTGAAAAGTCCCTATGAAGGGGGACTTAGTCATTTTGCCTCTAAGGCAAGATTCACAAGTTGTATAGGGTTCTACACCCAATGGACTTAAAAGTCCATATTTCTCCATTTTCTGAACCTTGGTCTGACCAACATGACCAAGTCTAAGGTGCCATTTAAGAGCTTGATTAGTATCTTGCCTACCACGTTTCCTAGTTATAGTGTTCACTGTTATTTTATTTTGCATGTTCAGATGATATAAACCATTCAACAATGTAGCTGTGCCAACCAATTTATTTCGAAAATAAATTTTATAACTAACATTGCCAATGAAGAAACAAAATCCTTTTCGGTCCAAGACTGGAATGGATACAATGTTTTTATGCCCCTTGGGCAAAACAAGTACTTCATCTAATGTCAAAATAAAACCGGATTCGAAACCCAGTAGGATTGATCCAATATCGATTGCCTCGACACTTTGTCCGCTGTCGTTGCCCAAAATATTTATCCGAAGATTAAATACTGCTGGAATGAACGGACAACAAACAAAGTTGCGGGAGCACTTCCGAGAGAATATGAATAAACACAAGATTTGCTCTCGCGAGATGTTATTAATACAAATATTTGTGGATACAAGTATTAATGTGAGAATCTAAATACAATGAGTGTAAAAAGACTCTGTTAATCCATCTCTTGAGCGAAGCTCGGTGTTCTTCGTCCCTGCCGATCGTCTTCTGTATGAGAGAGCCCGAGAGAAGAAATAACCAAAAGATAGCTGTTGCTAAGAGTAGGAGAAAGCCAAGTGTGTGTATTGCTTGTTGGGAAGCCGTGAGAATCAGAAGAATTTCCGTGTGTGCTGAAGAATTTCCCGTCCTTGGACAAGTGCAGGCTGCCTTCTATTTATAGGGGCAGCGGAGCCTTGTCTTCTGGCGGGCGATCGCCTTCCGGCCAATATAATAATGGGGCGATCGTCTGCCGGCCAATATAATAATGGGGGGATCGTCCTTAAGTCACACGGGCTGTCGTCCTAAAGTCCAAGGCAGCTGGCGGCCATTGTGCGGTCAATGAGGAGCCGGCCACGCGTCCGGGTCATCACATGCGGTCCTACCGACACCTTTCGGCGGGCTTTGTCAGTGGTGGGAAGATCTTGTGTTTGTGGTCAACGATCCGTGATATGCGGATCTTGTCTCGGCTGCACGCGGGTGCATCACGAGGCTCGACCTTTGCCGACTGGGTGACTATCGGCTTCGAGCGGCATGAGGCGGTCGTCTCTAGCTGGTCACCAGAGGTCGGCATCGGCCAGTTGCGGAGGGTCGGCATTGGTCGGTCACCAAGGGTCGGTCGGCAAGCGCCGAGAGATGATCGTCCGCTAGTCGGTCGCCAGGAGTCGATCGCCAAGTACCGAGAGACGATCGTCTTTGATGTCGATCGCTCGGCACCGGGACTTGTCACAGGACCTTGGTTGGCGATTTATCTTGGGCTAGGAGCTAAGGCTAGGCCGCCAGTCATTTGATCGGCGATTACGCCTCATTTGCTCGGCAATGGCTAGGTCGCCCGATCTCCGAGGCGATCGCCGGTCGGAGAGTATAATTCTCGACACAACAATTTCCCCCCAGCTTGCTCCGATGTTGAAGACACGGGGCGAGGTGGTTCTTGCTGGCGATCGTGTAAGATGAGGACGGGCAACCCGCTGAGCTGACTTTGGATTCGGACTTGGGCGATCTGGTCGATTGGCTAGCTATCTTTCGGTCTTGTACCTGCAAAAAACAACATTGGCCGATCCCCCTCAGAAACTTGATGGTTTCATCGTTTGAGGAATCATGCACAGTCGCGGAGTTCGATGGACCGACTCCATGACCGTGTCTTGTGCGCGAAGACATTGAGTGTCTCGTGACTCATTTTATTGTGAGGGTCCTCTGTTAGGCTGCGCCTCGCCTCGTATTTAAACGAAGGGCGTGCGGTCTCGGTCTAGAGGAGTCCTTGCGTGGGGCAGCGTCGGATGATTCAACTCCACGTCCGCGGCGTGCTAGCTCTGCTTCCACCTTGGCCCACCATGAAGATGGCGAACCTCGACGGTGTACGTTGAGATGGGGGTAGTGGCACGTCGCATTATCCGGGTTCACCATGTTAGATGATGATCCTTTGAGGGCGGGCGATCGTGTCCACTGATTAGTTTTGGAGGGCCCTCAGACTACGCCGGCCTCGTATTTAAACGAAGGGCGGGCGATCTTGGCCCAAAGGGACCTTGCATGGCCTAAGCAGCCAGTTCCATCGACTACCAGAACCATGGCTTTATGATGTGCGGTGGAGGCGATCTCGTGCCTTAGTCCGTCATGTTAGATGCTGAACTGTAGATGGCGAACGAGTCCTCCGGTTTTTTGGTGATGTCGCTTGATGATGGTGATCGGGCTGGAAGACTGGTGATCATCGCTCGGCTGCCGATTGCGTTATTCATAGGTTGATACCGGAGATCGGGTGCCGATCGTGTTAACTGCCGATCGTCATTCGGGCGCCGATCGCGCTGCTCAAAGGCTAAGGAGAAACTTTTGCCTGGCTAGGAAGTCTGCGGCCTTAGCTCGGAAGATCGCGTAGGTCGAGGGTTGGTCCTTCGTAAGATGCCTGAACATAGGCGAAAGACCATGGAATCCTCCTAGAACCGTGTAGAGGGCAATCTCATCGCTTACGGGTTCGCCGTTGAGGATGATCTCGTCTACCCGGTCGATGTAGTCCGAGTCGGACTCTCCTTCGCCTTGCTTGATTCGCATCATGCGATGGGGACCTTCTGGCCGAGCGACCTTGGTGGCGAAATACTCCGTGAAGACGTTCGCCAGTTAGTTAAAGGAGCCAATGGACCGAGGCGGCAATAAGGCGTACCACCTGTAGGCGAGGTCGTCCAGCATCATAGGCAACATTCGGCACCTGGTCGCGTCAGATTCCCCACACCCGGTCATGTAGATGTTGAACTTGCTCAGGTGCACTTCGGGGTCGATCTCCCCTCGTACAAAGGTGTTTGAGGAGGAGAGATCTTGTGTTGTACGGGGGCGAGCTCGATGTGGACCGCGAGCGGCTCGCTCGGCTCGGCGATCGTCTTCTTGGCGCCTGCCCCGGATTCCAAGAGCGCCTTCATGTCGTCGAGCTGGCATCGCATCGCGGCCATCGCCGTGGCTCGGTCGCCCGCGGATCGGCTTTGGGAGCGGGAGCCGAGGCGATCGTGTACCGATCTCCTGACTCCGCTGCTGCCGACCTCGGCTATTTGGCGAGGGGGCCCAGACGGCTGGGCTGCCTTCTGGGAGCCGGGTAGGCCGAGCTCCTGGTGACGGACTCAAACTCTGTCGTCTCGTGGCTGGGGCCAGACTACCCCGTTCGCCAAGATGGGTCGCTGCCGAGGCGATCGAAGACCGAGGTGCCCCGGCTGGCGAGCGCCTCCTCTTGCGAATGGGGGCCTCTTGGCGATCGCCTGGTCAGCAATGCCTTGAACTTACGTTTGGTCTTTCGGCGGATGGCCGAGGGGGTGATAGCGGGATGCGCATCGAGAGCACTCCGTCGCTCCTGTAGGACGGCCATGACCTCGTCGATCTGTTTCGCGGTTCGGAGCTGATCGAGCGATAGGCTTGGGCCACCCGTCAGGGGCGGGATCGAGCGTCTCGGACCGCGGCGGCTACCCTCCGCCATCGGCTGTGGCTCGGACTGAGACGGAAAGAGGCGTCTGGCGGGCTGGTCAGCGGCTTTCTTCGACGCGGAGGCGGAAGATATGATTCTGAAAGCTTTCTCTGAAGAACAGTGAGTGTTTCTTCAGGTATATGCCCCGGAGAACAGTGAGTGTTCTTCGAGACGGTAGGAATAAAAATTTGAGGGTTAGATGCCCTCCTTCTAGCGCCAATTGTTGTTGCCCAATATATTTATCCGAAGATTAAATACTGCTGGAATGAATGGACAACAAACAAAGTTGCGGGATCACTTCCGAGAGAATATGAATAAACACAAGATTTGTCGGGTTTGTTAGGCCCGGGCTTGAATGCTCTCGCGAGATGTTATTAATACAAATATTCGTGGATACAAGTATTAATGTGAGAATCTAAATACAATGAGTGTAAAAAGACTCTGTTAATCCAGCTCTTGAGCGAAGCTTGGTGTTCTTCGTCCCTGCCGATCGTCTTCTGTATGAGAGAGGCCGAGAGAAGAAAGAACCAAAAGATAGCTGTTGCCAAGAGTAGGAGAAAGCCAAGTGTGTGTATTGCTTGTTGGGAAGCCGTGAGAATCAGAAGAATTTCCGTGAGTGCTGAAGAATTTCCCGTCCTTGGACAAGTGCAGGCTGCCTTCTATTTATAGGGACAGCGGAGCCTTCTCTTTTGGCGGGCGATCGCCTTCCGGCCAATATAATAATGGGGCGATCGTCTGCCGGCCAATATAATAATGGGGAGATCGTCCTTAAGTCACACGGGCTGTCGTCCTAAAGTCCAAGGCAGCTGCTGGCAGCCAGCTGTGCGGTCCAATGAGGAGCCAGCATGCGTTCGGGGTCACTGTCACATGCGGTCCTACTGACACCTTTCGGCGGGCCTGTCGGCTGGTGGGAAGATGCTGACAGGATGTGGTCAACGATCCGTGATATGCGGATCTTGTCTCGGCACTGCACGCGAGGTCTGTCCTGAGGCTCGGACTTTGCCGACTGGGTGACTATCGGCTTCGAGCGGCATGAGGCGGTCGTCTCTAGCTGGTCACCAGATGTCGGCATCGGCTAGTTGCGGAGGGTCGGCATTGGTCGGTCACCAAGGGTCGGTCGGCAAGCGCCGAGAGATGATCGTCCGCTAGTCGGTCGCCAGGAGTCGATCGCCAAGTACCGAGAGACGATCGTCTTTGATGTCGATCGCTCGACACCGGGACTTGTCCTGGGACCTTCGGTTGGCCGATTTATCTTGGCTGCTGGGCTAAGGCTAGGCCGCCTGGTCGCTGGTCGGCAGTTCTGCCTCGGCTGCTCGGCAATGGCTAGGTCGCCCGATCTCTGAGGCGATCGCTGGTCGGAGAGTATAATTCTCGACACAACATCCGCTTCCGACAGTAATCATTATTTCCCCAGCTTCAAGTTTCCTACTTCATTCCAGATCATGATTCATCGTACAAATATCAGAAGTGGCACTTGAATCCAGAATCCATGAAGCAGAATATACAGTAGTGGAACAATTAGTTTCAAAAACAAAAAGTTCCATACCTGATGCGCCATTAATCTTAGGACAAGTCCTTCGCAAGTGGCCCAGCTCACCTCATTCAAGGCATTTGTCCGTAGGTTTTGGACAGCCTACCTTTTGAACCTTTCGGGCCTTGCCCTTTCCTTTCTGCACCCCTTTCTTGGGTTTGTACTGCTCGTAGGTCTTTTTCTTCTTATTCTTGGACCTACGAGGCCCAGAAGAAATCACAAGAGCAGCCTCTCTCGGTTTAATCTTCATGTTATACTGCTCCATCACTAGTTTATTCATTAGCCTAGCTAATGTGCATGTAATTTCATTACAGTTGAAATTCATTACAAACTGCGTGAAAGAATTAGGGAGATATTGAAGGATGAGATCAATTTGAAGGGATAAATCAATATTAAGCCTCTCAATCATAGAGATCATCTTGAGAATGTGGTCTCCCACTTTCTCTCCTTCTTTCATCCTAGCACTGAACAACTGCTTCGATATCTCATATCTAGCAGTCCTACTGTGCTCTCCATAAAGTTCGGTCAAAAGTGTGCGAGAATCTGCCTAGCAGAAGTTATTTTCTCGTGCACTCTCTGCAGCTCATTTGTCATTGAGCCCATCATAAAGCCACGGACTAGCACGTCATCCTTGACCCATTTTTCATGGACGTCAATATCTTCCTGATTACCCCTGGTTCGGATTGGAGTCGGTGGAATGTCCGCCTCCAAGACGTATCCTAGAGACTCCATACCGAGTACAATCGTCATATTCCGCAACCAGTCAATAAAGTTGGGGCCAGTTAGGAGATTCTTTTCAAGTAGTATTGCAAGTGGGTTTTTAGCCATTTTTAGAGAGATTCAGTTTCGTTTTCTGCAAAGATTTAGACAAGATTAAATTAGTGACTTGTTTAATTATGACCGAGTATAGAATTTAAGGGTTTGTATGATTCTTGTCTCGGCTCCCACTAATTTTATCGGAATTATACACTCTCATGTTATAATCCGGAAATCGTGGTTGGATCGACTTCTTAGTGGTGATCAAGTTCTTTACAAATTTTAAAAGACGCAACCTATCAGGTTTCTTGCCAATTAATTTTTGTAAAGTGGTGTCTAACACCAACCCGTCTAACGGATGATTTGATCTTCTTTTACCCCTAGTCTTCATGCCCTCAACCTGTCAGGTTTCTTGGCAATCCAGACTATCTAAGTTGTTGACCATCAACGTCTATCAGTTTGACTATTGAATCTCACCCGGCAACCTATCAGGTTTCTAGGGGCGAAATTTATCACCAACCGAAGGCATCTAATGCACTCAAGAATTTTTCAACCTCTACCAAATGTACTACCCCGATAACTCGGAAGCATAGCACACCAGCTCGGGTATCAATTTTCTACGAGTTTGATGGAGGGTAGGAAACCTCGTAACCTTTTTCAAACTTAGTCTGTTTGTAATCGGGAGAATTTCGCGATTAATGTTGCAATTTGTACATTAATTCATTTATATGTGCGTTTGTTGGTTTGTCAATCATTCAAAATGAAAAACAGAAAACAGTAACCTTGTTACTACCAACATATAGCTCATGGACCTAATTCCTAAGTATTGGGCCAAGCGAATGACCCAATAAATAAAAAAAAATACAGTCATCGATTCTTCATCTTCTCGGTCGGTTGTCTCCGGTCTTCGTCATACCCAAAATAATAGTTACATCATTGAAAAATTGAATCCTATACAAATTTTTCTAGTAAATATAAATAGGCTCAAAATGGCCTTTACATCCCAATCAAATCGAACAAATCAAAAACTAAGTCCACGAGATATATCACCATCACATAAGGATTCCATACAACATATAATGGCAATGAAATTAAACAATTATTTTTAATATAAATTAATCCAATTAATCTATAAAATTAATCTATTCAATTTCTACTATATTAATCTAATTAATATAAAGTGATATTAAAATTAAATAATCAATTAATATATTAATCCAATCAATATAAAATTAATCTATTCAATTTTAATGGTATTAATCTAATTAATACTAATAATCGTCATTTTAATTCGTTCGAAGTAATCCGGCCAAAAATAATATTCTCGTTTAATTTATTTCCCTTAACTCAAATAAATATTCAAAATATTAATTTAGTCAATTTAAAATCCAATTTAAATTTTGGGAAATAATTACAATGAAATATAAACTTAAAACGGAGTCCCGGACAATCCGGTTTTAGGCCCAGCCCGCGGCCCGATTAAAAATCGGACCAAAAACCCGAGGGCTGCCTGGCCGAGCCATGCTCGACAGCCTGTGGCCGAGTCATGGCCGATCATGCTCGGCAACACAGGCGGCGGCCAGTGATCTTTACCGGCACCCTTTGCCGGCGACCGTTTCTTCGTTTTTCGGCTCGTTTCCAAAAACGTGAGGCTACAACGAACAATTTAAAAATCCACGATTATACCAAATATGATTTTAAATCATAAACATCATCCATAAGCATTCAAAATGCACAAATAATCGTATATACGGTATCATTGACCTCGCCCCGATACCACTGTTGGGATTCTGAAAATAAAATAAAACGAAATACGCAGCGGAAAATAAAAATGGATCCCAAACAGGATCGATCAAGTAACGTATATACGAAAATATAAATACGAAGAGAAAGATCATACTCTTGAAGCCTTTGAAACAAATCTTCGTAAATATGGATGACGATCACGAATCCCGTCCCGAACACGAAATACCTTCGTTCGAAGCACCGAAAATTCGAAGCCTCTACTTCACACGCGTCAGAAGTTGCCTGGAAAAATTCGGTAGTAATCCGTTCTCTAATAACACGGCTAGAAATTACAATAGGAATTTATATCTCACTTTTTCTTAGATTTTTTTTTCTCAACTCAAAGTTAAAGAAAAAACAAGAAAAAAATTTCTCTCTCTCCCTCCTCAAGAACCTCACGTCCGGAAGCTGAACTTCAAGGTATATATGTGTGTGTGTGTTGGTTGTTATAATGTATGTATTATATATATATATATATCTCAAAACATATAATTAATATGTTTAATAATGAGATAAAATGTCAACACAAAATAACAAAAACACAACCATCACATACACATGCATGGAAATAATTCCATGTGAGGTGGGGAGAGGGTGGGGCGGCCCAAGGAATCTTCCTAGAAACGAGTCGAGCCACTCAGCTTGTGTACCGGACGTTCGTCAAACAACTCCGTTAAATACACTCTATTTAATCTCCAATGTATTTATATAAATTAATTAATCTAATTAATCAACTATATCAAATACAACTATATTTCACTAAGAAATACAATTTATGAATAAAATTAATTACCTGGTAACTTAATTTTAATTCATAAGACCGCAATTTGATTTATCCAATAAATCATAAATTAGATATCCAATATCTAATATTAATAGAGAGATAATAAATTCACATTTATCCATCAACGCTCCTGATGCGCGACTCCGTAGGTTCATCTCAGCCGGCATTGGGAGGAACCAATGAGTGCAGGCAGCACTTAGCCAGCCTAGCAGGTCGCACTGTAAACCCCGACGGAGAACGAATGAAGGGATCATTCCAGAACTATTATGTTGTTAATACTATATACGTATAGACCCTTCATGAGATGTCCCGATCAAGTCTTCGGGTCACGGTAAAGTCAAACCCTACTGTTGACTACACTCTGTACTTGTGTTAATACAAATCAAGACCAACTGATTAATAGTGTATCTAATACGACTATATCAGAATGCTTTGGCCAAAGACTTATGATCTTATTTGCCATTAACCGTATAGGACATTCGCCTGCTCACTAATAGGAGATAGAATCCTTTCTTGGCGTACAGTAAAGACTGCTACCTGCCCATATAGTCCGCACTTCGAGGTCGACTCAACAATTAAGCAAATGAGTCAAACTACTCTAATGACAAAGTAAACGTCACAGGCACATCTTCTACTGAACCCTCAAGTCAAAGGTCCACGTATACTATCACAACCTTTCGATTTGTTATCGACTCTCCGAGAGTGAATACCGTGTGACTAAATCGAGTATGAGTCATGTTCGAGTATACTGGTCCCACCAATATACTTTTAACTATGCTATCAAGACATGCACATGTCGTAGCATCAGTTATACAAGTCTTATTAAAACTTAATGCCCATTAAAGTTTATTGACTTGCGAACGATTTACGTAAATAAACTTTAAACACTTCCAGTGCATTTTCTCTTATCCCACAACGAGAATGGAATGTTCGATATATTTACATGGACTTCACTTCAATGTTTACCAAGTCGAGAATGCAATTGAAATACAATAAACAATGAATGAATCGTATTACCTTTTTATTTATTATTCCATAATTACAAGTACAATGCCCCTACTCTCTCATCCCCTGAGTGGCATTCGAGGGCATATTCCTAATACATATTTGCAACGTTTCTCATCGTTAAGGTCTTTGAATTCGAACATACGCTCAATCTTCCATTCCCATTCCAAATAGGCTTCGGGATCGGTACCTCCGACAAACTCCGGAAGTTCATTTACTTTGAACTCGTCCGCATGGTGTGGTGAATGTGCGTCATCTCTGCGTCTTGCTTGCATATATTGTTCCGGTAAACCGCTTAGTGCATCATGGAGTTTCATCAAGAAATCGGGATCGGAGAAATCCATAACAGGAGAGTCACGAGATAGTTTTAACAAGAAATCGACAATAAAATCGCCAAGGCAATAACCTTGGTCTTCTATGCCACTAATGATATGAATTCGCTCGGAATGTGAATATGTATTGGTTGAAAAATATATAAGTATGGAAGTATATCGTAGCAGAAGTATATTTTGTGAATATGATAAATCGAACGTATGAATATGGATGTGATATCGGATGTAGTAACAAAATCGACCAATAAGGTTCGACCGAACAGGAACAAAGATTTACCGAATTAGACCTATAATTCGATAAGATGATTTCTTCTCAAGACCTCTTGAGAATCGATCGGATTAATACTTGAAAACGCGTCGAATAATAATCAGGGTTTTGATAAAACTCAGTCGACAAGGGTGTAATACAAAGTGTATTATCTTCTTCAACATTCAATGCCTATTACAAGAATCACCAAGACTACTTATAGGATGGTAGTCTCCTACATCAACTAAAGAAAACAAAAAAAAAGATTACATGATCTTTGAAAGACAAAACAAATCAAGATAAAAAATAAAGGGAACACAAAATAAAAATAAATCACACAATAAGGGAACACAATCTTGAGAAAGGGTAAAGAAAGGAACGGAAGACAAACAACACACACAAAGTGTATATAAAAAAAAGGTTGGCGACTGGACACGGGCCGTGTCGATTGACACGGCCGCGGCGGCATGTGCGGGCGAATCTTGGTTGAGCAGTACTCGACCGTGTCGTAAGGTCACTTACGTCGATTCTTACCTCATCTTCTTCATTTGTATTAGTCAATCCCGTATCACCAAGTGTACCTGGAAAAATTGTCAACAGTGACAAGATAATATTTCTTACCTCCTAGGCTGACAGAGTCTGCAAGACCATAAAGATCCATATGTAGCAAATTCAGGACCCTATGGGTTCACAGATTGATTTGCTCTTCAGAGAAATCTTGACTTGCTTGTCTTTCTAATAGGTCCCACAAATGCTACTTTTATGAAAAGAAACATCAGGCAAGCCTCTGACCATTTCCTATCGAGCTAACTTATTGATGGTCTAGAAATTAACACAAGACATCCTTTTGTGCCATAGCCAGCTTTGATCTGCAGTGCCTTTGGCAACAAAACAATGGATTACGGTACTGGTGGGTTTCCAGTCAGCAATATACATATTACCTGGCCTGCTTCGTGTAAGGACAATTTGTTTAGTCTTTATGTCCTTCACCCTAGAGTGATCTACGTAGAATTTGATCCAGAACTATTCATCACATAACTGCTAATTCTAAGTAGATTGTACTATAGTCCGTCTACATACGCTACTTCGGTGATATTGAATTTTCCTACAAGTAGGATTCCTTTTCCTTTTGTTCTTCCTTTTGACTTGTCACTTATCACACCTTTGGATTGCGACCTTCTACATAATCTAACAGCTTGGTGATATATCCTGTCATATGGCGAGAAAATCTGCTATCGAAGAACCACATGTCCTTCTTCTAGATATCCTTTAATCAAAAAATTAAGTAGATTTAGGTCCCCTTTGATTTTTGGGTCCTCGATTATTAATGCCTTTAGGTTCCCATATTTGCCTGATAGCAATGGGTTGGCTGTAGGTTGTATTTAGTCCTATTTTGCGAGATCTACGCGGGGCAGGCACGTAATCGCTGTGAGCATTGTTATTATGCATGTAAAATTTAGAATTTTGGCTCGGTTTTTTTCTAAGAGGAGGAACCATATTTTTCTACCTTGTTGCCTGCCTTCTGGTTTTCTGGTTGGATTCGCAGACCTGTTGTTGGTAGAACTGCGCGGCAGCTTGCTTATGGGGCAGATACATGAATTTTTTTTGGGAAAAGTCAATTGCATAAATAAAATAAGAGTGGCCAAGAAAGGCTGGCCAATACCCGACAACCATATAGAATGGTGCACCAAACAACGAAACAAAGAGCAAAAGTAGGAAAACAAAGCCTACGAACAAATGGCTACCAAAGCTACAAAGCCTAGAAAGATACAAACAAAGGAGGAACTACCAAGCTATCCTCCAAATACGACGAAGAGCCACAGTAGATAGAGAACGGGCGGGCCATCTATGAGAGATAATATCACGAACAAGACCTATCCCCTGGAAAGTAACCGAATGAGGATCTCGGCGGCTCGCCAAACCTCCTCTCGTTCCTCCTGCCAAATCAAATAGACCAACGCAGCAAGAAGAATACGGTAAGCCACGTTGACCACGTGCTTACCTCTCCACCTCCTAGCAGCCCACAATACCCCCGAGCTCCACACAGAGTGCGGCCAACGAAAGCGGACGGCCCTCCTAGCAATAGAAATACACCTCCTAGAATAAGGGCACTGAAAGAATAGGTGGGAGTGCGTCTCTACCGCCATACCACAAAGGACACAAATCCCATCAATATGCTGAAGCCAAGGCTTATCCATAGTCGACAACCGCTCCTGAATAGCCAACCAGAGGATGAAAGAGTGTCTCGGGATCTTTCCCGGCCCGTGCAAGAGCGGAGCCCAAGGAACAGGGGGCGAATAACCTCTGAGGAACCGAAGAGCAGAAGAGGATGAAAAAATCCCCGAACTAAGCGGTCTCCATAAAACGCGATCCTGACCCCCATTAATATGTGGCAAAGCAGAAGTAATCTGCAAAAGCTCGGGCCTATCCACCACCGGCCACTCCCAAGAACCCTCAACAATAACCGAATCAAGCCTAGCACCCACGTCGATGCCGGACCACAGAGGAGCTCTAGGAACGGAATGCCTAATCACACCCATAGAATGCCAGGGGTCCGACCACAAGAAGAAGGATGAGCCATCTCCAATGGAATACTGAAATGCTCCCATAACAAGGGGACGCAGTTTCAGAAGCTGACGCCAATACCAAGCTGAAGCTGGAGAGACACTAAGGTCCCAGAAAGAACACTGCTGCAACCTAAAAGTCCGAACCCAATTAACCCAGACAGAACGATTAGAGCCCGTGATAAGAGCCCAGATATGACGAGCCATCAGCGCCTGATTCTGGAGCCTCAACGGAATGATGCCACGGCCCCCACAATCCACATCCAAGCAAACCTTAGCCCAGGCCACCTTGGCCAGGCCCGAATCATGAGAACCTCGCCAGAGGAACCGCCTGATACGTTTCTCAATCAAAGAGAGAACGCCCTTAGGCAAAATAAAACTACCATTGATAAATATGTAAAGAAGATAAGACAGAGCGAATAAGTGCACCGACACTGCCATGGAAAGAGCGTACTAGCCCACGAACTCAGACGACCATCAATCGAATCAATCAAAGGGGAACACATAGCAATTGTCGGCTTTGAAGTAATCAAGGGAACTCCCAAATACCTCACAGAAGTGACCTAGATGAAACCCTAACAAGCTGGAACCGGGCCCCGCACTGAGCACTAGCCGAAAGAAAGATATTACTCTTACTCGGGTTGGCGAAGTCCAGAGAGGGAAGCAAAGATCTCAATACTTTTCTTAAGAACACCGACAGACAACATCGGGATTACGTAAAAGGAGGAGGTCATCGAAAAGCAAGCATGAAGGTGCGTGTAGCCAAACACTTCCAGTGGAATCGAACCCGGAGTCTCGAGCGATCTCATGGGCGATAATACCATGGAGGACCTCCATAACAATAACAAGCAGATACGGAGAGATAGGGTCACCTGCCTCAGCCCCCTACGGCCCTAAAGATACCCTCGGCATCCCCATTCAAGGAGATCGAGTAAGCCGGAGTGGTGATACACTCCCGACCCAAGCAATAAACGTATGGTGGAACCCCATACATTGCGAGCAATCAAAACAAAATCCCATTCAACGGTGTCGTAAGCTTTCATAAGATCAACCTTAAAGACACACCGACTCGGCATCCCTCTTTGCCCATAACCATGAAGAAGCTCTGGGCGAGAAGGATATTATCACTAATCCTTCTCCCGGGAATAAAAGCGAAATTTGGATCAATCAAGGAGTCAAGGCTATCACGCATACGATGGACCATAATCTTAGAAATAGCCTTATATAAAAGGTTACAACAAGAAATCGGTCTAAAATCGGACATGCTCCTCGGCAAAGCAACTTTAGGAACAAGAGATATAAGGGTAGTATTGATACGCTTGACGAATAGACCCGAGGAGAAAAATGTTTAATAGCGTAAGTAATCTCACCCCCAACAATCGGCCGGGCTCGTCGATAAAAGCGGCATTAAACCCATCGGGGCCTGGGGCCGAATTCATATCGAACCCAAAGAAAGCGAGCGAACCTCCTCATCAGAAACCGGTCTGATCATATGTAACGCAACATCAGGAGGAAGAGAAGAAGATACAAAGGGTCTCACCTGATTGTACGAGATAGGCTGAACCCGATCCGAAGAACCCAATAACCTCTCATAGAACCCAACTACCTCATCCCGAATGAGAACAGGATCTGACAGCTCAATGCCAGCCTCAGAAACCAGCCTAAAAATCCGCGAACGAGCCCTCCTAGAGGCAACCCTCCGGAAGAAGAAAGCAGAACACTGGTCCCCATCCTTGAGCCACGCTAGCTTGGCCCGTTGCCTGAGCGAGGACTGCTCCTGGGAAACAGCGGAAGAGAACACCCACCTGCAACACCCTTCTAACTGTAAAGCAGAGTCTGACAAAGGAAACTCTCTAAGGATAGGTAGGCAGAAAGGAAAGCTGACGCTGAAGCCACATTAATAGCCAAGTCCCCTTTCCTCTTCCTCATAGCGCGAAAAACATGCTTAAGGGCATCTAACTTCCGGCAAATCGCATAGAAGGGGGCTCCCACAATAAGATGATGCCAAATACCAAAGACAAGGCAGAAAGTCATCGAATCGCGAGAAAGTTATCAAACACGAACATCTTACCCCTACGACGGGACAAGCTACCAATACCAAAGATAAGCGGGCTATGGTCAGAGGTCCGAGGCAAATCGCAAGTATAGGAGTAGTCAGAATGAGAAATAAACCACTGCGGATTACCCAGGACTCTATCTAACCGTTTCCACAAGGATCTAGGAGAAGGGCTCTTATTATGCCACGAGAACCAGGAGCCCAACATCGGAAGCGTCTCTAGATCAAAGACGACGTGAACTCCTGAACTCCAACATAGGGAACTCATCATCATGATGAGTCACCTCTCCACCTAAGATCTCGCTACAATCCAAAACGACATTAAAGTCGCCCATAATCACCCAAGGCTCGCTAACATGCGAGCGGAAAAATCGGTCAAATCTTGCCAAAGAAGTCTCCTCTGGATAGCATCATTAGAACCATAAGCAAAAGTAACTAGGAAGCTGGACGAGTCAATAAGCGAAATAATCCGGCGGTGAATAAGTTGATGATCAATAGCAATAATATCAACAGAGACCACGCGGAATCGCCCACCAAATCCGCTTACCCGGCCCGTTTCCATAATCAAAAAACCACTGCCACGAAGCATTAACCAGAGAAGCAATATGCCTCGAGTTACCAACCGAGACTTTCGTCTCCAGTAAGGCAACACAACAAAGACTAAAAGAAGAAATGACCTCCCGGACCGAGTTCTGATGGTCCGGACGGTTCAGGCCACGGACGTTCCACACTGCGAGCGGAATCATCTAACACCCTCGAGAAGGGCTGCATCAGAATTAGGGCCCATAGAAGAAGAACTAGAACAAAGCGACGTGCCGACTAACTCAGGAAGCTCAACCTCAATATCATCGGTGAGACCAGAAAGAGCCGCAAACCTGTTGTGAGACGGCTCAAACATACCAGCAGAAGCCCTCCTAGGCGACACGATAGGAGAGCTGGTAGTAACCAAGGAGAAAGTAGAGACACTACTCAACGGGCTCAAACCAGCCCCACGACCTCCAGAGCCCCCAGCTAACACCACATCTGGGCCCCCGGAGCAGACAGCAGGGCCAACCCCAGCTGGCGGCCCCCAACCGAACCGGACCCAACGAGGTCCCGGACCATGAGCGCTGAGGAGCAGGCTTAGCCAAATAAATACGAGCACAGCTTAACACCTTACGAACCGGAGGCTTAGAAGTGCTCGGGCAAACGATCACGATGCCCGAAATCTCTACAAACACCACACCGATGAGGTAACCATTCATACTCAACATGGATCCTCCTAACACAGGACAATCACCATCGAGATGGAATAACCATAAGGAACGAGCGAATCGGGCTAGTATCGGCGTCTAACATGACGCACACTCTAGCATAATCCACTTTCGACGGTTCTGGTGAAAACATCGGCAAAAAAAGAGGCTCCCTAAAGCACTAGCAAGAATACTAAGCCCCTCGTCACCCAATACTCGAGGGGGACATCACGAAGTTTCACCCAAACAGGGACATGTTTAGGTTGAACCTTCATAAGGGACATACCAAGCTTCCACCGGGTAAGGAAAATAGACTGGCCCTGAATCAGCCACGGCCCACCCTCTAACGCCTCGGACAAAACTCGCTCACTATCAAACTTGAAGAAAAAGAATCCCCCCTCAGAGGAGAACACCTCCTTAAGCCCCTTCCACGCCGACATAAAGTAATTCTTGACCAAGCTAAGAGGAGGGGCTTTCCCCAAAAAATAAACAACTAATGTGAAAAGCCACTTCTTAGAACCTTCAAGACCAACACTAACATCCGGTTTCACAATAAGCTCGCCATTTTGGATTTCAGGTTGCACATACCGAAGGCCCCTTTTCTTTTTAATATTTCCTAACACAACAGGAGGAATATGCAAGGCCTTCGGAATCGTTACCGAATTAGCCAAAGAAACAGGGGTAGCGATAGAGCCAAAGTTCATAGATACCGTAGCATTTCCATAATCAACATCAATATCATCAATTATACTATGCATTATATTACTTTCCCCAATACAACAAGAATCGCCAAAAGAAGATACAACAGTCTCACACAAATCCAATGGGGACACAGTAGAATTACAAGAATTCTTAGCTGTAGAGCAAAAAGGTATTTCCACAGGAGCAACAAGAATAGGCCCAGCCAAAGAGCCGACACCAGAAACCAGAGGAACCGGGTCACGGACAGGGCCTGCCAAAAAACCACCCGGGTTGAGAAATGGGGCTGTAACCCGGTCCAGCCTAGGGTCACGCCTGGCCCGAGACAAAGGCCCGATCGGCAACAGACGAGGAGCACCACCGCCAGAAGCCATAACCGCCGCCGTCAGAGAAGAAGCCGGAGGAGGTTCCGCACTAGGACCACCAAAAATCCCGTCGATGTTAAGCTTGAGCAGGTCGGAGTCGGAGGAACCAAGCACCTTCTTCCCTAACTCACAGAGACCTTGAGCATCAAAACCCTGAGAAATGGAGCTTCCAACCGCCCGGGAAGAAGAAGAGAACAAGCCGCAAGCTGTAGACGTTGTCATACCAGACAACGAAAACCACGACAAATCGCGACCACAAATTCGCGAACGAAAAATACAGAAGAAGACCGCACGACCCGAATGGCTAAGGCGGCGCAGAATCACAGCTAATAAACTCGCGACAAAGCCGACCCCCAAATCGGATTCCAACCACGAAAGCGAGAGGAACACCAAACCCAGAAAGTCCGACGAGCTCAAATCGAGCAGGACAAAAAATAATTCACAAATTCACCAAAAAATATTGCTGGGAAGATAATAGAGAACCGAACCACAATCGAAAAGGCTAAATCTCTGGAAAAAATCACAAGTTTAAGAACAGAAAGGAAGAATCGGCCGAGAAAAGGGAAAAAAAAGATGCCCTCATTTCGCACCTACTGAGTGTGAAAATCGCCCACAGTTCGCTGTGTCGAGATACATGAATTCCTGTGCTCAATATCTAGGAGCATTGTACTGTTGGTAGTACTAAGGTGCATGCTGTTGATTGTACTTAGGTACAATCTTACTTCTATCCTACTGCTGATGCTATTATTATGCTCTAAGAGCATACTGTTGATATTCGGTATTGTGTCTTACACGTCTGTGGGACTGAGTTTTTCACTGCTTATGCTATGAGCTAGGTGGCGGAATGACAACCTTTACTTTTCGATAAGGGGAAGTTGTAGCCTTTTTGGGAACAATCTTCGGGGCTTCTTTGGTTTCAGGAATGGGTTCCACTCCTTTGACAAACACCGTACGAGTTTTGCCTTTGTTGGAGAATGAGTCGTATCCCAAGCCACCTTTGTCATGTATGTTGTCTAGTGCTTAGAATGTCTTACATCCTCCTCGACGATTTCTCAAAAGACTTGAGGATGGTATCGAGTCTCCTTCTCTTTTCTCAAGAAGCTATATTTAGACTCTAATAAGGCATAATCATTTGTCTTGCATTGATTATGAGTTTTTACCTCATTTAGTTCGGTTGCAAGTTGATGATTGCTTTCCATAAGTTTTTCATGAATAATCTTGCTGTTTTCGCAACCCAGAGACATATTTTCATAATTGTTTTTCAGTAGATCTATTTCATCCTTCAGCTCTATATTTGAAAGAGAGAGCTCTAGGTTTTCTTGTTTAAGAATCTCATCGGTGTAACACCCCCAAAATCTCCCGAGGTATTACAGTGCTGTGAATCCCATGTGGGACCCACAAGGCTAGTTTAGGAAATAGACATTTTAAAGAAATTGCAATAAAACAATAAGTTCACGGTTACATATCATGAGCCGAAAGGTTTTGAGGAGAAACATAATTCAAAGTTCGATTATTACATAACGGAGGTTTTAAAGACCAAATTTAATTTAAGCAGCGGCAAGAGTTTATTCCAACACAGTTCAAGTCTGACCGGACCCCTCAGGAATGTCCTGCACATAATCAACAAATTTACCTGGCACGAAAATTCATGCCAGGTAACCAGGGTCAGAGAATGCATACCAATAACGATCATTAGCAACAATATAAGTGCCACATAACCAACAGAAAATATTTCACCACGCGACCGACGTTGTCTTTCTCTTTTTATCACATAAACCCCAAGGTCACAACCAAGGGTCACGAAAGTATCCACACGGGAATACCCCGGAACATAGGTGCCTAATTCGGTTCTTATCCCCTAACACATTTCCATACGGGTACCATACAGGTTTTATCCCCAACACATCGGCTCATTTACAACACATTTTAGAGAAAGACAACCGTCGACATTCGTCAACAATGGCACATTCATTAATACAGACATTTCAATAATATTAGCATTTCTCGAGCAATATTTCACTTGCCTTTGATTCGGCGGCAGGTGCCTTAGATCTCCATGCCCGATCGAGCTTAAACTAGTCACGTAATATCCGATTAACACCTCGTACGGATCATGATGAATAAAAATAGTCTCCCTTCCCTTCCCTATCCGGACTCCTAGCATAGTCTTAATTGCCAACATTAGTATCGTTTTTATAGGTTCACAAGCAATACGTACCGTTATACCATTCAATTCTATGGTTAATGTTAGCTACATCAATTTGTTCAACAAGATTATCCCTATCATCATTCGGTTAGCAACAAACGACTATATCATAATCAAATCCCATAACTTCTAACTCAATTCTATATTACGAGTACTTCAATCGGTGGATTTTACACAATGATTTCGGTGGGTTGATCTTTAATGACGATAATACTATCGAATTGTTTTCCCTAGTTCACTTAGCATTGAAATCGTAAGGTAAGGGTGGCTACGAGTAATTGAACATACGGTGATGGATTCCTATGAATTCTCCTATAATTCATTCATCAAATTTTATATTCCTAATGTCGATTGAAATGAAATTTTCGCATGTGATTGATATGAGTTGTATGAAACGAAACATACGAGCAATGATAACTCCGGTTACTACAATTCTGTCTGATTAGATTGTCTACGAGAGTTGGAAAAATCTACCCAAATATTCATAATCTAACAAGTATAATCAACAACATCGAGGAGATTACTTCAGGGATTGATAGGCTTACCTTAGTAGATGAAGAACAATGAAGAGAGATGACGAATCCATAAGAACTACGAGGAGGAACGAAAAGTGGCTTGAATGACTTGGATAATCTTCACCGGAGCTCGAGAAACCACCTCCTCTATGTTAATTCAAGTGTATGAGAGGCCAAGAACCGAGTATAAGGCTGGGAAATGCTCCAAGAGCCTTTTTTTGCAAGGTTGAGGCCGAGCAAATGAAGAGGGGAAGTGTCATTTTATAACACTCGGATTTGATAACGTATGTTAATGATTTAGACCTTACGTACGTAAAGGTCATTACGTACATAATGTTCTGATGCTAATGTGCGTAAAGCCCGTCCAGAGGTCACTGACTGAAATGTGCCCATATGTTACGTACGTAAGTCGTTTTTACGTACGTAAGGCTCCAGTCTGTAGCGTATGCTAAGCTTGGTGGATAGTGTACGCTATGAGGAGTTGACTCGTTTGTCTTCTAGCCCGCCGAAAGTAGCTCAATCCGCGTCAAAAGGAAGATTCTGGTTGGGAGACCAACTCACCCATTACGTACGTAAACTAGTTACATTAACGTACATAATACTTAAATTTTAGCGTGCGTGAGACATTCAATCCTTTAGCCACATATCACATTTTAACCATTTCGGGGTGACCATCCTTTCCACTCATCAACAATTATCGGGGAACAAGATGTTGGCCACCGTTATATTCGGACCGACGATCGTCCAACGACATCAAGGCGTGTCACCTCCGTTTCATCCACATCGCACAATTGTATAGCACTTAATGAAATACATAAATAAAAACGACATCACATTATAAGAAATCACACAGTACAAGGTAATTAAGCATGAAATACCGATGGTATTACATATCACCCCCCTTAAAAATAGTTCCATCCTGACACTAAGAAAATAACTCGGGATGACTCTCTTTCATGCTCAACTCGGTTTCCCAAGTCGCTTCTTCCATGCCGTGGTGCGACCACTAAACCTTCACGAGGGGTATGGCTTTATTTCGTAATATCTTCATACACCGATCCAAGATGGCGATCGGTACCTCTCTAAAGGTAGCAGTCGTCGGAAATTTCCACTTCTTCGAAATTGAGCTTGTGACTCGGATCATAGACATACTTCCTTAACTGGGAGATGTGAAAGGCGTTATGCAATTCATCCAGATGCGGCGGTAGAGCTAATCGATACGCAAGCTTCCCTACCCGGTCCAATATCTCAAACGAGCCTATAAACCTCGGGCTTAACTTGCCTTTTTTGCCGAAACGCCAGATACCCCGCATAGGTGATACTTTGACCCAAACATGACCCCCGACTGCAAATTCTAACGGTTGCAATCAGTTTTCGGCATAAGATTTCTGCCGGCTCTGTGCGGCTAGCATGTGCTTTCGAACGATAGAGATCTTATTAATGGACTCCTGGATCAGATCTAACTCGGTAACCACGGTGTCAGAAGCATCATCCCAGCATAACAGTGACTTGCATCTTCGCCCATACAGGGCCTCAAAACAGTTCCATGCCTATGCTTGCATTCCAGCTGTTGTTGTACGAAAACTCCACCAATCCCATATGCCTAGCCTAATCCTTACCCCAATCGAGAACACATGCCCTCAACATATCTTCCAAGGTTTGAATAGTACGTTCGGTCTGTCCATCCGTCTGAGGGTGATAAGCCGTGCTAAAATGTATTTGGGTCCCCATAGCTTTATGAACAGCTTTCCAAAAACGAGACACGTATCTGGTGTCCCTATCCGAAATGATGGACGAGGGAACGCCGTGCAGCCTCACAATCTCCCTGATGAAAATAGCGGCTAATTGCTCTATCCCGGTTGTTTCTTGAACAGGAATGAAATGTGCCAATTTCATTAATCGATCAACAATGACCCAAATTATATCCTTTCCTCTCACCGCCGTTGGTATCTTAGTGACAAAGTCTATCGATATGTTCTCCCATTTCCACTCCGGGATGGGTAGGAGTTGCATGATTCCGGCTGGTCTGCGGTGTTCAATCTTCACTTGTTGGCACGTCATACATCGGGCGACGAACCTAGCAATTTCCCATTTCATATTTTTCCACCAAAAACTCTGTCGCAAATCTTTGTACATCTTGCTTGCTCCTGGGTAAATAGAATAGGGAGTGGAGTGCGCCTCCTTCAGTATAGTTTGCTTCAACCCATCATTTGGTGGAATATAGATCCTGTTCTTGAACCTCACCAAATCACCCTGGATCTTATAGTCGGAAACATCTCCTCTCTCGATTCTTGCACCAATCGCACGTAATTCGGGATCCTCCATCTGTGCTAGACGTATCTTGTCTAGTAAGGACGAATGTATATTGATTGAGCACAATTATCCTTGCCTACGTTGTATCCATACTTCGGTACTACTTCTCCTGATGTCTTGCTGCAGTTCGGGCTGAACTGTTATGCTGGATACCATCACTTCTTGTGTAGTTTTCCTACTAAGAGCATCAGCTACCACATTGGCTTTCCCGGGGTGATAGGAGATTTCCACATCGTAGTCCTTGATTAGCTCCAACCAGCGCCTCTGTCTCATGTTTAATTCTCTCTGAGTGAAGATATACTTCAAACTCTTATGATCCGTGAAAATCTTGCAAGTAACTCCGTAAAGATAGTGCCTCTAAATCTTGAGGGCATGCACCACTTGGCTAGCTCCAAGTCGTGCGTCGGGAAATTCACTTCGTACAGCCTCAGTTGTCGAGATGCGTATGCAATGACTCTGTCATTCTACATGAAGACACACCCTAGTCCATGCTCAGATGCTTCCGTGTATATAATGTATCATTCCGCTCCCTGCGGTAGCACTAGCACTGGAGCAGTAGTCAATCTACTATTGAGCTCATCAAAGCTCTTCTGACAGTCTGTAGTCCATACAAATTTGGTGCTCTTTCTCAGTAGGTTCGTTAATGGTCCAGCGATACAGGAAAAGGCCTCGACGAATCTTCGATAGTAACCCACCAATCCTAGGAAGCTCCTTACCTCCTTGACGTTCTTCGGCGGTTCCCAACTCATTATTGTCTCGATCTTTTGTGGATCGACCTTGATGCCTTCTGCCGAGACAACATGTCCAAGAAAAATTACCTCCGGCATCCAGAATTCGCACTTGGAAAGTTTCGCATAAAGTTGGTGTTGCCTCAGCACGCTCAGCACTTGCCTCAAATGTTCGTCGTGTTCCTATCAGCTTCGAGAATAGATCAGGATGTCATCAATAAAAACCACCACACAGTTATCGAGGAAATCAATCAAAACTCTGTTCATCAGTTCCATGAAAACGGCTGGGGCATTAGTCAACCCGAATGATACCATGATATACTCGTAATGTCCACACCTCGATCGAAATGCAGTCTCGGGTATATCTTCCTCCCGAATCCTCAATTGGTGATATCCGGACCGTAGATCGATCTTTGAAAACACAACTGCCCCTTGTAATTGATCTAAGTGGTCATCAATTCTTGGTAGTGGATAACGATTCTTGATAGTAATCTTATTTAGCTCCCTGTAGTCAATGCACAAGCGTAGAGAGTTGTCTTTCTTCTTAACAAAAAATACCGGCGCGCCCAACGGTAAGGTGCTCGGGCGGATCAATTCTTTCTCCAGCAGATCTTCGAGCTGTATCTTTAATTCCTTCATCTCGGCCGGTGCCATCCTTTAGGGAGCTTTGGAAATAGGTCTCATCCCCGGCTCGAGTTGAATGGAGAGGTCAACTTCTCGGTGCGGTGGCAGCCCTGATAGTTCATCGGGAATGACGTCTGGAAATTCATTAACCATCGGAATGTTTGTGATCGTAAGTTGTGGAGTATCCTCCTGAATAACATAACACCAATAGTACTTCCTTCGAGAGTCGCAGGAGACTTCCGATGCGAGGAGGCTGAGAGACCCTTTCGTACTGAAGTGTTCTCGTCCTCTGATAACATGTGTGGTACCGTCATGAGCTGTAATGGAAATAGTCAAGTGGTAGGTATCCAAGACCATCCTGTGCAATGGCATCCAGTCCATACCTAATATGATATCTTCATTCTGAAGCGGGAAGACCATAAGATTAGTGGTCCAACTATGTTCATCGATGCAGACCAGACTGTCTCGAACCTTTAGATCGCCTCCTATTCTACTACCCTTGGGTAGTTTAACAATAAAGGATTCATAAGGCACACAAGCAAGATTTAAACGTTCAACACATTCCACAGATATAAACGAATGTGTGGCTCTGGTATCGAATAGTACATATACTGGCTGAGAGTTAACAAGAAGAGTACCTGAGATAGCCAGCGCGTACTGACCATCCGTAGCCCTCAGCTCAAATACACGGGACGACACTGACTTCGAAAAGAATGAAGTACCACCGTAGTGCCCACGACCTCGTCCGGCACCATGTGGCGGTGGTTGAGTCTGGTGGGATGGAGCTTGGTAGTTGGAAACGGCAGGCGTCCTGGGGGATTGCACAGAGCCTTGTTGACTTGGTTGGGAAGCTGAGTTCTGAGTGGGATTGGCTCGCCAGCAGTAACGAGACATGTGTCCACTCGTTCCACAAGTAAAACGTTTGGTAGCCAAATTCTGGCACCGATCCTTAGTATGTCTGGACACGCCACAATTGAAACAGTCCCTACGGTAAGGCCGTTCAGATGCACCCTTCTGTTAGTACGAAACTGCTGACTTGAAAGAAGATACGGTCCCCGAGTTCATTTTGTTGTTGCTCCCTGACTGATCCAATGTCTTTTGCTTCTTCGAGTTATGTCTGGTGTCGGTATTAAAAACAGTACCGACATAAGCTGTGACCACGTCTTCGTACGCCCTCAGAGTCGTGCAGTGGAATCTGGCGGCATAGTGTTCTACATCCTCCGGAAACCTATGTGCAAGGTGGCATATTCGTTAATCTTCTGATGGAACCAACTGCGAGATGTAACTTAGCTCGGTTCGGTAGGCCCAAATGATCTCTAGTACTGGCATATTCTGTGGTCCGGCACTGAAAAAGTCTCTCGCGCGAGCGGTTTGGGCTGATCTGGGACAGTACTCGCTCCATAGTAGTCGGGAAAATTCGGTCCATATGACCACTCGGTCCTCTGGTCTGTAAGTCCTCCACCAGCGGGCAGTGGTGTCACGGAGTTGATTAACCCCGAACGGCACCTTTCGATTCTCTCGGCATCCGATCACCTTGAAAGCAGTCTCCATTTCAGAAATCCAGTCGTCAACGTGTTTCTCCCCTGCCCCGTCAAACAATGGAGGCCTAGCCTTTAGCATCTCTCCCAACCATCGGTCTCTTCCTGCATTTTCCTCCACATTGATGACCGGTATCCGTTCCACCTGATTGACCTGAGCAATTCCCATGGCGATAGCTTGGGCAAGGGCCTGAACGAAAGCTGGGTCCATGCCTCCCGGGTTGTTATTCTGGCGTTCTGCCTCCTGATCGTTTTGATTAATTGGTGGCGGATGGTCCCCAGCAGGATGGGTCTCGGCAGTATTCCTGTCCCCATCGTGGTTTGCGGCGGAACCCTGAGCATCATTCACCACCCTCCTAGCTCTTCGGCGTGCCATTACTGACAGTATTAATCTAAAGCAAGTTTCACACACATTTTACAATTAAATGTAGTTTCTAGACAGAAAACTGATACGAATTCCGTATTAAGATGTACGTAAATTCGCCGGAAATTGCAGCGGTTATATTTATTTCCTCACAACACTCGTTTTTGTGTAACACTCGTAATATTCAACCGAAAGTAGGGCAATTCGGCTTTGCGAAAATACGAATAAAATGAAAGTAGATTATCAAACTAGACCTATAGTTTGATAAGGCAATCTCTCCTCAAGACCTATTGAGAATTGATTAAATTATAACTCGAAAACGCGTCGAATTATAATCGAAGTGTGCTGAAAATCATTCAACTAGAATACATAACATGTATTTCGTTTTTGCAAGCTTCAAGATGGTTTATTCAAGGTTGAGGATGAGGCTATTATATAGCCTTTACAACTTACTAATGAGTTCAAACAAGATCACCAAAATCTAGCTAAAATACAAGCAAGTAATAAACTAAGCTATCAAGACTTTTGACAAAGATAGAAAAATGACACAAGTTTGGCTCCTTCCTTAGCATTTCGGCCGTGGGGTTCTTGAAGTAGTGGACAAGATGTATCTCATGTGATATCTTCTTGCAAGTCTTTGATAAGGATAGAAAATGAGATCAATCATCTTGGTGTCTCTTCCTCCTTGATTTCGGCCGATTTGGGAGATGGTGACATGAACTAAATCTTCAACAATCTTGATATGGTGGACTTTGAACAAAATACAACAAACTTTGAAAGTAGTGGGGACAAAGATCCTTCATGGATCCTTCAAAGAATCGGCCGAAATCTTCCCCCTAACATGGCCGATTTTGTATGCATGAACATGCATACGTATGCATGTTTTGATACGTCTAAGTTATCCGGTTCCGATGATTAAGATCGTTCCAATTTCCGCGGATGTTTTCTCACCAAAGTACGTAGGTGCATGTGCATGCAACTTGGTATCGTCACCTACGTCGATTCTCACTTCGCTTGCTTCGTTTGGAGATGCCGTAATCGCATCATCCCCTCCCCCTTTGAAAGGAATTGACCTCAATTCGGTGATTCCCTCGTCGTCAAGGTAAGAAGATAGATCGCCCACGTTAAAAGTGGCGTGCACCCCATAGTCGCCGGAAGTTCTACTTTATACGCATTGTCGTTCACCTTTCCCACGATTTTGTAAGGCCCCTCGGCCCTCGGCATAAGTTTGTTCTTGCGTTTGCTCGGAAATCTCTCTTTTCTTAAGTGTACCCAAACCAAGTCGCCTACTTCGAATAGTCTCGGTTTTCTGTGATTGTTGGATTTCCGTTTGTATTCATCATTCACCTCTTTGATTCGATCATGTATTTGTCCGCATTTGATCATCGACTTAAGTTTCGACTCCGCATCTTTGTGTACCAACTCGTCTTTCGGCAATGGAATCAAGTCTAAGGGTATATAAGGATTTAACCCGTAAACGATTTCGAAAGGAGAATGTGCCGTAGCATGTGTAGGGGATCGGTTATAGGCAAATTCCGCATGAGCAAGCTTCACGTCCCAATCCTTTTGCGTTTTATTCACAAGTCCTCGCAACAACGTTCCTAATGTTCGATTTGTGACCTCGGTTTGACCATCGGTTTGCGGATGGTGCGAAGTGCTAAATAAGAGCTTCGTTCCCACTTTCCTCCATAAAGTATTCCAAAAATAGCTAAGGAATTTCGAATCTCGATCCGACACAATAGTCTTCGGTACTCCATGTAAACGAACCACCTCTCGGAAGTATAAATCGGCCACGTTGCTTGCGTCGTCGGTTTTGTGGCAAGCCACGAAATGAGCCATCTTTGAGAACCGATCAACAACCACCATAATAGCATCCTTACCTCGTTGAGTACGGGGTAAAGCGACGATAAAGTCCATGGATACATCTTCCCACGGTCTTTTTGGAACCGGTAGAGGCATATATGATCCCGGTTTGAATGAACTCTTCGAGATGTGACAGGTTACACATTTACTTAAAACATTGTAAACGTCTTTTAGCATTTTAGGCCAAAAGAAATGTTCTTTTAGTACTTCCAACGTTTTAGCCGTGCCAAAATGTCCTGCTAAACCACCTCCGTGAGCTTCCGGACCAATAATTCCCGAACCGCACTTTGTTTTGGAACACAAAGCCTATTTCCTTTAAATAGAAATCATCTTGTAACATGAACTCCCGAACGGACCAGATTTGCAACGAGTAAAAATTTCTCCGAAATCCTCATCATTTTCATAGCATTCCTTGATATTTCAAACCAAGTAACCGAACCTCCAGAGTAGAAAGTAAGGCATACCTCCTAGATAACGCATCCGCAACGACATTGCTTTTACCGTCTTTGTACTTGGATGAAAAGTGAAATGATTGTAGGAATTCCACCCACTTGGCATGCCTCGGACTCAGTTTATGTTTCCCGTTAATGTACTTTAATGATTCGTGATCCGAGTGTAGGATAAAATGCTTCGTCCGCAAGTAATGACTCCAATGATCAAGGGCCCGTACGATAGCATAGAATTCTTTATCGTAAGTACAATAATTCAACCGAGCCCGTTCAACTTCTCCGAAAAGTAAGCGATAGGTCGTTTACCTTGAATAAGAACCGCTCCAATTCCAACTCCGCTAGCGTCACACTCAACTTCGAATGGTTGAGAAAAATCGGGTAGTGTTAGAATCGGTGCTTCGCATAACTTGGCCTTTAACTTCTCGAAAGCTCCTTGGGCAGCCCGTTCCATACAAATGGTCCTTTTTTTAAACACTCCGTTATCGGGCTTGAGATGGTGCTGAAGTCTCGAATAAACCTCCGGTAAAAAGAAGCAAGTCCGTGAAATGATCTCACTTCCGTCACGGTCGTAGGGGTCGGCCAAGATTTAATTGCTTCGATTTTTGTTTGATCAACCGCCACTCCGTCCTTCGAAACGACATAGCCGAGAAAGACTATACTTTCGACTAGGAACGAACACTTCTCTTTTTTTCCATACAATTTTCGGTCCCTCAAGGTTTCAAAGATTAGCCTTAAGTGCCCGAAATGTTCTTGTAGTGACTATAGATTAGAATGTCATCCAAATACACAACCACGAACTTCCCGAAATGGTTTAAGTACCTCGTTCATCAACCTCATGAAGGTACTAGGCGCATTTGTAAGACCGAAAGGCATAACGGTCCACTCATATAATCCATTTTTCGTTTTGAAGGCCGTCTTCCACTCGTCACCTTCTCGCATTCGGATTTGATGATATCCGCTTCGTAAATCAACTTTGGAAAAGATCACCGAACCATGTAGTTCGTCTAACATATCATCAAGTCTCGGGATAGGGAACCGATACTTGGCGGTGATATTGTTCACGGCCCGACTATCCACACACATCCGCCAAGAACCGTCTTTCTTAGGGACAAGTAAGACCGGAACCGCACACGGACTCAAACTCTCCCGGACATATCCGCGGTCCAAAAGCTCCTCGACTTGTCGTTGTAACTCCTTCGTCTCCTCGGGATTACATCTATATGCGGCTTTATTAGGAAGTGGTGCTCCCAGTATAAGATCAATTTGGTGTTCGATACCGCGAATAGGTGGTAAACCCGACGGTAATTCTTCGGGAAAAACATCCTCAAATTCACGTAACAACACATCTAGCTCTCCGTCATTTTGTACTCCTATGTTCTCGTCCCGTGTCTCTTTAAACATCACCAAGTATACTCGCTCCCGTCATTAATGGCATGTTCCATTTCTCTTTCACTAGCAAGCATGGTAAGTTTCGGTTTCTCCACTCGACTAGAACTCATCGAACGGATGGCTTGCGGGGACATCGGTTTGAGTACAATCTTCTTTCCTTTGTCTTGTAATTCATATTCATTACTCCGACCTCGATGTAAAACATCTCGGTCGAACATCCATGATCGTCCCAAAAGCACGTGGCATGCGTCCATCGGGAGTACGTCGCATAACACATCGTCTCCGTATGATCCCATAGTTAAGTTGACCCGTACTTGTCTCGTCACCTTCACCTTGCTTCCATCATCGAGCCAATGTAAAGCATATGGTCTCGGGTGAGCCATAGTAGTTAGCCCGAGCTTGGTGACCATCTCGTTTGATGCCACATTCGTGCAACTCCTCCGTCTATTATCAAGCTACACCATTTTTCTCCGACTTTGTATTTGGAATGAAAAATCTGGTCTCTTTGTTCCGTGTCACTTGGAATAATTTTGGTATGTAATGCTCGAAGCACAAAAGTAGTATCATATTCCGGAGCGTCATAAGTCTCGCAATCTTCATTTTCTTCCTCGGCCTCCACGTTAAGTACGTCACCAAGGCCTTCCTTCTCGTCCTCGACTAAAAGTTCGTCTCGGACCGCAAGAGCTTCTCTCAAAGTGACCACCCGTTTATTTGGACATGCATTTTGATAGTGACCAAAGCCTTGACATTTAAAGCATCGTACTTTAGCCAAGCTCGTTTCCTTGGAAACGTGAGGAACCTTTGGTGCCGGGGTAGGGACTTGAAAAGGTGCGGTCGTTTTCGTAGTAGAACTTGAGCCGGCACTTGCATTTCCGAGTTTGTATGGGAATTCGGGTTTGGTAAACTTCAACTTGTTTTGAGCTTCGATTTTTATGCATTGTCCGCATAAAGTGTCAAAATCTCCGTATGGGTATAATTCCACCGTATTTGAAATGTTTCGGTTTAGGCCGCGTAAGAAACGTGACATTCTTTGTTCTTGGTTTTCTTCAAGTTCCCCCATTAAGGCCAAGCCTTCAAATTCATCGATGTATTCTTCCACACTTAGTTTCCCTTGTACGAACTCCGCAATTTTTCGGTATAAGGTTAACCGATGTGATGTCGGAACATACCTTTTACGTAGTTTCTTTTTTAAAGAATCCCAAGAACGGATTTTCTCTTTTCCCGCACGAGCTCGTTGTGCTTTCATACCCTCGAACCATAAGGAAGCGCCCTTCCCTAACTTGAGAATTGCGTATTTGCAACGCTTCTCATCGTTAAGGTGTTTGAAGTCGAACATACGTTCAATCTTCCTCTCCCACTCCAAGTAAACTTCGGGATTAGTACCTCCGACAAATTCCGGAAGTTCATTAACTTTAAATTCGTCCACATGACGTGGTGAATGTGCGTCATATACTCCTCTTCTTGCTTGAAATCGTGGTTCTTGCATGGTGTGTAGTGCTTCACGTAGTTTCTCCATGAAATCGTCGGAAAAATCCATGATACGGTAGTTTTGATAAGAAAAATCGCCAAGAGAATTTCGCCAAGGAAGTAACCTTGGGCTCCGATGCCACTTATGATACGAATTCCGTATTAAGATGTACGTAAATTCGCCGGAAATTGCAGCGGTTATATTTATTTCCTCACAACACTCGTTTTTGTGTAACACTCATAATATTCAACCGAAAGTAGGGCAATTCGGCTTTGCGAAAATACGAATAAAATGAAAGTAGATTATCAAACTAGACCTATAGTTTGATAAGGCAATCTCTCCTCAAGACCTATTGAGAATTGATTAAATTATAACTCGAAAACGCGTCGAATTATAATCGAAGTGTGCTGAAAATCATTCAACTAGAATACATAACATGTATTTCGTTTTTG
Source organism: Orobanche coerulescens (assembly GCA_033398695.1). Taxonomy (NCBI): domain Eukaryota; kingdom Viridiplantae; phylum Streptophyta; class Magnoliopsida; order Lamiales; family Orobanchaceae; genus Orobanche; species Orobanche coerulescens. The sequence goes on along the minus strand of CM065808.1, from coordinate 90,987,181 downwards.
CAAGCTTCAAGATGGTTTATTCAAGGTTGAGGATGAGGCTATTATATAGCCTTTACAACTTACTAATGAGTTCAAACAAGATCACCAAAATCTAGCTAAAATACAAGCAAGTAATAAACTAAGCTATCAAGACTTTTGACAAAGATAGAAAAATGACACAAGTTTGGCTCCTTCCTTAGCATTTCGGCCGTGGGGTTCTTGAAGTAGTGGACAAGATGTATCTCATGTGATATCTTCTTGCAAGTCTTTGATAAGGATAGAAAATGAGATCAATCATCTTGGTGTCTCTTCCTCCTTGATTTCGGCCGATTTGGGAGATGGTGACATGAACTAAATCTTCAACAATCTTGATATGGTGGACTTTGAACAAAATACAACAAACTTTGAAAGTAGTGGGGACAAAGATCCTTCATGGATCCTTCAAAGAATCGGCCGAAATCTTCCCCCTAACATGGCCGATTTTGTATGCATGAACATGCATACGTATGCATGTTTTGATACGTCTAAGTTATCCCGGTTCCGATGATTAAGATCGTTCCAATTTCCGCGGATGTTTTCTCACCAAAGTACGTAGGTGCATGTGCATGCAACTTGGTATCGTCACCTACGTCGATTCTCACTTCGCTTGCTTCGTTTGGAGATGCCGTAATCGCATCAAAAACACACATATCACTTACTTTGCATTTCCATGAGGAGTTACGGTCGCTTAGGGTGTTGGACTGGAATAACTTTGAAAATTAGAAGAAATTTTATTTAAACCAGGAGCCGTCGCTCCGATACCATTTTCTATAACACCCACAAAATCTCCTGAGGTATTACAATGTCGTGAATCCCGTGTGGGACCCACAAGGCTAGTTTAGGAAATAGATATTTTAAAGAAATTGTAATAAAACAGTAAGTTCACGGTTACATATCATGAGCCGAAAGGTTTTGAGGAGAAACATAATTCAAAGTTCGATTATTACATAACGGAGGTTTTAAAGACCAAATTTAATTTAAGCAGCAGCAAGAGTTTATTCCAAAACCGTTCAAGTCTGACCGGACCCCTCAGGAATGTCCTGCACATAAATCAACAAATTTACTTGGCACGACAATTCATGCCAGGTAACCAGGGTCAGAGAATGCATTTGAATAACGATCATTAGCAACGATATACCCAATTTTACCGAACACAGTGCCACATAACCAACAGAAAATATTTCACCACGCGACCAATGTTGTCTTTCTCTTTTTCTCACATAAACCCCAAGGTTGCAACCAAGGGTCACGTAAGTATCCACACGGGAATTCCCCGGAACATAGGTGCCCAATTCGGGTCTTATCCCCTAACAAATTTCCATACGGGTACCATACAGGTTTTATCCCCAACACATTGGCCCATTTATAACACATTTTAGAGAAAGACAACCGTCGGCATTCGTCAACAATGGCACATTCATTAATACGAACATTTCAATAATATTAGCATTTCTCGAGCAAGATTTCACTTGCCTTTGATCCGACGGTAGGTGCCTTATGATAACCGGGATCTCCACGCCCGATCGAGCTTAACCTAGTCACATAATATCCGATTAACACCTCGTACGGATCATGATGAATAACACTAGTCTCCCTTCCCTTCTCTATTTGGATTCCTTGCGTAGTCTTAATTGCCAACATTAGTATCGTTTTTCTAAGTTCACAAGCAATATGTACCGTTATACCATTTAGTTCTACGGTTAACGTTAGCTACATCGATTTGATCAACAAGATTATCCTTATCATCATTCGGTTAGCAACAAACGACTATAGCATAATCGAATCCAATAACTTCTAATTCAATTCTATATTCCGAGTACTTCAATCGGTGGATTACCATTTTACACAATGATTTAGGTGGGTTGATCTTTAATGACGATAATACTATCGAATTGTTTTCCCTAGTTCACTTAGCATTGAAATCGTAAGGTAAGGGTGGCTACGAATAATTGAACATACAGTGATGGATTCCTACGAATTCTCCTACAATTGATTCGTCAAATTTTATATTCCTAATGTCGATTGAGTTTCTTTAGGAGGTGCTGACCCGCAGCGAGGCAGAGATGAATGAAATTTTCGCATGTGATTGATATGAGTTGTATGAAACGAAACATACGAGCAATGATAACTCCGGTTCCTACAATTCCGTCCGATTAGATTGTCTATGAGAGTTGGCAAAATCTACCCAAATACCATAATCTAACAAGTATAATCAACAACATCGAGTAGATTACTTCAGAGATTGATATGCTTACCTTAGTATATGAAGAACAATGAAGAGAGATGACGAATCAATAAAAACTACGAGGAGGAATGAAAAGTGGCTTGAATGACTTGGATAATCTTCACCGGAGCTCGAGAAACCACCTCCTCTATGTTAATTCAAGTGTATGAGAGGCCAAGAACCGAGTATAAGGTTGGGAAATGCTCTAAGAGCGTTTTCTTGCTAGGTTGAGGTCGAGCAAATGAAGAGGGGAAGTGTCATTTTATAACACTCGGTTTTATAATGTACGTTAATGCTTTAGACCTTACATACGTAAAGGTCATTACGTACATAATGTTCTGATGCTAACGTGCATAAAGCCCGTCCAGAGGTCACTGACTGAAATGTGACCATATGTTACGTATGTAAGTCGTTTTTACGTACGTAAGGCTCTAGTCTGTAGCATACGCTAAGATTGGTGGATAGCGTACGCTATGAGGAGTTGACTCGTTTGTCATCTAGCCCGCCGAAAGTAGCTCAATCCGCATCAAAAGGAAGATTCTGGTTGGGGGACCAACTCACCAGTTACGTTAATGTATGTAATACTCAAATTTTAGCGTGCGTTATGCATATACTATAGCGTGCGTTAGACATTCAATATTTTAGCCACATATCACATTTTAACCATCTCGGGGTGACCATCCTTTCCACTCGTCAACAATTATCGGGGAACAAGATGTTAGCCACCGTCATATTCGCACCGACGATCGTCCAATGGCATCAAGGTGTGTCACCTCCGTTTCATCCACATCGCGCAATTGTATAGCACTTAATGAAATACATAAATAAAAACAAAATCACATTACAAGAAATCACATAGTACAAGGTAATTAAGCATGAAATACCGGTGGTATTACAATCGGCTTTTTGAATGGTCCTAAATTCATTCATCATGTTTTCAAAGGTATGTGATGCATTATTATGAGTAGCTGACGTTGAGCTTACCAAATCCTCACTATCATCATCATCATCCTCTTCCTTTTCCATGAAGCATGTGTAGGTTTTATCTTCAATTTCATCATCAGAGGAGTCATTGTCCGGCATGTAGTCACTCCTCTGTTTTGATCGATGTGAGCAAAGCTTCTAATTCTCCAATCAGTGCTTTTAGTTTGTTTCTCCAGACGCGTATTTTCTTGTCCTTTTCTTGTGCTCGGCTTCGGGCAACTTGTGTACTTTCGCATGAGGACATATATTTGCATAATGTCCCGGTTTCTTACAGTTATAACAAATATTAGAATCTCCAGATGATGGTGATTCAGAAGTTACCTTGTTGAATGGTTTAAGCTTGTAGGGAGCCTTTCTAGATTTTTTAATGAATATCTGAAATTTGTGCATGAGCAAGGCCATTTCATCTTGTGATGGGATGTCATCATCACTATCAAATGCCTTAGATGTCGCTTTGGATGTGCTGGGGGCAGAGCTGTTTCTCTTGTCGGATACAGCAGCGAGTGCTGTAGTCTTTGTAGATGACTCTTTAGCCTTTTTTCTCCTGTCAATATCATACTCAGAAGCTTTGAGGTCAGAGAAGAGAGTGAAAGTAGATATATCATTTAAATTACAAGACACGCGCATAGTTGTGGTCTTAATATCCCGTTGGGCAGGGAGTGATCTAAATATTGTAAGATTTTTCTCCTTTTAGGAATACACTTTATCTAAAGTTTCAAGTTCACCGACAATGCCAGTAAATCTGAGTTCAAATTCTTCAAGTGTTTTGGAAGATTTCATTTCAAAAGATTTAAATTGCTGAGCTAGTTTGAAATCTTGCTTTTTTTGAGAGCTCAGTTCCCTCACATATCAACTTGAGTTTCTCTCAAATTTCTTTGACTCTCTTGCAACTCTTTACCTTCACTACACCAAAAATAGGATTTTGTGACATTGAACCTTGTTGGATTTGTGACTGTCAATGACAGTCACAATTTTATGACTGCCAATAATAGTCACAAAGACCAAATAGTGATAAATCCAAATATTTGTGACTGTTAGTGACTGTCACAAGTGTTCTGACTGTCTTTAGAAATCACAAATCCAAATATTTATGACTGTCTTGAGCAGTAATAACCTTTCAGTTTTATGTATAAATACATTTAGGCAAACCCTTAGTACAGGGGATGGCCACATCTGAAATAAGGGTAATATGGCAAAACCGGTCTAAAGTCCCCAATTCCCATTCTGTACTTCTCCTCTCTCGATGTGACTCCTCTCCCCCGACAGGTGGTCTCTCTCTCTCTCTCTCTCTCTCTCTCTCTCAGTCACGCGGAATACTTTTTTCAGCGACCCGCAGAACCGGTGGTCGAAGTACACGATAAGAGCAGCAATTGGACTCTCCATGATTCCGGGACTTGGGTCAGATCTCCACGAATCGCCCTTTGAATTTTTCGGCAAAAGGAAAAAGAAGTCGCAGTCTTCGATTCGGTAGAGCTTAGAGGCGGCGACGACGTTTCGAATCTATAAATGAGGGTATAGTGGAGGAGTGTATGAAGATTGAGTTTGTAGTAGCCGAATAAAATCTCAGGTTTGAATTCCTTTAGTTTTTTATTTCGGTCCTAAACAAAAATATGGGATTGTGCTATTGAATAATTTGGGTATTTGGTTTCCTGGTTCTGACATTTATGTGTGTGTGTGTGTATGAATGTTTGAAGATGAATTGGTTTCCTGCTATTGAATGTTTGAAGATGAATTTGGTTTCCTGGTTCTAACATTTCCTGTTTGAAGATTTTGTAAAAGTGTTATTATTTTTTTTAGAAAGGCGCAGGATGTGAGAAAATAGCTTCTCTCGATCATGGACAAGTATGCTATCCGTTTTATTGTTCTTTAATTCTTTATGTCAACTTACCTTCATTCGTTTCTGTTTTGAGATTGTCTTTGGTTGGTATAACACCAGTCTTGACCTGAGATGATGTTATCTTAATTTCTGTTCATTTCCCTTGGTTCTTTTAATGTTAACAAGAATTATATGGGTGGACAATGGATGATATTATGAAGCTTATAGTCTTGAAGAATAACTGCACGTTTTGTGGTGTTTTTCGTCGCCAGGTAACGTAGTTACCGGCTATAAATTTAGATAGTTTGTGAAATTTTTGGAGCACCTTTTTTCCCTTCCTTGTTCTTGCATTAACCTAATAGTTATTTATGTTCCAGTGTTTTGAATTTGTATTATACTTATCAGAAATTCCACGTCACCCCTGCCTCATTGGTAAATAATCGTGTTTTAAGGCCCTCGACCATGGTGCTACACTTTTGAAAGTAGACAAGCGAGTAACGGGGCATAATGCATATGACATAGCTGAAACAGTTCTCTTAAACATGTTAAGAGGTGACATTGCCAGGTAATATGTTGTTAACGGTTCTGAAATAAAGACATAATAGAGCTTGGATAAACTCATTGAAAGTTCTTCCTTTTGTGTTTTGTGTATGAGTTTTCTTGATCAGTCAAAACTCATTGTTAACATTCCAGGCTGAGTAGATGCACCTCAATAACCACTGGTAAAGATGGACCTATTCCAAGATGCAATCCATTTAAGTACACTTATGAGAAGGAAATTGTGATATATCCTTTGTTCTTTGTTCTTATTCTGTACTGCTGCTCCTGTTTTCATGCATAAAACTCTTGCAGGTTAGAATCCCTTATCGTCTTGTTGATGCTAAACTTAGCACGCTTAGGGCGGAGCGGGGCAAGCTGCCCTCAGGCAAATAGATATTGTCACTCTTATTTTAACTTGGTTCCCATGCTGCTGGTTTTCTCTCATCTAATCATTTCTATTGTAAATGTAGCGTGTATATATGTTGGGTGATGTTTATCCAGATGCTGCTAAACTTCCCAAGGGCGAATATACTTTGCAGCTTTACTTAAGGTAACTGTAACTGATAACCCTAGTCCTCAAATGTCTCCACTCTCTATATTTGTCATGAGCGGTAATTTAAAATGAAAACCCATGAGATCAGAATGGAAGGAGAAACGGAAATATTAACCAAGCGTATACTGTGACTGTAATCTAGGCCTCCCTTATTTCAGGCATGACAATGTGCAGTATTTGGAAAAGATGAAGCAGTTGGTGATTTTCATTTAGAAAAACTTGGAGAAGTTGATTTATTTTGACAGCATCTACATGTCAAATCGTCTTTTTTCGTAGCCGCGATTTTGAATTTCACTTTCTTTTCGTACTTTTTATTTATTTGGAAGCATTTGTTTTTTGACAAGCGTATATTTTGATTTATAGGTTGCCGTTCCATTGAGCTTTTACGCACAACCTGATGACCCAGTCACGGGTAACAACAACCCTAGTTCGTCAGTTTTGATGCCTGGGTATGCTTTGTTCTTACTGCTTTTCCTATGCTACCATTAGTTTTTCTCATCAATCAGTCCCCTATTGTGGATCTTATTGAGTTACTGTATCTTCCAATGATAGAGCGAAGGAAGCATTTTATGTGGCCCCTCCTGCAAAGGGCAAGCTTCCCAAGGTTTTGCATTACTTGAAGTCTTGCTGTTATCAAATAGAAGATTATAATCATTGTTTGAAGACTTCTTGTGATGATTTGGAGTTATTTTTGAGTGATCAAGACCAAATTGATATTGATGGTAGAGATTTATACCAAGAAATATTAGGGAGAGAAGTTTTTCCAAGTTGAAGTTAGGGTCGGTCCTGTCTTGTCGTACGGGTTTTTCTTCTTTTTTCCTCTTTCAAGATGGATATACTCAGATGCATAATTTTGAAAGGTTCTTGAAATAATGAATCTGATTAGCATTATTTACTTGAACTTGCTCGACGCTACAACTATTATAACCAATAATATAATACTCCACAAAAAGTTGTTTTATCTTTATTTATTTTGGTTAATGACTAATTTAGATGTTTTATTTTGTGGTTCAGACGGAAGGTGCTCCTAAAATAGTCGTCTTAGTAGGCATATGTCGACATGTATGTTCCACGGATGAAGCTTGTAATCCTATTAGTGCAATTTGTTAGTTGTTAGTATTTTTCAATGTATAACTAGTACCCTGTACTTTTTTTTTGTCCACAATGGGTTGGTTCGGAGTGTTTTTCTACACATGTTAATTTTCAGCACTAGATTGTGATTTGTAAAAATCTATTTGAGTGTTGTGTTACATTGAGAAATATGATTGGATGTCATTATGAATTCCTTGTGAAAAAATATTGAATTACATGCAGAAAAAAATGTGTTTTTAATATTTTTGTTTTGTATTTTTTACAGCATTTGTGACTTCTAAAAACAGTCACAAGTTATAGAAATGGTGACTATCTTGTGACTGTTAATGGTAGTCACGAAAGGTGACTAGCTTGTGACTGCTAATGACGGTCATAAATGGCTGTCATGGAAACTGGTATTGTAAAGTCATATAAATGAGGTTTTGTCACTGTTTTGTCACTGTTTTTGACAGTCACAAAAAAAATTATGACTGGTGATTTTATGACAGTCATTTGTGACTGTTTTTGCCATTTGTGACAGTTTTTTACAGTCGCAAAATCGTGATTCTGGTGTAGTGCTTGGAGAATATGCCTTTGTTAAGAGTGACAAATAGCGCATTCTTGGTCATTGTCTAGATTTACACGTTTGCGATCATCAGTTGTCCATTGTTCCCTCAATTTATCAATCATTTCTGCATGAGGTTGTCCTTCTATTCTGGCAGCTGGATTGACCTTCATGATTTTGATAGGTCCTTCTTGGATGACAAAGATCATCTCTTCGTGCATCGCAGCAAGGTGGGCTTCCATCCTGATTCTCCAGTCATCAAATTCGTTGATAGGGAACATGGGAACTTTGTTGATCATAGATGTTTTTGGGGCAATAATAGGATGAATGATAAAGATAAAAAATGAAATTTTCAAAAGCTAGTAATTTGTGGATCTGGTTTAGGTTAAAAATCGACTGACTAATTGTAGAATCAACTGCTCCGATACCACTTATTAGCCACAATATAAAATTATACAGCTTAGAAGGGGGTGAATACACTGTACTCTTTTTCGAAGTTTAAGTTTGCATAGCGAAAGTCTGAAAGTAAGTTGCTATAGATACAACAACTGAGTAATCTCCTATATCTTGGTGCGTCCAGGGTTTTCAAGATAAGTATACTAAAATCAGAGGCAGTAGGAACACAATAAAGAAAATAAGTAACGACACACAGTTTAATATGGGTCGAGGTAAACCCATCTACGTCCACAGGTCCTCCACACATGAGTAAATAGTTTATTAAAATTAAGGCATACAAAACTGTATGATTTTAACTAAACTCGACGTTGTATCATTCATACAGATTGATACAGCCGATAGTAGATTTGGGCATTCACATATATTGGCTTTGGCTTCTTTGACTTGCTTCTTCTCACACATACTGAAGCTTCATCCTTAACTCTATTCGTCCCACACATGTCGGAATAGCTTGACTTAGTCCACACAGGGCTAAGGATCTAAACAGATAGATTATTAACTATCATGAATCGAATAACAGTTGTAGGCTTGGTAAGCTTTGTTGTAGTTGTGTTGTTCGTTATTGAGGACTTGTATATTTCTTTAATCAAGATATATGATGTATGCTTGATGAAATATATTGCTCTTTAAGCTTAATGTTCATATTTCAGTTCTCAGTAGAATGTTCTGTTGGGAATATACCCTCGAATGCCACTCAGAGGATGTATGAGAGAGGTCATTGTACTTGTTATTATGTAAATCATTATCAGAAGGCAACTGTATATTTCTTATTTACTGGTAGTCACTGGCATTCCTGACTTGTAAATATATATATAGAAACTAGTCCGTGTATTTGAGAGCAAACATTCCACTCCTTATTGGATAAGGGGATCAGCACTGGAAAGGTTTATGGCTCAAATACTTAATTGTTCGCAAGTTGATGAAACTTGACTGGGCGTTAAGTTTATGTGAAGACTTGTATGAAGTCTTATTTGACTTGGAGAGTGTCTGTCGTCACTAATGGTCAGTGGGAGCACACGTTGTAGGTATGCTAATGGGATTAGTATACTCTAACCGACTCACCCTTGATTCGTCACACGGATTTCACTCTGGGATAGTCAGTGACGGAATCGAAAGGTTGTGATAGGTATTCGTGAACCTTCGAATTGAGGATTTAGTAGGTATGTGCTTGTGACGTTAAGATTTTCACAAGATTAGTTCGACCCAGAAAGCCGAGTGGTGGGGGTTAACCTCTGTAATATCCGCAATTTCGATTTTTGGTAAATTTCTTTTTTGGTAGGAGTCCATTTTGACGGCTCGCTTGTGACCGTTTCGTCATTCTGAGAATGATTAATTCTACACTTTTTGAGGTCTGAGTTCGTTTCGGTGTTGTTTTGTTGAGTTTCGTGCTTCTTAGCGACCTTTCCGCACTTAAGTTCGATTTTTACGAATCACGTCCGAAACTGTTGTTTCTAGTTTCCGTAAGTCCGTTTAACTTTGTCAGACGTGTTGTGAACTCTGGTTTGGTTATTCAATCATGTATCATGATTTTTGGGCGTTTTGGGCCATTTTGTAATTTCCCAAAGTTGTGGGTATCCGCGTTCTTATTTGTTGTCTTGACCCTTTTCATGGTCGCATGTGAGTTTGATTGTAGCTCAAGCTCTTAGTATGATCTTATGCTGGAGTTCTCCGTGCGTATCTCGAACTTGGTATCTCGATCGGAGGAGTCCGTTGTTGTAACCAGCTTTGAGAGCACTACTGCTATAGTTCTGGGTGCATTAGCGCACACGAAGGGATCTCCTTAGCGCACGCTATCGAGCAATAGGGTCAGAGGTCAGTAGTTGGATTCAGGCCCGTTAGCGTGCACTAAGGGCAGGAATAAGCGTACGCTAACAGGTACTAGCGCAGGCTAGTAATGCTTATTTGTATATCCGGCCAGCAGGTTTTAGAAGTCAACTTTCATTTCTTCATTCGCCATTCGTCGGGTCCATTCCTTTGGGGCGATTTGAGGTGATCCTCCTTCTCAAGCCTCATCTTGGGGTGAATTGGTGCAAGTCTAACAGCATCAATCATCTTGCTCGGATCTAAGGTATTTTTCACTCAAACCTAATTTCATTGAATTTGGGGGGTTTTCCTTGATTTAGTGATTCGTGTCCGAATTCATCCAATCGATTCGTATTATTCAATGTTGTTGCTCATGTTCTATGGGATGTAATTCCATATTTCGATTTTCTTTGATCCCAATTATGATTTCGCTATTGTGGAACCAAACGCTTGAATTCATGATGTTCTTCATTCCGAGTTGAATCCCGTTTGGTGTTGATATTCATGTGGCATTATTCCCATAGTGTTCGCGGTGCTATTGTGTACTTGATTGTGTTTGGGAGTTTGGGCTGTTCGGCCGTATCCCATCCGTCGTATCGTTGCGATCGTGGTTTCGAGGCAAGTACCTTGTTCATACATTTCTTGTTTTGTGGATATGATGATCGGTGATTGTCTCGGTGTGTTTGTCTGGTTGGTTGAAATGAACTTTCAAAAGATTTGGTTTAGCCTCGTTAAAGGATCTCTTTCAAAACCCATTGTATTTTGTGATTCGTGTGTTTCGTAAATGATTACGTGAATCCTATGCGTGTGTACATATATTGCCTCATTTCGGTGCGTTGTGGTTTGACGTCTGCATCGTGCTAAGTGTTTGTTGCCTCTGGGTAAGTTGTTTGGATATCCTTGGTGTACTATGTTATGTATGTGAATGTGTGGACATGGGCGGGGTCTACGGTGACACATGGCATGCGATCATGTGGTCACGATGCAACAAGCGATTGATCCAATTGTGAGTGCCTAAGGAAAACTACGGTGACACATGGCTTGTGATCATGTGGTTAGGATGCAACAAGTGATTGATCCAACCGTGAGTGCCTAAGAATAAAGTGACACATGGCGTGCGATCATGTGGTCAGGAGACAACAAGTGATTGATCCAACTGTGAGATGACGTGGAAAGTGATAACGGTGGTATAAGAAGATGATGTGGCATGTGTTCACGGTGTTATGTATATGATTTTGGATGTGTTTTGCCAGGTCGACTACCTGGATGTGTTACCAAGATTTCGTATCTCGGGTGGTTATGTTTTGTTGACTTTATGCTCGTCGAGGACACGTGACGTGGCCTTTGAACCCTGTGAATTGTTGTTGGTTTTTGTTTGAGAAAGCAAATCTTTGGGCTGTGACCCCTGTTGGTTTTTGAAAGAGAATGATTCGATATTCCTAAATTGTTTTCCGTTAAAACTCCCGAGGGCATTTTAAACCATTTTACAAACTGTTCTCGTGAATTGTGATCTTCTGAATTTTGAAAGTTTTACACAAACTCTTGTCTCGGGAAGTATTTTTCGTTATGTTTGAATCTTTGAGGATTCCTGATTATTATTCTTGGAATATGATTTGTATGATTCGTATTTGCACTTTGTACTTGCACTAGCAAAATAGTAGAATTTCGCTAACCCCCGAGTAATCGGGGGGTGGATGTCCGTTTTGCATTCAGGTTTTGGGGAGCATAACACAGGGTCGGCATAAAGGATGATGAAAGATGATCGATACTAATCGCATGAGGATCCATACGATGTCGTATTGGTTTGGTTGTACTTTATTTCCACTGAAGTATTTTCCCCGTTGTACGAGAGTGTGTTGTATTTTGACCCCTGCGTGGGCATGTGTTGAGATTGAGTTTAAAAACGCCAAAAGGGCGATGACGGTAATATTTTCCAAATACTCACAGTCACAGAAGTCGTTTTTCAAATACAAAATACAGTCATAAAATACCATTTGAAAGTACAAGGCGAAATGACAAATCTCGACAGTTTCAAAATGCACGCTAAGCCACCACTTAAACGTACCGACAAAATAGTTTATGAAAAAATGCTTTAATGAAATAACCTAAGTTTACGAAATACCCAAAAAGGCCATTTTGAAAGTTATACACGAGTTGGTAAAAGTACCGGAAAGCCATTTTGAAAAACACACGCAGCGGATAAAAACACAATTCAAAATATACACTTGCAGCGGAATAAAACAACCAGTCAAATACTCAGTTCCCAAAATAATGCCATAGCCAGTATCACCCAGGAAGCTCATCCCTTCACGACCGCTACTAGCTCGATCTCCGAGTACCTAAAATAAAGCCCACGACGGGGTCAGTCACAATACTCAATAATGATAACGATCACATCACATAAATAATTAGATACCAATGTAATTACAAGTAAGAATACTACCGATTTAATCTTACCGTCATAACCTTACCAATCCATAGCAATCCATATCAAATCGATCCTTACCATAATCCACCTTTCGCATCCTCAAATGTCGAAATGAACTCAACTACAACCATCTGTACTGTATTCAAACAATACCAAGAATCCTCAAAACATCATCATAGCTCATAAGCATGAAATAATTCATCCGTGCCAAATCCTGTCCGTCGGATCACACAATCAAGTCTCAACCTGGATAAACCAATAACACACAACATATTTGTAGATCAACTACCACAAAACAATGATAGAAAGTCCCGAAACATCGACGTACAGTCCGAATGCTCACTCGATCAATAACCAGACCAACCAATAAATCAATCGAGAATATCATCGACATGATAAGCTCCAATACGACCAACCAAAGGCCAACCACAACCAAGAATATCCTCAGCATAATAAATCCCAATACTACCAACGAAGAATCAACAATAATCGAGAATAACATCAACATGATAAACTCTAACACGATCAATAAAGGATCAACAGCGACCGAGAATACCATAAACAAGGTAAACTCCAAACGATCAACAAAGGATCAACAATGACTGAGAATACCATCAACAAGGTAAATCCAAACGATCAACAATAATGGATCTGAAAGAAATAACCCCGACTGTCGAACATACCCCTCGGGCGTATGAACAACCAGTCGCAAACCGTCGAACATACCCAACCATAAATGGAGGATCAACGACCAATTAATATGTCTCAAAGATGGACGTCATAGTACGCCCGATCCCAAAATGTGTCCGTGCACATGCCCACCCCATATGCGGAATCCAGGATATACGTGGGACATGTACCTAATTAGACTCACGAACTACGTCTCGTGTGCACGGTCCAATGTGGAAATATCAACACATGATCATAGTGTGCCCAGCTAAAAATCCTACACAATAATCAATCGGCATGCAGATATGACTCCAGATATGTCACGATGCAACATGACAACGAAATCAAAGAATCACATATCCAATAAGGATCAAGAGACTCATCGAAGTGAACAAAGACACACGGATAATGAAAGATTGACACGACCAACAATATCCGAAACAACCCTCCTAGGATCATAATCCCCAAAGGATAATCCATACGATCAAAAATCTCAGACAATAGTTCTGGGATCAACATCCCTCAATGAAAAACCAATACGAATCTCATTATACGGAACCTCAACATACAACACATACAACAATTCAACAGAATAATTACCCTCATAACTGAACAATACTTAAATTATCTCAAAGTCGAAGACAATATCCTTTCCACGAACCAGCATCCCTGAACGAATACACAGTTCTACGAATAATCCCGAAATAAGTATAGTCCATTTATACCAACAAACCACCGTCCCGACATCAATATCGACACAGTAAACCATCCTCGATATCCAACATTCCATATCACTGACCAAAGATAACTCACATATCCGTCCTTGCTAAACACATTTAAACCATATACACTATGATTTAATCCAAACCAACGCATAATATACAAACCATCATCTCGACAATTTATATTTATAATATAATTGCTGTATGAAATATAAATGAAATGAAATCAAAATCATTCATTAAATATTATAAACTGAACAAGTATAACTTGCCTCGATACTGATACCACGAAGACGTTACCAAAATCCATTGCCTTTGTCCACGAGCTCCTCAGCCCCCGACCAAAAGCAATCTACGAACTCTTCAACCTCAACCGCAACACAACGGTCATAATCCACGATCAAACATCTCAACCTATTGAAGTAACAACAATCCGATAACAATCAATAACCAACATGGCCAACCAATCAAACTCAACGGCTCTACAATACCTCGATCATATACAAAACCGAACAATACAACTCAAACAATTACGAACTCATATCCACAATACAAACCGCAACTCGACAGTTCATAAATACCAATCAATATAACCGATCAACAAACCGAACAGTTCTACAATATCCCGATTAAATACAAATCCAATAACCTAAATCAATCAAGCATGAACTCATAACTATAATACGATTCCACAATCCGAAAATCATACCAATAGTCAAATTAAACCAATAACAAGGGTCTAAACGTTACCGATTCCAAATTCAATCTAAAATACGAGTACAAGTTTCCTCCTTGTAAATTCATGATTAGAACCAATTACTGATTATCATCATCAATACGGACAATGTGATTAGTTCAACATATATATGATCATATTCCAAGGGTGTCAAATAGTATAATCATTCGATTTGAAAACTTGTCCAATACGTATGAACTTCCCAACTTAAAGATGAATAATAATCTCATCAATCTCGGAATCATATTCGTATTCTTATACGAATATTGTACCAAAACACATAACTTAGTTCTAGATATGAATATTCCATGTTTATATCCAAAACACCAACATCTATTAAGCATATTCATCAAATCATATAATCCAAGAGTTCCTTAAGAACACAAATTATTCCGATATCACATTCAAAATCTCCAAGACGACATAATCCGATGTATTCTAACATCTAAACAATCCTCATTAATAATTCAAGATGTATCTTATCATACTCTTCAATATATAATTCACATAACCTCAGGAATCACAATAACACCACTATAACCATCATCATACGAAGAAAAACATCAACAATCAAACCAACAAGGATTGTATCATATTTAATATGGAATTATCCTCATATCATCAGCATAATCCAGAATTCCATCTCTTCATCGGTTTAAACGAATTACAATCCTTACAACAGGAAGAATCTTAATTAACATCCGAAATCTCTTATCATAATTCCATTAAATCTCCTATAACATCAAGAATCACAACAATACTACCAAGAACATCAAGAACACTATGATTCCATAATCATAACCAACATAATCAAAGACATATCATCATATCATCATCCTCCTTAACAAAATTCTCGTAAATACCCAGAATCATCACAACAACTCCATAAACTATCATCATACGAACTAATCATCAACAACAACATCAAAAATCCGAATTTAAAGAGAGGATTATCCAACATACCTCTTAGAAGATGAAATACACAATTAACCACCTCAATAATCATCAATATCTTCATATCCAAGTCTCAAATCCAAGCCCTCAAACTCATAATCGACTTAGAAGAACTGAAACTCCATCTCTGAGTGTTGAAGGCGAAAAACGAAGTGAAGTTCTGAAGAAAAACGAAGTGATGGGCATCCCACTTATAAAAACTTCCAGCTCATTACGTACGTAACATGCCAAAGTTAATGTACGTAACACACTTTACATACGTTATCTATCCTTGATAGCATACGCAATGCCGACCTAGAGGCAACTGTCTCAATTCGTATCTTGCATAACATACATAACACTAGATCCATAGCGTACGTAATACAGGAGTTGACTTACTACAGTATCTCAGTTTACGTACATAATATCCAACTCTTTACATATGTAACAATCCATTAGCATACGTAATCACCTAAGATTAGCGTACGTTATCCTCAATCCAGAAACAACTGCCCTTAACAACTGATACTATTACATACGTAACACAATATGTATAACGTACGTAATATTCATACTATATTAACGTACGTAATACACTCTGCATAACGTACCTGATTCTCCTCATAACGTAGGTAATGTATAACACATAACATACGTTATGCTTACCAGTTTAGCATACGTAAGTCCTTAAGTTTATTATACATAATGGCTTATGTACTTAGCCAAATCCAAATGTCCCTATCCATCTCGACATACAGGATACGCATACACACACAGGGAATACATATGCTTGTGAAAAATATTCTCATACGATACATCTAATATACGATATCCTCAATTGCAATTTTCGACCAAGTACGACAATTACTCAAATCCAACTGTCTCAGTCTTCAAATTATTTTATCCATACTGTATAGACACCAAGCTATGCAGTATATCTCAGATAAAATAACGCGAAAAATTTATACTGAAAATCCGGATATTACAATTTGAAGCATTACAAGAAGTGTGTATATATAGGGCATAGGCGGTGGCTGGACTCGAAACATCGGTTTAGAAATATGCCATCGGTATTCAATGGTGAAGTTGAAGAACGAGGTGCACCTCCTAAAATAACAGGTGTTGATGTGTTGAAAGAGGTTGAAAACCTAAATGTACAGCTTGGTAAGAAATTCGCAAAGGATGTCCCTACTAAAGGTTGGAAGAAGCGTTCAATCTTCTTTGAATTGAGTTATTGGAAGGACCTTTATGTCAGACATTTCATTGATCTCATGCATGTGCAGAAAAATGTTTTTGAGGGCCTTATTGGTACATTGCTGGGTGTCCGGGGTAAAACTAATAAAGATGGCTACAATGCGAGAATGGATATGAAGGAAATGGGAATAATAGACAAACTAATTCCTGTGGAGAAACCAGGAAAAAAAAACACTATTTACCTTCTGCAACCCATACTCTATCTAAGGATGAGAGGAGAATGTTTTACAAACACTCCATTCTGTCAGGGTTCCAGAAGGATACTCATCCAACATCAAGAGTCTTGTTTCTCTGACTGACTTGAAATTAAAAGATTTAAAATAACATGATTGTCATGTCATAATGGCGAATTTGCTTCCAATTGCTATACGTTCCATCTTGCCAGAAAAGGTGCGGGTAACCGTCACAAAATTGTGTTTGTTCTTTAAGTCAATGAGTAGCAAAGTCATTGATCCGAGAAGGTTGTCGTATCTGCAACGACAAATTGTTGAGACACTTTGTGAGGTTGAGATGTATTTCCCACCATCTTTTTCGACATCATGGTTCATTTAACTGTTCAACTTATCTATGAGACTAGGATGTGTGGTCCTTCTCGTATGCGGTGGATGTACCCAGTCGAGCGTTATTTAAAAATATTAAAATATTATGTAATGAATAGATCCCGGCCAGAGGTTTCTATAGCAGAACACTATCTAATAGAAAAAGAAATAGAGTTTTGGTGGCAATTTATCCCAAATGTGGAAGCAATTGGTTTGCCTGGTGCTCTTCACAATGGTAGGGTTGATGGTGAAGGTGTAACCGGAGGTCAACAAGTAGAGATCGATAGTGCACAATGGCATCGTGTGCACCTTTGTGTTCTACATTACAGTGTTGATGTTGTTCCCTTTGTAGATTTACATAAAAAAAACTCTCAGCTTAGAACATCTAGGCAGAGGTGCTAGTTGAATAGAAGTGGATCACAATCATACATTTATTGATTGGTTCAAGAATCATGTCACAAACGAGTTAAATCAAAATAATGAATCAATATCATATAGAGTTAAATGGTTGTCAAGAGGGCCTGATTCATTTGTGTATTCTTACAAATGTTACCTTATAAATGGATACACTTTTTACACGAGAGAACATGATGTAACAAGCACAATGCAGAATAGTGGAGTTGCAATTACTGCGACAGCACTACACCAATCATCCAGTGACACAGATCCTGTTTTGGCTGATACGACGTACTTTGGCAGAATTGAAAATATTTGGGAGCTCGATTATGTTGGCTTTAGGGTGCCAGTGTTTGATTGCAGTTAGGTTAACAATGTCAGTGGTGTATATGTTGATGACTCGGGATTCATAAGGGTTGATCTTGAGAGGGTTGGGTACAAAGATGATTCGTTCATTATGGCAACTCAAACTCAACAAGTGTTTTATGTTACTGATCCAGTTAATAAGAAGTGGTCCATTGTTGTGTTGTCAAACAAACTCAATAATAGTTATCAAATCACTGATGGTGTATACGAAGAAGTTGATAATATAGATGATCCCTTTTCCGGAGTGAATTTTTCCACGATCATGAATGACGATGATGAATATGAATGTTTTTATTCTAGAAATGACCATGATGAGGGAGAATATGTTAATCCAGAATTTCAAAATCTGCATGGGCATAAAAGATCAAAACCTATCAAGAAGCGTAAAAGAAAAAGTAAATCCAAGAAATATATGTTTGCTTTGTTATCATAAACTTAACTGCTGTTTTTTTTTTGTATAAGCTTGCATATATCTTGTATGTTGAACTTGTCACATGAAATATCTTAATCTTTTTATTAAATGGTGTTACTATTTTTTGTGTTTTTTGTTTAGGATCATGACTGGTGGATCTCACGACACAACCGGCACTAGTGGCACCAATGGAACTAGTGTCACGGACTAAAGGCATACTGCAAAAGGTAACAAAAACCAACATAATGATTAACAGTACTTTTATATATATATATATATAAATAAGTATATATTTTATTTATTTATTTATTTATATTAAGCACTACTAGTTTTTTAAATACCATGTATCATTTATATTATATATTTTAGGTCAATTGGAATGAGATGGGACAACCGATTGGCAACGAGTCTATGACTCTAGCACATTTTATCGGCTCTTATGTAAGAAGGCATGTCCCAATCACATGTGATAATTGGCGTAACAAGGAATTGCTCAATGTGAAACAAGCTTTGTGGGATGAAATCAAGGTATCATATTTCCTTAATAATTTTCCATTAACAGATTTATTTATTTGTGATCATTTTTATATTCTACTTTATTAAAAAATTCTTTATTTAAAAATAGTTCCAGGGTAGAAACCACATTTTGTTTTTGGAGCAGAAATATTCCAGGGCAGGCAAAACTTGATTAAATCCGATTAATCCTAATCGGACAGAACCTGACTTTTTGAGATTAATTAAATCTAATTAATTCTATGTATTCATTATGTTATTTTGTTGCTTGGGGTCAGATCTGATTTATTGAATCTTTTTGTAAAACAAATATGTAGGAAACCTTCAATGGAGTTGAAGAAGAACATAGGAAAATAATAATTTCTCGTGCCGGAACCTTCATCGACAATTTAGAACTAGATTGAGGACTCTTGCTAGAGATGAAAATAGTAACTACTATACATCGCCACCTCCTCTGTATGCACACTTTTCCACCGTGACCCCTTGCTGGAAGGAGTTTGTGCAGAAGTCATTGAAAGTAGATTTTCTAGTAATCTTATTCCTTAACTAGTGAGGTGTTATATTTAAAAACAATTTACTTCATTGGATATTGTATTTGATAGTTGAAATTCAAATATAGGAAAAAGTAATAAGAATAAAGAGCAAGCAAAAGCAATGGAGGCTCGATACAGGAAAGCATGTGTTGGCTATGCGCGCCTTAGAGAGATAATTGAAAGTGAGTTGTATGTTGAACAGTGGGTGTATTTCTTTGCCTTTTTCTTTCTAATAAAAAATCGTTTAAAGGTAGTAAGTGATTCTTAACTTTATAATTCATTGAATCATTGTATCAACATATACTAAATGGTATGCTAAGTAATTTTGTAAAATCTTGTGCATGGTTTATATTTTTTTCAGGCAGTAAATTTTGGGTGGTTTATAGTAAAGTTTATATGAATATAATTAGGAAAATTGATTTCTGCACAGATTAATGAAAAAAATAATAAAAGGTGAACAAAACCCTGTTGTGACTCGACTAGATGCGTGGGAGTATGCTAGACGTAATGCAGATGGTGTAGTCGATGATCCTGGTGTAATTCAAGTCCTCGAGGATGTTGTAACAATTAATCTTTCCATTTCACTAATTTACCTATGACTTGCAGTGCACTGATACTCGTTAATATTATGTTTGAAATTTATCATTTGTTAGGTTTCCATTTCAGATCAGTTCCCAGAACATGAGCTTACTAATATTAGAATTTATAATTTGCTTGCTCGCTTAATACCATTGGAGTATTCCGGATGATTGAGAGCTGTCGGATGGGGTGTAACTAAGACCACATTGCAGACAATATCGTCTGTCAGCGAGCTATCACAGTTGAAAAATGATATTTCCTATCTGAAAAATGAAATTAAGGAGTTGAAAAGCAAGGGCTATAAAACACAGGGGGTGTAATCTGGAGGTTCTAGCCATATGGATAAATTTGACATCGGTAATTTTGACAAGGATAATCATGTTGAAGAAGGTTATGATGGCCATATTGATGTTAGTTTAGGTGAAGTTCTTCCAGAGGTATTCTTTCTTCTCCGGGTTATATTTATTATTTTACGTACCTTTTCTGAATTTTGCTTATGCGGTAGACTTTTACATCGGGACAGTATCCAATCATAATTTATATACAAAAATCGCATTAATATCTGTAAAACCCCATATGCCTCGGAACATATACAAGTTTCTGACTAATTAATAAACAACACATGAAATTTGAAACCAAAATAATACTTGATGACGTAAGAGTGTATACTTTGGGCAGAATTAGTAGTGCTATTTTTATTTGTAGAACACAGTTAGAAAATATATTACCATTTTGTTTACATATATGTCATCATTGATAATATTTCCAAATATTTCAAAATACAGGGAAAAATCCTTGTTATTTGTATTTGGATCCCGGTCGGAGATATGATGGGCAAGGGATCTTGCATAATGACCTCAATGATGGAATCCTTCACGGTGTTCCACTCGAAGAAGGATATGTGAGGGTGCAATTTGAAGTGGCAGAAAAATCAGAGTTAAAAAGTAAGCTACCTAGACCTTGTGACGAGGTCTATAAAACAAGTATGCTGTGGATATAATTCTAGACTCTTCTAGAAATTTAATGATTCAATAATCATCTTGTCTCAGTTGTATATATTTTGCTATATCCTAGACACGGCCCAAAACCATGAACAAGGAAAAAAGTAAGCATTCTATGGGCCATGAGAATCTTAAGGATTCAGAGAAGGAGAAAACAGTTGAATCAATTGCTGGTGTGCCATCGAGACAACTAGGTTATCCTCTTCCAGAAGATGTTAGTCATGATGGAGTTTTGGAGGTAGTTCGTCTCGTTGTTATGTTCGATCGTCTTACTGATATATAGGTTGATATGGGACCTTTCTGGAATGCGGATCCTTGGATTGAACATATTAATAAGGAGAATGTTTTGGAGGTATTGGATACCCAATGGTTTTGTGCTTCGAGCCTCATCTTTTACATCAGGTAATATGAACACTTAATAAATTTCACGACACCCTATCCAAGTTCTAATCATGTTTTCTTTTTGTGAAGTAAAGGTATTTATGTGAGGTCTATTTATCCAGAAATCCAGACTTGATAACCAAGTTCTCTTTCGCATCACCTCATCATATCATGTCTCCCTTGGTGGATAGTTCTGAGGCATCCACTCATTTGGCAAAGTGTATGCTTAGATATGTTGACAAAGACCACCTACTTTTGGTGCCTTACAATGTTTCGTAAGTTTTACTTTTTGAACCTATAATTCATTGAATTTATTTAATTGCTTCTAACTATATAATAAATAAAATGTAGAAAACATTGGGTTTTGGTTGCTATTAACACCACAACAGAGAGTATCTACTTTATGGATCCAGCTCCTATGACAACCATTGCAAAGTACAGGAGTTTGAAAGCGCTTGTAGAAAAGTAAGTTTATATTTTAAATATCATGTTGCAATCTCTATTATTGCAATCTCTATTTTTGCCTTTTAATCATAGACCCACCGTTTTCCATTGCAATACACACGCACACACATACACACACACACACACAGCAAGCACGCACTGCTTGATATTTCTGTATGTTTATATTTTCGGCTATGAGCATGATCCTACTGTTTAGATCTGATGGATGCTCAGTGATGACTCAGTATTTTAACTTGTTGGTGATGTTATATATATGTGTGGTCTCAAACAAATGTGGTGCTACTTCTAAAAATCAAATCTTTATTATTAATGCGTAGTTTAAGCTTGAGGATGCTGTAGATAGAATGATATATCTGATGGGATCATCTAATTTATAATGCTGCTTGTGACAAATTTTATCTATGTTCTTAATGATTGGCTCTATTCACTGGGAAACTGTTAACGTAATGATAAACATCTGTTGGTAGATTCCATTTTTCTTATTTGTCTCAAATTTTTCTATTCAAAGGTTGCTTATGATTGAAACCGTATCTTTATCTTAATACTTGATTCTAACCGTTGAGTAGAGGTTAAAACTGGTCTATATCTAATGGGACCATTTTTCATTGTGTGATTTCATTTCTGTTAATGTAAGTGCTTCTTATGATATTAACTGAATCTTTTTGCTGCATCTGGGAATTTTATGGCTTTTATTTGGCTCTATTTCGAAGATGTTCTATTGTTTGTTTCTAGCACATGGACTATAATCATTAAGAACACAATTAGTTATGACTATGAAACAGCATAGAGTTTCATCTACGTAATTGAAAGATTAAATAAAACTTATTACTTATTAAAAATAGAAACTACGTATGATGTTGATGTAGAAGAAATGTTTTCTTTTGACAGTGCTATGAGGTGTTTTCGTACTAATTGTGGGAGGAGTTGCACTAGGACTACGTTTAACACTTTTAAATGGACAACTATACAGGTGATTGAATTTCTTTAAGTTATATTAATTAACTACCTGCTATATTTGAAGCATAGTGCAAGGCCAAATGTTGATATATTTATAAATTGTTATTTATAGTGCCCCAAGCAACTTACAAGTGATGGCATCTCTTGCGGCTATTATGTTGGATGCTATATTGAGGATTTATTGCGTTCTGCTGAAACAAGTATTGGCATAAATGTATGGATATGTTAATATTTCCTAAAAAAGTGTCTCTTCTCATACGATCTGAATAGTTATATATGTATTTGCTTTGGTGTACAGTTCACTCGCTCCCACAAGCTAAAGTTCTACTCTCCTGACAAAATGGTTCGCTTGCAGAATAATTGGGCAGGGTACTTGTACAACAGATTTCTCAAGGGCAAATTGTTGAAGTAGTCGTTGATCATTTTATTCTAATCTGTAGTTACTTGTTTTTATTATCGATTAATGTATGAATAGTTCTGGATAATTTGACTCTTGTACGTATTACTAATTTATTCAAGTTTCATGGAAGTTGATATATTTGGGATTTATTTTAGGCATATTAAAGTTATTTGATCTGCATTATACTGTTGCTTGAGATGCTTGGATTGCAGTACCATTTTAGATTTGGAGTTTGTAAAATTTTCTATTTATAAAATTTTATGAATGTTCAGCTAAAAAAATGCAAAAAAAATACTTACATAGCACTATTGAAGTAAATGTCTTCTACTTGGACAGTGCTTTTAGAAATGATATCTTACGAATTAACTAGGCAGGGAAATTTACTTACATAGTGTTTTCATAACTGCTATTGTAGAAGGTGTACTTAGGTAGCGCATATAAAAACGTTGTCTTACTATTGCACTTACAAAGCGCCTAAAAAGGTGTTGTGCTTGCGTCAGACACTTGCATAGCGGCGCCTTACATAGCGCCTAAAAGCGCTATTGTAGTCCAAAAAAAACACTATGCAGGTCCAGATTTGTAGTAGTGTTTGGAGATTGTTTGGGTAGTTGACTGGATTGTGTTATCTGTTTAGAGATACTTGACACTTGCTGGTTTTGTTATTTTTCTGCTTGTGACATTGTGATGTGTCGCTGAGCACGATTTCACGCCGTATGTTCCCTTGCATTTCTTGTAACGTTTCGCCGATGTGCGTAAGTTACGCGGTTCTTGTGTATCTCGTAGAGATATTCCTTGTGGGATATTGTTCCTACCTACTTATTTTTAAGTTTCGGGACGAAACTTCTTTTAAGGAGGGTAGTATGTAATATCCGCAATTTTGATTTTCGATAAATTTCTTTTTTTGACAGGAGTCCATTTTGACAGCTCGCTGGTGACTGTTTCGTCATTCTGAGAATGATTAATTCTGCACTTTTTGACATCCGAATTCGTTTCGGTGTCGTTTTGTTGAGTTCCGTGCTTCTTAGCAATTTTTCCGCACTTGAGTTCGATTCTTACGAATCTCGTCCGAAACTGTTGTTTCGAGTTTCCCAAAAGTCCGTTTAACTTTGTCAGACGTGTTGTGAACTTTGGTTTGGTTATTCGATCACGTATCATGATTTTCGGGCATTTTGGGCCATTTTGTAATTTCCCAAAGTTGTGGGTATCCGTGTTCTTATTTGTTGTCTTAACCCTTTTCATGGTTCCGTGTGAGTTTGATTGTAGCTCAAGCTCTTAGTATGATCTTATTCTGGAGCTCTCCACGCGTATCTCGAACTTGGTATCTCGATCGGAGGTGTCCGTTGTAACCAGCTTTGAGAGCACTACTGCTGTAGTTCTGGGTGCATTAGCACACGCTAAGGGATCTCCTTACCGCACGCTATCGAGCAATAGGGTTAGAGGTCAGTAGTTGGATTCAGGCCCGTTAGCACGCGCTAAGGGCAGGAATTAGCGTACGCTAACGAAGATCAGGTTCAGTCCAGTAAGTACTGGAGTACCCCGTTAGCGCACGCTAACAGGTACTAGCGCACGCTAACAGGTACTAGCGCACGCTAGTAATTCTTATTTGTATATCCGGGCAGCAGGTTTTAGAAGTCAACTTTCATTTATTCATTCGCCATTCATCGGGTCCATTCCTTTGGGGCGATTTGAGGTGATCCTCTTTCTCAAGCCTCATCTTGGGGTGAATTGGTGCAAGTCTAACATCATCAATCATCTTCTTTGCTCGGATCTAAGGATTTTTCACTCAAACCTAATTTCGTTGAATTTGGGGGGTTTTTCTTGATTTAGTGATTCCTTTCCGAATTCATCCAATCGATTTATGTTATTTGATGTTGTTGCTCATGTTCTATGGGATGTAATTCCATATTTCGGTTTTCTTTGATCCCAATTATGATTTCGCTATTGTGGAACCAAATGCTTGAATTCATGATGTTCTTCATTCCGAGTTGAATCTCGTTTGGTGTTGATATTCATGTGGTGTTATTCTCGTAGTGTTCGCGGTGCTATTGTGTTCTTGATCGTGTTCGGGAGTTCGGGCTGTTCGGCCGTTTCCCATCCGTCGTATCGTTGCGATCGTGGTTTCGAGGCAAGTACCTTGTTCATACATTTCTTGTTTTGTGGATATGATGATTTGTGATTGTCTCGGTGTGTTTTTTTGGTTGGTTGAAATGAACTTTCAAAAGATTCGGTTTAGCCTCGTTAAAGGCTCTCTTTCAAAACTCGTGTGTATTTTGTGATTGGTGTGTCTTGTAAATGATTACGTGAATCCTATAGATGTGTTTGGTGCTGATGTTGCGCTTGATAATGCGTGTGTACATATATTGCCTCATTTTGGTGCGTTGTGGTTTGACGTTTGCGTCATGCTAAGTGTTTGTTGCCTCTGGGTGAGTTGTTTGGATATCCTTGGTGTACTATGTTATGTGTGTGAATGTGTGGACATGGGCGGGGTCTACGGTGACAAATGGCATGCGATCATGTGGTCAGAATGCAACAAGCGATTAATCCAACCATAAGAGCCTAAGAAAAACTACGGTGACACATGGATTGTGATCATATGGTCAGGATGCAACAAGTGATTGATCCAACCGTGAGCGCCTAAGAATGCCTACGGTGACACATGGCGTGCAATCATGTGGTCAGGAGACAACAAGTGATTGATCCAACCGTGAGATGACGTGGTAAGTGATCATGGTGGTATAAGAAGATGACGTGGCATGTGTTCTCGGTGTTATGTATATGATTTTGGATGTGTTTTGCCAGGTCGAGTACTTTGGATGTGTTACCGAGATTTCATATCTCGGGTGGTTATGTTTTGTTGACTTTATGTCCGTCGAGGACACGTGACGTGGGCTTTGAACCCTATGAATTGTTGTTGATTTTTTTTTGAGAAAGCAAATCTTTGGGTTGTGACCCCTGTTGGTTTTTGAAAGAGAAAGATTCGATATTCCTAAATTGTTTTCCACTAAAACTCCCGAGGGCATTTTAAAGCATTTTGCAAACTGTTCTCGTGATTTGTGATCTTCCGAATTTGGAAAGTTTTACTCAAACTCTTGCCTTGGGAAGTATTTTTCGTTATGTTTGAATCTTTGAGGATTCCTGATTATTATTATTCTCGGAATATGATTCGTATGATTCGTATTTGCACTTTGTACTTGCACTAGCAAAATAGTAGAATTTTGCTAACCACCGAGTAATCGGGGGTGGATGTCTGTTTTGCATTCAGGTTTTGGGGGGCATAACACAGGGTCGGCATGAAGGATGATGAAAGATGATTGATACTAATCACATGAGGATCCATACGATGTCATATTAGTTTGGTTGTACTTTATTTCCACTGCAGTATTTTCCCCGTTGTACGAGAGTTTGTTGTATTTTGACCCCTGCGTGGGCATGTATTGAGATTAGGTTGTATGTATTAATTGGAAGACCAAATCGATCTACTGAGTCTTGTTAGACTTAAAGGCGATGTTGAGATGTTTGATTTTAGTTACCATCCTGGTAGATCCTTGAGGAAAGGGGTCTACGGCGTGTAATATCCCTGAGTGATTGGGGGTGCTACATAAATGGTATCAGAGCTTAGGTTGTGGAAACCTAGGCTGTCGGGTCTATTTGTGTCTGTTGAGTCTTGTCTCGTCGGGTTTGGTCTGACCTAGTCATGTCGCGACGCATCATTTGAGTTTCTTGGTCGTGATTAGTATCGTGGGGCGATCATCATCTTCGTGCGACCTGTGGATGTAAGTCTCCCTTTTTGTGTTGTGCCTCATATGACGCGAGCCACTTGTATGATTATTTGTTAAGTGATGGAATTTTCATGAAGATTTTTGGTTCCGTGATATATGTTTATTTGACTCTCATATTTTGTGTATATGGGGAGTGTTGTCGTTGCTTATGTCTTTTCGACTATTGTTTTTGTCCGCTGCTAAGGATTTTCAAAATGATTTGCTCATTTTGCAAGTATTCTCGTGAAACCTTTGTGCTTAATATGGAATGGTGATGTATATGTGTGTGCTTTGCTTACTCCGTGATACGAATTACGTATGAATATGGATGTAAACTCGTATGTAATGCAGCGGAAATATAGATGATCCTCACAACACTCGAATATGTGTAACGCTCGTAAGCAATAACCGAAAGTAGGGCAATTCGGCTTACGTAAACAAGAACAATATGAATGATTTATCAAACTAGACCTATAGTTTGATAAGGTAATCTTTTCTCAAGACCTATTGAGAATCGATTCGATTAAAACTCGAAAACGCGTCGAATTATAATCAAGATTTCGATGAAAAGAATTCACCAAGAAAACACAAGTGTATTCTTATTTCTTCAACATACAATACATAATGAAAGCATGAACAAGAGTACTTATAGCAATGTAGTCTTCTAAACAACTAAGGAATAAAAACAAGATCACATGATCTTGAAATGAAAAACAAAACATCAAAATAAAATACAAATGAATCAAATGATAGGGAGGGGGAATCACACAACAAAATGATTATAAGCCACCCCACATAACATGCAAGTCTAGTCATGACATGTGAGGGAAGGGAAAACAACAAAACACACAAAAATCAACAATAAAAAAGTTGGTCTGCCAGGACACGGGCCGTGTCGCTCGACACGGCCGCGGCATGGCCGGCGGCGGTGACTCGACCGTGTCCGCTTGAAACGGTCGCGGCGCGAAGAGGTCTTCCGACAGTGACTCGATGCAGGCGCGGCGGCATTGACTCGGCCGTGTCTGGAACACGGTCGAGCGTCTGGCGATCGGTTACGGCTTATCCGGAAGAGTTCGACTCGGCCGTGCTGCGACACGGTCGAGTCACGTGGCGATGACTTTGGCATTTCCGGACGAGTACAACACGGCCGTGTCGGACGACACGGCCGAGTTCGGTCGGCAGTGATCGGCCAATTCCGGCAGGTGGTGATTTTTCCGGCAGGTGATGATTTTCCCGGCAGGTTGGATGTCGACCTTCCGGCACAGCATGACACGGGCCGCTGAGACCGATATTCCACGTCTTATGTCCGTTTTCTCGCCTAAATACATAGTAGTCCGTGCGTGGCGTGTAGTAATGTCATTTATATCGATCCTTACTTCGTCTTCTTCGTTCATATCAAATGATTCCATATCATCTCCTCCTCCTTTAAAAGGAATTATCCTCAATTCCGAAATTCCGTCATCATCGATGTAAGGCTAGAGGTCCCCAACATTAAAGGTTGCATGAATCCCATAATCTCCCGGAAGTTCTAATTTGTAAGCGTTGTCGTTCACTTTCGCGATTACTTTAAACGGTCCCTCCGCTCGCGGCATTAATTTGTTCTTACGTTTACTTGGAAATCGCTCTTTCCTCAAGTGCAACCAAACCAAATCACCAACTTCGAACAATCTCGGCCTTCTTTGTTTGTTCGACTTTCTTTTGTAAGCCTCGTTTATTTCCTTGATTCGATTACGTACTTGCTTGTGTAATTTCATCATCGATTTCAATTTTGATTCCGCATCCTTGTGCACTAATTCGTCACTTGGCAATGGAATTAGATCTAACGGCATATACGGGTTTAGTCCGTAAACTACTTCGAACGGAGAGTGTGTCGTGGCGTGAGTAGGAGAACGATTATAGGCAAACTCTGCATGTGCAAGTTTCAAGTCCCAATCCTTTTGTGTCTTGTTCACAAGACCACGTAGTAAAGTGCCCAACGTTCGATTGGTTACCTCGGTTTGACCGGCCGTTTGTGGATGATGTGACGTGCTAAAAAGTAGTTTGGTCCCCACCTTTCTCCACAAAGTGTTCCAAAAATAGCTAAGGAATTTTGAGTCCCGATCAGAAACAATCGTTTTTGGAACCCCATGCAATCGTACGATTTCTCAGAAATATAAATCAGCGACGTTACTTGCGTCGTCCGTCTTGTGGCAAGCCACAAAGTGGGCCATCTTCGAAAATCGGTCTACAACAACCATAATAGCATCTCTCCCTCGTTGAGTACGAGGCAAAGCAACAATGAAATCAATTGAGACATCTTCCCATGGCCTTTCCGGAATTGGCAAAGGCATGTATACTCCCGGCTTGAACGAGCTCTTAGCAATATGGCATGTTACACACTTATTAATTATGTCGTGTACATCCACTTGCATCTTCGGCCAATGAAAATGCTCTTTAAGTACCTCCAACGTTTTAGCCGAACCAAAATGACCGGCCAAGCCTCCACCGTGAGCTTCCCGAACTAACAATTCCCGAATTGGGTGTTTGGGCAAGCAAAGGCGATTTCCTTTGAAAAGGAATCCTTCTTGCAACGTAAACTCTCCAAATGGGCCATATTTACACCGAATGAAAACCTCACCAAAATCCACATCCCCATCATAACACTCCTTCAATGCTTCAAACCCAAGCAACCGAATGTCAAGAGTAGAGAGCAAGGCATACCGTCTAGATAAAGCATCCGCCACAACGTTGCTCTTGCCATCTTTGTACTTTGATGAAAAGTGGAATGATTGCAAGAATTCCACCCATTTAGCATGTCTTGGACTCAACTTTTGTTGGCCGTTAATGTATTTTAAAGACTCATGATCCGAATATAGGATGAAATGTTTCGACCGAAGGTAATGGCTCCAATGATCAAGAGCTCTCACAATGGCATAGAACTCCTTGTCATAAGTACAATAGTTGAGTCGAGCCCCACCCAATTTCTCCGAGAAGTAAGCAATTGGTCGCCTCCCTTGGACGAGGACCGCGCCAATACCCACTCCACTTGCATCACATTCTACCTAGAAAGGTTGTGAAAAGTCGGGTAAAGCCAAGATAGGTGCTTCACACATTTTCGCCTTCAATTTTTCAAACGCCCCTTGGGCAGCCCCGTTCCACACAAACGGTCCCTTTTTCAAGCATTCCGTTATCGGACTAGAAATGGTACTAAAGTCTCGTATGAACCTCCGATAAAATGAAGCAAGTCCGTGAAAGGATCGGACTTCCGTGATGGTTTTGGGGGTAGGCCAAGATTTAATCACCTCGATCTTGGTTTGATCAACCGATACCCCTTCTTTAGAAACGATGTAGCCGAGAAAGGCTACACTCTCGACTAGAAACGAACACTTCTCCTTTTTCCCATAAAGTTTTTGATCCCTAAGGATTTCGAAGACTTTCCTCAAGTGTCCGGTATGCTCTTGCAATGATCGACTATAAATCAAGATGTCGTCCAAGTATACGACGACAAATTTTCCCAAAAACGGCTTAAGTACCTCATTCATTAATCGCATGAAAGTACTTGGTGCATTTGTAAGGCCAAAGGGCATGACGATCCATTCATATAATCCATGTTTTGTCTTGAAAGCCGTCTTCCATTCGTCTCCTTCCCGCATGCGAATTTGATGATAGCCGCTTCTCAAATCAACCTTTGAAAAAATCACCGAACCATGCAACTCGTCCAACATATCATCAAGTCTCGGAATTGGGAACCGATATTTGATGGTTATGTTGTTCACGGCTCTACTATCTATACACATCCGCCATGACCCATCCTTCTTTGGAACAAGTAAAACCGGAACCGCACAAGGGCTCAAACTTTCTCGAACGTACCCGCGATTCATTAGCTCCTCAATTTGTTTTTGCAACTCCTTTGTCTCCTCGGGTTACATCGATAGGCGGCCTTGTTAGGGAGTGATGCACCCGGTACAAGGTCGACTTAGTGTTCAATCCCACGTAAGGGTGGCAAACCCGGCGGTAAGTCTTCCGGGAAGACATCCGCAAATTCTTGTAGCAAGGTATCGATATCTCTCTTGCCTTGCACAATCACGTCAACATCTCGTGTTTCTTTAATCATTAATAAATACACACGCTCGCCATCGTCAATAGCGTGTCTTACCTCTTTCTCACTAGCAAACATAGTAAGCTTCAGTTTCTCCATTTGATTAGAATTCATCGATCGAAAGGCTTGGGGTGCCATTGGTTTGAGCACAATCTTCTTGCCTTTGTCCCGTAATTCATATTCGTTACTCCTTCCTCGATGTAAAACGTCTCTATCAAATAGCCACGGTCGTCCCAAAAGTATGTGGCATGCATCCATCGGGAGTACATCACATAGTACGTTGTCACCATACGAACCCATAGTTAATCCGACCCGTACTTGTTTCGAAACTTTCACCTTACTCCCATCATCGAGCCAATGTAACGCGTATGGTTTCGGATGAGTAGTAGTGATGAGTCCGAGCTTTGTCACCATCTCGCTTGAAGCAACATTCGTACAACTTCCTCCATCGATTATCGAACTACACCATTTGTCTTTAATTTGACACTTGGTGTGGAATATTTGATCTCGTTGCTCCGTGTCCCTCGAAACTGTCTTGACTTGTAAAGTGCGAAGGACTAGACTCGTGTCATAGTCTGGAGAATTGTAAGCCTCGCACTCCTCTTCTTCTTCGGCGTTTACGTCAAACATGTCGCCGAGTCTTTCTTCTTCGTCCTCGGCCAATAATTCTTCCCGGACCTCAAGAGCCTCTCTTAGTTTCACCACCCGTTTGTTCGGACATGCATTTTGGTAATGGCCGAATCCTTGATACTTGAAACATCGTACCTTCGCCAAACTTGTTTCTTTGGGTACGTAGGGAGTCCTAGGTGCCGTGACAGGGACATGACTTGGTGTGGTGCTTTTAGTACCCGAACTCGAACCGGCACTTGGATTCCCGAAATTGGAAGGAAATTCGGGTCTTGAAAACTTCAATTTATTTTGGGCTTCTATCTTTATGCATAGTCCACATAAAGTATCGATATCTTCATATGGATATAACTCCACCGTGTTGGCTATGTTTTTATTTAAGCCACGTAAAAAACGGGACATCTTTTGCTCTTCGTTTTCTTCTAGCTCTCCCATCAAGACCAAAATTTCGAACTCTTCAA
Organism: Orobanche coerulescens; assembly: GCA_033398695.1. NCBI lineage: Eukaryota > Viridiplantae > Streptophyta > Magnoliopsida > Lamiales > Orobanchaceae > Orobanche > Orobanche coerulescens. The sequence continues at coordinate 90,954,943 of CM065808.1, read as the reverse complement.
TATATTCACCGACACTTAGTTTGCCTTGCATGAAGTCGTCAATCTTCCGGTATAAGGTTAACCGGTGTGATGTTGGCACATACCTCTTACGAAGTTTTCTTTTTAAAGAATCCCACGAACGTATTTTTGCTTTTCCCTCCCGAGTTCTTCGCGTCTTTACTCCTTCGAACCAAAGAGAAGCACCCTTCCCTAACTTGAAAATTGCATATTTGCAACGTTTCTCGTCGTTAAGGTCTTTGAATTCGAACATGCGTTCAATTTTACGTTCCCACTCTAAATAAGTTTCGGGATCGGTACCTCCAACGAACTCCGGAAGTTCGTTTACTTTAAACTCATCTGCATGGTGTATTTGACGTGCGTCATCCCCGCGTCTTGCTTGCATACGTGGTTCTTGCATGCTGTGTAGTGCCTCACGTAGTTTCTCCATGAAATCGTCGGAAAAATCCATGATAAGATAGTTTTGATAAGAAAATCGCCAAGAGAAATTCGCCAAGGAAGTAACCTTTGTCTCTGATACCACTAATGATACGAATTACGTATGAATATGGATGTAAACTCGTATGTAATGCAGCGGAAATATAGATGATCCTCACAACACTCGAATATGTGTAACGCTCGTAAGAAATAACCGAAAGTAGGGCAATTCGGCTTACGTAAACAAGAACAATATGAATGATTTATCAAACTAGACCTATAGTTTGATAAGGTAATCTTTTCTCAAGACCTATTGAGAATCGATTCGATTAAAACACGAAAACGCGTCGAATTATAATCAAGATTTCGATGAAAAGCATTCACCAAGAAAACACAAGTGTATTCTTATTTCTTCAACATACAATACATAATGAAAGCATGAACAAGACTGCTTATAGCAATATAGTCTTCTAAACAACTAAGGAATAAAAACAAGATCACATGATCTTGAAATGAAAAACAAAACATCAAAATAAAATACAAATGAATCAAATGATAGGGAGGGGGAATCACACAACAAAATGATTATAAGCCACCCCACATAACATGCAAGTCTAGTCATGACATGTGAGGGAAGGTAAAACAACAAAACACACAAAAATCAACAATAAAAAAAAGTTGGGTCAGCATAGGACACGGGCCGTGTCGCTCGACACGGCCGCGGCGCGCATCTGGCCGGCAGTGACTCGACCGTGTCCGCTTGACACGGTCGCGGCGCGAAGAGGTCTTCCGTGTAATATCCGACTGTAACTTTTCATTTTTACCTGTCATTGTATTATTCGGATAATCTGATTATCATGAATCGTTGCATTTAGTATTATGTCGTGGTAGTATAGATTTAAATATCATATTGTTGTTATTTCATTTCATATGTGATGATTCGATGTTATTAGAGTGTTGCATTTTCGAATTTTTGTTAATGTAGCGTACGCTACACAGTACTATTAACGTACGCTAATCATGTGACTTAGCGTGCGTAAGGTTTCCTACATTGCGTACGCTAAGAGGGAATCGCGGCGATTGACTTCAGCACGTGAACCCTTTTAACCGTTAGCATGCATGAGATCTAAGTCCGAGTAGCCGTGTCGGTGTGAATCTACTTTTATTAGCGTGCGTAACCCATTTATCATTAGCGTGCGCTAACGGCTGCGATAATTCAAGGCGAGCTGTAAGCCGTTTACGTACGTAATATCGGCCGGATAGCGTCGTAAGTTCATTAGCGTACGCTAATCATCCCGATAGCGTGCGCTAAGTGCCATGATCTATTTATAGGACCAGCCCGTTTTTCATTTCTTCACAACCCAAACCGAATTTCTCTCTTCACATATCATACCTCTGCACTACCAAAACGATATAAACCTTCACCAACTTGTTTCTAAGCCTTGAATCTCGGAGTGGAGCTCATTTTTCGAGATTTGGAGTTGTTTTTAAGCTTGGAATATATTCTCTTATAGCATTAAAGTTGTTCTTCATTTCTGGAGGTTGGTGTGTTTTCTTCTCTGCATTATTTTCTTATGTTGATTATTAATGACGAATTATACTTCACCTAGAGTTAGATTAAGCAAGTAAAACATGGTTATAATTAAACTCTTTAAGCACTTTTGATGAATATGTTAAATAAGGGTTTGAGATGGAGGTGTTCTTGATGATATAGTGATTTTAATCATGTTTGTAATTGTCATTACTCACCTTCTGGACGAATTTAGCTCAGTAGGACATTGTTGGATCGGTTAGCTTCTTCATAACTGGATTTAATCAAGAACTTGATATCATAAAGTGTTTAAACACCATTTTAGGTATTTATTTGCCTTGAGAAGAACTTGATAATGTTAAAGATAAGATTAGATGATCTAGTTCAGAAATCTTAGAAGCTTTAACAAATCATATTTGTTCAGTTGCACAAGTCTTTGAAGATTGATAAGGATCTTGATAATTACAACAATAACTTTTCATGAATCTAATGTGTTGAGAACTTAGAATGTTTGATCATCATACTAGATAAATGGTAAATTCACCATCATGTTAATGAATCCTCCAGCCTTGTAAACAAAGACTTTGATAACCCTCATGAGTATGGTGTAATCTCAGAACTTATGAACTTGTTGTTAAGCTTAAAGTCAATTTAGATGAGAGGAGAACAATCATAATGTGCAGATTTTACCTTTCAACCTTTTAATGTTTTGGAAAGTTTAATCATCATAAGATGATCTTAACATCATAATTGGTTATTCAACATACCTTGATAGAACTCTTGCTTATGATGAACCATGCGAACATTCGGTAAATATTGTAAACCGATTCTTATGGTTGTAATGATGTTAGAAGGACTCCTGGCATAAGGCTTCAATAATTGGTAGTAACAAACTATTCTAAAGGATTGTAGGTTGACGTCTTACTAATCCTATATTGATAATTATACGAATATGTTTTGAGTAAAATGTATTTCGTTTAAGGTTGTTTGTTCGAGTAAAACTTGTCGAGGACCGTTCGTTCGTTCCGATAAGAAGAGGACTATTCTCGTCTCCGTATTAAGGCAAGTTATCTTGCTTGGTTATAATGATGATTAGATTCTTGTGATGATTATATATTTCATGTGTATGAATTGTCCATGTGACGTTTGTCGTGATTTGATATTGTCCTTGGCATTATGAGACTGCATTCCCAAGTACGCCGTTTTGAATCATTGATCTCGTTGGTCCTTACTTTCACTTTTGTGAGTTTTTCTTGATCCTTAATTGGATGTGTATTTCATTGAACTTCGTTGTCATGTTGTGTCGTGACATTTCCGGAATCATATCTGCGTGCCGATTGGATATTGTGTAGGATTTTTAGCCGGGCACTTGTATAGTCATACGTGGATGTTTCCGTATTGGACTGTGCACACGAGACATAGTTCGTGAGGCTAATTGGGTACATTGTCACACGTATATTCTGGATTCCGTATACGGGGTGGACATGTACACGGACACATTTCCGGATCGGGCGTACTGTGATGTCCATCTTGAGCTATATTGTTAATCGTTCATAGTCCATGTATGATTGGATGTGTTCGATATTTTGTGACTGATTGTTTCATACGCCCGAGGGGTATGATTAATAGTCGGAATGATTTTCTTGAGATATAGATATTAGAATTGTTTAATGTCGGAAGTTTTGGTTATCATGTATATCTGACCCTGTGTTGGGCGAAATACTTGTATTGTATTTTAGGTCGAGGCAAAGGCAAGGCACGGGAAGAGCATGTCGACGGCGAAGGGTTCGGAGGATACTAGTTCGGGGGCCCCTCATATTTGTTGTCCGGTTATGTTAAACCGTGTTATGTTATTTCCCGTTTCATTTAAATTGTTATTGGGTTGTATTTGACATTTGAAGTATTTTCCATCCCCATATGGTCTATACTTGTTTTTCGGATCCTGTGTGTTGTTAGGCCGTTGGCCATATTTTAATAAACTCCTAATCGGAGAAATGACTATTCGTTGTGATTCGGTATCACAAATAATATTTATTTAACCTGTTTTGGATATCGCACAGTGGGTCCCAGTGTGGGATTCACGGCCCGTAATAGCCGCCTCTTGGGGTGTTACATTCGGCAGTGACTCGTCAGCGGTGACTCGGTACGGCGCGGCGCCCGGCATTGACTCGGCCGTGTCTGGAACACGGTCGGGCGTCTGGCGATCGGTTACGCTTATCCGGAAGAGTTCGACTCGGCCGTGCCAGACGACACGCTCGAGTCCTGTGGGCAGTGACTTTGGCATTTCCGGACGAGTACAGCACGGCCGTGTCGGATGACACGGCCGAGTTCGATCGGCAGTGATCGGCCAATTCCGGCAGGTGGTGATTTTTCCGGCAGGTGATGATTTTTCCGGCAAGTTGGATGTCGACCTTCCGGCACAGCATGGCACGGGCCGCTGAGACCGATACTCCACATCTTATGTCCGTTTTCTCGCCTAAATACATAGTAGTCCGTGCGTGGCGTGTAGTAAGGTCATTTATATCGATCCTTACTTCGTCTTCTTCGTTCATATCAAATGATTCCGTATCACTCCGGGAGGGTCCGACGAGGCCTCGGGGGAATCCGCGACTTCACTCCGGATTCACGAGCTTGTTCGCTAGACAGTTCGGGAGGGTCTTTGGAGGCCTCGAATGGGATCAGTGGTTTCGCCCCGATCCATCCCCATATGGTCTATACTTGTTTTTCGGATCCTATGTGTTGTTAGGCCGTTGGCCATATTTTAATAAACTCCTAATCGGAGAAATGACTATTCGTTGTGATTCGGTATCACAAATAATATTTATTTAACCTGTTTTGGATATTGCCTGGTGGGTCCCAGTGTGGGATTCACGGCACTGTAATAGCCGCCTCTTGGGGTGTTACAGAAGATGGTATCAGAGAGTCGTTTTTTTATGAGTCATTGAGAAATGAACTAGTATCAAGAGACCTTCGTGTCACGTGTGACCTGTGCAAGCGCCTGACCCTACGAGCCAAATACGGTATGTACTTTATGAGCCATGGTTTAATTACTGGCATGATATTGATATCAGTATGGGTCTCCCTGTTGATCATGTTATTTCAAGGAATTGTGACAGGATTTATCTGATTGATAATCCGAGGTAAATGCTGAATTGATTATACAATTGAAATTGTTCGACTTGACACCGATATGATATTCGGTGCGACATTTGTGGTATCGATAACCGTTTTCCTTTAATATGTGATTCCTTGTTGCTATTAACTTAGCATGAATTTTAGAACTGTACTTATGGTTATCATTATGATTGATTCTTTCAGTATGGAAAGAAACTTGAGAGGTCGTGGCAGAGGGGGACGAGGCCGCGAAAGGGGCCGAATCCCAATACCTCGAGCCAACAGACGCGCAAATGTGGATCAGAGTTCCGCAGACAGTGGTTCACCTTCTAGGGAACAATCGCACCACAGTGGGCGCGGGGATGCACATGTCGATCCTTACGTCGTAATGCAGGGCATGATGACACAGATGACCCAGATGGGTCAACTAATGGAAGCTATGCAGAGGGCCGCTACTGGCCAGCAGCAGGGGGCTCATCCTCCTCCTGTGATTGGCGGACCCGTGAGTCGGATTATCAGCGACATCTCTCGCCAGCGACCACCGACTTTTGAAGGCTCCTCTGAGCCTGCTGACATTGTGCATTGGATCGAGCATTTTGAGAAACTTTTCCAGATGTTGGGTGCCGGAAGAGAATCGCGTCTCGGTAGCCGCGTATTATCTTAGCAAAGGCGCTCATACAGTGGCTTTCGGTAAGGCCGGTGATGGTGTTTACACTTGGGAGGAATTTAAAACCTCATGCTAGACCGTTACTATCCGGGGCCACTCAGTGAGGCCAAACTGTCGGAACTTTTGAACCCAGGCCGTCGAAGACGATGATGTATTATCTGTTGCTGAGAAATTCCAGGCACTCCTTTCTTTTGCCACAACAATTATCCGAACAGAGGCCGATAAGATCAAATACTTTCTCAAGAGGCTTAAACCCCGAATGAGAATGCAGCTGTTGAATCACCACTGTACTACCTTACCAGAGTTCATCGAGAAGGCTCTGGAGTACGAACTCACCGCGAAGGAGATTTCCAAGAAACAACCCCAGTCCAACAACAAAAGATCCAGGAACCAGAACCAGAATGAGAGTAACCGGGGGACATTCAGGAAGCCCCAGTCATTGCCAAACCCTTCTGATCGACCACCCATGGCGTCGAAGCCAGCTGGATCGCACTCTCGAGCGGTCCCCTCCTCTGTTGTATGCTATAACTGCGGAGTCCAGGGGCATTTCAGGTCCAAATGCCCGAAGCCTGCCATCACATGCCATACTTGTGGCAAAAATGGTCACCGTGCTCGCTTTTGCAGGGGTGGACCCGGACCTGAACCAGTAGTGTCTCATGCTCCAGTTCAATCCTCTGTCCAGAACCGGATGCCTCCGTCCGCTTCCTATCAGACCACCAGGGCGAATAGGGGAATGGGCCGTGGGAATCAAGGTGGTACACCTGGTGCCGGAACTGTGAAACCCAGGATTTACGAGATGAAGAAAGCTGACGATCCCGAGGCCAGCATGATTTCAGGTATACTCGAGATCCACTCCCAGCCTGTAAGTGTTCTTTTTGATACCGGTGCTTCGCACTCCTTTATATCATCTTCCTGTTTAAGTCGTTTGCCTCTAGACCATGTTATCAATTGTGAGCCCTACGTGATTGGTCTACCTGATGGTAGAAGAATTATTGGGAGTCGTGAAGTCGGAATTTGTCCGATTCGTTTGAACGACCGTGAGTGGTTGTCAAATCTGATTGTAGTCGATCTACCTAAGGATGATATAATCTTGGGTATCGATTGGATGGATCGTCACGATGCAATACTCAATATCCGCAAGCGGATGGTTACCGTCACTTCTGATGATGGATTCGAGTGTATTTTTCGAGGTGATAATCCCAGTCGTTCTGGGAGAGTCATCAGCGCTATGAAAACAGTGAAACTGCTTAATTAAGGATGTATTGGTTATTGGTGCTACATGACCAAAACAGCTGATCGACCAGTTGAATTGGCCGACATTCCGGTAGTCCGAGACTACCCAGATGTATTTCCAAACGAGTTGCCAGGCTTACCTCCTCATCGTGACGTGGAGTTTATTATTGAGTTAGAACCAGGTACGTCCCCGCTCTCAAAAGCACTGTACCGTATGGCTCCAACTGAGATGCAAGAATTGAAGAACCAGCTTGAGGAGTCGACTGACAAAGGCTATATTCGACCTAGTGCGTCCCCTTGGGGAGCACCAGTGTTATTTGTGCGGAAGAAAGATGGATCTCTACGATTGTGTATTGATTACCGTGAGCTGAACAGGGTAACCATCAAGAACAAGTATCCCTTGCCTCGTATTTATGATTTATTGGACCAACTTCAGGGAGCTGCCGTGTTTTCTAAGATCGACTTGAGAGCTGGTTATCATCAGTTGAGGATTCGAGAGTCTGACATTTCGAAGACAGCATTCCGTACTCGCTATGGGCATTATGAGTTCGTGGTGATGCCATTTGGGTGACTAATGCACCGGCGGTGTTCATGGAGTTGATGAATCGAGTTTTTATTAACTATCTAGATCGCTTTGTAGTCGTTTTCATTGACGACATTCTGATTTACTCTCGCGACCACGAGGAGCACGAGAGTCACCTCCACCAAGTTCTCGATACATTGAGGCGGGAACAACTTTATGGGAAATTTTCTAAGTGTGAATTCTGGATGCCTGAGGTTGTCTTTCTCGGGCATGTGATATCAGCCGAAGGGGTGAGAGTGGACACACAAAAGACGGAAGCCATTCGAGATTGGCTACCACCGAAGAACGTGAAGGAAGTTCGTAGTTTCCTCGGCCTGTGAGTTACTACCGATTCGTGGAGGGATTCTCTAAAATTTCGCAACCGATGACTAACTTACTGCGGAAGGACAAGAAGTATTTGTGGTCATAAGCATGTCAGCAAAGTTTTGAAGAGCTCAAGAGTCGATTGATTTCGGCACCTGTTTTGGTCTTACCAAAGGGAACGGAAGGATTTGTGGTGTATAGTGACGCGTCGAGACAGGGTCTGGGATGTGTACTAATGCAGGAAGGGAAAATAATCGTCTATGCATCGAGACAATTGCGACCATATGAAGTTAACTATCCGACCCATGACTTGGAGTTAGCAGCCGTGGTGTTCGCTTTGAAAATCTGGCGTCACTATCTTTATGGAGTTACCTGCCAGATCTTTATGGACCACAAGAGCCTAAAGTACATTTTTACTTAGAAGGAGTTGAACATGAGGCAGAGAAGGTGGCTAGAATTAATCAAGGACTATGATATCGAGATCCTTTATCATCCGGGTAAAGCAAATGTGGTTGCCGACGCATTGAGCCGTAAGACAGTGCAGGAGGCGAGATCTTGAGCCGTTTAACGGCCACGAGGGAATTGCAGTTGGACCTTATGAGGCCAGAAATTGAAGTTTGGTTACAGCGTGTTCAGGGACAACTTTGCACCCTTGAGATTTCTTCGTCTCTTGATGATATGATCAAATCGAAGCAAATTACGGACCCATTCTTATCTCGAATTCGGGATGAAGTAACCCAGGGGAAAGCCCCTGGATTCGTGATCCACGAGGATGGATTGATACGTTTTAGAAATCGAGTTTGTGTACCCGCTGACGAAGAGTTGAGGAACTCTATCATGAGAGAAGCCCATGCTACCCCGTACTCTATTCACCCGGGCTCTATCAAGATGTATAAGGATTTGAAACAGAATTATTGGTGGGGGAATATGAAGCGTGAGGTTGCCGAACTCATTTCGAGGTGTTTGACCTGTCAGCAGGTTAAGATTGAGCACCAGCGACCCGCAGGAATGCTGAAACCGCTCCCGATTCCTGAATGGAAATGGGAGGACATATCTATGGATTTTATCACTAGCTTGCCGACGAGTCGTCGAGGAATGAATACGATTTGGGTGATTGTGGACCGTCTGACCAAATCAGCCCACTTCTTGGAAATTAAGGACACATGGGGCCCCGAGAGATTGGCCCAGCTGTTTATTAAGGAAATTGTGAGACTACGGTACCCCAAGAGCATTGTATCGAGGCCGTGACGGGCGATTTGTGTCACACTTACGGAAGGCGGTTCATCGTGCGATGGGCACGCGATTGAATTTCAAGACGGATTTCCATCCACGGTGATGGTCGTCGGAGAGAACCATACGAGACTCTAGAAGATATGTTGAGAGCATGTGCTCTTGATTGGAAGAACGATTGGGAAGCCAGTGCCTTTGGTGGAATTCACTTATAATAATAGTTGGCATGCTTCGATTCGGATGGCACCGTATGAGGCATTATATGGCCGTGCCGTAGGTCCCCTTTGTGTTGGGACGAATCCGTGAATCTCCGGGTACGGAACCCGATATGTTGTTAGCCGCCCGTGAGAAGATCACTTTGATTAAGAGTCGGTTGTTAACGGCTCAAAGTCGGCAGTCTTATGCGACCATCGTCGACGACCGCTTGAGTTCGAGGTTGGTGACCATGTGTTAATGAAGGTGTCTCCTACTCGAGGTGTTTTTCATTTCGGGAAGAGGGCAAGTGAGCCCAAGGTACATTGGGCCGTTTGAGGTTACGGAGCGTGTAGGTGATCGCTGTCGACTAGCCTTGCCACCGACCTTGAGTAAGATTCACAACGTGTTTCATGTCTCAGTGAGGAAATATGTTGCTGATCCGAGCCACGTACTTCAATTCGAAGATATTGATTTAGCAGAGGATCATTCGTACGAGGAGCGTCCTGTACGGATACTCGAGAGGAGGATCAAGCAATTGCGGAACAAGACGATTCCCCTACTGAAAGTGCAGTGGTCACGACACGGAGTCGAGGAGGCTACGTGGGAGACCGAGGATAGTATGCGAGCGAGATACCCCGAGTTATTTACCCCTTAGTTTCGGGGACGAAACTCTTTTTAAGGGGGGGAGTATGTAATATCCGACTGTAAATTTTCGTTTTTACCTGTCATTGTATTATTCGGATAATCTGATTATCATGAATCGTTGCATTTAGTATTATGTCGTGGTAGTATAGATTTAAATATCATATTGTTGTTATTTCATTTCATATGTGATGATTCGATGTTATTAGAGTGTTGCATTTTCGAATTTTTGTTAATGTAGCGTACGCTACAGTCTTATTAACGTCGCTAATCATGTGACTTAGCGTGCGTAAGGTTTCCTACATTGCGTACGCTAAGAGGGAATCGCGTGATTGACTTCAGACGTGAACCCTTTTAACCGTTAGCATGCATGAGATCTAAGTCGAGTGTCGTGTGGTGAGAATCTACTTTTATTAGCGTGCGTAACCCATTTATCATTAGCGTGCGCTAACGGCTGCGATAATTCAAGGCGGTAGCCCGTAAGCCGTTTACGTCGTAATATCGACCGGATAGCGTACGTAAGTTCATTAGCGTACGCTAATCATCCCGATAGCGTGCGCTAAGTCTCACCGATCTATTTATAGGACCACTGTTTTCATTTCTTCACAACCCAAACCGAATTTCTCTCTTCACATATCATACCTCTGCACTACCAAAACGATATAAACCTTCACCAACTTGTTTCTAAGCCTTGAATCTCGGAGTGGAGCTCATTTTTGGAGATTTGGAGTTGTTTTTAAGCTTGGAATATATTCTCTCATAGCATTGAAGTTGTTCTTCATTTCTGGAGGTTGGTGTGTTTTCTTCTCTGCATTATTTTCTTATGTTGATTATTAATGACGAATTATACTTCACCTAGAGTTAGATTAAGCAAGTAAAACATGGTTATAATTAAACTCTTTAAGCACTTTTGATGAATATGTTAAATAAGGGTTTGAGATGGAGGTGTTCTTGATGATATAGTGATTTTAATCATGTTTGTAATTGTCGTTACTCACCTTCCGGACGAATTTAGCTCAGTAGGACATTGTTGGATCGGTTAGCTTCTTCATAACTGGATTTAATCAAGAACTTGATATCATAAAGTGTTTAAACACCATTTTAGGTATTTATTTGCCTTGAGAAGAACTTGATAATGTTAAAGATAAGATTAGATGATCTAGTTCGAAATCTTAGAAGCTTTAACAAATCATATTTGTTCAGTTGCACAAGTCTTTGAAGATTGATAAGGATCTTGATAATTACAACAATAACTTTTCATGAATCTAATGTGTTGAGAACTTAGAATGTTTGATCATCATACTAGATAAATGGTAAATTCACCATCATGTTAATGAATCCTCCAGCCTTGTAAACAAAGACTTTGATAACCCTCATGAGTATGGTGTAATCTCATAACTTATGAACTTGTTGTTAAGCTTAAAGTCAATTTAGATGAGAGGAGAACAATCATAATGTGCAGATTTTACCTTTCAACCTTTTAATGTTTTGGAAAGTTTAATCATCATAAGATGATCTTAACATCATAATTGGTTATTCAACATACCTTGATAGAACTCTTGCTTATGATGAACCATGCGAACATTCGGTAAATATTGTAAACCGATTCTTATGGTTGTAATGATGTTAGAAGGACTCCTGGCATAAGGCTTCAATAATTGGTAGTAACAAACTATTCTAAAGGATTGTAGGTTGACGTCTTACTAATCCTATATTGATAATTATACGAATATGTTTTGAGTAAAATGTATTTCGTTTAAGGTTGTTTGTTCGAGTAAAACTTGTCGAGGACCGTTCGTTCGTTCCGATAAGAAGAGGACTATTCTCGTCTCCGTATTAAGGCAAGTTATCTTGCTTGGTTATAATGATGATTAGATTCTTGTGATGATTATATATTTCATGTGTATGAATTGTCCATGTGACGTTTGTCGTGATTTGATATTGTCCTTGGCATTATGAGACTGCATTCCCAAGTACGCCGTTTTGAATCATTGATCTCGTTGGTCCTTACTTTCACTTTGGTGAGTTTTTCTTGATCCTTCATTGGATGTGTATTTCATTGAACTTCGTTGTCATGTTGTGTCGTGACATTTCTGGAATCATATCTGCGTGCCGATTGGATATTGTGTAGGATTTTAGCCGGGCACTTGTATAGTCATACGTGGATGTTTCCGTATTGGACTGTGCACACGAGACGTAGTTCATGAGGCTAATTAGGTACATTGTCACACGTATATTCTGGATTCCGTATACGGGGTGGACATGTACACGGACACATTTCCGGATCGGGCGTACTGTGATGTCCATCTTGAGCTATATTGTTAATCGTTCATAGTCCATGTATGATTGGATGTGTTCGATATTTTGTGACTGATTGTTTCATACGCCCGAGGGGTATGATTAATAGTCGGAATGATTTTCTTGAGATCTATATTTGTGAATTGTATAATGTCGGAAGAATTGGTTATCATGTATATCTGACCCTGTGTTGGGCGAAATACTTGTATTGTATTTTAGGTCGAGGCAAAGGCAAGGCACGGGAAGAGCATGTCGACGGCGAAGGGTTCGGAGGATACTAGTTCGGGGGCCCCTCATCTTTGTTGTCCGGTTATGTTAAAACGTGTTATGTTATTTCCCGTTTCATTTAAATTGTTATTGGGTTGTATTTGACATTTGAAGTATTTTCCATCCCCATATGGTCTATACTTGTTTTTCGGATCCTGTGTGTTGTTAGGCCGTTGGCCATATTTTAATAAACTCCTAATCGGAGAAATGACTATTCGTTGTGATTCGGTATCACAAATAATATTTATTTAACCTGTTTTGGATATCGCCTGGTGGGTCCCAGTGTGGGATTCACGGCACTGTAATAGCCGCCTCTTGGGGTGTTACATTCCGACAGTGACTCGTCCAACAGTGACTCGGTACGGCGCGGCGCTTCGGCATTGACTCGACTGTGTCCTGGAACACGGTCGGGCGTCTGGGCAGTCGGTTCTGGCTTATCCGGAAGAGTTCGAATCGGCCGTGCTGGGCGACACGCCGAGTCTGTGGCGTGACTTTGGCATTTCGGACGATTTAAAGACACGGCCGTGTCGGATGACACGGCCGAGTTCGGTCGGCAGTGATCGGCCAATTCCGGCAGGTGGTGATTTTTCCGGCAGGTGATGATTTTTCCGGCAAGTTGGATGTCGACCTTCCGGCACAGCATGGCACGGGCCGCTGAGACCGATACTCCACGTCTTATGTCCGTTTTCTCGCCTAAATACATAGTAGTCCGTGCATGGCGTGTAGTAAGGTCATTTATATCGATCCTTACTTCGTCTTCTTCGTTCATATCAAATGATTCTGTATCACTCCGGGAGGGTCCGACGAGGCCTCGGGGGAATCCGCGACTTCACTCCGGATTCACGAGCTTGTTCGCTAGACAGTTCGGGAGGGTCTTTGGAGGCCTCGAATGGGATCAGTGGTTTCGCCCCGATCCTAGGCGGTTTTCGACTTTGATATTTGACTGTTTGTTTTCCGGTAAAAGACATGTAATGTCTTGATTTTAAACGAATTGATGCATGTACTATGACGTGTTTAAGCGAATTTCGATACGTGTGAGTTTTGGGCATTCTGGCCTATTGGATTTCTGAAAACCTTGAGTATCTTAGAAAATAAATTTCGAGACGTACTTTTAAAATGGATTACTTTCTCGCAGTACTTTCAAGGTGCCTACTAGTGCCATAGTATGTTTCAAAATTATTCCACTTTGAGGACCAAAATATTTTGAGATATTTTCAATGATTTAGAAACGCATTTGCTTAGACCCGAGGGTCGAATAATTCTAAAAGTTTTTCACTAAAAGAAAAATATCCTCATTTTTATCAAACGCAAGACGGTTTTCCAAAGTCTCAATAACGATGTATTATTTTTTCCGAAGGGTGATACTCAAGATCAACTGGTATTTTCAAAAAGGTGGTTCTTGTCTTTTAAACCTATCACTTCCTGCTTGTGATCAGAGAAGGTGTGTATGATGTTAGCATTGTCGTTAGGGTGTTGGCCCTCTGAGTTGTGATTGAATTGATGGTGTGAGCGTTGAGTCGTTCACCATGCATTCGTTGTGTTATAGCCCTCTGTGAGAGGTGTGATGTTGGTACTAAATGCTTGTCGCTTCATGGTGATTTGCGTGTTATCGCACTTGTGCGAGCTGTTAAAGCTTGGGTTTGTATTTTTGTGTACATATATGAATGTTTCATGATGTTTTGTAATTATGTGCTGATTATCGTTCGGGCTGCTGAGATCGCCGAACGTGTTAGGAGTATGCCCTCGAATGCCACTCAGAGGTTGTTGAGTGAGGGCATTGTACTTATAATTATGTAAATCATTTATATATGGCAATGAATGTTTCTTTATCTACTGGTAGTTACTGGCATTCTTAACTCGTAAATATACATATAGAAACTAGTCCGTGTATTTGAGAGCAAAACATTCCACTCCTTATTGGATAAGGGGGTCGGCACTGGAAAGGTTTATAGCTCAAATACTTAATCGTTCGCAAGTCGATGAAACTTGACTGGGCGTTAAGTTTATGTGAAGACTTGTATGATGTGTTCTTTGACATGGAGAGTGCCTGTCGAACACTAATGGTTAGTGGGAGCACACGTTATAGGTATGCTAATTAGATTAGTATACTCGAACCGACTCACCCTCGATTCGTCACACGGATTTCACTCCGGGACTGTCAATGACGGAATCGAAAGGTTGTGATAGGTAATCGTGAACCTTCGACTTGAGGATTTAGTAGGGATGTGCTTGTGACGTCAAGATTTTCATTAGAGTAGTTCGACCCTGTAAACCGGAAGGCGGGGTCAACCTCGACGTGCATCTTGACGGGCAAGTAGCAGTCCTACTGAATACCAAGATAGAATTTTTCTCCCGTTAGTGAACGGGTTATATGTCCTATGCGGTTATTGGCGGATGAGATCATAAGTCTTTGGCCAAAGCATTGGAGCTAGTGTATTAGATACACGAGCTCGATGATCTCGATTTGCATTAACACATGCATAGCGTCAAGTCTGAGATAGGGTTTGGTCGACCGTGACCCTATAACTTGATCGGGATATTTGAAAGAAGGGTTTATACGTATACTGGTATTCACGACAGAATGGTTCTTGAATGATCCCAATCATTCGTTCTCAGTCGGGGTACAGTGTAGGCCACCAGGATGGCTAGGTGGTGCTACTACTCTTTGGTTCCTCCCATTGCTGACTGAGACGGACCTACCGAGTCGCGGATTAGGATTGACGACGGAATGAATCAAGCTAATTCTCTCATTATGAATATTAGATATTGGATATCTAAATTTAGGACATTAGATGTCTAAATCGATTGATTGGATAAATTGATTTACGGCCTAATGAATTAAATATATCACTGGGTGATTAATTTAATTCATGGATATAATTATTTCTTGGAGAAATTAATTATGTTATAATGTATTTGATATGTTTAATTAATTGGATTAATTAATCGATATAAATACATCGATACGGAATCGGAGTTTATCTGTTTGGACTCGCGGGAGTCCGAAACGAACCGAACTCGTCCTATTTCTTCATCATAGCCGCCCCCCTTTCCCCACACCTTGACAAGACTTTGATTTTTAAATCAATTGGAATCTTGATTAGGTGTTTAATGAATAGATATTTGATATCTTTTTCAAGGTGGGGTTAACATGAGTTGTTCTCATGTGGAAAGGAATTGAATAAGAAGAGAAGACTTGTCACTCTCTTGAGATGAATGAGCCATCCGTGAGATACATTGAGAGAGAGAGAGAAAGTGAGACTTTGAGTTCAAACACTTATCTTCATCTTCTTCTTCAACTTGTTCTTGGTGATTCTTGGAGAAAAATCAAGAAATAAATGAGAGTTGTGAGTTATACACTTAGAGTGTGATAATCTCATATTGGAAGCTTCATCACTTAGCTCTAGCCGTATCCTCGGAGGATAGCAAGGTGATCGTCGTTCCGGTCGTTTCTCCGGCGCGTGGCAAGTAGAGACGCGGTACTTTCGGCGTTGGATCATTCAAGATCTTGGGGAATAGCTCTAGAGAAGGTTACCATTTAATCAACGGACTTCGAGGGTTAGTTTCTTACGACTCTTGCTTTTCGTTTATATATTCGTATATACGTAGCTCGATCGATCCTCGTAGGGATTCGGATCGAATTAATTTTCGTTTTACCGCTTCCGCTGGGCCTTCGTTTTAGGCACCGAATCCCAACAGTGGTATCGGAGCATAGGTCTTGCGATCGTATATACGATATTGGCGTTTGGAATGCTTGATTAGATGGTGAATGATTTGGAATCATTTTAGTCATAATCGTGGTATATATTTTTATGTTCGTTGTAGTTATATTTTTCGTAAGTTTATGTCTAAATATAAATCTTAATTTCCTGGAAATATGATTTATATTGAAGATATGAATGTTGAAAAATATTGATATTGGATATCCGGTCGAAAATCGAGCTCCGAATCGTCGTCGGACGACTTTTCGGACAAAGGCGTGAAGTCGCCAGGTGACTCGGCCGTGTCCGTGACACGGCCGTGTCGGCGATCCCAGCCCGCTGCAGTGCACCCGACCGTGTCGAGACACGGGCCGTGCCAGCCGGTAGCCGCCGCGTGACTAGGCCATGCCAGCGGTCACGGCAGTCGCCGGCAGTGACTCGGCCATTGCAGGCCATTTTCGCCCCGGCTCGATTTTTTCGTGTATTCTTGAAAATTAATCTCCCTCATGTTAAATTGGATTTAATATGATTAAAATGATTTATGGTATTTCATTTTATAAGGGAAATTTGATTACTTGGAATATTTATGGTCGACCGAATTCTTTTGAACGTTATCATATTACTGATTGTGTGAATCGATTGGATCGGTTCGTATTGTTGATTGGATCAATGTATCTCTACGCTTTCCATTTATTTAGTATTTATTGGATGAATGCTTTTGAATGGGGATGTGGTTCGTGGACTTAGTTTTTGAATCGTTCGTTTTATTCGATTGGGTTGTAAAGGCCGTTTTGAGCCTATTTATTTTACTAGAAATGTTTGTATCTAGGATGCAATTTTTGATGTAAAATTTATATGTAATGACGAAGACCGGAGGAAGATCCATTTCGAGAAGACGAAGATTCAAGATGAAGACTTGTAATTAGATTACGGAGTTTTTGTTTTCTAGGAACGGTACATGAACCACATGTTGGTAGCAACTAGGTTGTGAATGGTTGTTTCATATTGTATGAATGCCACAAACGCACTTAAACGATTAATGTGCAAAGTGTAACGTTAATCGCGATAATTCTCCCACAACAAATAATTAAGTTTATAAGGTTTCAAGGTTTTCCTTCCCTCCATCGAGTTTTCGGGAAATTGAAATCCAAACCGAATGTGCTATGCTTCCGAGTTATCGAGGTAGTCGTTCGGGGAGGACTGATAAATTACCGGGAGCGCATTGGATGCCTTCGGTTGGAGCAAATTTTATCCCTAGAAACCTGATAGGTTGCCGGATAAGATTCAATTGTGAAACTGATTTGCGTCGATGGTATAAACTTAACTTGTTCACGAACCATAGAAACCGTATAGGTTGAGGGGAGTGAACAAGGGGAAAAAGAAGATCGAATCATACATTAGATGGGTTGATGTTGGACACCACTTTATGAAAATTAATAGACTAGAAACCTGTTCGGTTGCCCTCTATTAAGATTTATAAAGAACTCGATCACCACTATGAAGTAGAGCGACGATACTTCCGGATTTCACATGGGAGTGTGGTATTCCGATAAAAATAGTGAATTTGGGTAACAAGAATTGAAAAGACCTTAATTCTATACTCGAACATAATTGAATGAGTCACTAATTAATCTATCGTACTTAATGCGACTCAAATCTCAATATGACAATGAATCCACTCGCACTCGCTTCAAAATAACACCTGAAAGGGACCTAACTTTGTGGATTGGCTCCGCAATCTGATGATTGTCCTCAGTATAGAGACACTGGGATACGTCTTGGAGACGGACATTCCGGCGCCTCCTGTGCGGACCCGAGCCAATCAGGAAGAGATTGAAAACCACGAAAAGTGGGTTAAGGATGACGTGAAAGTCCATGCTTATATGATGGCTTCCATGTCTAATGAGCTTCAGAGAGCTCATGAGAAAATGACTTCTGCTAGGCAGATTCTATCTCACTTAATCGAGCTTTATGGTGATCATAGCAGAACTGCTAGATATGAGATATCCAAGGAACTGTTCGGTGCAAGGATGAAGGAAGGTGAGAAGGTTGGGGAACACGTCCTCAAAATGATATCCATGATTGAGAGATTGGAGGCTCTTGATTTTAAAATGGATACTTCTCTCCAAACCGACCTTATCCTACAGTCTCTCCCTGATTCCTTCTCACAGTTTGTTATGAACTTCAACTGCAATGAGATTGCATGTAATTTAGCTGGGCTAATGAACAAACTTGTGACCGCTCAGTCTCAAATGAAGACTCCGTGGATGAAGGAGTCTGCCCTTGTGATTTCTTCTGGACTTCGAAAGTCTAAGAATAAAAAGAAAAAGACCAAGAAGCAGACTGGACCACAAATTAAGGATCTTAAAGGAAAGGGCAAGGCCCCAACGGTTCCAAAGAGCAAGAAGAAAGACGCCTGTCTCAAGTGCGGTGAGCTGGGCCACTGGGCTAGAGAGTGTCCGATTCTTCATGGCACTTCAGGTACAGAACTTTTAGTTTTGGAAACAAATTATTCTGCTACTGTATTTTCTACTTCCTGGATACTGGATTCTGGTGCTAGTTCTCATATTTGTACCGTGAATCAGGATCTGGAACAAAGTAGGAAGCTTGGAGTTGGAGAAGTTATGATCACAGTCGGTAGCGGGCATAGTGTCGAGGCGACCGACATAGGATCACTTCTTTTGGGTTTAGAATCCGGTTTTGTTTTGACTTTAGAAGATGTACTTGTTTTGCCCAAGGGGCACAAAAACATTGTATCCATTCCGGTCATGGACCGAAAAGGCTTTTCATTTTTCATTGGTGATGGTTCCTGCAAAATTTATTTTAGAAATAAACTAGTGGGTACTGCTACATTGTTGAATGGATTGTATCATCTAAATCTCAGCAACAAAGTAGTTGTGAATACTATGACTAGAAAACGTGGTAGGGATGAAACCAATCAAGTTTTGAAATGGCATCTTAGACTTGGTCATGTTGGTCAGACCAAGGTTTACAAGATGGAAAAAGATGGACTTATGGGTCCATTGGGATCAGATCCCTTTCCTACTTGTGAATCTTGCCTTAAAGGCAAAATGACTAAGTCCCCCTTCACAGGGACATTTCAAAGAGCCGCTGATAAACTGGGATTAATCCATACCGACGTATGTGGTGCTTTGGAAGCAGCACGTGACGGATATCAATATTTCATTACGTTTACAGATGATCATACTAGGTATGGTTATGTATACTTAATGAAACATAAATCCGAGGCCTTTGAGAAATTCCAGGAATTCAAGGCCCTAGTCGAGAAACAAACTGGTAATCATATCAAAGCACTTCGGTCGGACCGAGGTGGCGAGTATATGAGTACGGAGTTTGACGAGTTCCTTAAGGAACATGGAATAGTTTCACAACTAACACCTCCAGGTACTCCTCAGTTAAATGGTGTGTCAGAAAGAAGGAACCAGACCTTGTTGAACATGGTCCGTTCCATGATGGGCTATACTGACTTGCCGATTTACCTGTGGGGGTATGCACTCCTGACTGCCGCTTACATCTTGAACAGATGTCCTTCGAAATCCGTTCCTAAAAACTCCACATGAGATGTGGGAGGGAAGGAAATCAAGTCTTAATCACATTAGGATTTGGGGATGTCCCGCCTATGTGATACGAATTCCGTATTAAGATGTACGTAAATTCGCCGGAAATTGCAGCGGTTATATTTATTTCCTCACAACACTCGTTTTTGTGTAACACTCGTAATATTCAACCGAAAGTAGGGCAATTCGGCTTTGCGAAAATACGAATAAAATGAAAGTAGATTATCAAACTAGACCTATAGTTTGATAAGGCAATCTCTCCTCAAGACCTATTGAGAATTGATTAAATTATAACTCGAAAACGCGTCGAATTATAATCGAAGTGTGCTGAAAATCATTCAACTAGAATACATAACATGTATTTCGTTTTTGCAAGCTTCAAGATGGTTTATTCAAGGTTGAGGATGAGGCTATTATATAGCCTTTACAACTTACTAATGAGTTCAAACAAGATCACCAAAATCTAGCTAAAATACAAGCAAGTAATAAACTAAGCTATCAAGACTTTTGACAAAGATAGAAAAATGACACAAGTTTGGCTCCTTCCTTAGCATTTCGGCCGTGGGGTTCTTGAAGTAGTGGACAAGATGTATCTCATGTGATATCTTCTTGCAAGTCTTTGATAAGGATAGAAAATTAGATCAATCATCTTGGTGTCTCTTCCTCCTTGATTTCGGCCGATTTGGGAGATGGTGACATGAACTAAATCTTCAACAATCTTGATATGGTGGACTTTGAACAAAATACAACAAACTTTGAAAGTAGTGGGGACAAAGATCCTTCATGGATCCTTCAAAGAATCGGCCGAAATCTTCCCCCTAACATGGCCGATTTTGTATGCATGAACATGCATACGTATGCATGTTTTGATACGTCTAAGTTATCCCGGTTCCGATGATTAAGATCGTTCCAATTTCCGCGGATGTTTTCTCACCAAAGTACGTAGGTGCATGTGCATGCAACTTGGTATCTTCACCTACGTCGATTCTCACTTCGCTTGCTTCGTTTGGAGATGCCGTAATCGCATCATCCCCTCCCCCTTTGAAAGGAATTGACCTCAATTCGGTGATTCCCTCGTCGTCAAGGTAAGAAGATAGATCGCCCACGTTAAAAGTGGCGTGCACCCCATAGTCGCCCGGAAGTTCTACTTTATACGCATTGTCGTTCACCTTTCCCACGATTTTGTAAGGCCCCTCGGCCCTCGGCATAAGTTTGTTCTTGCGTTTGCTCGGAAATCTCTCTTTTCTTAAGTGTACCAAAACCAAGTCGCCTACTTGAATATTCTCGGTATTCTGTGATTGTTGGATTTCCGTTTGTATTCATCATTCACCTCTTTGATTCGATCATGTATTTGTCCGTGCAATTTGATCATCGACTTAAGTTTCGACTCCGCATCTTTGTGTACCAACTCGTCTTTCGGCAATGGAATCAAGTCTAAGGGTATATAAGGATTTAACCCGTAAACGATTTCGAAAGGAGAATGTGCCGTAGCATGTGTAGGGGATCGGTTATAGGCAAATTCCGCATGAGCAAGCTTCACGTCCCAATCCTTTTGCGTTTTATTCACAAGTCCTCGCAACAACGTTCCTAATGTTCGATTTGTGACCTCGGTTTGACCATCGGTTTGCGGATGGTGCGAAGTGCTAAATAAGAGCTTCGTTCCCACTTTCCTCCATAAAGTATTCCAAAAATAGCTAAGGAATTTCGAATCTCGATCCGACACAATAGTCTTCGGTACTCCATGTAAACGAACCACCTCTCGGAAGTATAAATCGGCCACGTTGCTTGCGTCGTCGGTTTTGTGGCAAGCCACGAAATGAGCCATCTTTGAGAACCGATCAACAACCACCATAATAGCATCCTTACCTCGTTGAGTACGGGGTAAAGCGACGATAAAGTCCATGGATACATCTTCCCACGGTCTTTCTGGAACCGGTAGAGGCATATATGATCCGGTTTGAATGAACTCTTCGAGATGTGACAGTTACACATTTACTTAAAACATTGTAAATGTATTTTAGCATTTTAGGCCAATAGATATGTTCTTTTAGTACTTCCAACGCTTTAGCCGTGCCAAAATGTCTGCTAAACCACCTCCGTGAGCTTCCGGACCAATAATTCCCGAACCTTTGTTTTGGAACACAAAGCCTATTTCCTTTAAATAGGAAATCATCTTGTAACATGAACTCCCGAACGGACCAGATTTGCAACGAGTAAAAATTTCTCCGAAATCCTCATCATTTTCATAGCATTCCTTCAATATTTGAAACCAAGTAACCGAACCTCCAGTAGAAAGTAAGGCATACCTCCTAGATAACGCATCCGCAACGACATTGCTTTTACCGTCTTTGTACTTGGATGAAAAGTGAAATGATTGTAGGAATTCCACCCACTTGGCATGCCTCGGACTCAGTTTATGTTGCCCGTTAATGTACTTTAATGATTCGTGATCCGAGTGTAGGATAAAATGCTTCGTCCGCAAGTAATGACTCCAATGATCAAGGGCCCGTACGATAGCATAGAATTCTTTATCGTAAGTACAATAATTCAACCGAGCCCCGTTCAACTTCTCCGAAAAGTAAGCGATAGGTCGTTTACCTTGAATAAGAACCGCTCCAATTCCAACTCCGCTAGCGTCACACTCAACTTCGAATGGTTGAGAAAAATCGGGTAGTGTTAGAATCGGTGCTTCGCATAACTTGGCCTTTAACTTCTCGAAAGCTCCTTGGGCAGCTCCGTTCCATACAAATGGTCCTTTTTTTAAACACTCCGTTATCGGGCTTGAGATGGTTCTGAAGTCTCGAATAAACCTCCGGTAAAAGAAGCAAGTCCGTGAAATGATCTCACTTCCGTCACGGTCGTAGGGTCGGCCAAGATTTAATTGCTTCGATTTTTGTTTGATCAACCGCCACTCCGTCCTTGAAACGACATAGCCGAGAAAGACTATACTTTCGACTAGGAACGAACACTTCTCTTTTTTCCATACAATTTTCGGTCCCTCAAGGTTTCAAAGATTAGCCTTAAGTGCCCGAAATGTTCTTGTAGTGACTGACTATAGATTAGAATGTCATCCAAATACACAACCACGAACTTCCCCAGAAATGGTTTAAGTACCTCGTTCATCAACCTCATGAAGGTACTAGGCACATTTGTAAGACCGAAAGGCATAACGGTCCACTCATATAATCCATTTTTCGTTTTGAAGGCCGTCTTCCACTCGTCACCTTCTCGCATTCGGATTTGATGATATCCGCTTAAATCAACTTTGGAAAAGATCACCGAACCATGTAGTTCGTCTAACATATCATCAAGTCTCGGGATAGGGAACCGATACTTGACGGTGATATTGTTCACGGCCCGACTATCCACACACATCCGCCAAGAACCGTCTTTCTTAGGGACAAGTAAGACCGGAACCGCACACGGACTCAAACTCTCCCGGACATATCCGCGGTCCAAAAGCTCCTCGACTTGTCGTTGTAACTCCTTCGTCTCCTCGGGATTACATCTATATGCGGCTTTATTAGGAAGTGGTGCTCGGTATAAGATCAATTTGGTGTTCGATACCGCGAATAGGTGGTAAACCCGACGGTAATTCTTCGGGAAAAACATCCTCAAATTCACGTAACAACACATCTAGCTCTCCGTCATTTTGTACTCCTATGTTCTCGTCCCGTGTCTCTTTAAACATCACCAAGTATACTCGCTCCCCGTCATTAATGGCATGTTCCATTTCTCTTTCACTAGCAAGCATGGTAAGTTTCGGTTTCTCCACTCGACTAGAACTCATCGAACGGATGGCTTGCGGGGACATCGGTTTGAGTACAATCTTCTTTCCTTTGTCTTGTAATTCATATTCATTACTCCGACCTCGATGTAAAACATCTCGGTCGAACATCCACGGTCGTCCCAAAAGCACGTGGCATGCGTCCATCGGGAGTACGTCGCATAACACATCATCTCCGTATGATCCCATAGTTAAGTTGACCCGTACTTGTCTCGTCACCTTCACCTTGCTTCCATCATCGGGCCAATGTAAAGCATATGGTCTCGGGTGAGCCATAGTAGTTAGCCCGAGCTTGGTGACCATCTCGTTTGATGCCACATTCGTGCAACTCCCTCCGTCTATTATCAAGCTACACCATTTTTCTCCTACTTTGCATTTGGAATGAAAAATCTGGTCTCTTTGTTCCGTGTCACTTGGAATAATTTTGGTATGTAATGCTCGAAGCACTAAAGTAGTATCATATTCCGGAGCGTCATAAGTCTCGCAATCTTCATTTTCTTCCTCGGCCTCCACGTTAAGTACGTCACCAAGGCCTTCCTTCTCATCCTCGACTAAAAGTTCGTCTCGGACCGCAAGAGCTTCTCTCAAAGTGACCACCCGTTTATTTGGACATGCATTTTGATAGTGACCAAAGCCTTGACATTTAAAGCATCGTACTTTAGCCAAGCTCGTTTCCTTGGAAACGTGAGGAACCTTTGGTGCCGGGGTAGGGACTTGAAAAGGTGCGGTCGTTTTCGTAGTAGAACTTGAGCCGGCACTTGCATTTCCGAGTTTGTATGGGAATTCGGGTTTGGTAAACTTCAACTTGTTTTGAGCTTCGATTTTTATGCATAGTCCGCATAAAGTGTCAAAATCTCCGTATGGGTATAATTCCACCGTATTTGAAATGTTTCGGTTTAGGCCGCGTAAGAAACGTGACATTCTTTGTTCTTGGTTTTCTTCAATTTCCCCATTAAGGCCAAGCCTTCAAATTCATCGATGTATTCTTCCACACTTAGTTTCCCTTGTACGAACTCCGCAATTTTTCGGTATAAGGTTAACCGGTGTGATGTCGAACATACCTTTACGTAGTTTCTTTTAAAGAATCCCAAGAACGGATTTTCTCTTTTCCCGCACGAGCTCGTTGTGCTTTCATACCCTCGAACCATAAGGAAGCGCCCTTCCCTAACTTGAGAATTGCGTATTTGCAACGTTTCTCATCGTTAAGGTGTTTGAAGTCGAACATACGTTCAATCTTCCTCTCCCACTCCAAGTAAACTTCGGGATTAGTACCTCCGACAAATTCCGGAAGTTCATTAACTTTAAATTCGTCCACATGACGTGGTGAATGTGCGTCATATACTCCTCTTCTTGCTTGAAATCGTGGTTCTTGCATGGTGTGTAGTGCTTCACGTAGTTTCTCCATGAAATCGTCGGAAAAATCCATGATACGGTAGTTTTGATAAGAAAAATCGCCAAGAGAATTTCGCCAAGGAAGTAACCTTGGGCTCTGATGCCACTTATGATACGAATTCCGTATTAAGATGTACGTAAATTCGCCGGAAATTGCAGCGGTTATATTTATTTCCTCACAACACTCGTTTTTGTGTAACACTCGTAATATTCAACCGAAAGTAGGGCAATTCGGCTTTGCGAAAATACGAATAAAATGAAAGTAGATTATCAAACTAGACCTATAGTTTGATAAGGCAATCTCTCCTCAAGACCTATTGAGAATTGATTAAATTATAACTCGAAAACGCGTCGAATTATAATCGAAGTGTGCTGAAAATCATTCAACTAGAATACATAACATGTATTTCGTTTTTGCAAGCTTCAAGATGGTTTATTCAAGGTTGAGGATGAGGCTATTATATAGCCTTTACAACTTACTAATGAGTTCAAACAAGATCACCAAAATCTAGCTAAAATACAAGCAAGTAATAAACTAAGCTATCAAGACTTTTGACAAAGATAGAAAAATGACACAAGTTTGGCTCCTTCCTTAGCATTTCGGCCGTGGGGTTCTTGAAGTAGTGGACAAGATGTATCTCATGTGATATCTTCTTGCAAGTCTTTGATAAGGATAGAAAATGAGATCAATCATCTTGGTGTCTCTTCCTCCTTGATTTCGGCCGATTTGGGAGATGGTGACATGAACTAAATCTTCAACAATCTTGATATGGTGGACTTTGAACAAAATACAACAAACTTTGAAAGTAGTGGGGACAAAGATCCTTCATGGATCCTTCAAAGAATCGGCCGAAATCTTCCCCCTAACATGGCCGATTTTGTATGCATGAACATGCATACGTATGCATGTTTTGATACGTCTAAGTTATCCCGGTTCCGATGATTAAGATCGTTCCAATTTCCACGGATGTTTTCTCACCAAAGTACGTAGGTGCATGTGCATGCAACTTGGTATCGTCACCTACGTCGATTCTCACTTCGCTTGCTTCGTTTGGAGATGCCGTAATCGCATCACTATGTCAAGAAGACTAAGGTGGAGAAGTTGGAAGCTAGGTCCGCGAAGGGACGTTTCATTGGATTCCCATCTGGGACGATGGGATATCTATTCTACATGACCAAAGATCGAAAGATCGTTGTTGCTTTATAAGCACACTTCCTGGAATATGAGTTCATTCAGGAAGGCGGAGCAAGTAGAAGTATTTCTTTAGAAGAATACAATGAAACTCCTCAGGAGACACCTGTGCAAGAAACTGGAACTGAACTTTCTGAAACACAAGTAAAACCACCTCGTAGGTCTAGTAGGGTGTCTCATTTACCTGAGAGGTATGGGCT
Source organism: Orobanche coerulescens (assembly GCA_033398695.1). Lineage (NCBI taxonomy): Eukaryota > Viridiplantae > Streptophyta > Magnoliopsida > Lamiales > Orobanchaceae > Orobanche > Orobanche coerulescens. Next base: position 90,928,616 of record CM065808.1, on the reverse strand, counting down.
TGTGCACTTGGAGGAGCTGGGTCTCCATGAGGTTCCAAGTGATAGCCAAGAGACCGACCCAACAACCTATGACCAAGCGATGGTGGATGTAGACTCCGCGAAATGGCGTGAAGCTATGGAAGCTGAGATAGACTCGATGCATGTCAATCAGGTCTGGACTCTAGTAGACCGCCCCAAGGGCATAGTGCCTATTGGGAACAAGTGGATCTACAAGAGAAAGACTTATGGTGATGGCAAGGATGACGCCTATAAGGCCAGGCTTGTGGCAAAGGGTTATACCCAGAAGGAAGGGATCGATTACCACGATACCTTCTACTTCGTAGCCATGATCAAGTCTATTCGCATGATGCTTGCTATAGCTGCCTACCACGATTATGAGATATGGCAAATGGACGTAAAGACGGCTTTCCTTAATGGATTCCTCGAGGAGGAAATCTATATGGAGCATCCTAAAGGCTTTGTGTCCGAAGTCGATATTCAGAAAGTGTGCAAGCTTGCGTTCCATTTATGGATCAAGCAAGCGTCGCGTAGTTGGAACCTTCGTTTTGACGAGGCGGTCAAAGAGTTTGACTTCGTGCAAAATGAAGAGGAACCTTGTGTATATAAGAAAGTTAGTGGGAGCAAGATCGCATTCTTAGTACTATATGTAGATGACATTCTACTAATAGGAAATGATGTGGGAATGCTCAGTTCTGTGAAAGCTTGGCTTTCGAGTAATTCCTCCATGAAAGACTTGGGAGAAGAAACCTATATTCTTGGGATTCGACTCTACTGGGATAGATCGAAGAGAATGATAAGTTTTTCCCAAGCCCTCTATATAGATTAGATCTTAAAGAGGGTTCCTTCCGATGCGACATGGAATAAAACTCACCTTGAAGATGTGTCCTCATAGTGAGGAACAATGAAAGGAAATGAGTTATATACCATATGCTTCGGAAGTGGGTAGCCTTACATATGCTTTATTGTGTACAAGACCGACATTGCGTATCTTTGGAAGCGTGGTAAGTAGGTTTCGGGCTAACCGTCGGGGAACATTAGACCGCCGTAAAGAATGTTCTCAAGTACTTTAGAAGTACTAAGAGATCGATTCTTATATATGGTGGTGGAGTACGAATGTGGCGGGATTCACCGTATTAGACTTCCAAGACGAGAAAAGACGATTATATGTCTACTTGGCTACATTTACTCTTAATGGAAGAGCGATATCTTGGCATAGTGCCTAGTATAGCGTGATTCGATTCCACCGATTAGCCGAGTATAAAGCGGCCACGGAGGCCTCCAAAGGAAGGGTTAAGAAGTTACTAGGTAAACTTCTCGTGACACCTTGTGCTGCGCTGCCAGAGCGGTAGCACAGGCCTAAGAGCCGAGGTTTCCCAACGGTACCAAACATATTGAGAGAGTATCATCTCGTAAGAGTATTTGATCGCAAAGAGATACATTGTACTGCATAGAGTAGAGTCAGCCGACTACGTCACTGATCCACTGACCAAGCCACATTCTCAGATTAGCTTGGAGCATAATATGGAGAACATGGGTATTAGATACCATAGTGTGTGGCATTGAGTGCAAGTGGGAGATTGTTAGGAGTATGCCCTCGAATGCCACTCAGAGGTTGTTGAGTGAGGGCATTGTACTTATAATTATGTAAATCATTTATATAAGGCAATGAATGTTTCTTTATTTACTGGTAGTTACTGGCATTCTTAACTCGTAAATATACATATAGAAACTAGTCCGTGTATTTGAGAGCAAAACATTCCACTCCTTGTTGGATAAGGGGGTCGGCACTGGAAAGGTTTATAGCTCAAATACTTAATCGTTCGCAAGTCGATGAAACTTGACTGGGCGTTAAGTTTATGTGAAGACTTGTATGATGTGTTCTTTGACATGGAGAGTGCCTGTCGAACACTAATGGTTAGTGGGAGCACACGTTATAGGTATGCTAATTAGATTAGTATACTCGAACCGACTCACCCTCGATTCGTCACACGGATTTCACTCCGGGACTGTCAATGACGGAATCGAAAGGTTGTGATAGGTAATCGTGAACCTTCGACTTGAGGATTTAGTAGGGATGTGCTTGTGATGTCAAGATTTTCATTAGAGTAGTTCGACCCTGTAAACCGGAAGGCGGGGGTCAACCTCGACGTGCATCTTGACGGGCAAGTAGCAGGTCCTACTGAATACCAAGATAGAATTTTTTCTCCTGTTAGTGAACGGGTTATATGTCCTATGCGGTTATTGGCAGATGAGATCATAAGTCTTTGGCCAAAGCATTGGAGCTAGCTGTATTAGATACACGAGAGCTCGATGATCTCGATTTGCATTAACGCATGCATAGCGTCAAGTATAGATAGGGTTTGACTGACCGCGATCCTATAACTTGATCGGGATATTTGAAAGAAGGGTTTATACGTATACTGGTATTCACGACAGAATGGTTCTTGAATGATCCCAATCATTCGTTCTCAGTCGGGGTACAGTGTAGGCCACCAGGCTGGCTAGGTAGTGCTACTACTCTTTGGTTCCTCCCATTGCTGACTGAGACAGACCTACCGAGTCGCGCATTAGGATTGACGACGGAATGAATCAAGCTAATTCTCTCATTATGAATATTATATATTGGATATCTAAATTTAGGACATTAGATGTCTAAATCGATTTATTGGATAAATTGATTTACGGCCTAATGAATTAAATATATCACTGGGTGATTAATTTAATTCATGGATATAATTATTTCTTGGAGAAATTAATTATGTTATAATGTATTTGATATGTTTAATTAATTGGATTAATTAATCGATATAAATACATCGATACGGAATCGGAGTTTATCTGTTTGGACTCGCGGGAGTCCGAGACGAACCGAACTTGTCCTATTTCTTCATCATAGCCGCCCCCCTTTCCCCACACCTTGACAAGACTTTGATTTTTAAATCAATTGGAATCTTGATTAGGTGTTTAATGAATAGATATTTGATATCTTTTTCAAGGTGGGGTTAACATGAGTTGTTCTCATGTGGAAAGGAATTGAATAAGAAGAGAAGACTTGTCACTCTCTTGAGATGAATGAGCCATCCGTGAGATACATTGAGAGAGAGAGAAAGTGAGACTTTGAGTTCAAACACTTATCTTCATCTTCTTCTTCAACTTGTTCTTGGTGATTCTTGGAGAAAAATCAAGAAATAAATGAGAGTTGTGAGTTATACACTTAGAGTGTGATAATCTCATATTGGAAGCTTCATCACTAAGCTCTAGCCGTATCCTCGGAGGATAGCAAGGTGATCGTCGTTCCGGTCGTTTCTCCGGCTCGTGGCAAGTAGAGACGCGGTACTTTCGGCGTTGGATCGTTCAAGAGCTTGGGGAATAGCTCTAGAGAAGGTTACCATTTAATCAACGGACTTCGAGGGTTAGTTTCTTACGACTCTTGCTTTTCGTTTATATATTCGTATATACGTAGCTCGATCGATCCTCGTAGGGATTCGGATCGAATTAATTTTCGTTTTATCGCTTCCGCTGGGCCTTCGTTTTAGGCACCGAATCCTAACAGAACGATGCCCTCATTGCTGTGATTTTTTTATGTGTGTTGCCTTACGATGGTAATCGTTGTATGTGTTGTATGTTATGATGTTCTGTTGTGCTGAGTGGTTGCTTATTCAGTATGCCAAGGGTCAGAGGTCGTGGTCGTGGCGACCGGACGCATGATCAGGATCATGCTGCCGGTGATGGTGTTCGTATTGGTGTTGCTACTATTTTGCAGCAGGTAGCTGCACAGATGACTCAGCAGTTCAGCATAATATAGATGTGACCTAGAACATTGGTGCAAATCAGTGGCTCTGAGAAGTGGTTCGTATGAATCCCCCTCGTTTCACTGGTGCCACAGATGCTTTGGGTTGGGATGGTTGGCTTTTCCAGTTAGAAAAGATACTCGAGGTAGTTGATTGTCCAGAAGAACACAAAGTTTCGGTTGCTCAGTATCTTCTCGACAAGGATGCCGCTAACTGGTGGGAGGCTGTTAAGCCTCGAGATCGTGTTGTCACGTGGGAAAGAGTTCCAGAGATTCATGAGAGATGACTTTTGTCTGGAACCGATCAGAAATCAGAGGATTAATAAATTCTTTTCGGCAAAACTGCAAGATGTGCCGCTGTCTCAAGCTATTATTGATTTTAGCAAACAGCTCAGCTATGTGCAGGATCAGATAAGGACAGAGGAAGATAAGATCTATCATTTTAGTAGGCGAATGAAGCCGGAGATTAGTCAGTACATGGCGGGTCTCACTTGTACTTCGTTGAGAGGGTATCGGAACAGGGCATTAGCCTACGAGCTATCCGTATCGTCGATTGAGCATATGTCAAAGTCGAAGAAACAGAAAACTGTTGGAAACTTTTCAGGAAATTAGGAGAATGGGCCCCTTGAGGCTGGCACTTCGTGTCATCATCCCAAGAAGGTTCCTCGATCGCGTGATCAGAGGAGTAGTACTCCTGCGGTGAGTAATGTGAGCAGCTCGAAGACGTGTTATAACTGTAGTCGAATGGGCCATACCACAAAGAATTGTCGTTCACCATTAGTCAGTTGTTTCGAGTGTGACCAGGTGGGTCACCGAGCCGTGGATTGCGAGACAGTAGCTGAGAGGTTTGAGGATCAAGTTTGCGTCTCTGCTCCGGAAGGACACAGAGATGTCTAGTATGGGTTTTGAGAATTACGGCGTAGTCCGAATTGTTTGTGGTTATCCTTGCGGATCGTTTTGGGTTTATTTTCTATTTTCTTGACTGAGCATGTTTTCTTGCATTAAGTACCTCCTGTTTTCACTACTACAAATCTGGGCTTAGGAGACACTGCTTCAATAGCGCTTCTTCATAAATGTTATGCAAGCAGTACACTTGGACAGCGCTTCTCCAGAAAAGTGCTATATAAGTTATTGTGAGAAATTTTAAAAATAAATGAAAAATAAAATAAAATACTTTAATAGCGTTTTTTAAGATGCGTTGTTGTAGCGTGTATATTCAATAGCGCTTTTAGTAGCGCTATTGTGGTTCGCAGTTTTTAAGTAATTATTTTTTCATTTTGAATTTTTTTATAGTACGTTAGCATTTTTGAAAGCGTTTTCTTTGTTAAAATAATAATTATTTTTATTATTTATTTTCTTTTACATGTTACATGTGTATTTTTTATTTTCTTTTACAACTGGTGAGTCGATCGGGGGAAAAACCAGGAAAAAACATACACAACACTTCTTTTTTTTTTGCTCCATCGGAAAGGAGAAACTGCGCAGCACTTCTGGCAAAGAGAGAAACCCAGCAATCGAAGAATCCAATCAAGTCTTCAATCAAGTTCAATCGATCAACATCAGCATCAATCTTCAATCGAAATCCAGCAAATCGAGCACGTTACTTTTAGGGTTTTGCAAAAATCAGTCAACCCAAAAACCAAGGTAAATTCACTGAAATTTCTCCGGTCATCCATGTTAAGGTTTAAAAAGAAAGAATTCAAGATTATGTTTTTGTTGAATTTACAAAATTGATACTGATTTTGAAGTTGGAAAGAAAATAATTCTAAACTAGATATCTACTCTTACTGTTAACTAGTATTGTTATGATTTTCTTGCTACACTTGGATTACTTGGTGGGAAAGATGAAATTTAGTTTGAAGTATTGAACACAAGTAACACAGTGGCGCAATGATGCCAGCCATTTGCAGACACAAGTTCAATGGTCAAAATGTCTACTTGTGATTCATACCCCATATCTTCAAGTACTCGAGTATAGAGATTGTGTTGCCCATATCTTAAAATGTCACTGCCTTGTTTCCCGTTTACTAATTAATTGTGCTCTTCAGGTTTTATATTTTTGTTAGGATTTTGATGGATCGCAAGTGGATAAATGCACCCCGATTGTCAAAAAATATAAGAATGGTGTGACAGTGATCTGTAAATATGCAACTCGACGTGCAGAGGACATTCGTTTTATCTTATGCCCGTGTCAGAAGTGTTTAAATGTTGTGGAAGTTAATTGTCAGACCGAGTTGTATGTATTGGGATTCGGTGCCTAAAACGAAAGGCCCAGCGGAAGCGGTAAAACAAAAATTAACTCGATCTGAATCCCTACGAGGATCGATCGAGCTACGTATATACGAATATAATACAAAACACAAGTGATACGAGAAAACATACCCTTGTAGTCCGTTGATTAAATGGTATACTTCACTTGAGTTATTCCCCAAGCTTTGCTTTATCTCTATGAATCCAATCCGCTCCAAGCTCTTGGCCGAAAGTACCGCTTCTTTACTTGTCACGCGCCGGAGAAACGACCGGAATGACTAAACCTTGTTATCCTCCAAGGATATGGCTAGAACAAGATTATAGGAGCTTGAATTTAAAGATTATTACATTCTAAGTGTTTAATCTATTTTCTCTCTATTTTTCTCTCAATCTTTCTCTAAGAAAATTGAAGAAAAGAATGAACAAGATGAAGATGAAGTTTAAGACCATGGAAAATGAACTCTAAGTTCTTTCCTTCTCTCTCTTTCAACCGTAGGAATGCACAAGGGGGTGTTGAGAGATGTCAAGTCTTCACAATATATTCTTCATCTTTGCAATATAAAATTCCCCACCAAATAAAGATCATGATACTTGTACCCTTGACAAAATGATATTCCAAACATCATGATGTAGACAAGAAGACTCACATGGAGGTGAGTTGGGGGGGCGGGACCATCAAGAAGGGAATTGAAGAGTTCGGTTCGTTTCGGACTCCCGTGAGTCCACACCGATAAACTTTTATTCCCTTCTGATGTATTTATATCGATTAATTAATCCAATTAATTAATCGTATCAAATACATAATAACATAATTAATTTCTCCAAGAAATTATTCTATCCATGAATTAAATTTATCACCCAGTAATTTATTTAATTCATTAGGCCATAAATTAATTTATCCAATAAATCAATTTAGACATCCAATGTCCCAATAAATTAGATATACAATATCTAATATTCATAATGAGAGAATAAGCTCGATTCATTACGTCGTCAATCCTATTGCGCGACTCGGTAGGTCTGTCTCAGTCAGCAATGGGAGGAACCAAAGAGTAGTAGCACCACCTAGCCAGCCTGGCGGCCTACACTGTACCCCAACTGAGAACGAATGATTGGGATCATTCAAGAACCATTCTGTCGTGAATACCAGTATACGTATAAACCCTTCTTTCAAATATCTCGATCAAGTTATAGGATCACGGTCAGTCAAACCCTATCTGTACTTGATGCTATGCATGAGTTAATGCAAATCGAGATCATCGAGCTCTCGTGTATCTAATACAACTAGATCCAATGCTTTGGCCAAAGACTTATGATCCCATCTGCCAATAACCGCATAGGACATATAACTCGTTTACTAACAGAAGAAAGAATTCTATCTTGGTATTCAGTAGGACCTGCTACTTGCCCGTCAAGATTCACATCGAGGTTGACCCCCGCCTTTCGATTTACAGGGTCAAACTACTCTAATGAAAATCTTGACGTCACAAGCACATCCCTACTAAATCCTCAAGTCGAAGGTTACGAATACCTATCACAACCTTTCGATTCCGTCATTGACTGTCCCGGAGTGAAACCCGTGTGACGAATCGAGGGTGAGTCGGTTTGAGTATACTAATCCAATTAGCATACCTATAACGTGTACTCCCACTAACCATTAGTGTTCGACAGGCATTCTCCATGTCAAAGAACACGTCTTACAAGTCTTCACATAAACTTAACACCTAGTCAAGTTTCATCGACTTGCGAATGATTGAGTATTTGAGCTATAAACCTTTCCAGTGCCGACCCCCTTATCCAACAAGGAGTGGAACGTTTTGCTCTCAAATGCATGGACTAGTTTCTATATGTACATTTACGAGTTAGGAATGCTAGTAACTACCAGTAAATAAAGAAACATCCATTGCCTTATATTAATGATTTACATGATAACAAGTACAATGCCCTCACTCAACATCCTCTGAGTGGCATTCGAGGGCATAATCTTAACAATCTCCCACTTGCACTCAATGCCACACACTATGGTATCTAATACCCATGTTCTCCAGATTACGCTCCAAGCAAATCTGAGAATGTGGCTTGGTCAGTGGATCAGCGACGTAGTCGGCTGACTCTAGTCTATGCAGCACAATGTATCTTTTTGCAAACAAATTCTCTTACGAGATGATATTCTCTCAAAATATGATTGGTACTGTTATGAAACCTCGGCTCCTAGGCCTGTGCTACTGCTCTATTGTTATCGCATAAAAATGAAAACAAGCAGCGTAGCACAAGGTGTCGTGTGAAGTTTACCCAGTAACTTCTTAACTCTTCCTTTGGAGGACTACGACTCCGCTTCATACTCAGCCTAACAGGTGGAATTAGCAGTCGCGCTATACTTAGCACCATGCCAAGATACTGCAACTCCATTAAGAGTAAATATGTAGCCAGAAGTAGACATCAAATTGTCTTTCTGTCCTTGGAAGTCCAATTCAGTGAATCCCACCACATTCAGTTCTCCACCACCATATATAAGAACCAGATCTCTAGTCCTTCTAAAGTATTTGAGAACATTCTTTACGGCGGTCTAATGTTCCCGTACTAGGTTAGCCCGAAACCTACTTACCACGCTCCCAGCATGCATAATGTCAGGTCTCGTACACAATAAAGCATATGTAAGGCTACCCATTGCCGAAGCATATGGTATATAACTCATTTCCTTTCATTGTTCCTCACTATGGGGACATATCTTCAAGGTGAGTTTTATTCCATGTCGCATCGGAAGAAACCCTCTTTAAGATCTTATCTATATAGAGGGCTTGGGAAAAAACCTATTGTTCTCTTCGCTCAATCCCGGTAGAGCCGAATACCAAGAATATAGGTCTTTTCTCCCAAGTCTTTCATGGAGAAATTACTCGAAAAGTCAAGATTTCACAGAACTGAGCTTTCCCACATCATTTCCTATTACTAGAATGTCATCTACATATAGTACTAAGAATGCGATCTTGCTCCCACTAACCCTCTTGTATACACAAGGTTCTACTTCATTTTGCAGGAAGTCAAACTCTTTGACTGCCTCGTCAAAACGAAGGTCCCAACTACATGAAGACTGCTACAGTCTATTTCATGAAGTCTATATCCACCATTGCTAGGTCATTGGTCGCGGGTCGGTCTTGTATATCACCTGGAACCTCGTGGAAACCCAGTTCCTCCAAGTGAATAAAACTATACCTCTCAGGTAATTAAGACACGCTACTAGACCTACGAGGTGGTTGTACTTGTGTTTTATAAGGTTTGGTTTCAATTTCTTGCACAGGTGTCTCCTGAGGAGTTTCATTGTATTCTTCCAAAGAAATATTTCTACTTGCTCCGCCTTCCTAAATGAAATCTTCTTCCAGGAAGTGTTCATGCAAAGCAACAACGATCTTTCGATCTTTGGGCATGTGGAATAGATAACCCATCACCTCATATGGGAATCCAATGAAATGTCTCCTCACGGACCTCACTTCCATTTTGTCCACCTTAGTCTTCTTGACATAGGCGGGACATCCCCAAATCCTAATGTGATTAAGACTTAGTTTCCTGCCCTCCCACATCTCATGTGGAGTTTTAGGAACAGATTTGGAAGGACATCTGTTCAAGATATATGCAACAGTCAGGAGTGTATACCACACAGGTAAATCAGTAAGTCAGTATAGCCCATCATGAAACAGACCATGTCCAACAAGGTCTGGTTCCTTCTTTCTGACACACCATTTAACTGAGGGAGGTGTTAGTTGTGATACTATTCCATGTTCCTTCAGGAACTTGTCAAACTGCGTACTCATATCCTCGCCACCTCGGTCCAACTGAAGTGCTTTGATATGATTTCTAGTTTGTTTCTCGACTAGGGCCTTAAATTCCTGGAATTTCACAAAGGCCTCGGATTTATGTTTCATTAAGTATACATAACCATACCTAGTATGATCATCTGTAAATGTAATGAAGTATTGATATCCGTCACGTGTTGCTTCCAAAGCACCACATACGTCGATATGGATTAATCCCAATTTATTAGTGGCTCTTTCAAAAGTCCCTGTGAAGGGAGACTTAGTCATTTTGCCTTTAAGGCAAGATTCACAAGTAGGAAAGGGATCTGATCCCAATGGACCCATAAGTCCATCTTTTTCCATTTTGTAAACATTGGTCTAACCAACATGACTAAGTCTAAGATGCCATTTCAAAACTTAATTGGTTTCATCCCTACCACGTTTCATAGTCATAGTATTCACAACGACTTTGTTACTGAGGTTTAGATGATACAGTCCATTTAATAATGTAGCAGTACCCACTAGTTTAATTCTGAAATAAATTTTGCAGGAACCATCACCAATGAAAAATAAAAAGCCTTTTCGCTCCATGACCGGAATGGATACAATATTTTTAGGCCCCTTGCACAAAACAAGTACATCTTCTAAAGTAGGAACTAAACCAGATTCTAAACCCAAAAGAAGTGATCCTATTTCGGTTGCCTTGTCACTATGCCTGCTTCCGACAGTGATCATAACTTCTCCAGCTCCAAGCTTTCTACTTTGTTCCAGATCCTGATTCACGGTACAAATATGAGAACTAGCACCAAAATCCAGTAACCAGGAAGTAGAAAATACAGTAGCAGAACAATTTGTTTCCAAAACTAAAAGTTCTGTACCTGAAGTGCCATAAAGAATCCGACAGTCTCTAGACCAGTGGCCCAGCTCACTGCACTTGAGACAAGCGTCCTTCTTCTTGCTCTTCGGAACCATCGGGGCCTTGCCCTTTCCGTTGAAGTCCTTGACTTGTGGTTCCATCTGCTTCTTGGTCTTTTTCTTTCTTGTTCTTAGTCCTCCGAGGTCCATAAGAAATCACAAGGGCAGACTCCTTCATCCGCGGAGTCTTCATATGAGATTGAGCGGTCACCAGTTTGTTCATTAGCCCAGCTAAGTTACACGCAATCTCATTGCAGTTGAAGTTCATAACAAACTGAGAGAAGGAATTAGGGAGAGACTATAGGATAAGGTCGGTTTGAAGAGAAGTATCCATTTTAAAATCAAGAGCCTCCAATCTCTTGATCATGGATATCATTTTGAGGATGTGTTCCCCAACCTTCTCACCTTGCTTCAACCTTGCACCGAACAGTTGCTTGGATATCTCATATCTAGGTTCGACTGTGTTCACCATAAAGCTCGGTTAAGTGAGATAGAATCTGCCAAGCAGAAGTCATTTTCTCATGAGCTCTCTGAATCTCATTAGACATGGAAGCTATCATATAAGCACGGACTTTCGCGGCATCCTTAACCCACTTTTTGTAGTTTTCAATCTCTTATTGATTGGCTAGTCCGCACTGGAGGCGCCGGAATGTCCATCTCCAAGACGTATCCCAGTGCCTCTATATTGAGGACTATCATCAGATTGCGGAGCTAATCCACAAAGTTAGGTCCGTTCAAGGTGTTCTTTAAGAGTAGAATTGCGAGTGGGTTCATTGTCATATTGAGAGTTATGTCTGCATTAAGTACAACAGCTTAATTAGTGACTCATTTAATTATGATCTGAGTATAAAATTAAGGTCTTTTATATTCTTGTTACCCAGCTCCCACTATTTTTATCGGAATAACACACTCCCATGTGAAATCCGGAAGTATCATTCGCTCTACTTCATAGTGGCGATCGAGTTCTTTATAAATCTTAATAGAGGGCAACCGAACAGGTTTCTAGTCTATTAATTTTCATAAAGTGGCGTCCAACACCAACCCATCTAATGGATGATACGATCTTCTTTTTCCCCTTGTTCACTCCCCTCAACCTATACGATTTCTATGGTTCGTGAACAAGTTAAGTTTATACCATCGACGCAAATCAGTTTCACAATTGAATCTTATCCGGCAACCTATCAGGTTTCTAGGGATAAAATTTGCTCCAATCGAAGGCATCCAATGCGCACTCGGTAATTTATCCGTCCTCCCCGAACGACTACCCCGATAACTCGGAAGCATAGAACATCCAGTTTGGATTTCAATTTCCCGAAAGCTCGATGGAGGGAAGGAAAACCTTGAAACCTTATAAACTTAATAATTTGTCGTGGGAGAATTTTCGCGATTAATATTACACTTTGCACATTAATTCATTTAAGCGCGTTTGTGGCATTCATACAATATGAAACAACCATTCACAACCTAGTTGCTACAAACATGTAGTTCATGGATCGTGTTGTGTCGAGAATTATACTCTCCGACCGGCGATCGCCTCAGAGATCGAGCGACCTAGCCATTGCCGAGCAGCCGAGGCAAAACTGCCGACCAGCGACCAGGCGAACTAACCATAGCCAAGCAGCCGAGATAGATCGGTCGACCGAAGGTCCCAGGACAAGTCCCAGAGCCGAGCGATCGACATCTAAGACGATCGCCTCTCGGCACTTAGCGATCGACTCCTGGTGGCCGACTAGCAGACGATCATCTCTCGGCACTTGGCGATCGACCCTTGGTGAACGACCGATGCCGGCCCCTGGTGACCGACCAATGACGATCGCCTCATGCCACTCAAAGCCGAAGATCACCCAATCGGCAAAGGCCGAAGCTTAAGACAGAGCCCACATACAATGCCGGGACAAGATCCGCATATCACGGATCATTGACCACATCCTGTCAACATATTTCCACCAGCCGACAGGCCCGCCGAAAGGTGTCAGTAGGACCGCATGTGACAGTGACTCCGGACGCGTGTTGGCTCCTCATTGGACCGCACAGCTGGATGCCAGCAGCAGCCTTGGATTTTAGGTAGACACCCCATGTGACCTGAAGACGATCGCCCCATTATTATATTGGACGAAAGGCGATCGCCCGCCAGGAAACAAGGCTCCTCAGCCCCTATTAATAGAAGGCTGCCTGCACTTGAGAAAAGGCTTCAGAACTTCAGCACCCACGAGATAATACTCACAACTTGGCTTTCTCCTACTCTTGGCAACAGCTATCTCTCGGTTCCTTCTTCTCTCTCAGCCTCTCTCCCATAGAAGACGATCGGCCGAGAGCAAGAACACCAAGCTTCGCTCAAGAGCTGGATTAACAGGATCTTTTTACACTCATTGTACTTAGATTCTCACATTAATACTTGTATCCACGAATATTTGTATTAATAACATCTCGCGAGAGCATTCAAGCCCGGGCCTAACAAACCCGGCAAATCTAGTGTTATTTACACCCTCTCGGAAGTGCTCCCGCAACCTTGTTTGTTGTCCGTCCATTCCAGCAATATTTCATCTTCGGATAAATATTTCGGGCAACAACAATTGGCGCTAGAGGAAGGGGATCTAACCATCAAATTTTTATTCCTACCGTCTCGAAGAACACTCACTGTTCTCCGGGGCATATACCTGAAGAAACACTCACTGCTCTTCAGAGAAAGCTTTCAGAATCATGTCTTCCACCTCCGCGTCGAAGAAAGCCACTGGCCAGCCCGCCAGACGCCTCATTCTGTCTCAATCCGATCCACAGCCGATGGCGGAGGGTAGCCGCCGCGGTTCGAGATGCTCGATCCCGCCCCTGGGGGGCGGTCCAAGTCTCTCACTCGATCAGGTCCAAACCGCGGAACAGATCGAGAAGGCCATGGCCGTCCTACAGGAGCGACGGAGTGCTCTCGACGCACCTCCCGCTATCACCCCCTCGGCCATCCGCCGGAGGACCAAACGAAAGTTCAAGGCGTTGCTGGCCGAGCGATCGCCAGGAGGCTCCCGTTCGTAGGGATAGGCGCTCGCCAGTCGGGGCACCTCGATTTTCGATCACCTCGGCAGCGACCCATCATGGCGACCGGGGCAGTCCGGCCCCAGCCACGAGACGACGGAGTTCGAGTCCGTCACTAGGAGCTCGGCCTATCCGACTCCCAGAAGGAAGCCCAGCCGTCTGGCTCCCCCTCGTCAAATGGCAGCAGCGGAGTCAGGAGATCGGTACACGATCGCCTCGGCTCCCGCTCCAAAATCCGATCCACGAGCGACCATGCTACAACGATGGCCGCAATGCAACGCCAGCTCGACGACATGAAGGCGCTCCTAGAATCTGGGGCAGGCGCCAAGAACAAGATCGTCGGGCCGAGCGAGCCACTCGCGGTCCACATCGAGCTCGCCCTCGTGCAGCACAAGATCGCTCCTCTGCAATCACCTTTGTATGAGGGGAGATCAGACCCCGAAACACATCTGAACAAGTTCAACATCTACATGACCGGGTGTGGGGCATCTGACGCGACCGGGTGCCGAATGTTCCCTATGACGCTGGACGACCTAGCCCGCAGGTGGTACACCTCGTTGCCGCCTCGGTCCATCGGCTCCTTTAACCAACTGGCGACCGACTTCATAGCGTACTTCGCCACCAGGGCCGCTCGGCCAGAAGGTCCCCATCGCATGTTGCGGATCAAGCAAGGGGAAGAAGAGTCCGACTCGGACTACATCGACCGGGTAGACGAGATCATCCTCAATGGCGAACCCCTAAGCGATGAGATCGCCCTCTACACGGTCCTAGGAGGATTCCATGGTCTTTCGCCTATGTTCATGCATCTTACGAAAGACCAACCCTAGACCTACGCGATCTTCCGAGCTAAGGCCACAAACTTTCTGGCCAGGCAAAGGTTTCTTCTCATTCTATGAGCAACGCGATCGGCGCTCGAACGACGATCGGCAGTCAAACGCGATCGGCGCCCGATCGCCGATATCAACTTATGAATAACACGAACGATAGCCGAACGATGATCGCCAGTCTTCCAGCCCGATCGCCATTATCAAGCAACATCACCAAAACCGGAGGACTCGTTCGCCATCGACAGTTCACCATCCAACATGATGGACTAAGGAACGAGATCGCCTCCACCACACATCATAAAGCCATGTTCCTGGTAGTCGATGGAACTCGCTGCTTCGGCCATGCAAGGTCCCTTTGGGACAAGATCGCCCGCCCTTCGTTTAAATACGAGGCCGGCGTAGTCTGAGGGCCCTCCAAAACTAATCAGTGGACACGATCGCCCGCCCTCAAAGGTTCATCATCTAACATGGTGAACCCGGACAATGCGACGCGTCACTACCCCCGTCTCAACGTACACCGTCGAGGTTCGCCATCTTCATGGAGGGCCGAGGTGGAAGCAGAGCTAACAAGCCGTGGACGTGGAGTGGAATCATCTGACGCTGCCCCGCGCAAGGACTCCTCTAGACCAAGACCGAACGCCCTTCGTTTAAATACGAGGCGAGGCGCAGCCTAACAGAGGACCCTCACAATAAAATGAGTCACGAGACAATCAATGTCGTTCGCGCACAAGACACGGTCATGGATTCGGTCCATCGAACTCCGCGACTGTGCACGGTTCCTCAGCGATGAAACAATCAAGTTTCTACGAGGGATCGGCCAATGTTGTTTTTTGCAGGTACAAGACCGAAAGATAGCTAGCCAATCGACCAGATCGCCCACGTCCAAATCCAAAGTCAGCTCACTGGGTCCCCCGTCCTCATCTTACACGATCGCCAGCAAGAGCCACCTCGCCCCATGTCTTCAACATCGGAGCAAGCTGGGGGGCAATTGTTGTGTCGAGAATTATACTCTCCGACCGGCGATCGCCTCGGAGATCAGGCGACCTAGCCATAGCCCCGCAGACAAGGCAGAACTGCCGACCAGCGACCGGGCGACCTAGCCATAGCCCCACAGACAAGGATAGATCGGCCGACCGAAGATCCCAGGACAAGCCCTGGTGCCGAGCAATCGACATCTAAGACGATCGTCTCTCAGTACTTGGCGATCGACTCCTGGCGACCGACTAGTAGATGATCATCTCTTGGCGCTTGCCGACCGACCCTTGGTGACCGACCGATGCCGACCCCTGACGACCGACCTTTGACGACCGCCTCATGCCGCTCAAAGCCGATGGTCATCCAGTCGGCAAAGGCCGATCCTCAGGACAGACCCCACGTGCAGAGCTGAGACAAGATCCGCATGTCACGGATCGTTGACCACAGCCTGTCAGCATTTTCCCACCAGCCGACAGGCCCGCCGAAAGGTGTCAGTAGGACCGCATGTGACAGTGACTCCGGACGCGTGCTAGCTCCTCATTGGACCGCACAGCTGGCTGCCAGCAGCTGCCTTGGACTTTAGGCAGACTGCCCATGTGACCTGAGGACGATCGCCCCATTATTATATTGGACGAAAGGCGATCGCCAGCCAGGAAACAAGGCTCCTCAGCCCCTATAAACAGAAGGCTGCCTGCACTTGAAAAAAGGCGTCAGAACTTCAGCACCCACGGGATAATACTCACAACTTGGCTTTCTCCTACTCTTGGCAACAGCTATCTCTCGGTTCCTTTTTCTCTCTCTGCCTCTCTCCCACAGAAGACGATCGTCCGAGAGCAAAAACACCAAGCTTCGCTCAAGAGCTGGATTAACAGGATCTTTTTACACTCATTGTACTTAGATTCTCACATTAATACTTGTATCCATGAATATTTGTATTAATAACATCTCGCGAGAGCATTCAAGCCCGGGCCTAACAAACCCGGCAAATCTAGTGTTATTTACACCCTCTCGGAAGTGCTCCCGCAACCTTGTTTGTTGTCCGTCCATTCCAGCAGTATTTCATCTTCGGATAAATATTTCGGGCAACAACAGACCGTTCCTAGAAAACAAAAACTCCGTAATCTAATTACAAGTCTTCGTCTCGAAACGAATCTTCCTCCAGTCTTCGTCATTACATATAAATTTTACATTGAAAATTGCATCCTATATACTAATATTTCTAGTAAAATAAATAGGCTCAAAATGGCCTTTACAACCCAATCGAATAAACCGAACGATTCAAAACTAAGTCCACGAACCGCATCCCCATTCAAAAGCATTCATCCAATAAATACTATATAAATGGAAAGCGTAGAGATACATTGATCAATCAACAATATGAACCGATCTAATCGATTCACACAACCGATAATATGAAAAACATTCAAATAATTCGGTCACCTATAAATATTCCAATTAATCAAATTTCCCTTATAAAATGAAATACCATAAATCATTTTAATCATATTAAATCCAATTTAACATGCGTGAGATTAATTTTCAAGAATACACGAAAAAATTGAGTCGGGGTGACACTGGCCTGCCACGGCCGAGACACTGCCGGCAGTCTACCGGCCAGACACGGCCCGTGTCGCCTGACACGGTCGGGTCGTGCCGGTAGTGTCCTAGACTATCCTGCCAGACTAAGCCATGTCAAATGACACGGTCGGGTTGTCCCGACAGTCTACCGAGACTGGCCGGCTGGCACGGCCAGTGTCGCCTGACACGGTCGGGTCAGCCCGGCAGCTTCCTGCCCATTGTCCGAAAAGTCGTCCGACGACGATTGGGAGCTCGATTTTTGACCGTATATCCAATATCAATATTTTTCAACATTCATATCTTCAATATAAATCATATTTCCCAGAAATTAAAGATTTATATTTAGATATAAACTTGAGAAAAATACAACTACAATGAACAAAACATACATCACGATTATGACTATAAATGATTCCAAATGCCAAATATCGTATATATGATCGCAAAACCTGGATCCGATACCACTGTTGGGATTCGGTGCCTAAAACGAAAGGCCCAGCAGAAGCGATAAAACGAAAATTAATTCGATCCGAATCCCTACGAGGATCGATCGAGCTACGTATATACGAATATAGTACGAAACACAAGAGATACGAGAAAACATACCCTTGTAGTCCGTTGATTAAATGGTATCCTTCTCTTGAGCTATTGCCCAAGCTTTGCTTGAACTCTACGAATCCAATCTGCTCTAAGCTCTTGGATGATCCAATGTCGAAAGTACCGCATCTCTACTTGCCACGCGCCGGAGAAATGACTGGAACGACTAAACCTCGTTATCCTCCAAGGATACGGCTAGAACAAGATTATAGGAGCTTGAATACAAAGATTATTACACTCTAAGTGTTTAATCTATTTTCTCTCTATTTTTCTCTCAATCTTTCTCTAAGAAAATTGAAGAAAAGAATGAACAAGATGAAGATGAAGTTGAAGACCATGGAAAATGAACTCTAAGTTCTTTCTTTCTCTCTCTTTCAACCGTAGGAATGCAAAAGGGGGTGTTGAGAGATGTCAAGTCTTCACAATATATTCTTCATCTTTACAATATAAAATTCCCCACCAAATAAAGATCATGATACTTGCCCCCTTGACAAAATGATATTCCAATCATCATGATGTAGACAAGAAGACTCACATGGAGGTGAGTTAGGGGGGCCCATCTAGAAGGGAATTGAAGAGTTCTGTTCGTTTCGGACTCCCGTGAGTCCAAACAGATAAACTCCGATTCCGTTCTGATGTATTTATATCGATTAATTAATCCAATTAATTAATCATATCAAATACATAATAACATAATTAATTTCTCCAAGAAATAATTATATCCATGAATTAAATTTATCACCCAATAATTTATTTAATTCATTAGGCCGTAAATTAATTTATCCAATAAATCAATTTAGACATCCAATGTCCCAATAAATTAGATATCCAATATCTAATATTCATAATGAGAGAATAAGCTCGATTCATTCTGTCGTCAATCCTATTGCGCGACTCGGTAGGTCCGTCTCAGTCAGTAATGGGAGGAACCAAAGAGTAGTAGCACCACCTAGCCAGCCTGGCGGCCTACACTGTACCCTAATTGAGAACGAATGATTGGGATCATTCAAGAACTATTCTGTAGTTAATACCAGTATACGTATAAACCCTTCTTTCAAATATCCCGATCAAATTATAGGGTCACGGTCAGTCAAACCCTATCTGTATGTTATGCATGAGTTAATGCAAATCGAGATCATCGAGTTCTCGTGTATCTAAACAACTAGCTCCAATGCTTTGGCCAAAGACTTATGATCTCATCTGCCAATGACCGCATAGGACATATAACCCGTTCACTAACAGGAGAAAGAATTCTATCATGGTATTCAGTAGGACCTGCTACTTGCCCGTCAAGATACACGTCGAGGTTGACCCCCACCTTCCGATTTACAGGGTTGAACTACTATAATGAAAATCTTGACGTCACAAGCACATCCCTACTAAATCCTCAAGTCGAAGGTTCACGAATACCTATCACAACCTTTTGGCTCCGTCATTGACTGTCCCAGAGTGAAATCCGTGTGACGAATCGAGGGTGAGTCGGTTCGAGTATACTAATCCAATTAGCATACCTATAACGTGTGCTCCCACTAACCATTAGTGTTCGACAGGCACTCTCCATGTCAAAGAACACGTCATACAAGTCTTTAGATAAACTTAACGCCCAGTCAAGTTTCATCGACTTGCGAACGATTAAGTATTTGAGCTATAAACCTTTCCAGTGCTGACACCCTTATCCAATAAGGAGTGGAACATTTTGCTCTCAAATACACGGACTAGTTTCTATATGTATATTTACGAGTTAGGAATGCCAGTAACTACCAGTAAATAAAGAAACATCCATTGCCGTATATTAATGATTTTACATAATAACAAGTACAATGCCCTCACTCAACATCCTCTGAGTGGCATTCAAGGGCATACTCCTAACAGTATGAACACTTAATATGTCATGGTATTGATAGAACTTATACATTTTGGAAATTTCATGGTGAAGATAAAGGGGAACATATCTCAAGTAATTGGAATTCAAATTATCAATTTGTAGATACATATACCAATGTTATGACAGACACCGAGGGTAGTAATTCTAGTGATGAAAAGGGTATTCCCAACATGATAAATGAAGAGTCACATGATCATTCCAACATGCATGAGAAGTTAAAGCATGATGCTGCATTACCTTTGTGGCTAGAGTGAACCAAGGCTTCTAAATTGTCGGTTGTGTTGACTTTGTATAACCTAAAGGTTGGACATCAAGTTTCTGATGTGTTCTTCACAGAGTTGCTCACAGCTATTAGTGAACTCTTTCCAGATGGCAATGTCCTCCCTCGCAGAACATATGAGGATAAACAAATGCTCAAATCTATTGGGTTAATACATGATAGGATTCATGCTTGTCCAAATGACTGTATTCTTTATCGAAAAGAGTATGCAGATCTTAATGAATGTCCGAAGTGCGGTACAAAACGTTATAAGAATGGTAATTATCCGGCCAAAATCATGTGGTACTTTCTGTTACTACCCAGACTTAGACGGTTTTACGCTAGCACAGAAGATGCTAAATGTTTGACATGGCATCACGATGGGAGAACTAAAGATGGGATGCTGAGACACCCAATCGATTGACATTTGATAATACATATCAAGATTTTGGGAAGAACTGAGGAATCTTCGCCTAGCACTTTCAACAGACGGAATGAACCCTTACAAGCTCCAAAATAATTCTCATAGTACCTGGCCTCTGATTCTGATAATCTATAATTTGGCATCGTGGTTGTGCATGAAGCGTAAATATATGATGATGTCTATTTTGAGGACTTGAAGCTATTGTGGGAAGTGGGTATTGAAGTGCGCGATGAATATAAGAAAGATCAGTTTCGATTGAAGGCCATGTTGTTCGGAACGATAAGTGATTTTCCCACTTATGGCAATCTTTCAGGATACAGTGTGAAAGGTTATGATGCATGTCCTTGGTGTGGAGAGGAGACTGATCAACTATACTTGTGTAACGCCCCCAAAACCATCTGGGGATATTACAGCGCCATGGGCCCCGCGCCAGAACCCACAAGGCTAAAACTCATTTAAAAAACAATTTAAAAACGCCAAAAGGGCGATGATGGTAATATTTTCCAAATACTCACAAAAGTCGTTTTCTAAATACCAAATACCGTCATAAAATACCATTTGAAAGTACAAGGCGAAATGCCAAATCTCGACAGTTTCAAAATGCACGCTAAGCCACCACTTAAACGTACCGACAAAATGGTTTACGGAAAAAGGCTTTAACGAAATAACCCAAGTTTACGAAATACCCAAAAAGGCCAATTTGAAAGTTATACACGAGTTGGTAAAAATACCGGAAAGCCATTTTGAAAAACAGCGGATAAAAACACAGTTCAAAATATACACTTGCAGTGGAATAAAAAAACCAGTCAAATACTCGGTTCCCAAAATAATGCCATAGCCAGTATCACCCGGGAAGTTCATCCCTTCACGACCGCTACTAGCTCGATCTCCAAGTACCTAAAAATAAAGCCCACGATGGGGTCAGTCACAATACTCAATAATGATAACGATCACATCACATAAATAATTACATACCAATGTAATTACATGTAAGAATACTACCGATTTAATCTTACCGTCATAACCTTACCAATCCATAGCAATCCATATCAAAACGATCCTTACCATAATCCACATTTCGCATCCTCAGATGACAAAATAAACTCAACTATTGTAGGTCACAAGTCGTCCAGGAATAAGTCTGGGGGGGTGAATAGACTTATTGAAACTCTTAAACTCTTTTCTTCGAAGAGTGAGTCTCTCAGCTGATAGATATGCGGAAATCAGCTGATGACGAAAACAAAACTAATCAATGGAACAGTAAAGTATGAATGCAACAGTTAAGTATGATGATGAAAACAGTAAAACACGCAGGCAGTTATAGTGGTCTCAGAGGTGGGGTAATCCTCTACTAATCCACTTTCTCCAAACCAGTTGGAGATGAATCCACTATAATTCTCAACCAGTGATAAATATTACAATGATTCTTTTACTTAGCTACAACAACTTCCAACCAGTGGAAATCCCATTGTTGCAACTCCTATTTGACTGTCTAGCACCACTTGATTCTTCAAATACTCGGATGCCTATCAGTCTCGCAACTTCAACCAGTGAAGTACCCCAAACTCAGATTTTAAGACAATAGTGTTTGTCTTCTCCAACTAAGAGCTTTCTTCAAATAAGAACTTCGAGTACTGCTCTTTTCACGATGCTATATGATTGCTTTGATAACTTTGATCGCTTGAGAGTTTTGTTCCATCGTACTGCTCAACTTCAAATCTTCGGATATATATATCTGTCGATCCTTGAGCATACTTTTCAGCCATTGCAAATCTTGTAACAAATCTGTCCGTTGGAGAAATAGACTTCTTTGTTTATTTTTCAGAACACTGCAAGGTTGGATTCCCATATTTTAATCTATCTTTCGACCGTTGTGAAGACTTTGCATGTGAGGCGCCGAATATTTTGAATATAATAAGATTAAAGTCTCCAGTGGTAGGTGTGGATGAATTATTTTAATTCATATCCTGTGCGGGAATCTCTCCAATTTGTTCCTTCACGCTTGCATGTGACTTTCCGTAAGTATTGACTATTCAACGCATGCTGACGTGGACTTGGAGTACTTGGCTGATCTCTTATAATTCAAGCTGTCTGATGTCCAGTCAACTTCTCTGTAGTTTGGACTTCTCTGATGTCCTGTTGAGACTTGCCTGATCAGATGACTTGTCTGAAGTCTTCTGTCTTGATGGGTTTTGACTTATCTGTTAATCAGACTTCAGATGTCTTGGTTTGCTGATCACTCGACTGCAGTCTGGTCAACCATCACTGATGAATTTGTTTCTGTGATTTAGACTTGACTGTGACTTCGGCTTTACTGCAGTGTTTGGTTTACACTTCTCTGAAGTACTTATCTGTACTTTTGTACTTAGCCGATTTTGAGCCTAACTTAAATGGCCAATAGAAGATACTCATTTGGTTCTTCTTTACATTTTGCCAAGTATTTAACTTAACATAATTTGGCCTATGGAAGATACTCATCTGGTTCTTCCTTACATTTTTGCCAAGTAATAAACATTTGAATTACAATAATGACATCATCAAAATCTAACACGTATTCCTAACAAATTCCCCCTATTTTGATGATGGCAAAACTTAAGCAAATTATTCAAATGAACAGGTTTGCACTTGAGTGCTAGACACAAACTAAAATCAGTCTAGTTTTGAGACAACTGGGGATTGTTGTTTAAAAGACTGTTATATTAATTTTTCTATATTGTTTTACAAGTACATGGCTTTCAATGATCAACACAAATACAGGAAAATTACAAGTACAAAATTTACATCAAAAAATATGAGTACAAACAAATCATTTGCCTCTGCCTCTGAGGATAGGCTGCTTGGCAGGTTTAAGGCTTAGCTCCAATTGGCCTTCTCTTGATGGGGGCTAGGCCGTATTTTCTCCTGACAACGAGGGCAGCAAAGTCTTGTTCTTCTTGTGAAAAGAACTTATGCTCGTCACACAGCTTCTTTATCTTCCTCTGCAGTGCTAACTCATCCAATTCATTATTTGGTAAGGTGGGAGGATCTTTGGGCCTGAAGGTAGGAATCATGAGGTATGCGTTATATACTTTTGCATGTTTTAGTAGGACGGCCCAGAGATTTGAATGTGCTGTTTCCATGAAGTTAATAAAAGTCTGCTGTGGGGAGCAATTTTTATCCTCGAGTAACTCCTCGATATAAAAATCTCTGATGAACTTTTTCTTTGCAGATCCCCACATAGGTGCAGCTTCGACAAGAAGGAAATCTTCAACATACCACAACTCTTTGCCTTCCCATTCTAGTGTTGGCTCGTCCCCAATTCTAGTCCTCCTTCTTTTGGCTGCAGGCTGATCATCAGTCTGCTCTTAGTCAGCTTCTTCCTTCCTCTTTGCAGATGATGTCCCAGCTGTAATTAATTGGACATCTTGCTTCCTCTTCGTCCTCAGCTCCTGAACTCCTCTTACTTCCCCCTGCCTACTTCCTTCCCCCTGTAACCTATATTCCCTCTTTTTGCCAGCATCAACTAATAAAGTTAACTGCTGCTCCATTCTGTGCATCCAGTCAGACATGCCAATGGGCATTCTGTTGTTTGTAGGAGGAGGTGGTTGAGGGATATTCCGCTGCAGCAAGGTATCTATCTTGGCATTAATGGACTGCAAGTCAGGAGGGATTTGAGTGGTAAGCAGCTCTCCAACAGTGTCTTTCACAATTTGTCGTATCAACTCTGTCATCACAGGTGTAATGTGTGATGTCTGCGGAGAGTGCTCACCTTAGCCTTCGACGTCTGCAGGTAGGTGTGCGGATGACCCACATGTCTACAGACTCCTGTCTGCAGGTGGCTTACCAGATGGGGTCTGCTCTGGGGTCCCTGATCTGTCATCCTCAGCTAGGTCTGCGTCTAAGGATGCAGTACGAGTGCTGACCTTGTCGATTCAGCTCTAACTTCTTTTTCTGCCTCTGCTTCTTTTTCCTTCTCTCATTCTGTCTCTTTCTCTTTGTCCTCCTCTTTTTCTCCTTCCTCCTTTTATTCTTCCTTTTCTTCCTCTTCATCATTCTCCTTTTCTTTCTCAGCCTCCTTATCTCCGCCGTCATCCTTACCATCATCATCATCATCATCATCATCATCATCATCATCATCATTTTTGTCATTGTTTTTATCATCATTTTCGTTTTCAACTTCTTCATCCTCCTTATCAACTTCTTCTCCTTCTTCTTCTTCTTCATCCACAAACTCCATAGTTTTTTCGACTCCTTCTTCTCCTGATTGTTTTTCAACTAAGATATTTTCTTCTTCTCTTTCTTCCTGTCTCTCCTATTCATCCTCAACAATAATAAATTCTTTTTCAACTTATTCCTCCACTACCTCTTCTATCCTTATCTCTTTCTCTTCAACTTCTCCTTCTTCATCAATAGATCCATCAAAAATACTGTACATAATA
Source organism: Orobanche coerulescens (assembly GCA_033398695.1). Lineage (NCBI taxonomy): Eukaryota > Viridiplantae > Streptophyta > Magnoliopsida > Lamiales > Orobanchaceae > Orobanche > Orobanche coerulescens. Next base: position 90,903,886 of record CM065808.1, on the reverse strand, counting down.
GTATGGATAAATTGGTCCATGTTGGTTTTAAAATTGGACATGAACCAATTTTCCTGAAGTAACAAAATCGCGTCTGACTCGTTGCAAAAGTGCATCAGTGCTTCTTCAGTAGCCTGGGGATACTCCCAGCTACTCACATCAACGTAGGATTGCAGTTGAGTGAAAGAAAATGATTTTAGAATTTTCCATTCCTTGTAAATATGTACAAAGGAATGTTTTAGAGCAAGTGGTTTTACCTATTTGGGCTGCTCTATGGACAGGTTGAAAGTATTGTTGTCAAGCAGGTTGAAGGTGTAGTTTGCTTCAGGTATGTGAATTATCAACCCTGCTTCTTCTTCTTCTGACATGTACTGGGGAGTGAGAAGAGAGACAATCTGGGTCTCCAGGGTGGCAGGAGCAGGCTGGTCTTCCATATGAATAGGTGACCTGCTGCAGGGCTGAAATATTGCTCTGGCTGCTCCTCTTCACTAAACTGCAAATGTCTGGGCCTCTTCGGAGATAGTTCTGGGGAGGAGTGGATGACTGATGGTTCACCAGGGGCAGGTCCCCTTCTTTTGAAACGGAGGGCTAGAGGGGTATTATCTGATTCCGTCTCTGACTGAACTGCAGGTGAGTCGCGGGCTGCAGCGTGGTCTGACACGTCTGATATAGACGGGTGTCTGTAGGGAGTTCGTCCTACAGGCATGTCCTTCAGCATTTGGGCTGCTTTCCGTTCTCCATCTAATCTCCTCAGAGTCTCTTGGTCTAAGTGACCAAGTCTTTTGTTGATGTGGAAGGGGTCGACACTTCCCTTTGCCACACCAAGCTTCTCTAGCATCCAACTGAGTTGCGTCCCGTACGCAAGCTATGACTTGAACCTCTTCTCGTCATCAAGCCATTCGGCCTTGTTGACTTCTCACACCAACTGTCTGTAGATGTAGTCAGCCCAGTCAATTGGTTCGTCGTGAATTAGTGCTCCCAGCACCATGAACTTGGCTGATGATAGTTGGTCGTAGCTTCCTGCCATTCCCATTACTATTTTGTTGGTGATATCCAATGCATAGCGATATTCTTTCTTTAATTTGCTCCTCTTGGCAGTCAGCTTCAATTTAGATGGCTGGTATTGGGCCTTGATTTTTAGCCATGTTTCGGTTGCATTTTGTTTTAGGGCTTCAACCGCCATGCCATGGGACTCCATCCCAAAGGTTCTTCCGACTGATTCACGGGTGATATCCACTTGGACACCACAAATTGAACTCCTTATGCCCGATTCAAGAACTCGAGCCTCTCGATAGAATGCGATGACAACCTCCTTATAGAGATGTTGGGGACTGATATCCAGGAATGGGTAGATCCCATTCATCTTCATCGCTTGGATGAGGTAGCGCACGTCATTATCCAGATTGGATTCCAGCAATCCTTCAAAGTCGACGACCAGAGAGAAAATAATCTGGTCTTTCACCGCCTTGAGGTTCACTCCGTCAAAGTAAGATTCCATTTCTGCACAGTAAGAGATTTCTGAGTGTATATAGAGTTTGTACGAATTTCTGCTCTGAAGAATTAGGGTTTTTCGAGATTGAAGAAGGTAAAGTGAAAAAGATTTTCCCGTCTTTAAAAAGAAAATGAAACAATGTTTGTAATTAAATATTCATTTATTTTAAATGGTGGTCCACCTTTTGAGGCTTTTAAAATTCAAATTTAGTAATCGGTGGTCCAGGTTTTGAGAATTTCAAAATGGACGGTTGGATTTTAATTGGTCACAATGGAGGTCGATTGAACTCGGAGTTGCCACGTGTATTTTAAACATATAGTATTATGCCACTTGTGATCCAAATAGTAATATGATATTATACAAATAGCAGATAATAATATAATATTCAGAAGTCGGTCAAGTATAGAAAACTTAGCTGGTTGACTGTTTGACTCTTGACTGCTCTGTATCAGGTGAGTTGACTCCTTTGACTTCTCGCCTGTGGTTTGATCAGCTAAGTTCCTTCGTTTGTCCGTCGTCTTCTTGTCTGCATTAGGTAGGGTCTGATTCCTGTGATCAGCTTAGTCCATCCTTCGTCTGATCTGCTTCAGCTAGCTTTTTCATCAGTACTAGATTCCCAATCTAGTAATCCAAGTTCCCTGCTTAGCTCCAAAAACATTTCTTCTAGCAAAGGTTTGGTGAAAATATCAGCAATTTGGTAGTCTGTGCTGACTCTTTCAACTCTGATTCTCTTGTTAAGCACGTGATCTCTTATGAAGTGATGCTTAACATCAATGTGCTTTGTCCTTGAATGCAATACTGTGTTGTTGGTTATTGCAATAGCACTATTGTTGTTACACCAAATTGGAACTTCATTGGCAATAATGTTGTAGACCCTTAGCTGTTGTCTGATCCATAAGATCTGGGAAGAACAACTACCTGCAGCTAGGTATTCTGACTCTGTTGTGGAGATAGAGTTAGAAACCTGCTTCTTGCAAAACCAGGATATCAGTTTTGTTCCTAGGAATTGGCACGTTCCACTAGTGCTTTTCCTATTTATTTTGCATCCTGCGAAATCTGCATCTGAGTATCCTGAAAGCTCGAAGTTACCATCTTTAGGATACCATAGTCCAACATTGACTGTAGACTTAAGGTATTTGATTATTCTCTTGGTTGCATCTTGGTGAGACTACTTTGGCTTGGATTGAAATCATGCGCATACTCCTACGGCATAAGATATATCTGGTCTGCTTACAGTGAGGTATAGCAATGATCCAATGAGTCCTCTGTAGTGGGTTGAGTCCAATGATATGCCCCCTCATCTGCATCTAGATAAGTGCTTGTGCTAATAGGAATTCTTGCTGGTTTGGTTGATTCCATTCCAAATCTCTTGATTAGATCTCGGGTATATTTAGCTTGATTGATGAAAATTCCATTTTCCATCTGCTTGACTTGTAATCCACGAAAGAAGTTAAGCTTTCACATCATACTTATCTCAAATTCTCCTCGCATGAGATTTGAGAATTTCTCACACAGCTCTGGGTTGGTTGAGCCAAATATGATGTCATCCACATATATCTGAACTTGTAATATGTGGCCTTCGTGCTCTACTCTGAATAGGGTTTTGTCCACTTTTCCTTTGCAGAAACCGTTCTTATCAAGAAATACAGATAAGGTTTCATACCAAGCTCTTGGTGCCTGCTTGAGTCCATATAGAGCTTTCAATAGCTTGTAGACTTTGTCTCCTTTGACAAATCCTGGGGGTTGCTCCACATAGACTTATTTTTCTAGGATTCCATTAAGAAAAGCACTCTTTACATCCATCTGATAGACTTCAAAATCCTTGAATGCAGCATATGCAAGGAATACTCTGATGGCTTCTAATCTTGCAACAGGTGCATAGGTTTCATCAAAATCTATTCCTTGACACTGTGCATATCCTTTAGCAAAAAGTCTGGCTTTATTCCTAACAACGGCTCCATCTTCGTCGCATTTGTTTTTGTACACCCATTTGGTGCCAATAACTTTCTTATGATCTGGTCTGTCTGTTAGTTCCCAGACATTGTTCCTTTCCATCTTATTGAGCTCTTCTTGCATTGCATTGATCCAAGAGTAGTCTTCCAGGACTTGCTCTATTGTCTTGGGTTCTATTTGAGACATAAAGCATGAAAACATTGCCATTCCTATGGATAGAGTAGACTTTCTTGTCTTGACTCCATTAGTCAGCTTCCCAATGATCTGTCGGATAGGGTGATCTTTGAGCCACTTAGGAATGTCTTCTTCTTCAGGGTCTGTTCCCCCTGTAGATTTGCTTCGGTGGATTTCCTCTCTGTCTGCATCAGCTTGGTTCTGATCTCCTTGGTCTGTAACTGGATTAGCTACCATCTTGTCATCTGCAGGTTGGGATCTGGTCTGGTCTGCAGATGAGTCTTTATCAGCTACAGTTTGGTCTTTATCAGCAGCAACTGGATCAGTAGGTTTGGTGGTCCTGTCTGATCTGCAGTTGGGTCTTCATCAGTTGCAGATGGGTCTTCAGGCTGGTCTGCAGGTGAGTCCACCATTCCTGTGTCATGAACAATGACTTCTTCTAGGGTTGCGGATTTGAGCTTATCCTCAATTAGTTCCACTTGTTTCCTGTACTCAATGGTAGATTCATCAAATACAACATGAGGTGTTTCCTCCACAACTAAGGTTCTTTTGTTAAAAACTCTATATGCCTTGCTTCTTTGTGAATATCCCATAAAGAGCCCGTTATCAATTTTAGCATCAAAGGCATTTAGTTGGGTTTTACCATTGTTGTGGATGAAACACTTACAACCAAAAATGTGAAAATAAGCAACTGTAGGTGTTCTGCCATTCCAAACCTCATAGGGAGTTTTGCCATGTCTCCCTACTATCGTACTCCTGTTCTGAGTGTGGCATCTTTGTGTTGGCTTGACCCGAGAACCTCTTGGCAGTGCATACGTAATCATGGACTGTTTGCTTCCTTTAAGGTTACATTTCTTGTTTCGGCAACACCATTACTGGGGGGGTCACTGGTGCGAGAGAGCTCATCCGGATTCCATTCGATCATGTAATGTCGGTGATCGCCTTGTTGATAAATTCACCTCCTCTATCTGATCTGATCTTGATGATTGAGAGGGATTTCTCATTTTGGATCCTTCTCAGCAGCTCAGGTAACTTGGTCAAGTTTTCACTCTTATGTAGTCACCCTACTATCATTTTGGATCCATGTGTACCTTGAGTAGTCATCCACTACTACTAGAGCATGCTTTCTGCAACTTAGAGTCCTTGGCTTGATAGGGCCAAATAGATCCATATGAAGTGGATCTAAGATCCTTGATGTGAGAGTTGTAGGCTGGACTGGCTTGAATGATGCTCTGGTCTGCTTTCCTTTCTGACATGCATCACAGAGGGCTTCCTTCTTGAATGCTTCTTCTGGAAGTCCTCTGACCAACTTCTGAGAACTAATCTTGTTGATGGCTTTGAAATTTAGATGACATAATCTTTTGTGCCACAGCCATCCATTCTCAGCTATTGTCTTAGATAGAAAACAGGTATTAGGGGTTCCTGTGTTCCAATCTATCATGTAGATGTCTCTCCTTCTGAATCCTTGTAGCTTCACCTCTCCAGATAGGATATCTATCACCATACATTTCCAAATGGTGAAGACTACTAGATTCTTTTCATCATAATACTGGCTTATGCTCAGGAGCTTATACTTGAGCCCTTTGACATATTGAACTTTGGATATAGTGATATTTCCTCGGTGCAGCTCTCCAAAGCCTTTTGTTTGTCCTCTAGAGATATCTCCAAAGGTTACGTCTGGACCTCTTTCTTTGGTATATTTTGTCAGCACTTTCTTGTTCCCGGTCTCGTGCCTTGAGCATCCGGAATCTACAAACCATTCTTCACCTCCAATGTTTGAATTTGTGGAGATGTGGTAGTAGTCCTTCCACTTTTTCTGCAATCATACAAGTAGAGATTTAGGTACCCAAATCTGTGTGGGTCCTCTGGGTTAGATGGTTTCCTGTAGAATTGATTTCTCCTTGGATTGTGAAAACTAGATTGATTGCCCCTATAAGGTGTGTAAGGTCTGTGCCTATATCCTTTGTTAGGATTGTGTACCGGATATGCCTCATAAAACTAGTGGTGTGGGCCATGCCTAAATCTTGGCTGAGACCATTTGTTAAATCTTTGAGGTCTCCATACTTGTTCGTTTTGAAAATTAGGATAACCTTGAGGTTTCCATTTGCCCCTCCCATTTTGAAATCTGTTTTTGGGGAGTTTTTGATAATAGTGGGCATGTTGTTTGGGCTGCTGCTTCTGCCTTGGCCATTGCCTAGTCTCATGTCTTGGTGGCTGCCTTGTATACCTTGGCTGCAGCCTATACCTGTGACTTGGTTGTTGCCTATTTTGAAATACATGTTTGTATATTGGCTCAGCAGTTGAGACAATTGTTTCTCCCTTGATGAAAGTGGTTTTAGAACTAGAGGGAGTGTGTGGGTCATATCCAAGGCCTGATCTGGAATACAATGGCCTTTTATTTGTAAACAATTCGTCCAGGGTTAGAGATGCCTTCAGGGAGGTTATTTCCTTCGCCTGATTTTTACTTAGGAAGTCGGTTTGCAAACTCAGCTTTTACATGAGCAAGTGCAGCTGATTTTTCACTATTTAAAATAGTTAATCATTTTATCTCAGTTGTGGTATTATCAGCCTGGTTTGTGGAGTTATCTGCAGCCTGTTTTTCAAGATCATCTTTGGTTTTATTAAATTCTAGGCTGAGTTTTTGAAAGTCATTTTTCAGCTGCCCATTCTCATCTTGCATTTGGTCCTCTCGGTAATCTGATTTGGTGTGCAGTTTTTAATCTCTCAAAATCTTTGAGAAGTTGATTTACAGAGTCGTTTAAGTCCATGTCTTGTGACATGTCTGAGCTGTTATTATTTGAAACTGAGGGTTTAGATGTTACTTCTTCATCAGCTAGGTTGGCCATCAGACAATCATATTCTTCATCATCATCAGAGAAGAATCCACTGCTTGATTCTACTCGCTCTTGATCTTCTCCAATGAGGGCCTTCCTTCGGTCTTCTTTTCTGCTCACCTCCTTCTTGATCTCGTCCTTCTTGAGATCAGGACAGTCAATTTGAATGTGTCCTGTCTTGTGGCAATTATAACATTCCACCTTCCAACTTCCAGCTTTTTGATTTCTCCTCGGGTTCTCCTTATAATTCTTTTTGTATTTGGAGTAATCCTTTCTGAAGTTGCTGAACCTTTGCAGTATGAACTCCATTTCTTCCTAAAAATCAAGTGGATTTGGAGACTTTACATCAGATAGGCTCTTGGCGGGGGACTCGGCTACAAAGGTTATTCCCTTTTCTGCAGGCTCGGTTAATGATGAACTTGGAAGCTCAAACTCATAAGCCTTCAGATCAGTGAACAGCTCTTGGATCATTATTTTGTTCAGATTTTGGATTCTCTCATGGCCACTGCCTTCATACTCCATTCAGGATTGAGAGATCTTAAGACCTTCAGCGCCATTTCCCTGTTCCCATATGACTTTCCCAAGGAGTTAATCTCATTGATGATTTCAGTGAACCTTGTGTCCACTTGGTCTATAGATTCGCCATTCTTCATTTTGAAGTTGTCAAATTTTTGGGTAACAATTGACAACTTGTTTTCTTTTATCAGTTCCGTTCCCTCACACATTAAGGCTAATGTGTCCCATATTTCTCTGGCATTTTTGCAGTTCTTGATCTTGACCATTGTTGATTTGTCAAGAGTTTGGTACAGTACGTCCCTGGCCCGGTTGTCAAGGTTGGCCAGCTTTTTTTCTTCATGGGTTAGCTCCGTCCTCTTCTTTGGGATCTTCTCTGGCTTTTCGGCTACAATTTCCTCAAGAGTGCTGTCCTTCTCGAAGATGAAGGGACCGTCTTTTATGATGCACCACATGTCGTCATGGATTGAAGATAAGTGTGTCTGCATCCTTATCTTCCAAAGATCATACTCGTCAACTAAAAAAACAGGTAATCTAGAATGCATGTGTTCCATTTCTAAAATGAGCTTAAAATATATCCTCGATATATGGATCTGGTTCTTGAAATATTGAACCAACCACTCCGATACCACTTGTAGGTCACATGTCGTCCAGGAATAAGTCTAGAGGGGGGGTGAATAGACTTATTGAAACTCTTAAACTTTTTTCTTCGAAGAGTGAGTTTCTCAGCTGATAGATATGCGGAAATCAGCTGATGACGAAAACAAAACTAATCAATGGAACAGTAAAGTATGAATGCAACAGTTAAGTATGATGCTGAAACCAGTAAAACACGCAGGCAGTTATAGTGGTCTCAGAGGTGGGGTAATCCTCTACTAATCCACTTTATCTAAACCAGATGGAGATGAATCTACTATAATTCTCAACCAGTGATAAATATTACAGTGATTCTTTTACTTAGCTACAACAACTTCCAACCAGTGGAAATCCCGTCGTTGCAACTCCTCTTTGACTGCCTAGCACCACTTCATTCATCAAATAATCGGATGCCTATCAGTCTCGCAACTTCAACCAGTGAAGTACCCCGAACTCAGGTTTTAAGACAATAGTGTTTGTCTTCTCCAGCTAAGAGCTTTCTTCAAATAAGAACTTCGAGTACTGCTCTTTTCACGATGCTATATGATTGCTTTGATAACTTTGATCACTTGAGAGTTTTGTTCACATCGTACTGCTCAACTTAAAATCTTAGGATATATATAAGTGTCGATCCTTGAGCATACTTTTCAGCCATTGCAAATCTTGTAACAAATCCGTCCGTTGGAGAAATAGACTTCTTTGTTTATTTTTCTAAACGTTGCAAGGCTGGACTCCCATATTTTAATCCATCTTTCGACCGTTGTGAAGACTTTGCATGTGAGGCGCCGAATCTTTTGAATATAATAAGATTAAAGTCTCCAGTGGTAGGTCTGGATGAATTATTTTAACTCATATCCTTTGCGGGAATCTCTCCAATTTGTCCCTTCACGCTTGCATGTGACTTTCCATAAGCATTGACTATTCAACGCATGCTGACGTGGACTTGGAGTACTTGGCTGATCTCTTATAAGTCAAGTTGTCTAATGTCCAGTCAACTTCTCTGCAGTTTGGACTTCTCTGCTGATGACTTATCTGATGTCCTGTTTAGACTTGCCTGATCAGATGACTTGTCTGAAGTCTTCTGTCTTGATGGATTTTAACTTATCTCTTAATCAGACTTCAGATGTCTTGGTCTGCTGATCACTCGACTGCAGTCTGGTCAACCATCACTGATGAATTTGTTTCTGTGATTTAGACTTGACTGTGACTTCGGCTTTACTGCAGTGTTTGGTTTACACTTCTCTGAAGTACTTATCTGTACTTTTGTACTTAGCCGATTTTGAGCCTAACTTAAATGGCCAATAGAAGATACTCATTTGGTTCTTCTTTACATTTTGCCAAGTATTTAACTTAACATAATTTGGCCTATGGAAGATACTCATCTGGTTCTTCCTTACATTTTTGCCAAGTAATAAACATTTGAATTACAATAATGACATCATCAAAATCTAACAAATATTCCTAACAACTACAACCATCTGTACTGTATTCAAACAATATCAAGAATCCTCAAAACATCATCATAACTCATAAGCATGAAATAATTCACCCGTGCCAAATCCTGTCCGTCGGATCACACAATCAAATCTCAACCTGCATAAACCAATAGCACACAACATATCTATAGATCAACTACCACAAAACAATGATAACAAGTCCTAAAACATCAACGTACAGTCCGAATGCTCACTCGATCAATAACCAGACCAACCAATAAATCAACCGAGAATATCATCGACATGATAAGCTCCAATACGACCAACCAAAGGCCAACCACAACCAAGAATATCCTCCGCATAATAAACCCCAATACTACCAACGAAGAATCAACAATAATCGAGAATACCATCAACATGATAAACTCTAACACGATCAACAGAGGATCAACAGCGACCGAGAATACCATCAACAAGGTAAACTCCAAACACGATCAACAAAGGATCAACAACGACCAAGAATACCATCAACAAGGTAAACTCCAAACGATCAACAACGACCGACAATACCATCAACAAGGTAAACTCCAAATGATTAACAATAATGGATCTCAAAGAAATAACCCCGACTGTCAAACATACCCCTCGGGCGTATGAACAACCAGTCGCAAACCGTCGAACATACCCAACCATAAATGGTGGATGAATGACCATTTAATATGGCTCAAAGATGGACGTCATAGTACGCCCGATCCGGAAATGTGTCCTTGCTCATGCCCAACCCGTATACGGAATCCAGGATATACGTGGGACATGTACCTAATTAGCCTCACGAACTACGTCTCGTGTGGATGGTCTAATGTCGAAATATCAACACATGACCATAGTGTGCCCAGCTAAAAATCCTACACAATAACCAATCGACACGCAGATATGACTCCAGATATGTCACGATGCAACATGACAACAAAACTCAAAGAATCACATATCCAATAAGGATCAAGAGACTCACTGAAGTGAACAAAGACACACGGATAGCGAAAGATCGACACGACCGACAATATCCGAAACAACCCTCCTGGGATCACAATCCCCAAAGGATAATCCATACGATCAACAATCTCAGACAACAGTTCTGGGATCAACATCCCTCAATGAAAAACCAATACGAATCTCATTATACGGAACCTCAACATACAACACGTACAACAATTCAACAGAATAATTATCCTCATAACTGAACAATACTTAAATTACCTCAAAGTCGAAGACAATATCCTTTCCACGAACCAACATCCCTGAATGAATACACAGTTATACGAATAATCCCGAAATAAGTATAGTCCATTTATACCAACAAACCACCGTCCCGACATCAATGTCGACACGGTAAACCATTCACGATATCCAATATTACATATCACTGACCAAAGATAACTCACATCTCCGTCCTTACTAAACACATTTAAACCATATACACTATGATTTAATCCAAACCAACGCATAATACAAACCATCATCCCGACAATTTATATTTATAATATCATTGTTATATGAATTATAAATGAAATGAAATCAAAATCATTCATCAAAATATTATAAACTGAATGTATAACTTGCCTCGATACCGATACCACGAAGTCGTTACCAAAATCCATTGCCTTCGTCCACGAGCTCCTCAGCCCCCGACCAAAAGCAATCTACGAACTCTTCAACCTCAACCGCAACACAACAGTCATAATCCACGATCAAACATCTCAACCTGTTGAAGTAACCAATCAACAACAATCCGATAACAATCATTAACTGACATGGCCAACCAATCAAACTCAACGGCTCTACAATACCTCGATCATATAGAAAACTGAACAATACAACTCAAACAATTACGAACTCATATCCACAATACAAACCACAACTCGACAATTCATAAATAATAATCAATATAACCGATCAACAAACCCAACGGTTCCACAATATCCCGATTAAATACAAATCCAACAACCCAAATCAATCAATCATGAACTCATAACCATAATACAATTCCACAATCCAAAAATCATATCAATAATCAAATTAAACCAATAACAAGTGTCTAAACATTACCGATTCCAAATTCAATCTAAAATACGAGTACAAGTTTCCTCCTTGTAAATTCATGATTAGAACCAATTACCGATTATCATCATCAATCCGAACAATCCGATTAGTTCAACATATAGATGATCATATTCCAAGGGTGTCAAATAGTTCAATCATTCGATTTGAACACTTTTTCAATACGTATGAACTTCCCAACTTAAAGATAAATAATAATCTCATCAAACTCGGAATCATATTCATATTCCTATACGAATATTGTACCAAAACACATAACTTAGTTCTAGATATGAATATTCCATGTTTATATCCAAAACACCAACATCTCTTAAACATATTCATCAAATCATATAATCCAAGAGTTCCTTAAGAACACAAATTATTCCGAAATCACATTCAAAATCTCCAAGACGACATAATCCGATGTGTTCTAACATCTAAACAATACTCATTCATATTCAAGATGTATATTATCATACTCTTAAATATATAATTCACATAACCTCAGGAATCACAATAACACCACTATAACCATCATCATACGAAGAAAAACATCAACAATCAAACCAATAAGGATTGTATCATACTTAATCTGAAATTATCCTCATATCATCAACATAATCCAGAATTCCATCTCTTCATCGGTTTAAACGAGTCACAATCCTTACAACAGGAAGAATCTTAATCAACATCTGAAATCACTTATCACAATTCCATTAAATCTCTTATAACATCAAGAATCGCAACAATACTACCAAGAACATCAAGAACACTATGATTCCATAATCATAACCAACATAATCAAATACATATCATCATATCATCATCCTCCTTAACAAAATTCCCATAAATACCAAGAATCATCACAACAACTCCATAAACTATCATCATACGAACTAATCACCAACAACAACATCAAAAATCCGAATTTAAAGAGAGGATTATCCAACATACCTATTAGAAGATGAAATACACAAGTAACCACCTCAAGAATCATCAATATCTTCATATCCAATCCTCAAATCCAAGACCTCAAGCTCATAATCGACTTAGAAGAACTGAAACTCCATCTATGAGTGTTGAAGGTGAAAAACGAAGTGAAGTTCTGAAGAAAAATGAAGTGACGGGCATCCCACTTATAAAAAATTCCAACTCGTTACGTACGTAACATGCCAAAGTTAACGTACGTAACACACTTTACGTACGTTATCTATCCTTGATAGCATACGTAATGCCGACCTAGAGGCAACTGTCTCAATTCGTATCTTGCATAACGTACGTAACACTTGATACATAGCGTACGTAATACAGGAGTTGACTTACTACAGTATCTCAGTTTACGTACGTAATGTCCAACTCTTTACGTACGTAACAATCCATTAGCGTACGTAATCACCTAAGATTAGCGTACGTTATCCTCAATCTAGAAACAGCTGCCCTTAACAACTGATACTATTACGTACATAACACAATATGTATAACGTACGTAATATTCATACTATATTAACGTACGTAATACACTCTGCATAACGTACCTTAAACCATCCGTTGACTCACCTATCCACATCCGCACCAAAAACTACCGATCACGGGCCCACTGTCGGCCAGAGCCTGGATCATGTCTGATTCTCCTCATACTGTACGTAATGCATAACACATGACGTACATTATGCTTACCAGTTTAGTGTACGTAAGTCTTTAAGCTTAGCATTCATAATGGCTTATGTACTTAGCCAAATCCAATTGTTCCTGTCCATCTCGACATACCGGATACGCATACACACATACTGAATACATATGCTTGTCAAAAATATTCTCATACGATACATATGATATACGATATCCTCAATTGCAATTGTCGATCAAGTATGACAATTACACAAATCCAACTGTCTCAGTCTTCAAATTATTTTATCTATACTGTATAGACACCAAGCTATGCAGTATATCTCAGATAAAATAACGTGAAAAATTTATACTGAAAATCCAGATATTACAATTTGAAGCATTACAAGAAGTGTGTGTATATATAGGGCATAGGCGGTGGCTGGACTCGAAACATCGGTTTAGAAATATGCCATTGGTATTCAATGGTGAAGTTGTAGAACGAGGTGCACCTCCTAAAATAACAGATGCCAATGTGTTGAAAGAGGTTGAAAAACTAAATGTACAGCTTGGTAAGAAATTCGCAAAGGATGTCCCTACTAAGGGTTGGAAGAAGCATTCAATCTTCTTTGAATTGAGTTATTGGAAGGACCTTTATGTCAGACATTTCATTGATCTCATGCATGTGCAGAAAAATGTTTTTGAGAGCCTAATTGGTACATTGCTGGGTGTCCCGGGTAAACTAATAAAGATGGCTACAATGCGAGAATGGATATGAAGGAAATGGGAATAAGAGACGAACTAATTCCTATGGAGAAACTAGGAAAAAAACACTATTTACCTCCTGCAGTCCATACTCTATCTAAGGATGAGAAGAGAGTGTTGTTGCAAACACTCCATTCTCTCAAGGTTCCAGAAGGATACTCATCCAACATTAAGAGTCTTGTTTCTCTGACTGACTTGAAATTAAAAGGTGTAAAATCACATGATTGTCATGTCATAATGGAGAATTTGCTTCCAATTGCTATATTGTTCCATCTTGCCAGAAAAGGTGCGGGTAACCGTCACAAAATTGTGTTGGTTCTTTAAGTCAATGAGTATCAAAGTCATTGATCCGAGAAGGTTGTCGTATCTGCAATGACAAATTGTTGAGACACTTTGTGAGGTTTAGATGCATTTCCCACCATCTTTTTTCGACATCATGGTTCATTTAACTGTTCACCTTATCTATGAGACCAGGATGTATGGTCCTACTCGTATGCTGTGGATGTACCCAGTCGAGCATTATTTGAAAATATTAAAAGATTATGTGATGAATAGATCCCGACCAGAGGGTTGTATAGCAGAAAGCTATCTGATAGAAAATGCAATAGAGTTTTGGTCAGAATTTATCCCAAATGTGGAAGCAATTGGTTTGCCTAGTGCTCGTCACAATGGTAAGGTTGATGGTGAAGGTGTAACCGGAGGTCAACAAGTAGATATCGATAGTGCACAATGGCATCGGGTGCACCTTTGTGTTCTACATAACAGTGTTGATGTTGTTCCCTTGGTATATTTCCATAAAAAAACTCTCAGCTTAGAACATCCAGGAAGAGGTGCTAGTTGGATAGAAGTGGATCACAATCGTACATTTATTGATTGGTTCAAGAATCATCTCACAAATGAGTTAAATCAAAATAATGCATCAATATGATATAGAGTTAAATGGTTGTCAAGAGGGCCTGATTCATTTTGTATTCTTACAGATGTTACCTTATAAATGGATACACTTTTTACATGAGAGAACATGATGCAACAAGCACAATGCAGAATAGTGGAGTTGCAATTACTGCGACGGCACTACACCAATCATCGAGTGACACAGATCCTGTTTTCGCTGATACGACGTACTTCGGCATAATTGAAAACATTTGGGAACTCGATTATGTTGGATTTAGGGTGCCAGTGTTTGATTGCAGTTAGGTTAACAATGTCAGTGGTGTACATGTTGAAGACTCGGGATTCATAAGGGTTGATCTTGAGAGGGTTGGGTACAAAACTGATTCGTTCATTATGGCAACTCAAGCTCAACATGTATTCTATGTTACTGATCCAGTTGATAAGAAGTGGTCCATTGTTGTGTTGTCAAACAAACTCAATAATAGTTATCAAGTCACTGATGGGGTATACGAAGAAATAGATGATCCCTTTTCTGGAGTGAATTTTTCCACGATCATGAATGGCGATGATGAATATGAATGTTTTTATTCTAGAAATGACCATGATGAGGGAGAATATGTTAATCCAGAATTTAAAAATGTGCATGGGTATAAAAGATCAAAACCTATCAAGAAGCGTAAAAGAAAAAGTAAATCCAAGAAATGTATGTTTGCTTTGTTATCATAAACTTAACTGCTGTTTTTTTTTTTTTTGGTATAAGCTTGCATATATCTTGTATGCTGAACTTGTCACATGAAATATCTTAATCTTTTTATTAAATGGTGTTACTATATTTTTGTGTTTTTTTGTTTAGGATCATGACTGGTGGATCTCACGACACAACCGGCACTAATAGCACCAATGGAACTAGTGTCACGGATAAAAGTGCAAAGCGAGGTATAGTAAATATGTTGAAGGTCAAGAAAGCTAGGACTAAAGGCATAGTGCAAAAGGTAGCAAAAACTAACATAATGATTAACAGTACTTATATATACACATATATATATATATATATTAAGCACTACCAGTTTTTTAAATACCATGTATCATTTATATTATATATTTTAGGTGAATTGGAATGAGATGGGACAACCGATTGGTAACGAGTCTATGACTCTATCACGTTTTATCGGCTCTTATGTAAGAAGGCATGTCCCAATCACATGTGATAATTGGCGTAACAAGGATTTGCTCAATGTGAAACAAGCTTTGTGGGATGAAATCAAGGTATCATATTTCCTTTATAATTTTCCATTAACAAATTTATTTATTTGTGATTATTTTTATATTCTTCTTTATTAAAAAAATTCTTTATTAAAAAATAGTTCCAGGGCAGAAACCACATTTTATTTTTGGAGCAGAAATATTCCAGGGCAGGCAGAACTTGACTAAATCTGATTAATCCTAATCGGACAGAACCTGACTTGTAGAGATTAATTAAATCTAATTAATTATATGTATTCATTATGTTATTTTGTTGCTTGGGGTCAGATCTGATTTAGTGAATCTTTTTGTAAAACAAATATGTAGGAAACCTTCAATGGGGTTGAAGAAGAACATAGGAAAAAAATAATTTCTCGTGCTGGGAACCTTCATCGACAATTTAGAACTAGATTGAGGACTCTTGCTAGAGATGAAAATGGTAACTACTCTACATCGCCACCTCCTCTGTATGCACACTTTTCCACCGTGACCCCTTGCTGTGTAACACCCCCAAACCACTTGGGAATATTACAGCGCCGCAGACCCTCTCCATGAGGATCTACCAGGCTAAATATGAAAACAATACATCACATTTAATGCCGATATGGCTAAATAATAAACCATTAGACCGATTTGGTGTTTTACCACAAATATTAACATCGAACATACAAAACTCCTTCTTCCAACTCGTATCCACGCAGGGGTTAGGATACATTAATACTTCCCGAAAATGGAAAATACCCCATCAGAAAGACAAAACAATAAGACTTCACCAAATACCCAACACAGGTCTTCATGTGATTAGCATCGTCATCTTCCATCATCCTTCGTACCGATCCTGTGATTCGCTCCCCAGCAACCTGCAAGTACCTGGACGCAATACAGACATCCACCCCCCCGAATACTCGGGGATTAGCAAAACTCCACTGTTTTTCTAGTGCAAGTATAAAGTGCAAATACGAGCTATACACAACATACTCCAGGAATATAAAAACTTGATTAATTCCACAATTCAACCCAATAAAGATTTCCCGAGTATATAAAAGTTGTAATGAGACATGTAGGCTCTTTGAAAGGCATTTAAAAAGTCTTGGGAGTTTTAGAAAGACATTTCTGGGCAAATAAATCTTTAACTCGACCAACCACGCAGGGACACGGGCCAAAGAATTGTTTTTGCTCAAAAATACCAATCTGGTCACAAACACAGGGTCCACGACCCAAATCATCCATATCCCATACTCGAGTGAATAACACAACGGTCACACTCGATATATAACCAAACTAGAATGTACGGAAACAATCACAGGGCCCGTATCCTTATGCCAAAAATATCGCAACCAAGAAACAAATAATATACGACGCTTATACCGGTGCCATTTTAGCCAAGTATCAAGACCTTACATATGACGTATCTCACTTCAGGAATATGCATATGTGATACTCCGGACAAATCACAATTATCGAAAACAACATCGTGCCATAATCATCATCACAAAATAACCTCCCGAGCTGTACCGGCCATGTACCTCCTACGAGATACACACCCCAGGGAGTCCTTGTCAGGCCCTCTCTGGTTGTACAACCCCCACCGAGTGATCCGTAGGGAATGCGACCTATCGAATCCTAGGGGACCCTCACTGGTTTTAACTCGGTTCACACACTACTACTACGAAAATAGGATTTCACATCGGTTTTTAAGTACTATTCACATCGGTTTTAAAACCGATGTTGTATCCACCGATGTTAAAATTCACATCGGTTTTTAAAAACCGATGTGAAAACGAGTAATTCACATCGGTTATGCCACAACCGATGTGAAATTGATGCAAAAAAAAAAATTCACATCGGTTTTGTTGAGTTATAACCGATGTAAAATGTGTCATTCACATCGGTTTTGAGTTATAACCGATGTAAAATGTGTCATTCACATCGGTTTTGAGTTATAACCGATGTAAATTGAAGCAAAAAATTTAACATCAGTTTCTTAAATAACCTATGTGAACTATATATATATATATATATATATATGTTTTCAACCCAGCACTACCAAATTTGCCAAAATCCACCTGTTCTGTTTTTCAATATTGAGTAAAAAATATTAATGTTACAAAATTACAAGATCAATTAAAAACAAAATTTCATTATCAAACAAACACGAAATTAAAACATAAATTAATCATAAAATTACATGAAAATCTAAAAAGAAAATTACAAGATCGATAATATATTACATGGTTCCCATGGAATTAAATCTTGGTTGAGAATTTGAACAATTTCTTCTAGTATGTCCAGGTTGATTCCATAGCCCACATCTACGAGGTTCATCAGGATGACGAACGTCTATTTCGTTACGAAATTGATTTGCACGCCTTTGACCACGACCACCATAAATTTTTGAGTAATATGCTTCCACCGGTTCATCAGGAACAACTAGGTACCTGACCCAAAGTAGACTGTTCAAGTGGACTAAGGAGTAACATTTATGATAATAGCGTAGAAGTTCAAAGAATTAGATAAGATAGAAGCAGTGAGAAGAGGAAGAACAGGATTTTGATTCTATGGAACTACAATTTTCATCCTTTAGTGTAGACAAATAGTTTTGAAACACTAACAAAAGTACTATGGCAAAAACGGTTTATCTTGTTCAGTAAGCCAAACTTCTTTGATGATACAAATCTAGGACGGTGACTAACATGGATACAAATCTAGGACAGCTGACTAACATGGTCAAAACCCTATTTTAATTTGGCACACTTAGAAATTCATCGAAGGCACCTTAAAAAGGATGATAAAAAGTGTGGATACAAAATTTTAACCAAATAAGAAATATTCCAAGAGATGTCAGGCAAAGAACTGGCAATCTCTTCAACCCATTATCCAGCAATATCCATAAAGAGGTAACTGGAAACGCTAAAGCATACTTTGGTCTGCTACATTCCAGACCATTTAAGCCCCCATAAATCAAGTCAAACGAAGACAAAAAAAAGTAAATTATTACAAGTTTGAAAAAAATTCCATCTCGTATTGTTCGAAACTAACCTCCAACTCTTCCAAGTTTTTATAATCTCCATTGTCAATTTTCTTCCTCACTGTCCCAAAATCCATAGGTTGCTCTATCATATCAAAATAATCAGGTAGCTGCAAGAATATTTACTGCATATCAGCGAGAATGTATATTGTAGTATTTCATCAATCTACGGAAATGGCATCACCTCACTGGGATCCACAGGCTCAGAGAACACCCCATAAGTGTCCTTTCTGCATCAACACACATCCAATAAACCAACCCTTGATGTTAACCAAAATACTTAATAAAATCTCAAAGAAGCATACGAGAAACACATACTTCTGGAGCCTGTCAAGAATGAATAGCAACACCTTTTTGTCTGGCAATGGAGTTGTGGGACCAAACTCCAACTGTGACCCTGGCCACAAAATAAAACCAAACGGCCATAGTCAGATCAAAACAGAAACCAAATTCTTCAAATAAACAATAAAGGTTGCGAGTAGAACCATGTAGAGAAGTGTCCGTCCCTTTCAAGACATCTTTATCCTGCAAACACCAATCTAACCACCATTATTAAGGAAAACAATAAATTATTCAATCTAAATAAGAAAATTACATAGAAAAAAAATCATCACAATGGGTTGGCAAGGAAGCAATTAACAGAACAACAGATTAAAACAGAAACCAAATTCTTCAAATAAATAATAAAGGTTGCGAGTAGAACCATATAGAGAAGTGTCCGTCCCTTTCAAGACATCTTTATCCTGCAAACACCAATCTAACCACCGTTATTAAGGAAAACAGTAAATTATTCAATCTAAATAAGCAAATTACATAGAAAAAAAAAATCATCACAATGGGTTGGCAAGGAAGCAATTAACAGAACAACAGATTCACAAGTAAAAGTCAGAAAACTTACTTCCTGTGTCTGAAGTATATGATTAACACACAATATGCTTGAAAACAGATTTAGCAGTACAATCGCAATTTGTAAATTTATTGCCAAAGCTCCCGCATACAAAACGAGACAATGTGTGAATCGAAAATTCAGATGAGTGGCATGCAGACAATGCTCACCAAAAAACACCACCTCACTTATCGCTTAAAAACCTAATTTCATCCAAACAAACACAACTTTGAGCTACCGCTAGAGAACCCAAAATCAACGCGATTGTACACGAATGCTATACGGCTGAAACTAAAATCCGAATATAAGAGAATCAATTAATGTCAGATTTGAAGGACAAGTCGAACAAGAATATACCAAAAATTAATTAACGCAGATCCAAATCATCGTGATATTTAGAACCTTCACTGCACGCCTTTGACCACGACCACGAAATTGATTCACATCGCTACTGAAGATTGATAATAAGGAAAAAGCATACCTTCTACCGGCTCCACTGCTATGGGATTTGGATGGGGGAGGAGCGGCAACGGAGGCAAGCATAGCATAATGGGCGACGAATCAATGGAGAAAATAGCCCGCGGGGGATGGCGAGAGCTGGCCTTTGGGGCGGATGGAAATGGAGATCTGGGGCAGCGAGCGGCCGATGATCGGAGCAACGAGGCTATGAGCCTCCTAGAAGCCATGACACAGTAATAGATTGACGATTGGGGTTTTTACGGATAGAAGAAGAGAGAATTGTTGGGGTTTTTATCGAGAAACTCAGATTATTTTTAGAAAAAAAAATAGTTCACATCGGTTGCACATAAGAACCGATGTCAAATTACAATATTCACATCGGTTCATTTAGAAACTGATGTTACAGTAGTATATTCACATCGGTTTCTAAATAACCGATGTTAATCGAGTATAATTCACATCGGTTTTTATAAAAACCGATGTAAATTTGTTTTAAAATTTTCAATTATGTCACCGCGTCTTTTTTAACATCGGTTTTCACAAAACCAATGTTAAACGAGCGATGTTGAATGTCTTTTTTCTAGTAGTGTCAGTAACCACATGACACAAACCACATTTCAAAAACATATTCCACCGAAGTACTTCAAATGTAAATCAAGGTACTTGCTAGAAATGGCCACAACATCCGACACATACTCACATCACACATCATCACAAACTTATCAATAGTACACACGTCCACACACATACACACACCTCTTGTCAAAAAGACATAACCTTAAGTCCACTATCAACATAATCACGCACAACGATACCATACGCACGGAAGATATTCCAAAGCACACCACTAGTACACATCCTCAGAACCACACAATTGTTCACAAACACACAAGTAGATTTTTAAAGAGGACCTTTTGTAATACCCAAGATTTCTGATATGTATTTGGAACTTGTGATATTGAAATTGGTTGCATTTTAATCTGAGTATTATTCTCCGAATTTCATAATCCGGTGTTGTTGAGCGTATGATTTCATGAATGTGATCTAAATTGTGATTCTGCGCATGTAGCGCACGCTATCGACTAAGTGTAGCGTACGCTAACTTGGATCCATAGCGCACGCTGTGAAGGAACCTTAGCGCACGCTATACGTGGTCAGTATGATTGAGACGTGTTGGTAGGTGAGATCAGGCCGGGGATCTTGGTCGGATTATGTCGGGATGAACCTGGACGGCTTTCGAGAAAAAGCCAAGTCAACGCGTTAGCGCACGCTACTCATATGAGGATAGCGTACGCTAAAGGCTGAGTACAGTGAAATTAGTAAGTTTCAAATAGCCGTTAGCGCAGGCTATGAATATGGACTAGCGCGCGCTAATAACCATTTTCTATATATAGGACAACATCCTTTTTCATATTTTCAGACTTTTCACTTCCCATATCCGAATTCTTGAACTTAGAGAGTCACTCTCTTCATCCTAAACACTTCATATCAGCATCCTAGCTCGAGTTGGATATTGTAGATCATTGGGGATTGGTGTTCAAGCCTTCGGCATTGGATTGCTTCGAATTCCTCCTTGTTCTTCACTACTTTTAGGTAGGTGATTCTTCACCAATATTAAGTACTAGTATGAAGGACGTTTTGATCATGATTATCTAGTCAGTTAAATTCGTTAGTAGTCGAACATCATGTGTTAGAAGGATATTTTTGACGTTTCGGCACTTATTCATCGTATAATCCATTGAACCTTTTTAGTATATGGACTCCTAAGCATATTCATGTATCTTCAAAACCAATTATGACCAGTATATGGAGATTACCAAGTTCTTATGCCCTTACATAAAGGAATCATACGTTTTGGGACATGAAATGGATTGGACTTAGGATATTTCTTAAAGATCAAAGATGAATTATGGTGTTGTGATGATTATACGTATCGTTGTATCTCATAGTCATTTAATACGTAAAGATCTTTCATAACCGTATGAGCATTATATGCCCGGAGTTGGCATGTATTAACACTGAAGATTTCATGAGTTTCATCACATTTAGCTCAAGTTTTCTGCCAGCAGTAAACTGCCATGCACAGTTAGCGCACGCTAAGATAGGCATATTAACGTGCGCTATCGGGAATGAATAACGTGCGCTACGTTTGGTACGTAACGTACATTATGACATCAGCAGATACCAACATCGGTGAGAGGGTCGTGCATACACTAAGCGTATGCTAGACTTTATTATTTGCGTACGTTAACGAGCAGGCTTAGCGCACGTTACGTAGAGTACGTAGCACGCGCTAAGTAGTTCAGGCAGAATTCATTTTTTAGAGCTTGCGGCCGTAAATCAGATTGTTAGACGTTCGTACGACTTGAGAGGAATTCTTTATTATTTCTTAGGTCCGAGCCTTTCATAGGGGACGATCGAGGGGCGGTGGCATACGGACGCGTGTCATTTGTTGGAGTATTTCATTCTTGCCATTTTCGAGGCAAGTATCATATGTTGAGTTTGATTTATATTGGAACTTTGATCATGCATATAATTTTGTTCATGATGTCGAATATGAGATTTATTTCTTTAATTTCTCGTGGTATTCGTTGTTAATTGTTCGTATTGATGAACATATTGAAATGCATATATGTATGCATAATTGATTGGTTTATGATATAAATGATCCGAGGGGGTCATGAGGATCTATGCTGAGGGCGCTGGCTCGAATGTCCACCATGCGTTGGTCCAACGTGATCATCATGGGGATCTATGCTGAGGGCGCTGGATCGCTGGACGGGTTTTCCTCCATGCGTTGGTCCGACGGGATCATCATGGGGATCTATACCAAGGGCGCTGGATCGCTGGATTACCCCGTATTGTGTTGATGGAATCGTGAGGATTCACATCGTTGTATTCCGATGACGGAAGTCGGTTTTGCATTTATGTATTATGATACTTGTACTAGCATTGTTTTGCTAACCCCTTCGGGGGTGGACATTGTTTTGATGTTCAGGTAGCCGAGGAGCGGGGAAGCAACCACAGTACCGACGGGACGATGAAATGGCTCAGTGATGTGGTCGATGTTTATTGTTATTATGATTTGTCTTCTTGGTTCACTTTAGTACTTGAGTACGTGTGTTTTAATAATGTCATTTTCGATATGGTTGTATAAGGTAACTCTTTGGACCAGTTGAACCAGTTCTGTATTTTGAACTTCAGTTGTAAGGTTGAATTATATTTGCATTTCTTTTATTTAGCCTTGTAAATCCTTACTTAAAGGGTTTACGGCGCTGTAATTATTCCGAATATATCGGGGTGTTACAGAATATGGTATCGGAGCTAAGATTCATGGATATCTTGGCAGTCGGGTCAGTTGGGTCTATTTACGTTATTTGATTATTGGTCGTTTGTAACATAACTGCTGAGCCAGCATCGTCGTGTGGACCATTGTTGTAAGTTTCCTAATCTCAAATACTACCGTTTTATTTAAATCATGTTTTATGAACATTGATGGACTTTCTTTTAGAAAGTTTGTCCTGGATATTGAGTATTTGTGTTTACAGTATGTTGAGAGGAGGTCGTGGACGCGGACGTGGTCGTGGACGCGGACGTGGAAATGCGAGACAGGAAGATTCGGTGTCTACCCCAGAGATAACTGCTAGTCGAACGGATTCCCATTCCGGAGGACAACAGGGATCAGCAAATAATAATGCAGATCCTAATGTGCCGGGAGTGTTTCAGCAGGTGGTTGCTCAGATAAACCAGTTTGCTCAAGTTGTGGATCGCATGCAGACGGAGATGGGACAACAGCATAACGTGGATAATCGGGGAGATAAATGGCTTACTGAGGTGATCAAATTGCATCCTCCGAAATTTGACGGTTCTGCTGAGACGCTTTCTTGGGATCACTGGCTGAAGGAGTTAGAGAAGATTTTTGCGGGGATTTACTGTCCCAACGACAGAAAGGTTCCGGTCGCCCAGTATCTTCTGACGGGGGAGGCTTTCGACTGGTGGGAGGCCATTCGACCTGAGGAGCATAATGTCGATTGGACGGAGTTCAAATTAATGATGGAAACGCAGTATTGTCCTCGCCCAGTTAGAGAGGCCCGAGTCCGGGAGTTTTTCTCACCACAAAATTCAGAGGCATCTGTGACAGACGTGATTAAGACCTTTAATCACCAGCTGACTTATGTGCGCCACTTGTTCAGGGCCGAGGCGGAGAGGATTTTCCATTTTGACATGCGAATGAAGTCGGAAATTCAGCAATATATGTCCGGATTTGAATGTACCACCTTGCGACAATATCAGGACAAAGCACTGGCCTATGATATGAAAGAGGCGGCAGTAGAAAAGTCAACGGAAGCAAAGAAACATAAGGTGTTGCGCAACTTCACAGAGAATAAGAGTAGTGGGCCTCGCAGGGGCCAGTCCTCTTTTCATTCATCCAGGAGGCCTCCGCATCCTTCTCGAGGTGGAAAGAAGTTCCGGGCAGCACCAACCGTTTCGGACGCAGGGAAGAAATGTTATAACTGTGGCAAAGCGGGGCATGTTCGACGTGACTGTTTCGCGCCTGCTGTGACCTGTTTCGAGTGTGGACAGGAAGGGCATCGCGCAACATTTTGTGGAAATGCGACTCGATCTTTTGGTACTCGCACTCATGTACCGGTTCCGAAGGACACTAGTGTAAACCAGACGCAGCAAAGCGGTTTCCAGCAGCAGAATGTTGGTAAAAGAGAGGCATCCAGCGCTGGGTTCGTTCCTCCGCGTATTTACGAGATGAAGAAGTCAGACGATCAGAACACAGCTGTTGCATCAGGTACGATTCAGATCCTTTTGCAACTAGTTAGTGTCTTATTCGATTCAGGAGCTACGCATTCTTTTATATCTTTGAACTGTGTTAATCGTTTGAAAATCTCGTGCTTGTATGATTGTGAACCTTATGTTGTGGGATTACCGAGCGGAGAGAAAATTGTGGGAACCCTAGAAGCTAGAGATTTTCCAGTGTCTATAGGAGGGAGAGATTGGCCATCGAATCTTATTGTAGTTGACATCTACGGTGACGATTTAATTCTCGGAGACGATTGGCTCAACCATTATGGAGCTATTCTGAATTACCGAAAGGGAGTCATTTCTATCATTGCTGATGACGGATCTGAACACTTATTCCAAGGATGGAGACCTGGAAGCTCGGGAAAATTGATCAAAGCAATGAAAGCCGTGAAATTACTGAAGCAGGGATGTCATGGACTTTGGTGCTATGCCATGAGGAAAGAGGGAGGAGTAGAGCTCTCATCTATTTCAGTTGTGAATGAGTTCTCAGATGTATTTTCTGACGAACTACCTGGGTTACCTCCACAGAGAGAAGTGGAGTTCACTATCGAATTAGAGCCTGGAGCCGCTCCTATTTCCAAAGCACCATACCGCATGGCGCCAACCGAGATGTATGAGCTAAAGAAACAACTGGAGGAATTGTTACAGAAGGGTTATATTCAACCTAGCGTTTCTCCTTGGGGAGCGCCCGTCCTCTTTGTCCGGAAGAAAGACGGATCCCTCCGACTGTGTATTGATTACAGGGAGCTCAACAAAATGATAATCAAGAATAAGTATCCTATACATCGGATCGACGACTTGTTTGATCAACTGCAAGGGGCAAGGGTATTCTCGAAGATTGACTTGCGATCAGGATACCATCAGTTGAGAATTAAGAAATCGGATATACCAAAGTCTGCTTTCAGATCCCGGTACGGGCATTATGAATTTGTAGTGATGCCATTTGGACTTACCAATGCTCCTGCGGTATTCATGCAATTGATGAATCGGGTATTTTTAGAATACTTGGATAAATTTGTGGTCGTCTTCATTGATGACATCTTGATATATTCGAAGGACACAGAGGAGCATGCCGAACACTTGCGTGTGGTTTTGAGCACCTTGAGGAAGGAACAGCTGTATGCAAAGCTTTCCAAATGCGAGTTCTAGCTTAGGGAAGCAACTTTCCTTGGGCATGTGATATCAGCTGACGGAGTTCAGGTGGACCCGAAGAAAGTCGAAGCAATCTTGGAATGGGAAGCTCCTAATAACGTGAAAGAAGTCCGGAGTTTCTTAGGACTTGCTGGATATTATCTCCGTTTTATAGAGGGATTTTCCAAAATTGCTCGTCCGCTCACTCAGCTATTACAGAAAACTCAAAAGTTCACGTGGGATGAGAAATGCCAGGCTGGTTTTGATGAACTTAAGAAGCGACTGACGACAGCACCTATATTAGCGTTACCAGATGGAACTGATGGATTCATGGTATACAACGACGCTTCAAATCAAGGTCTGGGATGTGTGTTGATGCAAAAGGATAAGGTGATTTCCTATGCTTCTCGGCAGTTGAAACCGTACGAGGTTAATTACCCGACTCATGATCTGGAGCTAGCAGTTGTAGTCTTTGCATTGAAAATTTGGAGGCATTATTTGTACGGCACTCATTGTCAGATCTTTACAGATCATAAGAGCCTCAAGTACATTTTCAGCCAGAAAGAATTAAACATGAGGTAGAGAAGGTGGCTGGAATTGATCAAGGATTACGACTTGGAGATTCTCTATCACCCGGGTAAAGCAAACGTAGTAGCCGATGCATTGAGCCGTAAACCGATTTCTCTTTGAGTGTTGGAAGCACTTACATCCCAAACCAGCATTCAACGGGAACTGATCCACGAAGGGATTGAAGTATGGGCACCAGGAATCCAAGGGCAACTATATGTGATGGAACTGACTTCATCACTAGTCGAGGAGATCAAATCTAAGCAGTTGAACGATTCTCTGATCCTTCGGTTATGTGACGAAGTAAAGAAAGGAAAGGCCCCAGGATTCGTGATACAAGATGATGGAATTCTGAGATTTCAGAGTCGACTTTGCGTTCCCGATGCTGATGATTTGAAACGGACAATTATGAAGGAAGCTCATAGCGCGCCTTATTCTATTCACCCGGGCAGCAGTAAGATGTATAAGGATCTAAAACAAAACTTCTGGTGGGGGAATATGAAGAAGGACGTAGCAGAATACGTTTCAAAGTGTTTGACTTGTCAGCAGGTTAAGATTGAACATCAGCGACCTACCGGAATGTTAAAGCCGCTTCCGATCCCTGAGTGGAAGTGGGAGGACATCTCGATGGATTTCATCACCAGTATGCCAAGGACCAAGACGGGAATGAACATGATTTGGGTTATAGTTGATCAACTAACCAAGTCGGCTCATTTCCTAGGAATTAAAGATACTTGGGGACCCGAGAGATTGGCGCGAGTATTTATTGCAGAGATAGTCAAATTACATGGGACACCGAAGACCATTATTTCAGATAGAGATGGTCGTTTCGTGTCACACTTCTGGAAGGCAGTCCACAGGGCTTTGGGGACCGAACTGAACTTTCGCACGGCTTATCATCCTCAGACAGACGGTCAGTCCAAAAGGACTATACAAACAGTAGAAGACATGCTTAGAGCTTGTGCTTTGGATTGGTCAACTGATTGGGAAGTTCATTTGTCGTTGATTGAATTCACCTACAACAATAGTTGGCATGCTTCTATTAAGATGGCACCATTTGAAGCTTTGTACGGGAGGAGATTTCGATCACCCCTGTGCTGGGATGATTCTTCGGACTTGATCGGGACGGAACCGGAATTGATAGTTCAGACTCAAGAGAAGATAGCTTTGATTCGAGAAAGACTGTTGACTGCCCAGAGTCGACAGAAGTCTTATGCAGACGTACGTCGTCGCCCTCTAGAGTTCGACATTGGGGACCACGTACTATTGAAGGTGTCTCCTACACGAGGAATTTTCTATTTTGGGAGGAAGGGCAAGCTAAGTCCGAGATATATCGGACCATTCGAGATCCTCGAGAGAGTTGGAGATTTAGCATACAGGTTGGCCTTACCGCCATCGCTGAGTCACGTTCACAATGTGTTTCACGTATCCCAACTGCGGAGGTATGTACCAGATCCCAGCCACATCATTGAGTTCGATGAGATCGAGATAGCTAATGACGGCACTTTCGAAGAGAGACCAATCAAGATACTTGAGAGTCGGATCAAACAATTAAGAAATAAACCAATACACTTGGTTAAAGTACAATGGTCACGACATGGAGCTGAAGAGGCCACTTGGGAAACGGAGGACAGTGTGAAGACTAGATATCCAGAGTTGTTTTCATCTTAAGTTTCGGGACGAAACTTCTTTTTAGGGAGGAAGGATGTAATACCCGAGATTTCTGATATGTATTTGGAACTTGTGATATTGAAATTGGTTGCATTTTAATCTGAGTATTATTCTCCGTATTTCATAATCCGGTGTTGTTGAGCGTATGATTTCATGAATGTGATCTAAATTGTAATTCTGCGCATGTAGCGCACGCTATCGACTAAGTGTAGCGTACGCTAACTTGGATCCATAGCGCACGCTGTGAAGGAACCTTAGCGCACGCTATACGTGGTCAATATGATTGAGACGTGTTGGTAGGCGAGATCAGGCCGGGGATCTTGGTCGGATTATGTCGGGATGAACCTGGACGGCTTTCGGGAAAAAGCCAAGTCAACGCGTTAGCTCACGCTACTCATATGAGGATAGCGCACGCTAAAGGCTGAGTATAGTGAAATCAGTAAGTTTCAAATAGCCGTTAGCGCACGCTATGAATATGGACTAGCGCGCGCTAATAACCATTTTCTATATATAGGACAGCATCCTTTTTCATATTTTCAGACTTTTCACTTCCCATATCCGAATTCTTGAACTTAGAGAGTCACTCTCTTCATCCTAAACACTTCATATCAGCATCCTAGCTCGAGTTGGAGATTGTAGATCATTGGGGATTGGTGTTCAAGCCTTCGGCGTTGGATTGCTTCGAATTCCTCCTTGTTCTTCACTACTTTGAGGTAGGTGATTCTTCAACAATATTAAGTACTAGTATCAAGGACGTTTTGATCATGATTATCTAGTCAGTTAAATTCGTTAGTAGTCGAACATCATGTGTTAGAAGGATATTTTTGACGTTTCGGCACTTATTCATCGTATAATCCATTGAACCTTTTTAGTATATGGACTCCTAAGCATATTCATGTATCTTCAAAACCGATTATGACCAGTATATGGAGATTACCAAGTTCTTATGCCCTTACATAAAGGAATCATACGTTTTGGGATATGAAATGGATTAGACTTGGGATATTTCTTAAAGATCAAAGATGAATTATGGTGTTGTGATGATTATACGTATCCTTGTATCTCATAGTCATTTAATACGTAAATATCTTTCATAACCATATGAGCATGATATGCCCAGAGTTGGCATGTATTAACACTGAAGATTTCATGAATTTCATCACATTTAGCTCAAGTTTTCTGCCAGCAGTAAACTGCCATGCACAGTTAGCGCACGCTAAGATAGGCATATTAACGTGCGCTATCGGGAATGAATAACATGCGCTACGTTTGGTACGTAACGTACGTTATGACATTAGGCAGGACAGTCAGCTGATCAGAGAGGGCTGTCTGTACATAGCTAGCGTACGCTAGACTTTATTATTTGTGTATGTTAACGGGCAGGCTTAGCGCACGTTACGTAGAGTACGTAGCGCGTGCTAAGTAGTTCAGGCAGAATTCATTTTTTAGAGCTTGCGGCCGTAAACCGGATTGTTAGACGTTCGTACGACTTGAGAGGAATTCTTTATTATTTCTTAGGTCCGAGCCTTGCATAGGGGACGATCGAGGGGCGGTGGCATACGGATACGTGTCATTTGTTGGAGTATTTCATTCTTGCCATTTTCAAGGCAAGTATCATATGTTGAGTTTGATTTATATTGGAACTTTGATCATGCACATGATTTTGTTCATGATGTCGAATATGAGATTTATTTCTTTAATTTCTCGTGGTATTCATTGTTAATTGTTCGTATTGATGAACATATTGAAATGCATATATGTATGCATAATTGATTGGTTTATGATATAAATGATCCGAGGGGGTCATGAGGATCTATGCTGAGGGCGCTGGATCGAATGTCCACCATGCGTTGGTCCGACGGGATCATCATGGGGATCTATGCTGAGGGCGCTGGTTCGCTGGACGGGTTTTCCACCATGCGTTGGTCCGACGGGATCATCATGGGGATCTATACCAAGGGCGCTGGATCGCTGGATTACCCCGTATTGTGTTGATGGAATCGTGAGGATTCACATCGTTGGATTCTGATGACGGAAGTCCGTTTTGCATGTTGTATGACGCACTGATGATTTATGTATTATGATACTTGTACTAGCATTGTTTTGCTAACCCCTTCGGGGGTGGACATTGTTTTGATGTTCAGGTAGCCGAGGAGCGGGGAAGCAACCACAGTACCGACAGGACGATGAAATGGCTCAGTGATGTGGTCGATGTTAATTGTTATTATGATTTGTCTTCTTGGTTCACTTTAGTACTCGAGTACGTGTGTTTTAATAATATCATTTTCGATATGGTTGTAAAAGTTAACTCTTTGGACCAGTTGAACCAGTTCTGTATTTTGAACTTCAATTGTAAGGTTGAATTATATTTGCATTTCTTTTATTTAGACTTGTAAATCCTTACTTAAAGGGTTTACGGCGCTGTAATTATTCCGAATATCTCGGGGTGTTACACCTTTATCAAGAATATACCGATTCTTTTATAAGTTCATTAAAAATAATCCAATTGCACACATAGTTAATTACCGACTATAACCACTACGAAACATGAAGTGTATAGGCAAGATACTTGCCTCGAATCCGCGAGCGAACAAATACGACGAATCACAAGGCCTCGATACCATGAA
Source organism: Orobanche coerulescens (assembly GCA_033398695.1). Classification (NCBI taxonomy): domain Eukaryota; kingdom Viridiplantae; phylum Streptophyta; class Magnoliopsida; order Lamiales; family Orobanchaceae; genus Orobanche; species Orobanche coerulescens. Next base: position 90,873,079 of record CM065808.1, on the reverse strand, counting down.
CCACCGGACAACGAACGGGTGAGGTTGGGCAGCCCTCGAACTTCCAAAACCAACCAAGAACTCGACAACTCCACGAGAACTACGAAAATAAAACTAACACGAATCAATAACACTAAACGGAATCCGAATCGATCCTAAAAACAACAAGGATCTAAGTGTGTCTCCAAGAAATCAAGAACTATGTTCCGAGTGATATAAAATCATGAATGAGTTCAAAAATCCGAACATCATGGCCAAGACAACAAGAATTTCACCATCGATTCATCATCCTCGGATTAAATCGAAGGACTAAGGAGAAACCCCCAAAATACAAGAACTAGGGTTCTAAGAAGAGATTACCTTGATTTGGATCAAGAAGATGATTAGATATTGTTAAACACCTACAAATCCGTTCCAAAATGAAGTTTGATGAAGAAGATCGCTCAAAATCGCCTCATGAGCTCACTTCCGACGGCTGGGAATGAAAAGGAGAGAAAAAGGTAGAAAATGGGGAAAGAAAGCCTGCTGTCCAGTATTTATACTGGACAGTTATTAGCGTGTGCTAACCAGACAGCATTAGCGCGCGCCAGAACTTACCGAATAACACTGTTAGCATGCGCTAGACCCATAATTGTAACGCGCGCTAATGGGTCACGAAACCAGTCCAGTGGCCCCTGGACAGAACTGTACTTACTGGGTAGCGTGCGCTAGAAAGAAGGAAGAGTGTGCGCTAAATAGTCGATAGCGTGCGCTAGCTATCGACCTTAGCGTGCGTTAACAAAGCCCCAGTCCCAGTCCAGTAGCTCCTGGACTGCCTCTGGACTACCAGTTAGCGTGCGCTACACATCCAGTAGCCTGATACGAATCGGTCAACATCCTCAAATACAAAAAAAGAAGATCATCACAAAGATTCCACCCCCACATCACAAACACATCGCCCCCCCTACCATTTTGTTCAAGTATGTCACTTTCAAAGATTTCCTTTGATATTGTCCCTACTTTGAAGATACCTTTCCCACCATTACTACAAATCATGCTTGAAGGGGACCCTTACTTGTCTTCATATCTTTCACAAGATAATGAAGATATCCTCCTTCCCCACCTTCTTTAAAAATCGGCCAAAACAAAAATAAAGTCCCCACCTTCATACCTTATCTAGTCCAAGATCCATGAAGATATCATGTCCTAAATAAATCATCAAAGTCTCCCCAAAGCCTCCCCACAAATCGGCCAAAATTTCCCCCTTGATAAAGACTTTCATCAAGTCTTTTTCTACATGTCAAAGTCATATGCTATAGTCCAAGATACTTGAAGATTGTCCAAAATCTTTCCTTCCCCACCATAATAAAAATCGGTCCTAGCTTAAAGATTTGATGAAGACTTTCATCAAATATCTCCTTCATGTCATTTTCCTTCATGTCATAATCACCCTAGTAATTCCAAAAGGCTTGATACCATATCACCACATAATCCTCACAATCCCTCCATGATTCGGCCGAGTTGCACAAGATTGGAAGAAGACTTTCCTCAAAACTTTCCTTCATGTCATTTTCCCTCAAGTCATAATCACCATAATAATTCCAAAAGGGTGATATCATATCTTCACAAAATCATCCTAATCACTACTTAAGGAATCGGCCGAATTGAAGAAAGGAAGGAAGGATACTTGGTTCTTCTTCATGTCACCATCACTACCTCATGTCTTAATCACCTAATAAACCAAGATACTTGGTATCTCATTTTTAGATATTTCGGCCGAAATGGAAGTTGCTAGGAAGCTTCATTTTCTTGTTTTTGTTGTATTTTCTTAAAGTTGGAAACTACTATATATAGTAGTACTTGATTGTATTTGTAAAATCTTGAATCTTGAATATTAATAAACCTTGTATTTCTTTGAAATATACGTAGAACGAGTTCAACAAAACTTTAGTTATTATTTCGACGCGTCTCGAATTATAACTTGATCGATTCTCAATAGGTCTTGAGGAGAGATTATTTTTATCGAGTTATAGGTCTAATTCGGTAAAACACATTCAAACCCATACACTATCCTACATCCCGGCCGAAAACCGTATAAATTTCGGCCACCACCTTTATTTTGTCAGATCGACGAGTTGTCAGACGAGCGAGCCCTCGCTGCTCAAATTGTCAGACGAGCGAGTCTTGCCGTTGGAAGTGCTATATCGACGAGTTGTCTTGCTCGAATGCCAGAGCGGCTTGCTTCATTTCGGCTGAGTACTGTTCGCTACCGTACGTGAAAGAGTCTTCTGCTGTGCCGAGAGAGAATTCGTATCATAAGACCGTAATAGTTCGTATCATCTTCTTGTTCGATATTTTTTATTGTTATATCCGATATTATTCACATACAAAATACATCCGAAAAACTCCATATTCGTAAAAGCCTTCCGCTATCATACACTTACATATACTCCGACCGATACGTATCCACCTCTCCCCGGATAATTCGTATCATAAGTGGTATCGGAGCCCAAGGTCATCTCCTTGGGCGATCAACTATATTCACCGAATTTTTTTTTGTTGAAACCTTCTTGGGTTGTTCTTCACGGTTAGAAGAATTTTCGCATAACATTGGCAGATTAGCGCAGTCGGAAGAAAACAAAGTTTCCCGTGGATTCGACCGTTGGATCATCACGAAATTTTGACAAAGGTAAGCCAACTCATTGAACTACAGTCTGAACGGTGGAGATCAGATTCTTTGATCATCTTCTTGGTTCATTCTTCACGGATTTCTTGGAAAATTTTCTGTCCGATTTCTTGTCAAGAACTATCTCTTGATTCTTGTTATGGAATTCTCCGAGCTCGATTTCTTGATGACACTCCGTGACGCACTAAACGGCTTACCGGAGCGACGTATGCAAGAAAGACGCAGACGATGCCAACGATATTGATTTCTTGGCCAAATTCCGCAGATACCGGAATTTCACGGAGATAGTGATCCAAATACGTGCATAGATTGGCTTCGTGCTTGTGAGGAGCACTCGGACTTCAAGGCTGCCCGATCAACCGCGTTTCGTTGGTGGCAAGGCGCCTCCGCGGTAGCGCCGCCCGTTTGGTGGCAAAATCAAATTGATCCGTTCACAACAACGTAAGCCTAAAATCCAAGATTGGCTTAAATTCAAAAATATTTCAATCGAAGGTTCAAATCCCCATCTTACCACCAATCCTTGACGTCCCACCACCGGCATTCGATCTAAGGTCTTCCTCCATCAAGGAATTCCCAATGAATCTTTTTCGATGAAGACAATGTCCCTACGGTCATTTTCAATGAAGTAGACGAGACAGAGTTTTCAACGGAGCAATTCAACGAAGAAGATGAGTTGAGCCGTGTCTCCTAGTCGACGAACCTAGATCTTGCTACTTTGATCATGGGCTAGTTGGTTGTGTTGGTCAAATTGACCAAAACGGACCAAATTATTTTAGTAACGCCAAACAAGATCACGACCTTATGCTTTCAAACGGCTAATCTTGAAGATGAACTCTTTGTCACCATTTGACTTTGATATGACAGAATTTCTGCGGCATTTTTGATGACAAAGAAGATGATGGTTGAGTCGAACTACCCTATCGGAGCAAAGTGGTTCGTGTGACTTTGTTGCGGTACGAAACGAGCTTAGTGGATTAATTTTTGATGAGACATTATTGGAGGAGCACAAAGAATATTAAAACGGAGTGTTGGTTAGATTATGACGGACCGCCAAAGATTTGATGAGGAACCAATTGATGAAGAGGAATCCGTAATAAATCCTATGGTTCCCACCGTAATAAATTCTGTTTTTCATTTTTGATGATGAACCCGAGAAATCAAGTTGTTTCCACTCGGAGGAGGAACCCGATGTGGAGTTAACCGTAAGGTCCCATTTGAGATATCCACTCATGTCATGATATCGGTATTACAGCGGAGTAATTATTATTATTTTATTAATAATGATAGTTATTTTGTTGGTGAATCTCGAGGGCCCCACTACCTATCGTCTCAAGATTTTGAGTCATGTACGTACTGCGGACATCTTCGAGATCAAATACTTAGAGGCTTTAGTTAATTATCTTGGTGACGAAGGGAGTTCGGAATTGAGGACAATTCCCTTTAAAGAGAGAGGGTATGATACGAATCGGTCAACATCCTCAAATACAAAAAAGAAGATCATCACAAAGATTCCACCCCCACATCACAAACACATCGCCCCCCCTACCATTTTGTTCAAGTATGTCACTTTCAAAGATTTCCTTTGATATTGTCCCTACTTTGAAGATACCTTTCCCACCATTACTACAAATCATGCTTGAAGGGGACCCTTACTTGTCTTCATATCTTTCACAAGATAATGAAGATATCCTCCTTCCCCACCTTCTTTAAAAATCGGCCAAAACAAAAATAAAGTCCCCACCTTCATACCTTATCTAGTCCAAGATCCATGAAGATATCATGTCCTAAATAAATCATCAAAGTCTCCCCAAAGCCTCCCCACAAATCGGCCAAAATTTCCCCCTTGATAAAGACTTTCATCAAGTCTTTTTCTACATGTCAAAGTCATATGCTATAGTCCAAGATACTTGAAGATTGTCCAAAATCTTTCCTTCCCCACCATAATAAAAATCGGTCCTAGCTTAAAGATTTGATGAAGACTTTCATCAAATATCTCCTTCATGTCATAATCACCCTAGTAATTCCAAAAGGCTTGATACCATATCACCACATAATCCTCACAATCCCTCCATGATTCGGCCGAGTTGCACAAGATTGGAAGAAGACTTTCCTCAAAACTTTCCTTCATGTCATTTTCCCTCAAGTCATAATCACCATAATAATTCCAAAAGGGTGATATCATATCTTCACAAAATCATCCTAATCACTACTTAAGGAATCGGCCGAATTGAAGAAAGGAAGGAAGGATACTTGGTTCTTCTTCATGTCACCATCACTACCTCATGTCTTAATCACCTAATAAACCAAGATACTTGGTATCTCATTTTTAGATATTTCGGCCGAAATGGAAGTTGCTAGGAAGCTTCATTTTCTTGTTTTTGTTGTATTTTCTTAAAGTTGGAAACTACTATATATAGTAGTACTTGATTGTATTTGTAAAATCTTGAATCTTGAATATTAATAAACCTTGTATTTCTTTGAAATATACGTTGAACGAGTTCAACAAAACTTTAGTTATTATTTCGACGCGTCTCGAATTATAACTTGATCGATTCTCAATAGGTCTTGAGGAGAGATTATTTTTATCGAGTTATAGGTCTAATTCGGTAAAACACATTCAAACCCATACACTATCCTACATCCCGGCCGAAAACCGTATAAATTTCGGCCACCACCTTTTATTTTGTCAGACGAGTTCTTTGTATCGAGCGAGCCCATTGTTCAAATTCTTTGTCGAGCGAGTCTTCTGCTCGGAAGTGCTATATCGACGAAGTTGTCATTGCTGAATCGGGCTAGAGCGGCTTGCTTCATTTCGGTGAAATCGCTCGCTACCGTACGTGAAAGAGTCTTCTGCTGTGCCGAGAGAGAATTCGTATCATAAGACCGTAATAATTCGTATCATCTTCTTGTTCGATATTTTTTATTGTTATATCCGATATTATTCACATACAAAATACATCCGAAAAACTCCATATTCGTAAAAGCCTTCCGCTATCATACACTTACATATACTCCGACCGATACGTATCCACCTCTCCCCGGATAATTCGTATCATAGCCTGCGCTAACCACAACGCAGTAGCGCGCGCTACGCCACAAGCGTTAGCGTCCGCTACACCACAAAAACCCAAAAACTCGCATAGTGATCCGAAACGCCTCCAAATACATGTCCCAACAAGGCACACATAAAAATAGCACAAAATTCCAACGATGAGGACAATAACAATCCGATAAAACCCCAAAAACTCAATGAATCCGGAACAAAGATCTCGGGTATTACATTCTACCCCCCTTAAAAGAAGTTTCGGCCCCGAAACTTAAAACACAAAACGATCGGCGCAAAACAATCTCCGATAATAAAAATCAGAACGATAACAAAACGCAAAACACATGCTAACTGTTGCTGATGACCTGCAACAAATCACATGCAGCACGTGGCTGATAACATCCATATCATTATGCCAGAATGATAACGAAACGCAACGAACAAGATCAATATGGTTGGCTAGCCCGAACAGTATAACAATCAAGACGCGAGCTCAACGCTTCACAAATACAAAATTCCACCATTCGAGGGTCGGAAGATCAACAATGAAGCTAATTTCCCGAAGTGAAGGAAAATACGACGTGGTCTGAATGCTCAAAAATCATGATATAGAAGTAACAAAATCAGACAACAAATGATCGAACCACAACGATCGAGAAAATAACAGTCAAACAGTCAAGTTTGAATCACGACGACCAACAAGAATCAAATAACAACTCCAAAGTTCACACCTCAGCTCGAGACAATAGGTGATATGGCATCCACATAAAATCCATAGGGATGGAATCGTAATCGAACAAAAAGTCACAACGACAAGCGGATTATTTCGAAAAATTACCACAACCCATTCGATCAACAAAACAAAGGATAGGGCAAGTTCATAAAATATCAACAAACACAAATGAGTCGATAGAGTTGAAAACACAAAAGTTCGAAAATCCGATCCACTTCTAATAAAAGAAGTCTATCCCCGAAATTCAAAACAACGAAGCAAGGAGATAACACAACATACAACTAGTAGACTACGCTCTCAGGGACCCCTCAGAGTCAGCCCTGATATCAGTGCTCAAGTTCGGGCCTCGAAAGACTCGGTGACTAACTCGCAGAACTGAACCCGGTGTCCCACGATTCCGTACTTGTAACACGTCACTGGAGGAGAAGGACAATGTGCACGAACATGCCCTGACACATTGCAGTTGAAACACCTCTTGGCCTTCCCAGGAGGCAATACCGACGATTTGGAACTCTCAGTCCCAAGCATCGAGCGATGGAGCTTCACAGCGGAAAGGCTACTACGTTACAATCTAGAAACACCAACTCCAGTACTAACCACAATATCATCCAGCTTCCTCTGCTTCCCACTCGGATCTAGATAAAACCCAGCTTCCAGAAGTTCTCGGAACTCCGCCCACATGACGACATGATCCCGAGGTTTAACGGCTTCCCACCAATGAACATCATCATCTCTAAGAAGGTACTAAGCAATAGGGACCTTCCGATCTTCAGGACAATCAATGGCCTCGAATATCTTCTGCGACTGAAGAAGCCAACCATCCCAGCCCAGTGCATCTGCCGCACCAGCGAATCGAGGGGGATTCATACGAATTACCTCTCGGAGCCATAGATTTGTCCCGACCTTCTGAATCGCATCAGAGTTGCGTTGAATCGCCTTGGTCAACTGAGTCATCTGTGCTGCTACCTGTTCCAATACAGTAGCAACATCCATACCAATATCGTTCCCAACAATATTCTCTCGATCCCGCGTCTGATCCCCGTGGTCATCCGTACCACGGTTGCGACCAAGGTCTCTGCCCATTGGCATAGTAATCAAGCAAATTTAACGCAACGAAGTCACATAATCACATAACAATATTAATGAACACACGGAAGCCACTCACAGGTGATCGACTGCAAAGGTTAGACATAATGGCAAAATACAGTCTAAAACTTTTGCCCAGCCAGAAAGCGCGTTCCACAACAAAAGATGGTGTGTGCTGACTGTGCAAGTTTGGCAACACAACCATACTCACCTACCAACGGTGCTAGACCGGAGGTTACAAACAAACAACAGCGTACAAATCCAAATGCCAATGGTTCACGTAATTATAACATCACACAATTAACCGTCAGAAGTTAAACAACGTTCCAAACCGAGTCTTTAGCTCTCGGTCAAGAGAACTATCTCGACGAGTGCATACCGAATGACTCAGCGTTCACACCACCACTCTAATCACAACTCGGAGCATTACAGTCGAATAACAACATCTTTATCATGTACCTTTTTAACGAAATACATGGAACCAAAAAGATTAAAAACGAGAGTCACGTTTCAAGTAAGTTATTGGTAGACCTCAAATGAGTTTAAAATTAAATTTTTGAAAACTTGCAATATAACAATAGAGATAAAATGTAAGTAGTTTGAATTCTCCAAATGTTTAGCCTCGAGGTCATAACACGAAAATCAAGATTTTCCTTTCTTGAAGGATGTTTTAAAATAAATTTTACATGACTCCCCAAAAACATTTAGAACATTTAAAATATCACCTTGATGAACTTACCTAGTGTAACCACACCAAAACATTACTTCTTGTAAAATAATTTATACAAGGATATATATATACACATACACCGGCACATTACAAAAATCAAACAAACATGGAGGACATATTCATAATTCACATTTAACTCCTCAACATAACACAAATATCACACAAGCTCGTGTAATACGAGACACAACATTATAGTGGGGAGACTTACATACACAGATCGCACGAAGATGATGGTTGCACCTTGATACTAATCACAACTGACCTCCAAACGACGCGTCGCGACACGACTTAGTCAGACAAAATCTGACAAGACAAGACAAGAGAAGACCCGACAACACACACCTCGACCCGACAGCCTAGGTTTCTGCAAACCTAAGCTCCGATACCATATTCTGTAACACCCCCAAACCACTTGGGAATATTACAGCACCGCAGACCCTCTCCATGAGGATCTACCAGGCTAAATACGAAAAAAATACATCACATTTAATGCCGATATGGCTTATGAACCATTAGACCATTTGGTCTTTTACCACAAATATTAACATCGAACATACAAAACTCCTTCTCCCAACTCATATCCACGCAGGGTTAGGATACATTAGTACTTCCCGAAAATGGAAAATACCCCATCAGAAAGACGTAACAGTAAGACTTCACCAAATACCCAACACAGGTCTTCATGTGATTAGCATCGTCGTCTTCCATCATCCTTCGCACTGATCCTGTTATTCGCTCCCCAGCAACCTGCAAGTACCTGGACGCAATACAGACATCCACCCCCCGAATACTCAGGGGTTAGCAAAACTCCACTGTTTTGCTAGTGCAAGTATAAAGTGCAAATACGAGCTATACACAACATACTCCAGGAATATAAAAACTTGATTAATTCCACAATTCAACCCAATAAAGATTTCCCGAGTATATATCTGTTGGAATGAGACATGTAGACTCTTTGAAAAGCATTTAAAAAGTCTCGGGAGTTTTAGAAATACATTTCTGGGCTAATAAATCTTTAACTCGACAAACCACGTAGGGACACGGGCCAAAGAATTGTTTTTGCTCAAAAATACCAATCTGGTCACAAACACAGGGTCCACGACCCAAATCATCTATATCCCATACTCAAGTGAATAACACAACGGTCACACTCGATAGATAACCAAACCACAATGTACGGAAACAATCACAGGGCCCGTATCCTTATGCCAAAAATATCGCAACCAAGAAACAAATAATATACGATGCTTATACCGGTGCCATTTTAGCCAAGTACCAAGACCTTACATATGACGTATCTCACTTCAGGAATTTACATATGTGATACTCCAGACATATCACAATTATCGAAAACAATATCGTGCCATAATCATCATCACAAAATAACCTCCCGAGCTGTACTGGCCCTGTACCTCCTACGAGATACACACCCCAGGGAGTCCTCGTCAGGCCCTCTCTGGTTGTACAACCCCCACCGAGTGATCCGTAGGGAACGCGGCCTATCAAATCCCAGTGGACCCTCACTGGTTTTAACTCGGTTCACACACTCTAAGTAACCACATGTCACAAACCACATTTCAAAAACATATTCCCCCGAAGTACTTCAAATGTAAATCAAGGTACTTGCTAGAAATGGCCACAACATCCGACACATACTCACATCACACATCATCACAAACTCATCAGTAGTACACACGTCCACACACATACACACACCTCTTGTCAAAAAGACATAACCTTAAGTCCACTATCAACATAATCACGCAAAACGATACCATACGTACGGAAGATATTCCAAAGCACACCACTAGTACACATCCTCAGAACCACACAATTGTTCACAAACACACAAGTAGATTTTAAAGAGGACCTTTATCGAGAATATACCGATTCTTTTATAAGTTCATTAAAAATAATCCAATTGCACACATAGTTAATTACCGACTATAACCACTACGAAACATGAAGTGTATAGGCAAGATACTTGCCTCGAATCCGCGAGCGAACAAATACGACGAATCACAAGGCCTCGATACCACGAACCACCAGACAACAAACGGATGAGGTTGGGCAACCCTCGAACTTCCAAAACCGACCAAGAACTCCACAACTCCATGAGAACTATGAAAATAACACTAACACGAATCAATAACACTAAACGGAATCCGAATCGATCCTAAAAACAACAAGGATCTAAGTGTGTCTCCAAGAAATCAAGAACTATGTTCTGAGTGATATAAAATCATGAATGAGTTCAAAAATCCGAAGATCATGGCCAAGACAACAAGAATTTCACCATTGACTCATCATCCTCGGATTAAATTGAAGGACTAAGGAGAAACCCCCAAAATTCAAGAACTAGGGTTCTAAGAAGAGATTACCTTGATTTGGATCAAGAAGATGATTAGATGTTGTTAAACACCTATAAATCCGTTCTAAAATGAAGTTTGATGAAGAAGATCGCGCAAAATCGCCTCATGAGCTCACTCCCGACGGCTGGGAACGAAAAGGAGAGAAAAAGGTAGAAAATGGGAAAGAAAGCCTGCTGTCCAGTATTTATACTGGACGGTTATTAGCGTGCGCTAACTAGACAGCATTAGCGCGCTAACGAGGTCAACGCCCAGAACTTACCGAATAACACTATTAGCGTGCGCTAGACCCATAAGCGTAACACGCGCTAACGGGTCACGAAACCAGTCCAGTGGCCCCTGGACAGAACTGTACTTACCGGGCAGCGTGCGCTAGAAAGAAGGAAGAGCGTGCGCTAAATAGTAGATAGCGTGCGCTAGCTATCGACCTTAGCGTGCGCTAAGAAAGCCCAGTCGATCCGGTAGCTCAGCTCTGGCGCCTCGGATCGCCGATCGCTTAGCGTGCGCTACACATCCGCTAGCGTGCGCTAACCACAACGCAGTAGCGCGCGCTACGCCACAAGCGTTGGCGTGCGCTACACCACAAAAACCCAAAAACTCGCATAGTGATCTGAAACGACTCCAAATACATGTCCCAACAAGGCACACATAAACATGGCACAAAATTCCAACGATAAGGACAATAACAATCCGATAAAACCCCAAAAACTCAATGAATCCGGAACAAAGATCTCGGGTATTACATGCTGGAAGGAGATTGTGCAGAAGTAATTGAAAGTTGATTTTCTAATAAGCTTATTCCTTAACTAGTGAGGTGTTATATTTAAAAACAATTTACTTCATTGGATATTGTATTTGATAGTTGAAATTCAAATATAGGAAAAAGGTAGTAAGAATAAAGAGCGAGCAAAATCAATGGAGGCTCGATACAGGAAAGCATGTGTTGGCTATGCGCGCTTTAGAGAGATAATTGTAAGTGAGTTGTATGTTGCACAGTGAGTGTATTTCTTTGCCTTTTTCTTTCTAATAAAAAATCGTTTAAATGTAGTAAGTGATTCTGAACTTTATTATTCATGGAATCATTGTATCAACATATGCAAAATGGTATGCTCAAGTAATTTTGTAAAATCTTGTGCATGGTTTATATTTTTTTCAGGCTGCAATTTTTGGGTGGTTTATAGTAATGTTTATATGAATATAATTAGGAAAATTGATTTCTGTACAGATTAATGACAAAATTAAAAAAAGGTGAACAAAACCCTGTTGTGACTCGACTAGATGCATGGGAGTATGCTAGACGTAATTCAGAGGGTGTAGTTGAAGATCCTGGTGCAATTCAAGTCCTCGAGGATGTGGTAACAATTAAACTTTCCATTTCACTAATTTATCTATGACTTGCAGTGCACTGATACTCGTTAACATTATGTTTGAAATTGTATCATTTGTTAGGTTGCCATTTCAGATCAGTTCCCAGAACATGAGCTTACTAATATTGGAATTGATGATTTGCTTGCTCGCTTAATACCATTGGAGTATTCCGGACGATTGAGAGTTGTCGGATGGGGTGTAACTAAGACCACATTGCAGACAATATCGTCTGTCAGCAAGCTATCACAGTTGAAAAATGATATTTCCTATCTGAAAAATGAAATTAAGGAGTTGAAAAGCAAGGGCTGTAAAACACATGGGGTGCAATCTGGAGGTTCTAGCCATATGGATAATTTTGACATCGATAATTTTGACATGGATAATCATGTTGACGAAGGTTATGATGGCCATATTGATGTTAGTTTAGGTGAAGCCCTTCCAGAGGTATTCTTTCTTTTCCGAGTTATATTTATTATTTTACGTACCTTTTCTGAATTTTGCTTATGCGATAGACTTTTACATCGGGACAGTATGCAATCATAATTTATATACAAAAGTCGCATTAATATCTATAAAACCCCAGCTGCCTCGTAACATATACAAGTTTCTGACTAATTAATAAACAACACATGAAATTTGAAACGAAAATGATACTTGATGACATAAAAGTGTATACTTTTGGCAGAATTAGTAGTGCTATTTTTATTTGTAGAACACATTTAGAAAATATATTACCATTCTGTTTACCTATATGTCATCATTGATAATATTTCCAAATATTTCAAAATATTGGGAAAAAATCCTTGTTATTTGTATTTGGATCCCGGTCGTAGATATGTTGGGCAAGGGATCTTGCATAATGACCTCAATGATGGAATCCTTCACGATGTTCCACTCGAAGAAGGATATGTGAGGGTGCGATTTGAAGTGGCAGAAAAATCAGAGTTAAAAAGTACGCTACCTAGACCTTTTGACGAGGCCAACCTTGTTGGTGAAGCTCCCGGATATTTTCTTGCATGGCCACACAAATTGGTCTCCATGAAACTAGAGGTTTGGTATATAATCTAATTTTTCTGTTACATGTATAATTGTAAAACAAGCATGCTGTGGATATAATTCTAGACTCTTCTAGAAATTTAATGATTCAATGATCATCTTGTCTCAGTTGTATATATTTTGTTATATCCTAGACACGGCCCAAAACCATGAACAAGGGAAAAAGTAAGCATTTTATGGGCCATGAGAATCTTAAGGATCCAGAGAAGGAGATAATAGTAGAATTAATTGCTGTTGTGTCGTAGAGACAACTAGGTTATCCTCTTCCAGAAGATGTTAGTCATGATGGAGTTTTGGAGGTAGTTCGTCTTGTTATGTTCGATCGTGTTACTGATATAGAGGTTGATATGGGACCTTTCTGGAATGCGGATCCTTGGATTAAACATATTAATAAGGAGAATGTTTTGGAGGTATTGGATACCCAATGGTTAAGTGCTTCGAGCCTCGTCTTTTACATCAGGTAATATGAACATTTAATAAATTTCACAACACCCTATCCAAGTTCTAATCATGTTTTCTTTTTGTGAATTAAAGGTATTTATGTGAGGTCTATTTATCCAGAAATCCAGACTTGATAACCAAGTTCTCTTTCGCATCACCTCATCATATCGTGTCTCCCTTGGTGGATAGTTCTGAGGCATCCACTCATTTGGCAAAGTGTATGCTTATATATCTTGACAAAGACCACCTACTTTTGGTGCCTTACAATGTTTCGTAAGTTTTACTTTTTGAACCTATAATTCATTGAATTTATTTAATTGCTTCTAACTATATAATAAATAAAATGTAGAAAACATTGGGTTTTGGTTGCTATTAACACTACAACAGAGAGTATCTACTTTATGGATCCAGCTCCTATGACAACCATTGCAAAGTACAGGAGTTTGAAAGCGCTTGTAGAAAAGTAAGTTTATATTTTAAATATCATGTTGCAATCTCTAGTTTTGCCTTTTAATCATAGACCCACCGTTTTCCATTGCAATACACGCACACACACACACACACACACACACACACACACACACACACACACACAGAGAGAGAGAGAGAGAGAGAGAGAGAGAGAGAGAGAGAGAGAGAGAGACAACAACCATGCACTACTTGATATTTCTGTATGTTTATATTTCCGGCTATGAGCATGATCCTACTGTTTAGATCTGATGGATGCTCAGTGATGACTCAGTATTTTAACTTGTTGGTGATGTTATATATATATATATATATATATATATATATATATGCGTGGTCTCAAACAAATGTGCTGCTGCTTCTAAAAATTAGGTCTTCATTATTAATGCGTAGTTTTAGCTTGAGGATGCTGTAGATAGAATGATATATCTGATGGGATCATCTAATTTATAATGCTGCTTGTGACAAATTTTATCTATGTTCTTAATGATTGACTCTATTCACTGGGAAACTGTTAACGTAATGATAAACATCTTTTGGTAGATTCCATTTTTCTTATTTGTCTCAAATTTCTCTATTCAAAGGTTGCTTATGATTGAAACTGTATCTTTATCTTAATACTTGATTCTAACCGTTGAGTAGAGGTTAAAACTGGTCCATATCTAATGGGGCCATTTTTCATTGTGTGATTTCATTTCTATTAATGTAAGTGCTTCTTATGATAGTAACTGAATCTTTTTGCTACATCTGGGAATTTTATGGCTTTTATTTAGCTCTATTTCGAAGATGTTCTATTGTTTGTTTCTAGCACATGGACTGTAATCATTAAGAACACAATTAGTTATGACTATGAAACAACATAGAGTTTCTTCTACGTAATTGAAAGATTAAATAAACTGATTAATTATTAAAAATAGAAACTACGTATGATGTTGATGTAGAAGAAATGTTTTCTTTTGACGGTGCTATGAGGTGTTTTCCTACTAATTGTGGGAGGAGTTGCACTAGGACTGCGTTTAACACTTTTAAATGGACAACTATACAGGTGATTGATTTTCTTTAAGTTATATTAATTAACTACCTGCTATATTTCAAGCATAGTGCAAGTTGAAATGTTGATATATTTATAAATTGTTATTTACAGTGCCCCAAGCAACTTACAAGTGATGGCATCTCTTGCGGCTATTATGTTGGATGTTATATTGAGGATTTATTGCGTTCTGCTGAAACAAGTATTGGCATAAATGTATGGATATGTTAATATTTCCTAAAAAAAGTGTATCTTTTCATACGATCTGAATAGTTATATATGTATTTGCTTTGGTGTACAGTTCACTCGCTCCCACAAGCTGAAGTTCTACTCTCCTGACAAAATGGTTCGCTTCCAGAATAATTGGGTAGGGTACTTGTACAACAGATTTCTCAAGGGCAAATTGTTAAAGTAGTCGTTGATCATTTTATTCTAATCTGTAGTTACTTGTTTTTATTATCTATTAATGTATGAAATAGTTTTGGATAATTTGACTCTTGTACGTATTACTAATTTATTCAAGTTTCGTGGAAGTTGATATATTTGGGATTTATTTTAGGCATATTAAAGTTATTTGATCTACATTATACTGTTGCTTGAGATGCTTGGATTGCAGTACCATTTTAGATTTGGGGTTTGTAAAATTTTCTATTTATAAAATTTTATGAATGTTCAGCTAAAAAAAATGCAAAAAAAATACTTACATAGCGCTATTGAAGTAAATGTCTTCTACTTGGACAGTGCTTTTAGAAATGATATCTTACGAATTAACTAGGCAGGGAAATTTACTTACATAGCGTTTTCATAACTGCTACTGTAGAACGTGTACTTAGGTAGCAGAGAAAAAAACGCTGTCTTACTATTGCACTTACAAAGTGTCTAAAAAAGTGTTGTGCCTGCGTCAGGTGCCAGGTGGAGTGCTGGGATCCATCAGGCCAGTTACGGACAGTTGCGGGACGGTTACTAGCAAGCGGTTGTGGGACGGTTCCAAGAAGACCTTGTACGTGTCAGTACAAGGCAGATGTGGGCAAGTTGCGGGGAAACTGCTCAGGACAAGTGGCTTGGATGCATGGAGATCTTGGCCACGCATCGACACGTGGAGTGTCGAGCTGAACCTAGCGGTTGGGGTTGTCAAACGATGTAGTCCTTTGCTTGGGCTATAAATAGGTGCTTTGTACAATTTTGTAGGGAGGCAGAAAGCCCGAGAGGGATCCGACAGCTTAGATCGTGAGGATCTTAGTGAGTTGTACAGCGAGGCCTTTTTCTTGTATATTGAGTGTGCAATAATATTCAAGGTTGGGGAATTGTCTGTTAGAGATATGCCCTCGAATGCCACTCAGAGGATGAGAGAGTGAGAGCATATGTATTGTAATTATGAAAATTTAACAAGGCAATAATTATTTCTATATTATTGTATATCACTGGCATTGTGATTTGATATATAGAATAATAGTCCTTGCATTTGAGAGCAAACATTCTAGTCCTTATGGAGATAAGGAGATAGGCACTGGAAGTGTTTAGAGCTCGAATGCTTAACTCGTTCGCAAGTCGATAAAACTTAACTGGGCAATAAGTTTAGACAAGACTTGTATAATGTGTACTTTGACATGTAGAGTGCCGGTATTCACTAAGGGTTAGTGGGAGCACACGTTATAGGTATGCTAGTGAGATTAGTATACTCGAACACGACTCACCTCGATTCGGTCACATGGATATCACTCAGGGATTGTCAATGACTGGATTGAAAGGTTGTGATAGGTATACGTGGACCTTTGACTTGAGGTTTCAGTAGGAGATGTGCTTGTGACATTAAGTTAGTCATTAGAGTAATTCGATCCAATCGCCGGTGGGTGGGGTCAACCTCGAAATGCAATTTAGTGGGCAAGTAGCAGTCTTTACTGAATACCAAGATAGAATTCTTTCTCCTGTAAGTGAGCAGGTAAATGTCCTATGCGGTTAATGGCAAATGAGATAATAAGTCTTTGGCCAAAGCATTTAGAGCTAGTTGTATTTGATACACGAGAGCTCGATGATCTCAGTTTGCATTAACAAAAAGCATAGTGTCAAGTTACAGTAGGGCTTGACTTTTCCGTGACCCTAATACTTTACCGGGACATATGATTGAAGGGTTTATACGTATACGGTATTCACGACATAATGGTTTTGGAATGATCCGATCATTCGTTCTTAGTTGGGTTACGGTACGAAGCACTAGACTGGCTAAGTGTTACCCGTACTCCTTGGTTCCTCCCATTGCCGACTAAGACGGACCTGCAGAGTCACGCACAGGGATATTTGATGGATAAATATGTATTTATTATCTCTTCATTAATATTGGATATTAGATATCTAATTTGATTTATTTGATAAATTATGCGGTCTAGTGAATTGAAATTAATTACTGGGTAATTAATTTAATTCATAAATAATTATTTCTTGGAAATATATTATTATAATTTTGTATTTGATAAAATTAATTAATTGGATTAAATAATTAAGTATAAATACATTTTGGATAAAACGAAGTGTATTTAACGGACTAGACACGCGAACGTCTGGTACATGAACCGAGTGGCTCGGCTCGTTTTCTCACCTAAAAATCTAGTGGGCCGCCCCCCTCATTTTCCTCCCACCTTGCATGATACTTCCTTTAGTTGTCATGATGTGGTGTGGGGTGAGTTTGAGTTGTTTTTGTACATGAAGACAAAAGATAACATGATAATATTGATCTTTAATATCTTTTCAATCATGTTATAAAACAAGACCATAACTCACCACATGAGGTAGAATTCAGCCGTGAGTTCTTAAGGGAAGGGAGAGAAAAATTTATTTATTTTTCTTGTTCAGTTTTGAGAGAAAGAAAAGGAAGAAGAGAAGAGAAGAAAAATACCGTAACAATTCCTAGCCGTGTTCTTTGAGAACGAATTGATATTTTATTTTTCCGATCAATATCTGACGCGTAATAACGTAGAGACATTCGGCAATTTCGGTGTTGGATCATTCAACAAGCTACAACGAATTGGATTCGTGTTTGTGTCCGTAACCGGAGAAAGTTTGTTCGGGTTTCACCTTCGAAGATTATATCATCAAAGGACTACGAGGGTAAGTATTCTTTGATTCTCTTCCTCGTTATTTATATTCATTTATATGATGCTTGATCGGTCCGTTTTTGGGGTTTGGTTTTATCTGGTTGGACCGGTTTATTTTCCGCTGCGTAATTCGATTTTAATTACCGAATCCCAACATTGTCCCCGTAAATTGTGTGTGCTTTTACGTGTTTTGATTGTATTCCACTGCATACTCCTTTAAACACTGAAGGTGGTCTTGGGCTGTAACTCTGATCATTGTGAGGAAAACACGAGTGTTTGGTGAGGATCGAAGGCTGACTGGTTGTTGTGCAGACAATCAGTGCCGGCACGGGGTTGAATTTCGGCGAAAAATTCTAGCCAGATTCGGACCCGTGACAATTTGGTATCGGAGTCCATTTTGACGGCTCGCTTGTGACCGTTTCGTCATTCTGAGAATGATTAATTCTGCACTTTTCGACGTCCGAGTTCATTTCAGTGTCATTTTGTTGAATTTTGTGCTTCTTATCGATTTTTCCGCACTTGAGTTCAATTCTTACGAATCTCATCTGAAACTGTTGTTTCAAGTTTCCCATAAGTCCGTTTAACTTTATGAGACATGTTGTGAATTTGGTTTGGTTATTCGATCATGTATCGTGATTTTCGGGCATTTTGGGCCATTTTGTAATTTCCCAAAGTTGTGGGTATCCGCATTCTTATTTGTTGTCTTGACCCTTTTCATGGTCGCGAATGAGTTTGATTGTAGCTCAAGCTCTTAGTATGATCTTATTCTGGAGCTATCCATTCATATCTCGAACTTGGTATCTCGATCGGAGGAGTTCGTTGTTGTAACCAGCTTTGAGAGCCTACTGCTGTAGTTCTGGGTGCATTAGCTCACGCTAAGGGATCTCCTTACCGCACGCTATCGAGCAATAAGGTCAGAGGTCAGTAGTTGGATTCAAGCCCGTTAGCGCGCGTTAAGGGCAGGAATTAGCGTACGCTAACGAAGATCAGGTTCAGTCCAGTAAGTACTGGAGTACCCCATTACCGCACGCTAACAGGTACTAGCGCACGCTAGTAATGCTTATTTGTATATCCGGGTAGCAGGTTTTAGAAGTCAACTTTCATTTCTTCATTCGCCATTCGTCAGGTCCGTTCTTTTGGGGCGATTTGAGGTGATCCCCCTTCTGAAGCCTCATCTTGGGGTGAACTGGTGCAAGTCTAACATCATCAATCATCTTCTTTGCTCGGATCTAAGGTATTTTTCACTCAAACCTAATTTCGTTGAATTTGGGGGGGTTTCCTTGATTTAGTGATTCATGTCCGAATTCATCCAATCGATTCGTGTTATTTGATGTTGTTGCTCATAATCTGTGGGATGTATTTCCATATTTTGGTTTTCTTTGATCCCAATTATGATTTCGATATTGTGGAACCAAACCCTTGAATTCATGATGTTCTTCATTCCGAGTTGAATCCTGTTTGGTGTTGATATTCGTGTGGTGTTATTCTCGTAGTGTTCGTGGTGCTATCGTGTTCTTGATCATGTTCGGGAGTTCGGGCTGTTCGGCCGTATCCCATCCGTCATCTCGTTGCAATCGTGGTTGCGAGGCAAGTACCTTGTTCATACATTTCTTATTTTGTGGATATGATGATCGGTGATTCTCTCGGTGTGTTTATTTGGTTGGTTGAAATGTACTTTTAAAAGATTCGGTTTAGCCTCGTTAAAGGCTTTTCAAAACCCGTGTGTATTTTATGATTGGTGTGTATCGAAAATGATTACGTGAATCCTATGGATGTGTTTGGTGTTGATGTTGCGCTTGATAATGCGTGTGTACATATATTGCCTAATTTCGATGCGTTGTGGTTTGACGTTTGCGTCGTGCTAAGTGTTTGTTGCCACTGGGTGAGTTGTTTGGATATCCTTGGTGTACTATGTTATGTGTGTGAATGTGTGGACATGGGCGGGGTCTACGGTGACACATGGCATGTGATCATGTGGTCAGGATGCAACAAACGATTGATCCAACCGTGTAAGCCTAAGAAAAACTACGGTGAAACATGGCTTGTGATCATGTGGTCAGGATGCAACAAGTGATTGATCCAACCGTGAGCGCCTAAGAATACCTACAGTGACACATGGCGTGCGATCATGTGGTCAGGAGACAACAAGTGATTGATCCAACCTTGAGATGACGTGGCAAGTGATCACGGTGGTATAAGAAGATGACGTTCCATATGTTCACGGTTTTATGTATATGTTTTTGGATGTGTTTTGCTAGGTCGAGTACCTTGGATGTGTTATCGAGATTTCGTATCTCAGGTGGTTATGTTTTGTTGACTTTATGTCCGTCGAGGAAACGTGATGTAGGCTTTGAACCTTGTGAATTGTTGTTGGTTTGTGTTTGAGAAAGCAAATCTTTGGGCTGTGTCCCCTATTGGTTTCGGAAAGATAAGGATTCGATATTCCTAAATTGTTTTCCGTTAAAACTCCCGAGGGCATTTTAAACCATTTTACAAACTGTTCTCGTGATTTGTGATCTTCCGAATTTGGAAAGTTTTACTCAAACTCTTGCCTCGGGAAGTATTTTTCGTTATGTTTGAATCTTTATTATTCTTGGAATATGATTTGTATTATTCGTATTTGTACTTTGTACTTGCACTAGCAAAATAGTGGAATTTTTCTAACCCCCGAGTAATCGGGGGGTGGATGTCTGTTTTGCATTCAGGTTTTGGGGAGCATAACATAGGGTCGGCCTGAAGGATGATGAAAGATGATCGATGCTATTCACATGAAGATCCATACGATGTCGTATTGGTTTGGTTGTACTTTATTTCCACTGCAGTATTTTCCCCATTGTACGAGAGTGTGTTGTATTTTGACCCATGCGTGGGCATGTATTGGGATTGAGTTGTATGTATTAATTGGAAGACCAAATCGATCTACTGAGTCTTGTTAGCCTTAAAGGCGATGTTAAGATGTTTGATTTTAGTTACCAGCCTGGTAGATCCTTGAGGAAAGGGGTCTACGGCATGTAATATCCCTGAGTGGATTGGGGGTGTTACATAAATGGTATCAGAGCTTAGGTTGTGGAAACCTAGGCTGCCGGGTCTATTTGTGTGTTGAGTCTTGTCTCGTCTGATTTGGTCTGACCGAGTTGTATCGCGACGTGTCGTTTGAGTTTGTTGGTCGTGATATCGTGGGGCGATCATCATCTTCGTGCGACCTGTGGATGTAAGTCTCCCTTCTTTGTGTTGTGCCTTGTATGACGCGAGCCACTTGTATGATTATTTGTTAAGTGATGGAATCTTCATGTAGATTTTTGGTTCCGTGATATATGTTTATTTGACTCTCATATTTTGTGTATATGGGGAGTGTTGTCGTTGCTTATGTCTTTTCGACTGTTGTTTTTGTCCGCTGCTAAGGATCTTCAAAATGATTTGCTCATTTAGCAAGTATTCTCGTGAAAAAATTGTGCTTAATATGGAATGGTGATGTATATGTGTGTGATTTGCTCACTCCGGGAGGGTCCGATGCGGCCTCGGTGGAATCCGCGACTTCACTCCGGATTCACGAGCTTGTTCTCTAGACAGTTCGGGAGGATCCTTGGAGGCCTCGAGTGGGATCAGTGGTTTCGCCCCGATCCTATGCGGTTTTCGACTATGATATTTGACTGTTTGTTTTCTAGTAAAATACATGTAATGTCTTAGTTTTGAACGAATTGATGCATGTACTATGATGTGTTTAAGCGAATGTCGATACGTGTGAGTTTTGGGCATTCTAGCCTATTAGATTTCTGAAAACCTTGAGTATCTTAGAAAATAAATTTCGAGTCGTACTTTTAAAAAGGATTACTTTCTCGTGGTACTTTCAAGGTGCCTACTAGTGCCACAGTATGTTTCAAAATTATTCCACTTTGAGGACCAAAATATTTCGAGATATTTTCAATGATTTAGAAATGCATTTGCTTAGACCGGAGGGTCGAATATTTCTGAAAGTTTTTCACTAAAAGAAAAATATCCTCATTTTTATCAAACGCAAGACGGTTTTTCAAAGTCTCGATAACAATGTATTATTTTTTTCGAAGGGTGATACTCAAGATCAACTGGTATTTCTAAAATTATTTTCAAAAAGGTGGTTCTTGTACTTGTGATCAGAGAAGGTGTGTATGATGTTAGCATTGTCGTTAGGGTGTTGGCCCTCTGAGTTGTGATTGAATTGGTGGTGTTAGCGTTGAATCATTCACCACGCATTCATTTTGTTATAGCCCTCTCTGAGAGGTGTGATGTTGGTACTAAATGCTTGTCGCTTCGTGGTGATTTGCGTGTTATCGCACCTGTGCAAGCTGTTAAAGCTTGGGTTTGTATGATTGTGTACATATATGAATGTTTCATGATGTTTTGTAATTGTTTGTTGATTATATTTCGGGATGTTAAGATCTCCTAACGATGCCGTCGTTGCTGCGATTTTTGTATGTGTGTTGTCTTACGATGGTAATCGTTGTATGTGTCGTGTGTTATAATTTTCTGTTGTGTTGAGTGGTTGCTTATTCAGTATGCCAAGGGGCAGAGGTCGTGGTGACCGGACGCGTGATCAGGATCATGCTGCCGGTGATGGTGTTGGTATCGGTGTTGCTACATTTTGCAGCAGGTAGCTGCACAGATGACTCAGTTGACTCAAGCAGTTCAGCGTAATACAGATGTGACCCGAACATTGGTGCAAATTAGTGGCTTTGAGAAGTGGTTCGTATGAATCCCCCTCGTTTCGTGCCACAGATGTTTTGTGTTGGGATGGTTGGCTTTTCCAGTTGGAAAAGATACTCGAGGTAGTTGATTGTCTAGAAGAACGTAAAGTGCCGGTCGCTCAGTATCTTCTCGACAAGGATGCCGCTAACTGGTGGGAGGCTGTTAAGCCTCGAGATCGTGTTGCCACGTGGGCAGAGTTCCAGAGATTCATGAGAGATGAGTTTTGTCCGGAACCGATCAGAAATCAGAGGGTTAATAAATTCTTTTCGGCGAAACCGCAAGATGTACCGTTGTCTCAAGCTATTATTGATTTTAGCAAACAGCTCAGCTATGTGCAGGATCGGGTAATGACAGAGGAAGATAAGATCTATCATTTTAGTGGGCGAATGAAGCCGGAGATTCGTTAGTACATGGTGGGTCTCACTTGTACTTCGTTGAGAGAGTATCAGAATAGGGCATTAGCCTACGAGCTATCTGTATCGTCGACTGAGCATATGCCAGAGTCGAAGAAACAGAAAACTGCTGGGAACTTTTCAGGAAATTAGGGGAGTGGGCCCCCTGAGGCTGGGACTTCGTGTCGTCATCCCAAGAAGATTCCTCGATCACGTGATCAGAGGAGTAGTACTCCTGCGGTGAGTAATGTGATCAGCTCGAAAACATGTTATAACTGTAGTCGAACAGGCCATACCGCGTCGTTCACCGTTAGTCAGCTATTTCGAGTGTGGCCAGGTGGCTTACCGAGCTATGCATTGCGAAACGATAACTGATAGGTTTGAGGATCGAGTTTGCGTCTCTGCTCCGGAAGGATACGGAGATGTCTAGTGTGGGTTTTGAGAATTACGGCGTAGTCTGGATTGTTTGTGGTTAGGCTTGCAGATCGTTTTGGGTTTATTTTCGATTTTCTTGACTGTGCATGTTTTCTTGTAATAAGTTCATCCTGTTTTGGAGATTGTTCGGGAAGTTAATTGGATTGTGTTATCTGTTTGGTGATACTTGACACTTACTGGTTTTGTTATTTCTCTGCTTGTGACATTGTGATGTGTTGCTGAACGCAATTTCACGTTGTATGTTCCCTTGCATTTCTTGTAACGTTTTGCCGATGTGTGTAAGTTACGTGGTTCTTGTATATCTCGTAGAGATGTTCCTGGTGGGATGTTCCTCCTCCCTACTTATTTTTAAGTTTCGGGACGAAACTTCTTTTAAGGAGGGTAGTATGTAATATCCGCAATTTCGATTTTCGATAAATTTCTTTTTTGGCAGGAGTCCATTTGACGGCTTGCTTGTGACCGTTACGTCATTCTGAGAATGACTAATTCTGCACTTTTTGACGTTCGAGTTCGTTTTGGTGTCGTTTTGTTGAGTTCCGTGCTTCTTAGCGATTTTTCCGCACTTGAGTTCGATTCTTACGAATCTCGTACGAAACTGCTGTTTCGAGTTTCCCGTAAGTCCGTTTAACTTTGTCAGACGTGTTGTGAACTTTGGTTTGGTTATTCGATCACGTATCGTGATTTTCGGGGCCATTTTGTAATTTCCCAAAGTTATGGGTATCCGCGTTCTTATTTATTGTCTTGACCCTTTTCATGGTCACGTGTGAGTTTGATTGTAGCTCAAGCTCTTAGTATGATCTTATTTTGGAGCTCTCCATGCGTATCTCAAACTTGGTATCTCGATCGGAGGAGTTCATTGTTGTAACCAGCTTTGAGAGCACTACTGTTGTAGTTCTGGGTGCATTAGCGCACGCTATGGAGCAATAGGGTCATAGGTCAGTATTTGGATTCAGGCCCGTTAGCGCGCGCTAAGGGCAGGAATTAGCGTACGCTAACGAAGATCAGGTTCAGTCCAGTAAGTACTGGAGTACCCCATTAGCACACGCTAACAGGTACTAGCGCACGCTAGTAATGCTTATTTATATATCCGGGCAGCAGGTTTTAGAAGTCAACTTTCATTTCTTCATTCGCCATTCATCGGGTCCGTTCTTTTGGGGCGATTTGAGGTGATCCTCCTTCTCAAGCCTCATCTTGGGGGGAATTGGTGCAAGTCTAACATCATCAATCATCTTCTTTGCTCGGATCTAAGATATTTTTCACTCAAACCTAATTTCGTTGAATTTGGGGGGTTTTCCTTGATTTAGTGATTCCTGTCCGAATTCATCCAATCGATTCGTGTTATTAATGTTGTTGCTCATGTTCTATGGGATGTAATTCCAGATTTCCATTTTCTTTGATCCTAATTATGATTTCTCTATTGTGGAACCAAACCCCTGAATTCATGATGTTCTTCATTCCGAGTTGAATCCCGTTTGGTGTTGATATTCGTGTGGTGTTATTCTCGTAGTGTTCACAGTGCTACCGTGTTCTTGATCGTGTTCAAGAGTTCGATCTGTTCGGTCGTATCCCATTCGTCGTCTCGTTGCGATCGTGGTTTCGAGGCAAGTACCTTGTTCATACATTTCTTGTTTTGTGGATATGATGATCGGTGATTGTCTCGGTGTTTTTGTTTGGTTGGTTGAAATGAACTTTCAAAAGATTCAGTTTAGCCTCGTTAAAGGCTTTCTTTCAAAACCCGTGTGTATTTTGTGATTGGTGTGTTTCGTAAATGATTACGTGAATCCTATAGATGTGTTTGGTGTTGATGTTGCGCTTGATAATGCGTGTATACATATATTGCCTCATTTCGTTGCATTGTGGTTTCACGTTTGCGTCGTGCTAAGTGTTTGTTGCCTCTGGGTGAGTTGTTTGATATCCTTGGTGTACAATGTTATATGTGTGAATGTGTGGACATAGGCGGGGTCTACGGTGACACATGGCATGCGATCATGTGGTCAGGATGCAACAAGCGATTGATCCAACCATGAGAGCCTAAGAAAAACTACGGTGACACATGGCTTGTGCTCATGTGGTCAGGATGCAACAAGTGATTGATCCAACCGTGAGCGCCTAAGAATACCTACGGTGACACATGGCGTGGGATCATGTGGTAAGGAGACAACAAGTGATTGATCCAACCATGAGATGACATGGCAAGTGATCACGGTGGTATAAGGAGATGACGTGACATGTGTTCACGACGTTATGTATATGATTTTGGATGTGTTTTGCCAGGTCGAGTACCTTGGATGTGTTACCGAGATTTCGTATCTCAAGTGGTTATGTTTTGTTGACTTTATGTCCGTCGAGGACACGTGACGTGGGCTTTGAACCCTATGAATTGTTGTTGGTTTATGTTTGAGAAAGCAAATCTTTGGGTTGTGACCCCTGTTGGTTTTGGAAAGAGAAGGATTCGAAATTCCTAAATTGTTTTCCATTAAAACTCCCGAGGGCATTTTAAACCATTTTACAAACTGTTCTCGGATTTGTGATCCTCCGAATTTGGAAAGTTCTACTCAGACTCTTGCCTCGGGAAGTATTTTTTGTTATGTTTGAATCTTTGGGGATTCCTGATTATTATTATTATTATTGGAATATGATTTGTATGATGTTGGATCAAGATTGGTCGGAATCGCCGTTTGGAGATAGAGTTGTGAAACTATTTCGCGTTGCAGAATCGATTTAAATAAAGTGCAGAAAATAAATCGACACAAGGATTTATAGAGTTTTGGCCAACGTGCATACGTCATCTCTCGATATCTTTTTCTATAGGATGAAAATCAACCTCTGCACCTCTCTTCTATCGGTCGAGGGATAACCGTTACAATCTCATCTTCTATCGGTCCGAGTAAACCGTTCAATTACTTGTCTTTATGTCTGTCCAAGTTAAACCGTTTTTCTTTTCTATTGGATAAGGAATCAACCACTCTAGCTTTCTATGTTAGGAATACTTGTTAGATTTTGATGATGTCATTAATAAAAAATCAAATGTTTATTACTTGGCAAAAATGTAAGGAAGAACCAAATGAGTATCTTCCATAGGCCAAATATGTTAAGTATAAAACTTGGCAAAATGTAAAGAAGAACCAAATGAGTATCTTCTGTAGGCCAAAAATTAGTTAGGCTGAAAATCGGCTAAATACTGAGTACAGCTAAGTTCATCAGAGAGGATCAGTCGAGTCGAGTCAGAGTAGTCCTGGTCAACATAATTTATCAGAGAAGTTTGACCAGACTGCAGCCAAGGTACCTCAGGGAAGACACCTGATCAGATAAGTCACAAACAGTGAACAGCAGAGAGGTCCAGACTGCAGAGATGTTAGCTGCTCATCAGCCTACTCGAAGTCAGCCAAGTACTCCAAAGTCCACGTTAGCATGCGTTGAAAAGTCAAGTATTACGGAAAGTCACATGCTACGTGAAGAGACAAATTGGAGTGATTCCCGCTAGAGATATGATTTAAATAAATCATCCAGACCCACCTTGAAGACTTTAATCGTTTTATATTCAAAAGATTCGGCGCTCACATGCAGAAGTCTTCACAACGGTCGGAAGATAAAATAAAATAATGGGAATCCAGCCTTGCAACGTTCAGAAAGATTAAACAAAGAAGTCTCCCTCCAACGGATGGATTTGTTCAAAAGATTTGCAACGGCTACAAGGGAAAAGCTCAGAGATCGTGACCTATATATATCCGAAGATTTGAAACTGAGCAACTACCGGTGCGAACATACTTTCAAGCGATCAAAGCAATCAAGCAATCTAAAGCAATCAATAGCATCGTGAAAAGAGCGGTTCTAAGAGTTCATACTTAAAGAAGCTCTTAGTTGGAGAAGACAAAAACTCTTGTCTATAATCCTGAGTACGGGGTACTTCACTGGTTGAAGTAAGAGACTGTAAAGGCATCCAAGGATCGAGGATCAAGAGGTGCAAGGCAGTCAAGTGTGTACAACGGCACGGATTTCCACTGGTTGGAAGCTGTTGTAGTGTGGTTTGAATCACTGTAATATTTATCACTGGTTGAGAATTATAGTGAATTCATCTCCAACTGGTTTGGAGAAAAGTGGATTAGTAGAGGATTACCCCACCTCTAAGACCACTATAATTGCCTGCGTTATTTACTATTTTACTGCATCATACTTTAACTGCTGCATTCATTGTTAAGTGTTCCATTAGTTGCTTTCTATTCGTCATCAGCTGACTTCCGCATATATTAAAGAACAAACGACTCCAAGTCATTTGTTTACCTTTCAGCTGAAGAAACTCACTCTTCGTGAAAAAGAGTTTAAGAGTTTCTACAAGTCTATTCACCCCCCCTCTAGACTTGTACCTGGACGACTTGTGACCTACAAGTGGTATCAGAGCGGTTGGTTCATTTATTTCATGAACCAGATCTATATCAGATATATATATCTTTACTCTCACTTTATAATGGAACACATGCATTCTAGACTCCCTGTGTTTTCAGTTGACGAGTATGATCTGTGGAAGATAAGGATGCAGGCACACTTATCTTCGATTCATGACGACATGTGGTGCATCATCGAGGATGGTCCATTCATCTTTGAGAAGGACAACACAGCAGAGGAGATCGCAGCAGGGAAGCCAGAGAAGATTCCTAAGAAGAGGACAGAGCTGACTCCCAAAGAAAGAAAGCTGGACAATCTTGATAACCGGGCCAGAGATGTGTTATATCAAACTCTTGACAAATCCACCATGGTCAAGATCAAGAACTGTAAGAATGCCAAAGAAATCTGGGACACAATAGCCCTAATGTGTGAAGGAACGGAGCTGATCAAGGAAAACAAGCTGTCAATTGCTATCCAAAAATTTGACAACTTTAAAATGAAGAATGGTGAATCCATAGATCAAGTGGACACAAGGTTCACTGAGATTATTAATGAGATCAACTCCCTGGGCAAAACCTATGGCAACAGGGAAATGGCACTGAAGGTTCTCAGATCTCTCAACCCTGAATGCAGCATGAAGGCCGTGGCCATGAGAGAGTCCAAGGACCTGAATAAGATAAAGATTCAAGAGTCGTTTCTCGATTCAAGGCTTATGAGTTCGAGCTTCCAAGTTCATCCTCAATCGAGCTGCAGAGAAGGGAATCGCATTTGCAGCCGAGTCCCCTGCCAAGAGCCTATCTGATGTAAAGCCTCCAAATCCATTAGATTTTGAGGAAGAAATGGCGTTTATAATGCAAAGGTTCAGCAATTTTAGAAAGAACTACTCCAAATATAAAAAAAATTATAAGGAGAATCCAAGAAGGAACCAGAAGGCTGGAAGCTGGAAAGTAGAATGCTACAACTGTCACAAAACATGACACATCCAAATGGACTGTCCTGAGCTCAAGAAGGACGAAACCAAGAAGGAGGTGGGCAGAAAAGAAGATAGAAGAAAGGCCCTCATCGGAGAAGACCAGGAGCATCTCGAATCAAGCAGCGGATTCTTTTCTGATGAAGATGAGGAGTATGACTGCCTGATGGCAAACCTAGCTGATGAAGAGGTAACTTCTAAACACACCGGTTCAAATAATAGCTCAGCCATGTCACAAGATATGGATCTACACGAATCGGTAAATCAATTATTTAAAGATTTTGAAACACTCAAATCTGCACACCAAACTGTATCAGCAGAGAAGACTCAGCTGCAAGATGAGAATAGGCAGTTGAAAAATGATTTCGAAAAACTCAGCCTAGATTTAAATAAGGTTGAGATAACTGCAGCTGACTTTAAAAATCAGGCTGACGTTAATACAGCTGAGATAAACAGACTAACCATTTTACTTAAAGAAAAATCAGCTGCACTTGCTCATGCCAAAAACGAGTTTACTAAGCTGACACAGGTGAATAAAACTCAGGCGCAGGAAATAACCTCCCTGAAGGCGTCTTCAACCCTGGAAGAATTGTGTACCAACAAAAGGCCACTATATTCCAAATCAGGCCTTGGATATGATCCTCACACTCCCTCTAGTTCTAAAAGAAAATTTATCAAGGGAGAAACAATTGTCTCGACTGTTGAGCCTACGTATAAACCGATATTCAAAAACAGGCAACAGCCAAGTCAAATGTCTAGGCTGCAGTCAGGTTACACCAGGCAGCCACCTAGACAGGCGACTAGGCAGTGGCCCAGGCAAAAGCAGCAGCCCAGACAACATGCCCACTATTACCAACAACTCCCCAAAAACAGATTTCATCATGGGAGGGACAGATGGAAACCTCAAGGTTATCCTAATTACCAAAATGAACAAGTGTGGAGACCACAAAGATTTAATAAATGGTCTCAGCCTAGATTTAGAAATGGCCCACACTATCAACATTTTGAGGAATATCCGGTATACAATCCCAACAGGAGATTTAGACCTCGAACTTACACACCTTATGAGGGTTATAATAATAATAACAATTTCTATAATCCAAGGAGAAATCAATTCTCCAGGAAACCAGCTAACCCCAAAGGACACACACAGATTTGGGTACCTAAATCTCTGCTTGTCTAATTGCAGAAAAGGTGGAAGGACTACAACCACATCTCCACAAGCTCAAATTTTGGAGGTGAAGAATGGTTTGTAGATTCTGGATGCTCGAGGCATATGACCGGGAACAAGAAGATGCTGTCCAAATACATCAAAGAAAGAGGTCCCGATGTAACATTTGGAGATAGCTCTAGAGGACAGACAAAAGGCTTTGGAGAGCTGGACCGAGGAAACATTGTGATATCCAAAGTTCATTATGTCAAAGGGCTCAAGTACAACCTCCTGAGCATAAGCCAATTCTGTGATGAGAAGAACCTAGTAGTATTCACCATCTTGAAGTGTATGGTAATAGATATCTTATCTGGAGAAGTAAAGCTACAAGGTTTCAGAAGGAGAGATGTCTACATGATTGATTGGAACACAGGAACACCTAACTCCTGTTTTCTATCCAAGACAATAGCTGAGAATGGATGGATGTGGCACAAAAGACTATGTCACCTGAACTTCAAAGCCATCAACAAGATTAGTTCTCAGAAGCTGGTCAGAGGATTTCCAAATGAAGCATTCAAGAAGGAAGCACTTTGTGATGCATGTCAGAAAGGAAAGCAGACCAAGGCATCGTTCAAGCCAGTTCAGCCTACAACGCTCACACCAAGGATCTTAGATCTACTCCATATGGATCTATTTGGTCCTATCAAGCCAAGGACTCTGAGCGGCCGAAAGCATGCACTTGTAATAGTAGATGATTATTCAAGGTACACTTGGATTATCTTCCTATATAAGAAAAGTGAAACCCTGACCAAGTTACCTGAGCTGCTGAGAAGGATCCAGAATGAGAAATCCCTATCCATAATCAAGATCAGATCAGATAGAGGAGGAGAGTTTCTCAACAAGGCGATAACTGATTATAGCGATCAGAATGGGATCCAGCATGAGCTCTCTGCGGTGACGCCTTGTGAGAATGGTGTTGTTGAAAGAAGGAACGAGAACCTGAAGGAAGCGGCAAGGTCCATGATTGCGAATGACTGCCCAAAAGGTTACGGGTGAAGTCGTCAACACAGCCTGTCACACCCAGAACAGGAGTATGATAGTAGGGAGACATGGCAAAACTCCCTATGAGGTTTGGAATAATAGAACTCCTACTATTGCTTACTTTCACGTTTTTGGTTGTAAGTGTTTCATCCACAACAATGGTAAAACACAACTAAATGCCTTTGATGCTAAAACTGATGACGGTCTCTTTATGGGATATTCCCAAAGAAGCAAGGCATATAGAGTTTTTAATAAAAGAACCTTAGTGGTGGAGGAAACACCCCATGTTGTTTTTGATGAATCTACCGTTGAGTACAGGAAACAAGTTGAGCTAATTGAGAACAAGCTCAAGTCAGCAACCCTTGAAGAAGTCATTATACATGACACTGGAATGGTGGACTCACCTGCAGACCAGCCTGATGACCCAACTGCAGCTGCTGAAGACCCAACTGCAGATCAGACAGGATCACCAAACCTATCTGATCCAGTTGTTGCTGAAGAAGACCCAACCGTAGCTGATAAAGACTCATCTGCAGATCAGAACCAACCTGCAGATGACAAGACGGTAGCTGATCGATTCTGGTACCGAACCCGGTGATGCGAGAAATCCACCAAGGCAATCCAACAGGGGGAACAAACCCAGAAGAGGACGATATCCCCAAATGGCTCAAGGATCACCCAATCCAGCAAATAATTGGAAAGTTGACTGATGGAGTTAAGACGAGACAGTCAACCCTACCAGCAGGAATGGCGATGTTCTCATGTTTTATGTCGCAAATTGAACCCAAGACAACAAAACAAGCCTTGGAAGATTATTCATGGATTAATGCCATGCAAGAGGAATTGGAGCAGATGGAAAGAAACAAAGTTTGGGAACTAACAGACAGACCTGATCACAAGAAGGTTATTGGCACCAAATGGGTGTACAAAAACAAGAGTGATGAAGACGGAGCTGTTGTTAGGAATAAGTCCAGACTTGTAGCAAAAGGTTATGCACAGTGTGAAGGAATAGATTTTGATGAAACCTATGCACCTGTTGCAAGATTAGAGGCCATCAGACTATTCCTCGCATATGCTGCATTCAAAGACTTTGAAGTATATCAGATGGATGTAAAGAGTGATTTTCTAAATGGAATCCTAGAAGAAGAAGTCTATGTAGAGCAACCCCCAGGTTTTGTCAAAGGAGACAAAGTCTATAAGCTGTTGAAGGCTCTTTATGGACTCAAGCAAGCACCAAGAGCGTGGTATGAAACACTGTCTGTGTTTCTTGAGAAAAATGGATTTTGCAAAGGAAAGGTGGACAAGACCCTATTCAGAGTGGAGCACGGAGGCCACATATTAATAGTCCAGATTTATGTGGATGACATCATGTTCGGGTCAACCAATCCAGAGCTATGCCAGAAATTCTCCAACCTCATGCAAGGAGAATTTGAGATGAGTATGATGGGAAAGCTTAACTTCTTTCTCGGACTACAAGTTAAGCAGATGGAAAAAGGAATTTTCATCAACCAAGCAAAGTATACCAGAGACCTTATCAAGAGATATGGAATGGAATCAGCCAAGCCCGCAAGAATTCCTATGAGCACAAGTACTCACCTGGATGCAGACGAGGAAGGAATATCAGTGGACTCAACCCACTACAGAGGACTCATTGGATCTCTTCTGTACCTCACTGCAAGCAGGCCAGATATATCCTATGCCATAGGAGTTTGTGCACGATTCCAGTCCAAGCCGAAGCAATCACACCTAGATGCAGCCAAGAGGATAATAAAGTACCTTAAGTCTACAATTAATGTTGGACTATGGTATCCCAAGGATGATAATTTCGAGCTGTCAGGATACTCAGATGCGGATTTCGCAGGATGCAAAATCAACAAGAAGAGCACTAGTGGAACGTGTCAATTCCTAGGAACCAGACTGATATCCTGGTTTAGCAAGAAGCAGGTTTCTAACTCTATCTCCACCACAGAGTCAGAATACCTAGCTGCAGGTAGCTGTTGTGCATAGATTCTATGGATCAGACAACAGTTAAGAAATTATAATATCATTGCCAACGAAGTTCCAATCTGGTGTGACAACAATAGTGCTATTGCAATAACCAACAATCCGGTTTTACATTCAAGGACGAAGCACATTGATGTTAAGCACCATTTCATTAGAGACCATGTGCTTAACAAAAGGGTTAGAGTTGAAAGAGTCAGCACACACTACCAGATAGCCGACATCTTTACCAAACCCTTGTCAGAAGAAAGATATTTGGAGCTGAGCAGAGATCTTGGATTACTAGATTGGGAATCTAGTACTGAAGCAAGTTGAAGCATTTCAGAGGAAGGACGGACCCCAGCTGAAGAATCAGATCCTAGCTGATGCAGGCAAGAAGACGAAGGACGGACAAAGCAACCTAGCTGATCAGAATACCAGGCGAGAAGTCAACTCACCTGATACAGAGCGGTCAACAGTCAACAAATCAGACCAGCTAAGTTTTCTAAACTGACCTCTGAATATTTAATTATTATCTGCCATAGTTATAATATTATTATATTAATTTTGGTTAACAAATGGCATTTAAATATACATTTTTCTAAGCCAAGTGGCAATTTTAATACACGCGTCAATCGCTTATTAAAGCAACCTCCACGGTGGCCAATCAGAATCAACCGTCAAATTTTAACAATGGGCCACCGATTCAAATTTGAAATTCAAAAGAATATCAAAAGGCGTACCACCGTTTCAAATATATAATAAATTAATACAAACGTCTTTTCATCTTCTTTATAAGGAAAGAAGACCTTTCACTTTACCCTTTACGCTTTCAAACCCTAGATTTTTCAGAGCAAAAATTTCTTGAACACCAAATACACTGAATCTTTTGATTGCAGAAATGGCAACCTACTTCGAAGGAGTTAATTTGAAGGCGGTGAAAGACCAGATCATTTTCTCGCTGGTCGTCGACTTTGAAGGCTTATTGGAAGCCAATCTGGAGGACTACGACATGCTTAATCTGATTCGCGCAATGAAGCTTAATGGGATCTACCCATTTCTAGACATCAATCCTCAACACCTGTACAAAGAGGATGTTATCTCATTCTATCGCGAAGCTTGTTTGATTCAAGATGGAATTCAGAGCACAATTGGCGGAATACCAGTCGACATATCTCGAGAGAGGATCTGTACTGTCTTTGGTATGAAGCACCGCGGTTTAGCAGTCGAAGCTCTCAAGCAATCCGCCGCCGAAACCTGGAAGAATATTAAGGTGGAGAATATCCCCAAAAAACTCAAATTCACTGCCAAGAGGAGTGAACTCAAGAAGATTTACCGTTTTACGTTGGACATTATCAACAAAATAATAATGGGGATGGCCGGTAGTTATGATCAACTGTCGTCGTCGAAGTTTATGGTGCTGGGAGCACTGATTCAGGAAGAAGAAGTTGACTGGGCTGACTACATATTCAGGCAACTCGTGCGAGAGGTCAACAAAGCAGAATGGCTTGTTGATGAGAAGATATTCAAAACAAAGTTGGCGTTTGGAACGCAACTAAGTTGGTTTTTGGAAAAGACTGGTGTGGTGAAGGGAAGCACTGACCCCTTCCACCCCAATAAAAGACTTGGTCATATGGACCACGAGAAGCTGAGGAAATTCGGAGGCACTGGGAGAGCAGCTCAGATGTTGAAGGAGCTGCCGGACACAAGGACATATCCGAGATATTATTCATCAGGAGAGTCGGACAGACCTGCAGCCGATACCGCAACTGCAGTCGAGTCAGACACCGAGTCCGACGACACTCCCATTGCAGTCAGATTTAAGAGAAGGGGACCAGCCCCTGAAGGACCCTCTATTCTGCAGTCATCACCAGAACCCTCTCCCAAGAGGCCAAGGAAACTGCAATTTAGTGAGGAAGATCAGTCTGAACATCTTGCTAGCCACTCAGCCAGATCGCCAACTCATCCGGAAGACTTGCCTGCCCCAGGCACCCACGAGACTCAGATTGTACCTGTACTGACCCCCCCAGCCTACATTTCCGAAGAAGAAGAAGCAGGTCTCATAATTTCTATCCCTGAAGCTGATTATACCTTTAACCTGCTAGAAAACAATACTTTCAACCTATCAATTGAGCAACTCCAGCTTGTTAAACCACAAGCATTAAAACACTCTTTTGTAAATATTTTTGAAGAGTGGAAGTTTTTCAAAACTCTGACATTTTCAAACCTTCAAACTTACATTGGAACTAGTGGTTGGGAATATCCCCAAGCCACAGAGGAGGTTCTGATTCACTTTTGCAAAGAATCAGACTTAGTATTAATCCTCTAGGATAATTGGTTCATGTCCCATTTTAAAACAAACATGGACCAATTTATCAATTCCATAATGCTTAGCATTTTTGATGGTTCTTTTGGAGAAGAAGAGGAGGAGGAAGTTGAAAAATAAATTAGAATTGAGGAGGTAGATGGAGAAGGAAATAAAGAAGTTATTGATTTGGTTGATGAAGAAGAAGAAGAAGAGAGAAGAACGGAATAAAATACTCTAGTTGAAAAACAGTCAGGAGAAATTGAGAAAACAGAAGAGTTGGCTCATGAAGGAGAAGAAGAAGAAGGAGAAGAGGTAGAACAAGAAAAAGATGAAGGAGAAAAGGAGGATGATGATGAAAAGGATGATGATGATGAAGGAGAAAAAGAGGAGAAGGATGATGATAACAATGATGATAATAATGATGATGATGATGGAGGAGATGCAGGAGCCGAAAAAGAAAATGAAAAAGAAAAGGATGAGGAGGAAGAAAAAGGAAATATTGAAGAAAAGGCAGAATAAGAGAAGGAGGAGGATCAGGAGAAAGAGGAAGATAAAGAAGAAGAAAAGGAGCCAGAGCCGGAGCCAGAGCCAATTCACGAAGCTGCAGATAGGACTGTGGTACCTGCTCGGTACACCAGCCTAGACGCAGAGTTAGCTGAAGACTCCAGGTCAGGGACCCCGGAGAAAACCCCCTCTGGACTACCAGCTGCAGACAGAAGCTTGCAGTCTAGTGGTTCTTTTGCAGAAGGTTCAGGAGAGCACTCTCCATCAGCTCAGATATCTCCTGCCATGACTGAGCTGATCAGGCGGATAGTCAAAGATACAATTGGAGAGCTGCTGGCGTCTCAGGTCACTCCTGACCTTCAATCAATCAATTCAAAGATCGACACTCTGCTACAGAGAGAGATTCCTCAGCCCCCTCCCCCTACCAACAACAGAATGCCATTTGGCATGTCTGATTGGATGAGCAGAATGGAGCAGCAATTAACTACCCTTGTTGATGCTGGCAAAAAGGGGAAAGAGAGAGTTCAGGGGGAAGGAAGTAATCAAGGAGAGATAAGGGCAGAGATAAGAAGCAAGAAGAAGCAAGATATCCTTCAAATTGAAGGACCCTCAAGTCTGAAGAGGAAGGGAGGAGCAGATCCAGATGAACAGGCTGACCAGCCTGAAGGCAAGAGAAGGAGGACTAGAGGAGGTTTTGGGCCTACTCTAGAATGGGAAGGAAAGGAGCTGTGATATGTTGAGGATTTTATACCATATGAAGCCCTGCCCATGTGGGGAACTACAAAGAAGAAATTCATCAGAGACTATTACATCTGGGAAATACTCCAAGATGATAATCTCTCCCCACAGCAGATATTCATCAATTTCATGGAAGAAGCTCACCCAAAACTCTGGACTATTCTGAAGAAGCATGCTAAGGAACAAAATGCTTATCCTATGATTCCCTCATTTAGAGCAGAGGAAGCGCCGACCCGTCTGGACAATGAGCTAAATGAGCTAGAGCTTCAAAGAGAAATCAAGCAGTTATGTCTTGAGAATAGATTTTTATCCCAACAAGAACAAGACTTTGCAGCTCTTGTTGTGAAGAGGAAATATGGTCTTGCGCCAGTCAAGATAAGACCAATTGGAGCTAAACCATTCAAGCCTGCCAAACAGCCTATTCGCAGAGGCAGAGGAAGAGGCAGATGACTTTATTTCTTTGTACTTGTAATTTTATTTTCGGTACCTGTAAAAACTTTCTTGTAAATTTCAAATCATAAACAAGTCAGAAAATTTTATAACAGTCTGTTGAATGACAATTTCCAGTTGTCTCAATATTAGACTGATTTCAGTTTGTGTCTTGCACTTAAGTGCAGACTTGGTCATTTGATTACTTGTTTAAAGTTTTGCCATCATCAAAATAGGGGGAATTTGTTAGGAATACTTGTTAGATTTTGATGATGTCATTAATAAAAAATCAAATGTTTATTACTTGGCAAAAATGTAAGGAAGAACCAAATGAGTATCTTCCATAGGCCAAATATGTTAAGTATAAAATTTGGCAAAAGGTAAAGAAGAACCAAATGAGTATCTTCTGTAGGCCAAAAATTAGTTAGGTTGAAAATCGGCTAAATACTGAGTACAGCTAAGTTCATCAGAGAGGATCAGTCGAGTCGAGTTAGAGTAGTCCTGGTCAACATAATTTATCAGAGAAGTTTGACCAGACTGCAGCCAAGGTACCTCAGGGAAGTCACCTGATCAGATAAGTCACAAACAGTGAACAGCAGAGAGGTCCAGACTGCAGAGATGTTAGCTGCTCATCAGCCTACTCGAAGTCAGCCAAGTACTCCAAAGTCCACGTTAGCATGCGTTGAAAAGTCAAGTATTACGGAAAGTCACATGCAACGTGAAGAGACAAATTGGAGTGATTCCCGCTAGAGATATGATTTAAATAAATCATCCAGACCCACCTTGAAGACTTTAATCGTTTTATATTCAAAAGATTCGGCGCTCACATGCAGAAGTCTTCACAATGGTCGGAAGATAAAATAAAATAATGGGAATCCAGCCTTGCAACGTTCAGAAAGATTAAACAAAGAAGTCTCCCTCCAACGGACGGATTTGTTCAAAAGATTTGCAACGGCTACAAGGGAAAAGCTCAGAGATCGTGACCTATATATATCCGAAGATTTGAAACTGAGCAACTACCGGTGCGAACATACTTTCAAGCGATCAAAGCAATCGAGCAATCTAAAGCAATCAATAGCAACGTGAAAAGAGCGGTTCTAAGAGTTCATACTTAAAGAAGCTCTTAGTTGGAGAAGACAAAAACTCTTGTCTATAATCCTGAGTACGGGGTATTTCACTGGTTGAAGTAAGAGACTGTAAAGGCATCCAAGGATAGAGGATCAATAGGTGCAAGGCGATCAGTGTGTGTACAACGGCACGGATTTCCACCGGTTGGAAGTCGTTGTAGTGTGGTTTGAATCAGTAATATTTATCCTTTGGTTGAGAATTATAGTGAATTCATCTCAGTAGTTTGGAGAAAAGTGGATTAGTAGAGGATTACCCCACCTCTGAGACCACTATAATTGCCTGCGTTATTTACTGTTTTACTGCATCATACTTTAACTGCTGCATTCATTGTTAAGTGTTTCATTAGTTGCTTTCTATTCGTCATCAGCTGACTTCCGCATATATTAAAGAACAAACGACTCCAAGTCATTTGTTTACCTTTCAGCTGAAGAAACTCACTCTTTGTGAAAAAGAGTTTAAGAGTTTCTACAAGTCTATTCACCCCCCCTCTAGACTTGTACCTGGACAACTTGTGACCTACATTCTATTGGTACTAGATAAACCTCACTTAGATATCGATTGTGATTCTAACAATATCGGATCCTTGATCCTAATATCACTGAATCCAATCGTATCTTTTCTTTTACCTCTCGTGTATGTGTTGAATGTATAAACACTCAAACTATCAATATAAGCACAATTACAACAACAAGAATATCAATATGAATATCTGATCATTGAGTCGTTTGCTTTGTGTTGTTGTATGATGAATACCATTAGAAGTGGTATTTATAGGCATTTCTCTTCCAACTAGCCGTTAGCCTTCTGACACGTCAATACGTACGTTATCTCTCCTCAATTACGTACACTAGCCATCTTATGTACGTTAACATCTACAGGTTATGTACATTATCTTCTTCACAAAAATAGTCTAGTAGCCTTCGTCTTCTGTGTTACGTACGTTAGTAAGTTGTCCATTACGTACGTTAACATTTGTCAACATATTCGTTGCTTGCTGACCTATGCCATGACATCATCTCCAATGTTCTTCATGTTTGAATTCAGAAACATCACATTATGTACGTTAATCCTTCTCTCTTACGTACGTTAATCTTGAACACTTACGTACGTTATATATCGAATAGTACGTACGTTAATCATGTAATTTCCAGCTGTTTGCGTCTTTGACTTCTTCGATGCTTTGCTTCGTTTCTTTGTTGTTTTGCTTTGTTTAGCAACTTTAATCATCAAAACTCTATTAATAAATGTATGGAATAAAATATTCCAACAATCTCCCCCTTTTTGATGATTACAAAACAACACCCATAAATGGATAAGTACCTGCAAAAATAAAATATATGTATATATCTACGAATCTGTTACGTATTTTTATACGCTTGTTTATCATTATTTTGTATTCTTTTTATGATGAAATCTGCATAAATGAGCTTTTAATGCACTATTATTATATGTTTTGCAGGAAATTTGAGTCCGAAAGCCGAAATGATGAAAAACGAGCAAAAACGGCGATTTTTGGCCTGGGGCCACGGCACGCGCCAAGTGGGCCGCGGCACACGCAGGTGACCAGCGACCCCCGAGTAAACTGTACTCTGAGCCGCGGCACAAGTATAGTGAGCCGCGGCCCAGAAGAAAAAAATAGCGCCCAGGTTTTAATCTGAGCACCGTGAGCCGCGGCACAAATTAAGTGAGCCGCGGCCCACAGGGCGGTTTTGGTGTGTTCTGCGGTTTTGGGCTGATTTGAAGTCGATTCTCGACCTAATCACACGGACGCATTTTGGAGGATGCTGGGAGTTATAAATAAGGGTTTAAGGGCATTATCTATGAGTAGGATTATCATTGGAGGATCGATCATTATCAAGAGAGGAAGCAGAAGACACCAAGAGCAGAGAGCGGAAGCCAGAAGAACGGAGGGATCCGAGTTCTTCATCTGCGTTTAATTTCAATGCTTCCTTTCATTATTTCTGTATTTTTATCTTTTAGCATGTCAGGCTAAAACCCTGTTCTAGGATTTTGATGAAACCAAAGTTTTGACGAATTTGCTTTTGATTATCCATATAATTCCCTTTTCTGTTGAGTTTTCCCAATCGTTTTTAATGCTTTCAATTGTCTGGCCAATAATTGGATTGTTTTAATTACGCAACTCGAATCGGGAGAGGAGAGTTGGTGAGGAACTATTGGTGAGAAACGTTTTATCTTGTGAGATAGGAATATACTCATAGGGGCTACGTGGCCTTTTGAAGATTTTGGGCTTTTTGCCTATTGTCGAATTAATTCACCTAGGGATAGAGTGCATTATTCACCTTTAGAAAAATCTATTGACCTCGGGAGAGGTGGTAGAGTATTTTAGCAATCTTCGCCTTCAATAAATTGGGGAAATCATTAACTTCAGATAATCGAGAGTAAATTCGGATAAACCAAGGTGGATTCACAATCCTAGACTTATTCATCATTTGATTTTCTTTCTTCGAGCGATAGTTTTTACTGTTAGTTCTTTTATTGGTTTTCTTTAGTTATTAATTTGCATCCCAAACTTCGACTGTTCAAATAAAATTAGAATACATATAAATCGGTAATTAGTAATTCAGTCCTTGTGGGAACGATAACTCACTCATCACTTTATTACTTATCTACGATAACGTGCACTTGCGTTAACGAAATATCGCAACAAGTTTTTGGCGCCGTTGCCGGGGACTGATTATTTTACTAATATCGATTTCAGTATTTCTAATCTTAGTTTGAACATTTTTATTTATTGTTTTTGTGTAATTTTATTTATTGGTTTTTCCTTCCAGGAGTTTCCGGTTAGTGCATGAGAAAATTCGGTAACGAAGGCCTACTACCTTTGGATACCGAACTCGAGCACACTCTTCGGAGAAGCAAGAAGGAGAAACAAGAGCTACCAGCCAAAGTCACTATGGCCGATAACACGGGAAATCACGAAGCAGATATTCCCATTCAGCAAGCTCAACCGGCATTAGCACTCCGCGATTATGCTATGCCACAAATAAATGCGAACTTTTCGGGGATCCGGCATCCGACAATCCAAGCCAACAACTTCGAAATCAAGCCGGCTATTATTCAGATGGTGCAAGCTAGCCAGTTTTGTGGATTTCCGAACGATGACCCCAACGTACATATCGCATCTTTTCTCGAGATTTGTGACACTTTAAAAAACAATGGTGTTACCGATGATGCAATCCGTCTAAGGCTTTTCCCTTTCTCTTTGAGGGACAAAGCCAAATTTTGGTTGAATTCTTTACCGCCGGGATCGATCACGACATGGGCAGAATTAGCGCAAGCCTTCCTGGCTAAGTTCTTCCCACCATCGAAGACGGCGAGGTTACGGAACGAGATCACTACCATTGGGCAATTTGATATGGAGTCGCTTCACGAGACTTGGGAGCGATACAAGGATTTACTGAGGAGATGACCACACCACGGCCTACCGGATTGGCTCCAAATACAAACATTTTACAACGGATTGAGTGCTTCTACACGCACTCTCGTCGATGCGGCCGCTGGAGGAGCCTTAATGGGAAAAACTATGGCCGAGGCACACTCTTTATTGGAAGCTATGGCTGCGAATGCTTATCAATGGCCGTCCGAACGAGTAAACCCGAAACGAGTAATGGAAATCTCAAATAATGATCCAATCTCTACATTATCATCTCAAGTCGCCGCCTTGACGCAGCAACTTCAAGCCTTTTCACATGCTCCTTCCCCCGTTACCATTGAATCGTGCAATTGGTGTAATGGATCTCATCCTAGCGCAGAATGCCAAGTCGGAAACCCTTTCGAGCAACTTTCGATGGAACAAGCTCAGTTCGTGGGGAACGGGAACCGGCAAAATAATCCCTACTCCAACACTTATAATCCAGGATGGCGAAATCATCCTAACTTCTCATGGAGAAATGGACAAAGCTCGAACCAGCCCCCGTTTGCTCAACACTAACAACAACCTCCTCCTGCTCCAAAAATTTCTCTAGAAGAAGCAAAGGCGAAATTGGCAGCAAACACGAGTCAGTTCATGGCCCGCACGGAGGCGACCTTGCAGAACCATTCCGCTTCTATCCGCAACTTGGAAGTCCAATTGGGCCATATTGCTAATGTATTAACAGCCCGCCCGGAGGGTACCTTGCCAAGTATGACTGAAGCGAATCCTAGAGAGAGTGTCAATGCCATTGGTTTGAGAAGTGGGAAGGAATTGTGCGAGCAGCCTGAGCAGAGCGAAAAGAGAAGTGAGGATGAGGAGAAGAAAATTTCAGCGACTGAGGAATCACTAATGTCTAGACCCTCGAAATTGTTTCCGGATAATCCGACAGCATATGTACCACCCGTCCCATTTCCGCAGCAATTACAACAGAAAAAGGTGGACAAGCAATTCTCTAAGTTTCTCGACGTCTTCAAGAAACTGCATATTAACATCCCATTTGCCGACGCCTTGGAGCAAATGCCGAGTTACGTGAAATTCATAAAAGAAATCTTGTCAAATAAAATAAAACTCGAGGAGTATGAGACAGTGGCATTGACGGAGGAGTGCAACGCTATTCTTCAGAAAAAGCTTCCGCCAAAATTGAAGGATCCGGGAAGTTTTAATATACCTTGCACTATAGGAAATCTGACTTTTGGTAGAGCATTGTGTGATCTCGGGGCCAGCATTAATCTGATGCCTCTTTCTATTTTCAAGAAGCTTGGAATTGGAGAAGCGAAACCGACGACTGTCTCTTTGCAATTAGCCGATAGATCGATCACATATCCGAGGGGAGTGATAGAGGATGTCTTAGTAAAGGTTGATAAATTCATCTTTCCAGCCGATTTCATTGTGCTTGAGATGGAGGAGGATCAAGACATCCTAATTATTTTGGGAAGACCATTCTTAGCTACTGGTCGAACTCTCATAGACGTGGAAAAAGGGGAACTAACTCTACGGGTTCAAGATGAGCATGTCACTTTCCAAGTGTTTAAATACTTTCCGTGCCCAAGTAGTGTTGAGAAGAGCTCGCAAATTGAAAGTGTGGATACCGTTGGGAAAGACACACCCCGGAAGAATCATCGGTCGAAAAATTCAGAATCCGTTTCAGCTGCCCCGACGCCTAATAAGAATGAAGAGCAAGTCGCATATCTTAGGCATTTGATCATGCCGTCTTTAACATCCGTTCATCCACAATCGGAAAATTCTCATTCTGTCCTAAATTTACCCGTGGAGTTGAAAATTAAAACGGATGTCAAACGGGCACCAAGTCATGTGAAAAATGGGTGCTTCGGAAAGTTGTTTTCGTTAAAATCTTTTCGCAATGAATATTTGGTGTCCAAACCAAAAATCGGATCGTTAAAGACCAATGGTCAAAATTTTAAAACACATATTAACGGTTCAATGAACGGGGCGGAGTTCAAATGGTGTTTGCGAAAAGCGAACTGCTTTTCAATAGGTCCGGCTGAAGACTATAAACTTAGCGCTTCTCGGGAGGCAACCCGAGCATTAGTTGTAGCTTTGTTATTTTTCAGTATTTTCTTGCATTTTGG
This sequence comes from Orobanche coerulescens, assembly GCA_033398695.1. Taxonomy (NCBI): domain Eukaryota; kingdom Viridiplantae; phylum Streptophyta; class Magnoliopsida; order Lamiales; family Orobanchaceae; genus Orobanche; species Orobanche coerulescens. The sequence continues at coordinate 90,829,316 of CM065808.1, read as the reverse complement.
ATCTTTGTTTTTCGTCATTTTAGCTTGGACATGATTATCTCTCACGCTCTTGTTGTTTTCTGTTGAAAATTCTGTGCAGAAATTATCCTTTGGAAAAAATCAGCATTGGGCCGCGACACAAAGAAGGTGAGCCGCGGCATACACAGGTCGAAAAAGAAGGCTAAACTTGTTGTACTCTATGTCGCGGCACAACCTTACTGAGCCGCGGAACACTTGATCGCTGAGCCGCGGCACACCAGATGCACCAGATATGCCCATGGATCTGTACTATGGGCCGCGGCACATATGTGCTGAGCCGCGGCACACTAACACTTTCGAGCCGCGGCACAAGGATGTTGAGCCGCGGCACATGGCGATGGAACAAAAAAGTCCCAGGCAGACTGTACTATGGGTCGCGGCTCATTTAAGCTGTGCCGCGGCCCCTGTCGCAAATAGGAAAGCTCAGGTATCCTTCATATACACGATCGGCCGGCACACATCAGGTAAAGTCCCTTCCTTCCTTCACACAAGCACTCGGCCAATATCTTTTTCTAATCCTTCTTCTTGCATTCCTCATTCCAAGTCAGGTAATTCTCGATCTCTTAATCATAATTGATACATGATTTGAAAAGTGAATTGAAGTTATATGTTGCTAGATGTTCTTCAAAGTTTTCTCAAAAATGGAGTTGGAATATGGTGAATATGGTGTTTGATTGTGATGGTAGTTGTGATTATGAACGAATTGGTGATGTTAGTTGTCGTTTATCATGGCTATATATCTGTGTTATTATTTTTTGGGATTTGGAGTTAGCCATTGAAATTTTTGTTCTTTATTTTAACTTGTGCATACCAAGTGTTTGATAAATTGCAGCAATCAAAAATTGTTAAGCCAAACATTTTCAAACTATATGCAACGAATCGTTTTATCGGATTATATTGTCTCCCAACCCTTACATCATGTTTAAAATTGAGAGCTCATCTTTAATTTCATCTTTATTGTTGCAAGCTCATTCATTCGCATTCCGCATGGTGTAATCGAGAAGCGTGCAGGCTCACCGGACGACGCCGGCACCAGTTCGTGAGCAGACAGTAGGGGAGTACTTGACCTTTTTCTTTTATTGCATATTATTCTTTTTGTTCTTAGCCTTGCTTGTCGTGATATTATTTGCAGTCGTGAATTTTTCGTTCTTATTTTTGTGTAAAACTGATGTTACGATACTGATTTCTCTCTAAAGAAACGGTTGAGTTTTAGTTGAGTTGTAGTCAGTGATGTCTGTTTTTGTTGAGTATTCATCTAGGTCCAAATTTTTTTTTTGTTTTTGTAGAAATCTTAGCAGATAAGAAAGGAGACGTACGTGTTTTCAAATCGCCGTTGATACGTTTGGTTACATTTTCGGTTAGCTAGTCATCCAGTAACATAAGTCGTGTGGGCACTTAAATTGAGTTTAGAATCGGACAATTTTTCCCAAAAAGTCGAGATATTATTTGTTCTATGATGGGAAGTCTAGTAACCGGGGGTATTCGCGTGACTCGTTGTTTACTCTCGCGTAAAACGACAACCCTGATTAGACTAGTGGTTTAGAGATATCGCATGTGCCGATGATGGGGAGCCTAGTAACCGGGGGTATTCGCATGACCCGTTGTTTACTTTCGCGTAAAACAGCAACCTTGAATCGGACATGCGGGAATAGCTATTCGAGTTGTTTCTCCGTTGTGGAGGGAAACTTAGTAACTAGAAGCATCCATGTGCCCCATGAGTGTCTTTTACGTCAAACAGTTCCCCAATACATGAGAATGGAATTCCACCCTAGGATTATCCCGATGAAACATCCCGAGATCCGAACCTAGTGGTCAACTTGAATCATCTTATTGAGCATATATAAGGGAATACTGTCCGAGGGTTATTTTTAATGACGAAACTCTTGAAATTTTTGCCACTAGACTGTGGGACTGGGCGAGTTAGCTTGTTTATTTTTAACCCTTCATATTGACGGTCGATTAAATTCACGCTTACTAATCTTTGAGCTTGATTTTCTTCATTCACGATTGATTAGGACTTAAATTGGTTACTTTGTGGACTCAGTGTCCTGGATGCGACTCACTATTACAATACTTGTATTATTCTTTGAGGATTTCAGGGTAGTATTGATTAAGTTGAGCACTATGGATTTGCACGATCATTCACGATATTCTTTTGTTGAAATTGATTATTTTTGCTTGAGGACAAGCAAAGGATCAAGTTTGGGGGTATTTGTTAGGCGTATTTTTATACGCTTATTTATCATTATTTTGTATTCTTTTTATGATGAAATCTGCATAAATGAGCTTTTAATGCACTATTATTATATGTTTTGCAGGAAATTTGAGTCCGGAAGCCGAAATGATGAAAAACGAACAAAAACGGCGATTTTTGGCCTAGGGCCGCGGCACGAACCAAGCGGGCCACGGCACACACAGGTGACCAGCGACCCCCAAGTAAACTGTACTCTGAGCCGCGGCACAAGTATAGTGAGCCGCGGCCCAGAAGAAAAAAATAGCGCCCAGGTTTTAATCTGAGCACCGTGAGCCGCGGCACAGATTAAGTGAGCCGCGGCCCACGGGGCGGTTTTGGTGTGTTCTGCGCGGTTTTGGGCCGTTTTGAAGCCGGTTCTCGACCTAATCACACGGACGCGTTTTGGAGGCTGCTGGGAGTTATAAATAAGGGTTTAAGGGCATTATCTATGAGGAGGATTATCATTGGAGGATCGATCATTATCAAGAGAGGAAGCAGAAGACACCAAGAGCAGAGAGCGGAAGCCAGAAGAACGAAGGGATCCGATTTCTTCATCTGCGTTTGATTTCGATGCTTCCTTTCATTATTTCTGTATTTTTATCTTTTAGCATGTCAGGCTAAAACCCTGTTCTAGGATTTTGATGAAACCAAAGTTTTGACGAATTTGCTTTTGATTATCTATATAATTCCCTTTTCTGTTGAGTTTTCCCAATCGTTTTTAATGCTTTCAATTGTCTGGCCAATAATTGGATTGTTTTAATTACGCAACTCAAATCGGGAGAGGAGAGTTGGTGAGGAACTATTATTGAGAACCGTTTTATCTTGTGAGATAGGAATATACTCATAGGGACTACGTGGCCTTTTGAAGATTTTGGGCTTTTTGCCTATTGTCGAATTAATTCACCTAGGGATAGAGTGCATTATTCGCCTTTGGAAAAATCCATTGACCTCGGGAGAGGCGGTAGAGTATTTTAGCAATCTTCGCCTTCAATAAATTGGGGAAATCATTAACTTCAGATAATCGAGAGTAAATTCGGATAAACCAAGGTGGATTCACAATCCTAGACTTATTCATCATTTGATTTTCTTTCTTCGAGCGATAGTTTTTACTGTTAGTTCTTTTATTGGTTTTCTTTAGTTATTAATTTTCATCCCAAACTTCGACTGTTCAAATAAAATTAGAATACATATAAATCGGCAATTAGTAATTCAGTCCTTGTGGGAACGATAACTCACTCATCACTTTATTACTTGTCTACGATAATGTGCACTTGCGTTAACGAAATATCGCAACAAGTTTTGCTTTGTTTAGCAACTTTAATCATCAAAACTCTATTAATAAATGTATGGAATAAAATATTCCAACAATCTCCCCCTTTTGATGATTACAAAACAACACCCATAAATGGATAAGTACCTGCAAAAATAAAATATATGTATATATCTACGAATCAAAGTTTCCGGCTTTGATCATTTCGTTAGTTCTCCCAACTTTTCTTTTTCTATCCCTTTCGACTTTTTCTCTCCCCTTTTTGTTTTTCACGGGATCTATATTTTTCGACTTCTTCGTCTTTTTCTTTTCTCCCCATTTTTGTAATTTATTTTTCTCGTCATTCTTCCATGACGCTTTTTATTTCATTCATCGCTTTTCTCCTCCTTTTTGTCATCAGCAAAAAAATGTAAATAACATAAATGAATAAAAATACCAATTGATGTATAAAAAATATACATGATAGGGTATAACTCCCCCTGACTATAATATCCGTTTTAAAAAAATACACTCCCTGAGTAAAATATTAATTGTTAAAAATTAATTTTTGGGGACCCAACCGATAGTTGGTTTTTTCTTTCGAAATATAGACGATATTTGGATTAAAAGTTCCTTTGGAAATCTAAGTCATTTCAACTTTTATCGTCCGTCATGGGCTTTTACAATTCGAAATGTGATGCACAATTTTTAAACATTTTTCACATCAGGGTATATTAAAATTTAAGGATTCATTTTTATTCGGTTTGAATCCCAACCCCTATTTGTTCAACGTAAACTTTTGCACCGAGAGTATTTGTTCAAATTTCTCGTTTCCACTCTTTGTTAAATTTTTCAGCTCGGTTTGAATTTTCTAAAGATCATCCTTTAAAATATTTTTGTTTTCAATGCATTTAGAATGATCGGTCACGATAAATTTTCCCTTTTCAAGAATTTTGAAATTATCAATTTCTAATGATTTATTTTTAGATTTAAGGGATTTAATCTCGGATAAAGCATTTTGAAAATCGGTATGCAGTAATTCAAATGCTTCAAATAATTCATCGTGAGAGGATGTACTTACTTGACTTTCGACGTCACTATCGTCGAATGATCTTCGTGCCATGAGAGCGAGATTATTTTGATTGTTAAAATCATCCTCTTCGTCTTCATCGCTCCATGTTATAATTAAAACCTCCTTCTTGGGTTTCGCTCGGCAATTCTTCGCAAAGTGGCCTGGTTTTCCACATAATTGACAAGAATTGTCGAATTTCTTAGATTCGCCCGCTTGGATGTCCTTTCTCTGGTTTACTAAGTGTTGGAACTTATTAATATTCTTGGCATAATATGCCGATTCTTCGTCGCTATCATCCACCGGAATTTCTTCTCTCTTTGACATCTTAGCCTTCATGGCTATTGATCGTTCCTTCGGCTTTGGCTATTGATCGTTCCTTCATGGCTATTGATGTTCCATTCGCTAAGTAGTGATCGTAAAATTTTCTTGACTTTTTCACTACTAGATAATGGTTTTCTGAATGAAGCTAGCCCATTGGTGATGACTGAAAATCGGTCGAGCATGTTGGTGATGGACTCGTAACCCTTCATCATGAATAATTCATAGTCATGTAGAAGCATATTAATCTTCGTCTCCTTGACTTGATTTGTGCCTTCGTGTGTGATTTCTAACATCTTCCAAATCTCTTTGGAACTATCACAAGACGATATCGGGTTGTGTTCCTCCAGATTTAAAGCACAATACAATAATTACGTAGCTTTGCAATTATAATGGTGGTTTTTCCAATCCGCGTCATCATATTCTTCGAAAGATTTAAGCGTACCATCGGATTTGAGAGGAAATTTGGGACCAAGACATATCACCTTCCAAAGCTCGATGCCATACGCTCGGATGAATATTGACATCTTTTTCTTCCACGTCATAAAGTTCGAGCCATCAAAGAATGGTGGTCGGTTTAGAGTAAGGCCTTCGACTGGAGCAATTTAAAATGCCATTTGGATTGATTCCTCGGATGTTAAGCCGTTTATTGGAGGTACCGCTCTGATACTAATTGTTGGAGCAAGATTGGTCGAAATCGCCGTTTCGAGATAGAGTTATGAAACTCTTTCTCATTGCAGAAGCAATTTAAATAAAGTGCAGAAAATAAATCGACACAAGGATTTATAGAGGTTCGGCCAAACATGCCTACGTCCTCTCTCGGTATCTTTTTCTATAAGATGAAGATCAACTTCTGCACCTCGCTTCTATCGGTCGACGGATAACCATTACAAGCCCGTCTTCTATCAGTACGAGTAAACCTTTCAATTACTTGTCTTTATGTCGGTCCAAGTTAAACCATTTTCCTTTTCTATTGGACAAGGAATCAACCACTCTAGCTTTCTATTGGTACTAGTAACAATGCCGGATCCTTGATCCTAATAACACCGAATCCAATCGTATCTTTTCTTTTACCTCTCATGTATTTGTTGAATGTATAAACACTCAAACTATCAATATAAGCACAATTACAACAACAAGAATATCAATATGAATATCTGATAAATGAGTCGTTAGCTTTGCATTGTTGTATGATGAATACAATTAGAAGTGGTATTTATAGGCATTTCTCTTCCAACTAGCCATTAGCCTTCTGACACTTCATTACGTACGCCATCTCTCCTCAATTACGTACACTAGCCATCTTACGTACGTTAACATCTACAGGTTACGTATGTTATCCTCTTCATAAAAAATAGTCCAGTAGCCTTCGTCTTCTGTGTTACGTACGTTAGTAAGTTGTCCACTACGTACATTAACATTTGTCAACATATCCGTTGCTTGCTGACCTATGCCATGACGTCATCTCCAATGTTCTTCATGTTTGAATTCAGAAACATCACATTACATACGTTAATCCTTCTCTCTTACGTACGTTAATCTTGAACACTTACGTACGTTATATATCGAATAGTACGTATATGTAATTTCCAGCTTTTTGCGTCTTCGTCTTCTTTGATGCTTTGCTTCGCTTCTTTGTTGGTTTCCTTTGTTTAGCAACTTTAATCATCAAAACTCTATTAATAAATGTATGGAATAAAATATTCCAAAACATGATTCGTATTTTCACTTTGTACTTGCACTAGCAAAATAGTGGAATTTTGCTAACCCCCGAGTAATCGGGGGGTGGATGTCTGTTTTGCATTCAGGTTTTGGGGAGCATAACACAGGGTCGGCATGAAGGATGATGAAAGATGATCGATACTAATCACATGAGGATCCATACGATGTCATATTGGTTTGGTTGTACTTTATTTCCACTGCAGTATTTTCCCCATTGTACGAGAGTGTGTTGTATTTTGACCCCCCCTGCGTGGGCATGTATTGAGATTGAGTTGTATGTATTAATTAGAAGACCAAATCGGTATACTGAGTCTTGTTAGCTTTAAAGGCGATGTTGATGTGTTTGATTTTAGTTACCAGCCTGGTAGATCCTTGAGGAAAGGGGTCCACGGCGGGTAATATTCCTTAGTGGATTGGGGGTGTTACAACCTCGACGTGCGTCTTGATGGACAAGTAGCAGGTTCTACTAAATACCAAGATAGGATTCTTTCTCCTGTAAGTGAATAGGTATATGTCATATGTGGTTATTGGCAGATGAGATCATACGTCTTTGGCCAAAGCATTGGAGCTAGTTGTATTAAATACACGAGAGCTCAGTGATCTCGATTTGCATTAACTCAAACGTAGAATCAAGTACAGATAGGGTTTGACTGATCGTGACCCTATAACTTGATCGGGACATATGAAAGAAGGGTTTATACATTTACTGGTATTCACGACATAATGGTTCTTGAATGATCCCTATCATTCGTTCTTAGTGGGGCTATAACTCTTTGGTTCCTCCCATTGCTTACTGAGAGGGACCTACCGAGTCGTGCATTAGGGAGACGATGGAATTTGTATCTCTTATTACGAAATTTAGACATTGGATGTCTTATTTAATTTATTAGAAAAATTAAATCGGTCGGATAAATTATAAATTCCTGGGTAATTAATTTAATTCATGCAATATTATTTCTTGGAGAAATAGTATCTTGATATAATTAATTAATTAGAGTAATCAATCGTATTAATTTTAATTGAGACGAATCAAGATGTATCCGTCGAACTGGATACACGACGGTCCGTTTCATGGACCGAACAAACTTGACCTTCTATATTATTGTGTGGGCCGCCCCACACCTTGTGTCATCTTTGGAAGATGATTTTGTTCCCATGGTTGCATGTGTTGAGGTAGCTTCCTAGCACTTGGGGACAAAAGGGTGATAAGAGTGATCTTATCTAGATTTCCCCTTTAGGTGTGTCTTTGAAATGATGTGTGGACTTTTTTATAAAAAGAGTTCATCCTCCACCATTCCTACATGCAAAATCGGCCAACACATAGAAGGAGAGAGGGGGAGTTTATTTTGTTCAAGTTCTTACACTCTTAGAGAGAGAGAGAGAGAGAGAGAGAGAGAGAGAGAGAGAGAGAAAAATCAAGAATAAAATTCATATCACTTAGAGTGATCACATATTTGAGAGAGCATTATCCTACTACTCATTTCTAGTCGTATCTTTGGAGGATAATTGGGTAGTTGTTGTTCCAATCATCTCTCGGCACGTGGCTAGTAGAGACGCGGAGCTTTCGGCGTTTGGATCATCGAGGACTTATCAAATCGGACTTGTGGTCACCGGGATCAACCTCAACATTCTATCAAAGGACTTCAAGGGTGTGGTTTCATATCTTTATTCTTGTCCTTTTATATTCGTATATACATTGCTTGATCGGTCCTCTTTAGGGGTTCCTTATTTCGCTTTTGCTTCCGCTGCGCCTTCGTTTTAGGTATCGAATCACAACAGTGGTATATGAGCGAGGTCTTGCGATAATGTATACGATATTTAGCATTTGGAATGCTTGATTGGGTGTTTTTATGTAACGCCCCCAAAATAAACCGGGATGCCACCGTGCCGTAGATCCCATGAGGGACCCACAAGGCAAGTTTTTGAAAATATTTTCTAAAATGTTTTATTAAACTGGTAGTATACGGAAGTAATTAAGAAAGTATTCGTACAACCCAAAGTACAAAAGAAAATAGTGTCTGTACATACGGTTATTAAACAACGTGGAATGTTCAAATTGATTTAAGAAATTAACAGGCCTTCTTCCAACACAGCTCATGCCTGGCCGTAACCTTCGAGGGTGTCCTGCACAAATTCAACAAATTTACCTGGCACGACATGTCGTGCCAGTAGCCTAGGTCAGAAACAATCCAAACCAAACTCAAAGGTAAAATCTAATAATTTCAAGGAATAAAGTTATCACCGAATGTTCCATGTTATTCCTTTTATCAGCACATAAACTCCCAAGGTCGCAACCAAGGGTCACGGAAGTATCTACACAGGAATACTCCGGACGTGGGTACCATTCAGGTTTTATCCCGCAACACAGTTCTACAAGAAAACTCCCAAGGCCGCGGACAAGGGTCACGGTAGTATCTACTCAGGAATACTCCGGACAAGATAATCGAAAGAGCACCATTCCACAATAGTAACAATTACTATGTCTGAAATTATAAGACGTAAAGTCTGAGCAAGATTCACTTGCCTCAAATCCGACGAGAGTTATTTCTTGACAAGGCAACGACTTGAACGATCACACTTGGAAGTCCAACCTATTACATGTTTGTCGATTAACATCTTATGGTAACAATGATGATCAACGACGTTCCTCCCCCTCCCGCCTGTTAGAACCCTACCCTAGTTGCTTATGATGTCGGAATCAAAATTCTCTGTTTTTAACCATAATGCGTGCCATTAAATTCTTAGGTTCGGCAATATTCTTTATAAGTTATCCTTCCGCTAAACAATAGTGTTCTAACACAACATTCCTACGTTAATTATAACCAACAATCACCGAGATTTCATCGTTGTCTTAATATGCAAGTCTAGAACAATTAATCCATCATCTTAACATGTTTCGGTATCTATTCGACTAGAAATTGTTGGTAAGTTCATCAAGGATTTATTAACGGTTTTATTCAACATGATAATACGGTTATACATGAAATCCTTCAAAGATGATTCCGAGAAATTGGTGATTAACAATATGATTATGAGTTCTACTATTATTCATTCCAATTTCTAGCTTTGATGGATATCGATTAACAATTGCGATAGTTATATACCGGTCCGATTATTACTGAGGGTTCTAAGCTACCCAAGGCATCCGAGGTTTACTATAACTTACTAAACAACACTGAAATGAGTTCAAGGTTGGATAAACTTACCTTTATTAACAAAAGATGATGAAGAACGACGGTGGACGAAGGAGAACGAGGGGATAACACCTTCAAGACCTTCCCCGAAGCTTGATTAATGCACTCTAATAGGATAGCACTTGAATCGGGAGGTTAGAATTGGTTCAAGGATGGTGGAGAGCAGTGTATATGAAAGAAGAATGATATTTGGGACGGAAGAAATGAAAGGCAAAGTGTTCTTTTATAAACTCAGATTGCCCTTACGTACGTTATGCCTGACGGTTTATGTACGTAAGGGACTTTACGTACGTTATGGCAAAGTATTAACGTATGTAAGGAACTCGCTGGAACAATTTACACACATCGTTACGTGCGTAACGAAAGCGGGTTAACGTACGTAACACTTCGTTGACTTGCCTGTCGCAATCACGCCGAAAGTTGGTCGGCATGCGTACTACCTGACGAAGATTCCTGTCCGAAGACCGAAGACCGATGTTACGTACGTAAGGGCCGATCTTTAACGTACGTAATGACTCGGATATAGCGTACGTAATGACTCGGAGTATAACGTACGTAAGGACCAATTTTGTTTACTAAATTATTATCACATTAATTATCACGACTCCCTCTCCATGTCGTCTGGAAATCTCTCGGGGAACAAGACGTTGGCCACCATCATATTCGCACCGATAATTACCTAACGACATCAAGGTATGTCATTGAAAGTTCATCAATCATCACACCATCACAATACACAAATAACAGATGCGAACAATACAGTACAACCATATTATACAAAATATGTTTTATCGCAATGGAGTACATTTATTTATCAAATAGAAGAAATGGACGTGAGCGCCCAAAGTGAAAAAGCATGTAATACTGGTGGTATTACATACCACCCCCCTTAAAATAGTTTTGTCCCGAAACTAAGAAAATAACTCGGGATGATTCTCTCTCATGCTCGCCTCGGTCTCCCAAGTCGCTTCTTCCGTACCGTGGTGCGACCACTGAACTTTAACAAGGGATATGTCCTTGTTCCTTAGTGTCTTTACGCGACGATCCAAAATCGCTGTTGGAACTTCCCTAAAGGTAGCATCATAGGAAATCTCTACTTCCTCGAAGTTGATCTTGTGGATGGGGTCGTACAGGTACTTTCTCAGCTGGGAGACGTGGAAGACATTATGCACTCCGTCTCATGATGGTGGTAATGCTAGCCGATAAGCGAGTCTACCGACTCGGTCCAGTATTTCGAATGGGCCAATAAATCTCGGGCTTAGTTTGCCCTTCTGGCCGAAGCGTCGAATGCCCCGCATTGGCGATACTTTAACCCAAACATGATTCCCAACCATAAATTCCAACGGTCGCTGCCGGTCCGTAGCATAAGACTTTTGGCGACTCTGCATTGCCAACATGTGTTTTCGAACAATGGATATCTTCTTAATAGATTCCTGGATTAGATCCAACTCGGTGGAGACGACATCGGATGCATCGTCCCAACATAGGGGAGACTTGCACCTTCTACCGTACAAGGCCTCAAAGGGGGCCATGCCTATGCTTGCATGCCAGCTTGTTGTTGTACGAAAATTCCGCTAAGTAGAGGTGTTTAGCCCAGTCCTTGCCCCAATCGAGTACACATGCTCTCAACATATCTTCCAGGGTCTGTATGGTGCGTTCTGTTTGTCCATCCGTTTGAGGGTGATAGGAAGTGCTGAAATGCAGTTAAGTACCCATGGCCTGGTGGACAGCCTTCCAGAAGCGGGACACATATCTAGTGTCTCTATCCGAAATAATTCCCGAGGGAACGCCATGTAATCTCACGATTTCCCGAACAAAGATGGTGGCCAGCTGTTCTGTTCCGATGGCCTCCTGAATTGGAATGAAATGTGCCGACTTTGTCAGTCGGTATACAATAACCCATATTGTGTCCTTTCCTCCCGCCGTCACTGGTAACTTGGTGACAAAGTCCATTGATATGCTCTCCCATTTCCATTCCAGAATGGGTAAGGGCTGCATGATTCCGGCCAGTCTACGGTGTTCAATCTTCACCTGTTGACATATCATACATCGAGCGACAAACCTTGCTACCTCTTGCTTCATATTCTTCCACCAGAAACTCTTTCGCAGGTCTTTATACATTTTGCTCGCCCCGGGATGTATCGAATAGGGAGTAGAATGAGCTTCCTTGAGTATAGTTTGCTTAAGCTCGTCATTAGGTGGAATGCAAATCCTATTCCTGAATCTAACTAAGCCCCCTTGGATCCTGTAGTCTGAAATAATTCCCCCTTCGGCCTTTGCGCCGATCACACGAAGTTCTGGATCCTCCATCTGTGCTAGGCGTATCTCGTCCAGCAGAGACGAGCGAATATTAATCGAGCACAACTGTCCCTGGCGGTGTTGTATCCACACTTCAATGTCATTTCTCCTGAGATCTTGCTGCAATTCCAGCTGTACTGTCAAACCAGATAGTGTCACCTCCTGCGCAGTTTTCCAACTCAGTGCGTCTGCTACGACGTTGGCTTTTCCAGGGTGATATAGAATCTCTACATTGTAATCCTTGATTAACTCCAGCCAACACCTCTGTCTCATATTTAACTCTTTCTGTGTGAAAATATACTTTAAACTCTTGTGGTCTGTAAAGATCTTACAGGTAACCCCATACAGGTAATGTCTCCAAATCTTAAGAGCGTGGACCACTGCAGCTAGTTCTAAGTCATGTGTCGGGTAGTTCACCTCATAAGGTTTAAGTTGTCGAGAGGCGTAAGCGATAACCCTGTCGTTTTGCATGAACACACATCCCAGCCCGTGCTTAGACGCATCGGTGCATATTACGAATCCCTCCGTACCCTGCGGTAGTACCAATACTGGGGCGGTAGTAAGCTTTCTTTTTAGCTTGTCGAAACTCTCCTGACAATCTGTTGTCCAGACAAACTTGGTGTTCTTCCTAAGCAGATTTGTTAATGGCTGAGCAACACAGGAGAAGGCCTCGACGAACCGTCGATAATATCCTGCCAACCCCAGGAAACTCCTCACCTCTTTGACGTTTCTAGTTGGTTCCCAACTCATAACTGTCTCGATCTTCTGGGGGTCTACTTTAACGCCTTCTGCTGAAATCACATGTCCCAAAAAGGTTACCTCTGGCATCCAGAACTCGCATTTATAAAGTTTAGCATACAGTTGATGTTGCCTTAAAACGCTCAACACCTGCCTCAAGTGTTCCTCATGCTCCCATCGGCTTCGGGAATAAATTAAAATGTCGTCGATAAAAACCACCACACACTTATCGAGAAACTCTGTCAGAACCATGTTCATCAATTCCTTAAAAATGGTTGGAGCATTAGTCAAGCCAAACGACACCACCATGTACTCGTAGTGTCCATATCTCGGTCGAAATGCGGTCTTAGGAATATCCTCATCTCGAATTCTCAATTGGTGATATCCCGAACGTAAGTCGATCTTTGAAAACACAGCCGCTCCTTGCAGTTGGTCCAGTAAATCATCAATCCTTGGAAGTGGGTAACGGTTCTTAATTGTAACCTTATTAAGTTCCCTATAATCGATACACAGGCGCAGAGAGCTGTCCTTTTTCTTCACAAAAAGAACTGGCGCACCCCATGGCGAAGTACTTGGATGAATGAGCCCCTTCCTTAGCAATTCTTCGAGTTGTGAATTTAGTTCCTTCATTTCGGCTGGTGCCATCCTGTATGGTGCCTTGGAGATAGGCGTCGTTCCTGGCTCAAGTTCAATTGAGAGATCAACCTCCCTTCGTGATGGCAATCCAGGTAGTTCATCGGGGAATATGTCCGGAAATTCGTTCACCACAGGAATGTTAGCAACCGACAGTTGTGACGTGTCCTCCTGAAGAATATAACACTAGTAATATGTTCCTCGATCATCATGAGATGCTACTGCTGAAAGGATACTGAGGGACCCTTTAGTACTGAAGTGCTCTCGGCCTCTAATTGTGTGAGTGGCGCCGTCATGGGTCGTAATAGAAACTGTCAGGTGATAGGTATGCAATACCGTCTTGTGCATCGTCATCCAGTCCATACCCAAAATCACATCTTCGTTTTGGAGTGGAAAGACCATGAGATTAGCTGTCCAGCCCAGATTATTGATACGAATCGGACAGTTTCGAACTTCCAAGTTACCCTCCACCCTGCTACCCTTGGGTAGTTTAACAGTAAAGGACTCACAAGGTACACAAGGGAGATGCAAACGGTTAACACATTCTACGGATATAAACGAGTGGGTTGCTCCAGTATCAAACAGTACATGAACAGGCTGAGATTTAATAAGGAGTGTACCTGAGACAGCAGGTGTAGTCTGGTCGTCAGTAGTCCTTAGTTCGAACACGCGGGACGGCAGTGTCCCCGAGGAGGGTGCAGTGCCTCCCCCGCGACTACGTCCTCTTCCGGCACTGTGTAGAGGAGCTTGGTGAGGTGGAGATCGGTAGTCGGACATGGCAGACGCTCTGGATATCTGTACTGAGCCTTGCTGACTCTGAGGAGCTGGGTTTGGTGTAGGTTTTAATCCGTGAGCAGTAGCGAGACATGTGCCCACCCCTTCCGCATGAAAAACACTTTGTCGACGCTTTACGACACTGACTCATGGTATGCCCTGCTATGCCACAATTGAAACAGCTACGGCGAGAAGATCCGTCAGATGTTCCTCTCTGTTGGGACGAAGCTTCTGATTCGGAGGGGAACCCAATTCCCAAGTTCACTCTGCTAGTGCTCCCGGACTGATTTGCTGTCTTCTGCTTCTTTTGATTGTGCCCGGCATCCGAACTGACAACTGTACCGGCGTATGCTGTGACCACGTCCTCATATGCCCTCAAAGTGGTGCAGTGAAACCCCGCCGTGTAACGTTGAACATCCTCCAGAAACCGTTGAGCAAGGTGACAAATTCGCTGGGCTTCGGATGGAACCATCTGTGCGACATAGCTTAGCTCGGTCCTGTATGCTCGAATGATTTGCATCGCAAATTCCGAGGTCTCGCTGCCAAGAAACTCCACGCTCGTGCGCTTGAACTGATCGGGGACAAGATTGCCTCTCAATAGTTTGGAAAACTCGGGCCATCCGACTATTCTGTCCTCTGGCTTATAGGTCCTCCACCATCGGGCTGCGGTGTCACGGAGCTGGTTGATCCCGAGTGGTACTTTTCGGTTCCCTGGGCAGCCGATCACCTCGAAGGCAGTCTCCATCTCCGAGATCCAATCGTCCACGTGCTTATCCCCTGACCCGTCGAATAATGGCAGTCTGGCCTTCAGCATTTCTCCCAGCCAATGGTCCTTCCCGGTGTTCTCTCCTATGTTAATGACTGGTACTTGTTCTTCCCGGATGACCTGAGCGATTCCCATAGCAATGGCCTGGGCGAGAGTCTGAACGAAGGCTGGATCAAATCCCCCGTTGTTCTGGTTTTCCGCCTCCTGTTCATTCTGATTAACAGGCGGTGGTTGATTTCCGGCTGGATTAGTTTCTCCGGTGTTTCTGTCTCCCTGCTGGTTCATAGCGGAACCTTGTGCATCATTTACGTTTCTTCTAGCTCCACAACGTGCCATTGGTGATGTTCGTTCGATCTAACAGGTTAGTTTAATGCAAACATTCTCTGAGTTCTTACTGAATCCAAACATCATACTTGATTCTTAAGAATTTACGTGTATTTTACCTCGACATCCCTCGAGGAGTTACGGTCGCCAGAAGTGTTGGATTTTTCTGAAGGCAAAACGTTTCCAAAATATTTTGGTAAAACTTTCCACGTGAGTGTTGTCTCTGATACCATTTTCTGTAACGCCCCCAAAATAAACCGGGACGCCACAGTGCCGTAGATCCCATGAGGGACCCACAAGGCAAGTTTTTGAAAATATTTTCTAAAATGTTTTATTAAACTGGTAGTATACGGAAGTAATTAAGAAAGTATTCGTACAACCCAAAGTACAAAAGAAAATAGTGTCCGTACATACGGTTATTACACAACGTGGAATGTTCAAATTGATTTAAGAAATTAACAGGCCTTCTTCCAACACAGCTCATGCCTGGTCGTAACCTTCGGGGGTGTCCTGCACAAATTCAACAAATTTACCTGGCACGACATGTCGTGCCAGTAGCCTAGGTCAGAAACAATCCAACCCAAACTCAAAGGTAAAATCTAATAATTTCAAGGAATAAAGTTATCACCGAATGTTCCATGTTATTCCTTTTATCAGCACATAAACTCCCAAGGTCGCAACCAAGGGTCACGGAAGTATCTACACAGGAATACTCCGGACGTGGGTACCATTCAGGTTTTATCCCGTAACACGGTTCTACAAGAAAACTCCCAAGGCCGCGGCCAAGGGTCACGGTAGTATCTATTCAGGAATACTCCGGACAAGATAATCGAAAGAGCACCATTCCACAATAGTAACATTTACTATGTCTGAAATTATAAGACGTAAAGTCTGAGCAAGATTCACTTGCCTCAAATCCGACGAGAGTTATTTCTTGACAAGGCAACGGCTTGAACGATCACACTTGGAAGTCCGACCTATTACATGTTTGTCGATTAACATCTTATGATAACAATGATGATCAACGACGTTCCTCCCCCTCCCGCCTGTTAGAACCCTACCCTAGTTGCTTATGATGTCGGAATCGAAATTCTTTGTTTTTAACCATAATGCGTGCCATTAAATTCTTAGGTTCGGCAACATTCTTTATAAGTTATCCTTCCGCTAAACAATAGTGTTCTAACACAACATTCCTACGTTAATTATAACCAACAATCACCGAGATTTCATCGTTGTCTTAATATGCAAGTCTAGAACGATTAATCCATCATCTTAACATGTTTCGGTATCTATTCGACTAGAAATTGTTGGTAAGTTCATCAAGGATTTATTAACGGTTTTATTCAACATGATAATACGGTTATACATGAAATCCTTCAAAGATGATTCCGAGAAATTGGTGATTAACAATATGATTATGAGTTCTACTATTATTCATTCCAATTTCTAGCTTTGATGGATATCGATTAACAATTGCGATAGTTATATACCGGTCCGATTATTACTGAGGGTTCTAAGCTACCCAAGGCATCCGAGGTTTACTATAACTTACTAAACAACACTGAAATGAGTTCAAGGTTGGATAAACTTACCTTTATTAACAAAAGATGATGAAGAACGACAGTGGACGAAGGAGAACGAGAGGATAACACCTTCAAGACCTTCCCCGAAGCTTTATATAAAGCACTCTAATAGGATAACACTTGAATCGGGAGGATAGAATTGGTTCAAGGATGGTGGAGAGCAGTGTATATGAAAGAAAAATGATTTTTGGGGCGGAAGAAATGAAAGGCAAAGTGTTCTTTTATAAACTCAGATTGCCCTTACGTACGTTATGCCTGACGGTTTACATATGTAAGGGACTTTACGTACGTTATGGCAAAGTATTAACGTACGTAAGGAACTCGCTGGAATAATTTACACACATCGTTACGTGCGTAACGAAAGCGGGTTAACGTACGTAACACTTCGTTGACTTGCCTGTCGCAATCACGCCGAAAGTTGGTCGGCATGCATACTACCTGGCGAAGATTCCTGTCCGAAGACCAAAGACCGATGTTACGTACGTAAGGGCCGATCTTTAACATACGTAATGACTCGGATATAGCGTACGTAATGACTCGGAGTATAACGTACGTAAGGACCAATTTTGTTTACTAAATTATTATCACATTAATTTCTTATGACACGACTCCCTCTCCATGTCGTCTGGAAATCTCTCGGGGAACAAGACGTTGGCCACCATCATATTCGCACCGATAATTACCTAACGACATCAAGGTATGTCATTGAAAGTTCGTCAATCATCACACCATCACAATGCACGAATAACAGATGCGAACAATACAGTACAACCATATTATACAAAATATGTTTTATCGTAATGGAGTACATTTATTTATCAAATAGAAGAAATGGGCGTGAGCGCCTAAAGTGAAAAAGCATGTAATACTGGTGGTATTACATTTTATGATTTGGAATCATAATTGTATTAATCATTAACTTTTAATTATTCATCTAAAAATTAATTTTGCATGATTTTATGTTACAATATAAACTATTTTTCTTTTGAAAAACTGATTTAAATGTGTAATATAAAGATTAGAAAAATATATTTTTGGAATCGGGATGAAAAGACGAGCCGAAAACATGACCGGACCTGGCAGCTTGGAGCTGTCAGGCTGCTGCCGTGCAGTCCCATTATGCGGATCGCGATCCGGCCTGCTGGGCAGGCTGTTCGGCAGTGCCGGGGCTTGGCTCGGCCGTGTGTTTTTCGACTATGTTTTTTATATTTCGTTTGGTAATTAATTTCCCACAAATTAAATTGAATTTAATTTGACTGAGATATAATTATGGTAATTTTGTTCTTAGGGGAATTAATTTAATAAAATATTTTCTCGTCCGAAACATGTTAAAATTAACGATTGTTTGAATTAATTGGATTAATTCTTATGGATGGATTAATTTATATTGATTGGATCAATAGTAAGATTAATTGTATATGCCATTAATTTTAATGTGATTGTTGCATTATTATTTGAATTGTGATGTAGTTCGTGGACCTAGTTTTTTGAATCGTTTTTTTTATTGGGTTGTAAAGGTCGTTTTGAGCCTATTTATTTTACTAAAAATATTTGTATTTAGGACGCAATTTTCCAATGTAAAATTTGTATGTAATGACGAAGACCGGAGGAAGATCCATTCGAGAGGACAAAGATTCAAGACTCAAGACATGTAATTAGATTACGATATTTTTTGGTTCTAGGAACGGTACATGAACTACATGTTGGTAGCAACTAGGTTGTGTATGTTTATTCATATGCCATGAATGTCGACAAACGCGCTTAAATGAATTAATGTGCAAAGTGTAACATTAATCGCGAAAATTCTCCCACGACAAAATATTAAGTTTAAAAGATTTCAAGGTTTTCCTTCCCTCCATCGAGCTCTCGGAAAATTGAAATCCAAACCGGATGTGCTATGCTTCTGAGTTAGCGGGGTAGTCATTCGGGGAGGGTCGATAAATTCTGAGAGTGCATTGGATGCCTTCGATTGGAACAAATTCTATCCCTAGAAACCTGTCGGTTGCCGGATAAGATTCAATTGTGAAACTGATTAGCGTCGATGGTATAAACTTAACTTATTCACGAACTACAGAAACCGTATAGGTTGAGGAGAGTGAACAAGGGGAAAAAGAAGATCGAATCATCCACTAGATGGGTTGGTATTGGACACCACTTTATGAAGATTAATAGATCAGAAACCTATTCGGATGCCCTCTATTAAAATTTATAAAGAACTCGATCACCACTATGAAGTAATGTAAACTAATACTTCCGGATTTCACAAGGGAGTTTGTTATTCTAATAAAAGTAGTGGGAGATGGGTTAAATGAATAGAAAAGACCTTAATTCTAAACTCATATCATAAACAAACGAGTCACTAATCAATTTGTTTTACTTAATGCAAACAAACAGAATAACAACTCTCATAATTACAATGAACCCACTCGCAATTATACTCGAGAAGAACAACTTAACTGGACCAAACTTTGTCGACTGGCTCCACAATCTGATTATCATCCTCAGTATGGAGGCACTGGGATACGTCTTAGAGGCGGACATTCCAGCACCTCCAGTACAGACCAGAGCCAGTCATGAAGATGTTGAAAACCCACGAAAAGTGGGTTAAGGATGACATTAGAGTCCGTGGATATATGATGAGCTCTATGTCTAATAAGCTTCAGAGAGATCATGAGAAAATGACTTCTGCTAGGCAGATCTTATCTCACTTAACTGAGCTTTATAATGAGCACAATCGAACTTCTAGGTGTGAGATATCTAAGCAACTCTTCGGTGCCCGGATGAAGGAATGTGAGAAAGTTGGGGACCACATCCTCAAAATGATCTCTATGATCGAGAGATTGGAGGCTCTTGATTTTAGGAAGCATGTTTCTCTCTAAACTGACCTTGTCCTACAATCTCTTCTTGATTCCTTCTCTCAGTTTTTTATGAACTTCAACTACAATGAAATTGCTTGCAGTTTAGATGGGTTGATGAACAAACTTGTAACCGCTCAGTCTCAGATGAAGACTCTGCGGGTGAAGGAATCTGCCCTTGTGATTTCTTCTGGATCTCGGAAGTCCAAGAACAAGAAGAAAAAGACCAAGAAGCAGATGGGCACACTAGGTAAGGATTTTAAGGAAAAGGGCAAGGCCCTAATGGTTTCTAAGAGCAAAAAGGTGAAGAAGGACACATATCTCAAATGCGGGAGCTGGGCCACTGGGTAAGAGAATGTCCGATCCTTCATGGCACTTCAGGTTTGGAACTTTTAGTTTTGGAAACGAATTGTTCTGTTATCGTACTTTCTACTTCTTGGATACTAAATTCAGGTGCAAGTTCTCACATTTGTACCATGAATCAGGATCTGGAACAAAGTAGGAAGCTTGGATATGGGGAAGTGGTGATTACTGTCAGAAGCGGGCATAGTGTCGAAGCAACTGAAATAGGATAATTTTTTTGGGATTTGGAATCCGGCTTTGTTTTAACATTGGATGATGTACTTGTTTTGCCCAAGGGGCATAAAAATATTGTATCCATTACGGTCATGGATCGGAAAGGCTTTTCATTTTTCATTAGTGATAGTACTTGCAAAATTTATTTTATAAATAAATTAGTAGGTACTGCTACATTGTCAAATGGACTGTATCATCTAAACTTAAGAAATAAAGTCATTGTGAACACTATGACTAGGAAGCGTGGTTGGGATGAAACTAATCAAGTTTTGAAATGGCCTCTAAGACTTGGTCATGTTGGTCGGACCAAAGTTTACAAAATGGAAAAGGGTGTACTTATGGGTTCATTGGGATCCGATCCCTTTCCAACTTGTGAATCTTGCCTTAAATGTAAAATGACTAAGTCCCCTTAACATGGACTTTTGAAAGAGTCGCTGATAAACTTGGATTAGCCCATACAGACGTATGTGGTGCTTTGGAAGCAACACATGACGGATATTAGTATTTCATTACATTTATGGATGATCATACTAGGTATGGTTACGTATACTTAATGAAACATAAATCCGAAGGCCTTTGAGAAATTCCAGGAATTTAAGGCCCTAGTCGAAAACCAAACTGGTAATCATATCAAAGCACTTCGGTCCGACCGAGGTGGCGAGTATATGAGTACAGAGTTTGAAAAGTTCCTTAAGGAGCATGGAATAGTGTCACAACTCACACCTCCAGGAACTCCTCAGTTAAATGGTGTGTTGGAAAGAAGGAACCGAACCTTGTTGGACATGGTCCGTTCCATGCTTAGTTACACCGACTTATCGATTTACCTCTGGGGGTATGCGCTCCTTACTGCTTATATCCTGAACAGATGTCCTTCCAAGTCCATTACTAAGACTCCACATGAGATGTGGGAGGGTAAGAAACTAAGTCTTAATCACATTAGGATTTAGAGATGTCCCGCCTATGTCACGAAGACTAAGGTGGAGAAGTTGGAAGCAAGGTTCGTGAAGGGACATTTCATTGATTCCCATCTGGTACGATGGGTTATCTATTCTACGTGCCCGAAGATTGAAAGATCATCGTTGCTTTGCAAGCACACTTCCTGGAAGATGAGTTTATTCAGGAAGGTGCACCAGGTAGAAGTATCTCTGTGGAAGAATACAATGAAACTCTTTAGGAGGCACCTGTACAAGAAGTTGGAACCAAACCTTCTGAAACACAAGTACAACCACATCGTAGGTCTAGTAGGGTGTCTCAATTACCTGAGAGGTATGGCTTTGTGCACTTGGAGGAAATGGGTCTCCATGAGGTTACAGGTGATAGCCAAGAGACCGACCCCACGACCTATGACCAAGCAATGCTGTATGTAGACTCCGCAAAATGGCGAGAAGCTATGGAAGCTGAGATAGACTCGATGCATGCCAATCAAGTGTGGACTCTAGTAGACCGCCCCAACAACATAGTGCCCATTGGGAATAAGTGGATCTACAAGAGAAAAACTGATGGGGATGGCAAGGTTGATACCTATAAGGCTAGGCTTGTGGCAAAGGGTTATACCCAAAAATAAGGGATTGATTACCACGATACCTTCTCGCCCGTAGCTATGATCAAGTCTAATCGAATGATGCTTACTATATCTGCCTACCATGATTATGAGATATGGCAGATGGACATAAAGACGACTTTCCTCAATGGATTCCTCGAGGAGCTAGTAGAGGGTGCACGACTAGAATCCCGCACTGCTCCACTAAGTTGAGGAGAACCAATAGAATATTGCACGGAAGACTGAGGCTTATGCGATCCGCTGCCTCGGAAACTACCATAAAATTTCGGTTTCTTTGACCTCGAAACTGTCGGAACCAGAACTGTCACCATCTCATAAACGAGCACTCTATCTTGGTATTCTCTCAAAGTAGTACACCTCAGGCCCGCCATATAATTTCGGACTTCAGGTTTTATTCTCGCATCAAAATGAAGTATCTTATCTACCTTATCCCTGACTCGATCTTGGACATACACTAACTGCTTGTTGTATGTCTTGATTGCCTCGGAGATATGAACATCTTGGGGTTGAGCTCTAAAGAACTCATTGACTCTAGCTAGTCGTACCGGCACTGGACAATACTGGGCCTCCATTAACTTTTTAAATTCCTCCAAAGTGACATCACGATCCTTGGGCTTAATAGCTCGCCACCAATCAGAAGTGTCATCAATATTCAGGTACTGAGCTATCAGAACCTTCTTGGCCTTCGGGCAGCCAATACCATCGAATATCTTTTCCATCTCAACCAACCAATGATCTCGATTGCTTGCATCACTGTAACCATAAAATCTAGGAGGATTCATTTTCATGACTTCTTGATACGGAATTGACTAGTCCAAATAAAGAAAACGAAGCAAGGATCGACGTAAATGGCCTTACAACGCGGCATGCACGTACGGCAATATTTTTAGGCGAGAAAACGGACACAAGCCGGAAAATGACACAACCTGCCGGAAAATGTCGTCGCCTGCCGGAAAATGTCGAGCTCGCGGAAAATATCACACCGCGTAAAATGCCATCGCTGACCGAACCCGGCCGTGTCGTCCGGCACGGCCCGTGCTGTACTCGTCCGGAAATGCCAAGGTCCTTGTCGGTCGAACCCGACCGTGCCAGACGACACGGTCGAGTCCTACTTGCCCAGAAATGCCGAAAATGACTGTCCAGACGCCCGACCGTGCTCCAGGACACGGTCGAGTCAATGCCGAGTCACTGTCGGACCGGGCCATTGTCGGACGTCCTCGCGCGCGCGCGACCGTGTCGCCGCACGGCCGAGTCATTGTCGAACGCCCTGCTGCGCCGCGCCCGTGTCGAGTCTCGCCAAACGCCCCTATCGCGCGAAGTCATCGCCGGACCGGCCATTGTCGGACGTCCTCAGCGCCGCGGCCGTGTCGGGCCGGACACGGTCGAGTCCTCGCCGGCAGATGCGCGCCGCGGCCGTGTCAGCGACACGGCCCGTGTCCTGACCGCCTCTACTTTTTTTAATTGCTGATTTTTGTGTGTTTTGTCTTCTCTTTTCCTTTCTTTACTTATTTTAGGGATTGCGTTCCCATGTTTTGTGATGTATGTTTCTTTTTCTTATTTTATTTGATTTGTTTTGATTATTCAAAGATTTTGTAATCTTTGAATTATTTTCTTTAACTTTTAGGTAGACTTGAGGTTTGCTATATATAGCTTGTATAAGCATTGTAATATAGATTGTATTATGAATGTTGAATGTGAAAGAATACACTTTGTGTTTCTATCATTGGTAAATGATTTTTACCGAAACTTGATTTTTATTCGACGCGTTTTCGAATATTAATCCGATTGATTCTCAATAGGTCTTGGGAAGAAATCACCTTATCGAGTTATAGGTCTAATTCGATAAACCCTTGTTCTTGATCGTTCAAGTCTTCTTGTTCGATATTTTTATTGTTATATCCGATATTATTCACATACAAAATACATCCGAAAAACTCCATATTCGTAAAAGCCTTTCGCTATCATACACTTACAAACACTCCGACCGATACGTATCCGCTTCTCCCGGAGAATTCGTATCATAAGTGGTATCGGAGCCCAGGGTCATCTCCTTGGGCGATTTCTTCAAAGATTTTTTTTTTGTCGAAGAAAATATCTCTTGATTCTTGTCATCGGAAACCACACCTGAATTTCTTAATTCAGTTAAGGTTCTTGATCTTTCAACCAAATGGAGTTCAACGATATTTATCTCTTGGCGATATTACGCGACGCATTACACAGCGTACCGGAGTTCATGGGACATTCCGATCCAGAAGCAGGTGTTGATTGGCTCCACATTTGTGAGGAGTTTTTCAACCACAATTCAATTCCAGTAGACCGCCAAGTCTCGTTGGCAACAAAACGCCTTCGTGGTCGCGCCTCGACCTGGTGGCAGAAATTGAAAACCAGTCGTTTACACCAAGGTAAACCCAAACTAAGAGACTGGAACAAATTCATAAAACACTTTACTTGGAAATTCATACCCACAAATTCTCACCGCCACGATCCACCAACGGCACCACCCCGGAAATTGCAGAAGTTCGGCGCCACCCCGCCACCAACCTTCGATCTAAGGTTTATCCCCATCGAAGAATTTCCAGCAAAGCCATTTTTTGATGAAGACGATGACCCTACCACCGTTTTCGATGGAGTAGACGAGACAGAGGTTTCAATGCCGCAATACAACGAAGAAAGTGAGTTGAGCCATGTTTCCATAATTAACGAACTTGGAACTTGCTATTATGAGCATGAACCAATCAGTTGTGTTGGTCAAATTGACCAAAACGGAATTGATGGGTCGAAGGAATTATTCACACAAATGGGACCTTTTAAAGTTGTGGAAGACAAAATTGAGCTTGGTACTAAAATTGATCGGATAGAAGAAAACGACAATTTTGGGCCTAAATTTCATATCGACTCAGTTTCTGGTGATAGACTTATTGCCTTGGATGATTACCAAATTGAGGTTAGTAAAATATTTTGTGATGGGCCATTATTGGAGGAGCCCAACAATATTGGAATGGAGAGTTGGTCAGATTATGACGGACCGCCAGCATTTGATGAGGAACCAGTTGTTGAAAAGTAATCCATAATAAATCCTGTGTTTCCCATTCTTGATGGTGAAACCGATGTGGAATTATCAGTGTTTCCAATTCTGGAGGATGAACCCGATGTGAAATTAACCGTGCGTCCCATTTCAGATGTCCACTCATTTCATGATATCGGTATTACCTGGCGGAGTAATTATTATTATTTTATTAATAATGATAGTTATTTTGTTGGTGATTCTCGAGGGGCCCCCACTACCTATCGTCTCAAGATTTTGGGCCATATACGTACTACGGACATTTTCGAGATCAAGTACTTAGAGGCGTTAATTAATTATCTTGATGACGGATGGATTTCGGAATTGAGGACAATTCCCTTTAAAGAGGGAGGGGATGATACGGAATTGACTAGTCCAAATAAAGAAAACGAAGCAAGGATCGACGTAAATGGCCTTACAACGCGGCATGCACGTACGGCAATATTTTTAGGCGAGAAAACGGACACAAGCCGGAAAATGACACAACCTGCCGGAAAATGTCGTCGCCTGCCGGAAAATGTCGAGCCTGCCGGAAAATATCACACCTGCCGGAAAATACCGGCCACTGCCGACCGAACCCGGTCGTGTCGTCCGGCACGGCCCATGCTATACTCGTCCGGAAATGCCAAGGTCCCTGTCGGTCGAACCCGACCGTGCCAGACGACACGGTCGAGTCCTACTTGCCCAGAAATGCCGAAAATGACTGTCCAGACGCCCGACCGTGCTCCAGGACACGGTCGAGTCAATGCCGAAGTCAGCTCGGACTCGGCTGCGGACGTCCCTGTCGCGCCGCGACCGTGTCGCTGGCACGGCCGAGTCATTGCCGAACGTCCCTGTCGCGCCGCGCCGGTCGAGTCTCGCAACGTCCCTATCGCGCCGAGTCAGCTGTCGGACCGATCGCTGCCGGGCGTCCCTGTCGCGCCGCGACCGTGTCGATCGGACACGGTCGAGTCCCTGCCGGCCAGATGCGCGCCGCGGCCGTGTCAAGCGACACGGCCCGTGTCCGGCGACCAAATTTACTTTTTTAATTGCTGATTTTTGTGTGTTTTGTCTTCTCTTTTCCTTTCTTTACTTATTTTAGGGATTGTGTTCCCATGTTTTGTGATGTATGTTTCTTTTTCTTATTTTATTTGATTTGTTTTGATTATTCAAAGATTTTGTAATCTTTGAATTATTTTCTTTAACTTTTAGGTAGACTTGAGGTTTGCTATATATACCTTGTATAAGCATTGTAATATAGATTGTATTATGAATGTTGAATGTGAAAGAATACACTTTGTGTTTCTATCATTGGTAAATGATTTTTACCGAAACTTGATTTTTATTCGACGCGTTTTCGAATATTAATCCGATTGATTCTCAATAGGTCTTGGGAAGAAATCACCTTATCGAGTTATAGGTCTAATTCGATAAACCCTTGTTCTTGATCGTTCAAGTCTTCTTGTTCGATATTTTTATTGTTATATCCGATCTTATTCACATACAAAATACATCCGAAAAACTCCATATTCGTAAAAGCCTTCCGCTATCATACACTTACAAACACTCCAACCGATACGTATCCGCTTCGCCCGGAGAATTCGTATCACTTCTTGAAGCCATCGATCCTCAATAGTCTTGCCGGTATTATTATTCTGCACCGCTTGAGCTAATTGGTGCACTTGGGTCACAACTTGCTGAAGAACGTTAGGCACTTCGGCCTCTGCACTCACATCCGCACCTCCCTAGGGAATTGGATCTGATCTAGCACAGAATGAGATGCCAAATTTGAAATGGACATCTCTGATTCAGATATCGCTTCTCTACCACGGCCTCGGTCGCGTTGACGGACAGCTCTACGTCTAGGCATACTGAAGAATAAGAAATGGTTCAACAAGGAAACGATTACAACAATAGATTACACAATGACAAAGACAATTACTCCTGAGGAAAAGAAATAACCAACATCTCAAGAGGCTTCCAGCACAGGCAGCACGAGTGGTAACACGCCAATGATATCATAAACAACGACCCACTCAATTTTAAAAGACCCAAAAACACCGACAGCCTAGGTATCCATAAACCTAAGCTCTGATACCATATTCTGTAATAGCCCCATGATATACGGAGACATTGTTAGGAGTATGCCCTCGAATGCCACTCAGATGATGTTGAGTGAGGGCATTGTACTTGTAATTATGTAAACTATTGGTATAAGGCAATGAATGTTTCTTTATTTACTGGTAGTTACTGGCATTCCTAACTCGTAAATATACATATAGAAACTAGTCCGTGTATTTGAGAGCAAAACATTCCACTCCCTATTGGATAAGGGGTCGACACTGGAAAGGTTTATATCTCAAATACTTAAACGTTCGCAAGTCGATGAAACTTGACTGGGCGTTAAGTTTATGTGAAGACTTGTATGACGTGTTCTTTGACATGTAGAGTGCCTGTCGAACACTAATGGTTAGTGGGAGCACACGTTATAGGTATGCTAATTGGATTAGTATACTCGAACCGACTCACCCTCGATTCGTCACACGGATTTAACTCCGGGACAGTCAATGACGGAATCGAAAGGTTGTGATAGCTATTCATGAACCTTCAACTTGAGGATTTAGTAGGGATGTGCTTGTGACGTCAAGATTTTCATTAGAGTAGTTTGACCCTATAAACTGAAAGGTGGGGGTCAACCTCGATGTGTATCTTGACGGGCAAGTAGCAGGTCCTACTGAGTACCAAGATAGAATTATTTCTCCCGTTAGTGAGCGGGTTATATGTCCTATGTGGTTATTGGCATATGAGATCATAAGTCTTTGAACAAAGCATTGGAGCTAGTTGTATTAGATACACGAGAGCTCGATGATCTCGATTTGCATTAACGCATGCATAGAGTCAAGAACATATAGGGTCTGCCTGACCGTGACCCTATAACTTGATCGGGACATTTGAAAGAAGGGTTTATATGTATACTGGTATTCACGACAGAATGGTTCTTGAATGATCCCAATCATTCGTTCTCAGTTGGGGTACAGTGTAGGCCGCCAAGCTGGCTAGGTGGTGCTACTACTCTTTGGTTCCTCCCATTGCTGACTGAGACAGACCTACCGAGTCGCGCAATAGGATTGACGATGGAATGTGTTGGCCACTAAGTATACTGGATACAGCTTGGAAAGTGTTTTAAACAACAAGCTGTACTGTTTTAAATCTGAGTGCGTAGCGGAAGTCTTGAATACAGTAAGTTGCTATGGATACAGCAACTCGATGTGCAGTGTATACTTAAATAATCACAGTTTAAATAAAACAATAAAAACAGAAGGTAAATAACACAGTATTTGAAGTGGTCCGAGGTAAACCCCTCTACGTCCACTGGTACTCCACACAGGAGTAAAAAGTTTATTATAATTACTGCGTACACAACTACGTAATTATAACAACACTTAATCAATATATCGTTCACACAGATTGATATAAAGATCTTAGCTTTCAACCGTTCACACAGATTGGTTTGAGCTAACACTTTGACTGGCTTCTTCACACACAGTTCTGAAGATTCATCTTCTTCAAATCAAGTCTTTCACACACAGTTCGGGAGAAGCAAAGATTCCTCAGTCCACACAGGGCTGATATGAGTTTGCTCAAAGATAGAACAGGGTTGAACAACAACTATGACTTTCTGGGCTACAAGCTGATGATGTGTTGTTCAAGGGTTGAGCACTGTATATCTCTTTTATCTGAATAGCAAAAAGCTTGGGAGATATGTTTTGCTCTGAATATTTCTTGTAAGCTTGATCGTTTGTAAGTCGTTTAGTCGTTCAGTCTTTCAGTGATTCAGTGATTTATGATCTTCAAACTCTGGAGATATATATAGCCTTCAGAAATAAATCCATTTGAAATCTATCCATTGGGCAAGATTCTGTGACAACAGATATTTGACTGAGATCCGGATATTGTGGGATTTTGAAGATCTTCAGACTTACAGTATTTAAATACTTTATCCTTTAGTATTTAAATACTTCTTTATCAACGGGACTTGACTTCTAGCGAATACTGAAGATTCCTTCTTGTCCTTTTGAGGGCTGTATGGAAGAATCACTGTATTGATATTCGATACAGCTTCCATACTTTAGCTTTGCGGGACTCTTTGCTGTATGATCAATATACTGTATGGATGAGACTGCGAGAGGTCTTCGATACATGGTTTGATACTTGATCAGCTTTTCGATACAGCTAGAGATGGTATCCAGGGTTTGGCATATTGTCAAAACATTCTAACAATACGATCGATACAGGGACTGTTATCCAAGCAGCATTGATACAGGGATTTGCTATCCCAACCATTTCCCCCTTATTGATAATTTGGCAAGTCCTTCCGAGTCTTCCTTTTTTTTAAAACCTTATGATGTTTATCCAAACATCCTTGATGATGCCAAAACTTTGACACTTAGCGGTTTGAAGTAGGGCATACTTGTTGGTCTTCTTTCGAATGTTCTAGCCTTCAGTATTTTGGCTTTAACACTAAGAACTGCTCGCAGGCAAGTTCAGCTTTTATCACAAGAAAGTTACATTGAAATCTTACAATTGGCGCGCAGGCACAATTTTACATTGTTTTCTAGATACATACAACTTAAACTATGAACTGTTCGCAGACAAGTTCTTACAACTTGTGTATGAGATAAGTTTCATAATATGAATACAGTAAGAATAAATAAAGTGACTTTAAACAAATAAGAACATAGTAGATTACGAGTTGTAATCTTTCAAGACAGGCAATAATTTTATTGATACTGAAATAGAGTACAAAGATTGCTGTTTTGAAAGTAAAGTTACAATCGAATAATATACTAAGGTATTCGGCTCCTAAAGTTGGAGTGTCTCCATGGTCGCTTGGAAGGGTCATTCTTGGTGTTTCACCACCAGTTCTGGTGAGCGTCCTTGTCTCGATTCAGATAAATTGCACGTCCTTCATAAGATTTATCGAAGACTAGGATCCAGTCCTCTGGATGGGTCACCAAGTCGCCTTTTCGATGCTTTGACTTCATCTACTGCTGTAGCGGGAGAGATCCTTCTTCTAGCTTCGTCTTGAATTCCTCTGCGGCTTCCTGTACCATTCTGCATCTATTGAATAAAGCGGATTCCCTGATAAGTACAATGAAGTATCTTAATAGTTCATTTCTCCTCCATTCTTTGATCTATGCAGCAGTAGGTTGACGGTCTGCCGGGAGGTTCATAGACTGCGTCTTTCGGACTAGGCTTTTCCAAGGAAACTTAGGATCCTGGAATTTTGTTTTGTATCCCTGTATCCTCACGTTTGGTATTGAGATACGGGCTATATCAGTAGTGATTGAGTCTTCAAATGGAGCTAAGTACTCTTTTTCTTGCTCCAACCTTATTCTCCTGGCGGCTTCCCGTGCTTCTTCCCCCTTTTTGGCATCATCAAGGTATGATACCTTTTCATCAAGACGTCCTAGGATCTCCAGAGCGGCATCCTGTTTCGTATCCATATTAGATATTCTCTCAACAAGGGAGGAGAGCACCTGCAACATATCCTTAATGTTCTTGTCATGAGCTCGCAGTTGGGAACCGGATTCGATTAGAGCAGATGCGGTCTTGGCCTCATATACGTGTAGTTTCGATTGCTCTTCTCTCAGGATCGATTCTTGCTTCTCTTGCAGATTGTTCAGGGCTTGTTTGAAGACTTCTGGCAAGACAGTGAAGGCTTCGACTACTCGAGAGACTTCATGCCTTAATCCAGTCATTTCTTCAACAACAGATGTGTGAAGGCAATCCAGAGCCTTTTCTACTGAGTGTAAAACATTCACTGCGTCCTAAATAAATACAGTTTGGAGGCCAAGAGCACGTCAGCGCTCTTTCCTTGTTTCAGTGCGGGGAGAATCTGGCTGGGCAAAGTCTTCTACTCCATTCAACCTTCTCAAATTCACATTAGGGCGTGAATTGAGTTGGACATCCTCAGGTATAGTACCGTCGTCGGATTCCACGGTTGATGGGGTGGGAGCAGCTGTTGTGGGTTCGGCGGCAGGAAGTGCGACATCCTCCTGTTTCGAAGAGGTATCTGTAGACATGGATACAGGAGGGACCAAATCCTCCTGGTGTCTCTCAGCATCCGCCTGTTCCGGCAGAGGGACTGATTCCTCTTGCTGGAAGGCACGTGATTCTTCTTTTTCGGTGGCGACAGCAGGCTCGGGTGCCTATTGCGAAACATTTTCTCCTTCCTCGACATGAGGGCCTGAATCCTCATTGTCAGAAACATTGTCTTGCTGTTGCGAAGGGGACGATTGATGGGTGGATGTCCCATCATCCTTATTAGCTTGAGCTTCCTCTCGACTCATCCGCAAACCAGCTTGGAGTGCGTCGTCATCATCATCGAAATCCGGATCAGATTTTGGACTGTCGGGAGCTTCCATTGACAAAGCTTTTCCTTTCCTGTTGGCCTCATCCTTATCAAGCAGATAACTCTCAATTAGCTCCTTGACGAATAAGTTATCCCATTGGATCAGGACAGTAATTTCTTGGGTGTCCGTAACTTCCAAAATGAACTTCTCTTCGACACTCCACTCACTCCAGTTGTACAAGATTTCATACATAGCAAGTCTAAAATTATTCCACTGGAGAAATCGCTCGAATGACTGCTCAATCTGCACGGAAAGCAGAGTCTTGGAAATTATTGTGTCAGGGGAGGGACTCCGTACAGCATCTGGGTTTGCTGTAGGAAAGGGTTCCTCTACAGGTGTGGGATCCTATATTGGAGAGGGATTCCTTACAGGGGATGGTACCCCGAAGGAAGATGGATCCTGAATGGGTGTGGAATCCCGCATAGGAGAGGTAGCTGTTGGCTCCAAACAGGCAGCCGACTCGCTAGAGTTTTTTGAGTTGGCAGATGTACTCGTATCCATTGTTGCCGCCAAAGGCTCGGGATCTACTGTCGATACAGTAGCGGGCATCTCTTCCACAGAGGTTGGGCCCTAGGGTAGTTGATCAGTGGGTTGCGCCACGATAGGAGCATCCTCGGAGGGTTCTGTAGATTTAGCTTTTGTGAGCCTCCTTAGCTTCCTTTTCGGCTTCTCAGCAGCAATAGGTGTCTTGCTGTGAGATCTTTTTCTTTTCTTTGAAGAGTCAACACTCTGGGACTTCGAAGAAACATCTCTCGGATCGGCAGACAAGGGCATTCTTCGGATGAATGGTCAGTTGGAGATCAGGGTGCTCTGGTTATAGGCCGAAGGCTTG
Organism: Orobanche coerulescens; assembly: GCA_033398695.1. Classification (NCBI taxonomy): domain Eukaryota; kingdom Viridiplantae; phylum Streptophyta; class Magnoliopsida; order Lamiales; family Orobanchaceae; genus Orobanche; species Orobanche coerulescens. Next base: position 90,797,111 of record CM065808.1, on the reverse strand, counting down.
ACGCCTCCTAAATAGATCTGGGAACTTAGTTTCTTCGCCTCTGCGGATTGTGGAAGTCCGCACTTCGTCAAAATGTGGTTTAGAAACAAACTAAATGATTTCTTTTGCGACGCAGGTTTTGACACCTCTTCCTGCAGAGGCTTCAGAATAATCTGACACCAATTGACCTTTTCATAGGTCATAATTGCTACCATCATCCTGAATCTAAGATTTGTGCACATCTCAAAGGCACCTGTGCGATTCTCGATGATACGGCAACAAAAGTCATGCAAGTACACGAACGGCAAACAGAAATTTTTCTTGTGACAGGTAGTGTGAACAGATTCAACCGAAGCGGAGCCGGTGAACAGGCCATAGTACTCGGTAAACAACTCTTGAGACCCAAAAGTCTCAAGGTCTTCCATAGTCAGGCCATCAGCGGGCAGCCTGAAAATGTTCTGGAGAAGTTCTTGGTCGACACGGATCTCCACTCCGCGAATGACGGTGGTGATGTCAGCGACGTGGCCTCCCTAGGCCAGCGACAGAAAGCGGCCGGCAGCGTTGAGGTAGAAGTCCTCAACCAAATGTACGTCGTATTTCTCGGTGGTGTGGCTCCCAAGGCGGTAAAGGCCTTGCTGATGGATTCTGGTGATGAAGAACTCCATGGATTTGACGTCATCAGTTTCAGCATGAATTCGCTCGATGACGACAGATCTGGAGAAGATCCATCCATTAATGATGTTCGAGGCTTTCTTCAGAGAGATGGAAGATTTCTAAGTGGACGCCATTGATGAATCTCAAGAAAAGATGAAAAGACTCAAGAAGAATATGCAGTGAATACAGAAATACTTGTAGGCTGAATTGCTTGAGTGCTCTTAAAATATGCAGAAGGCGTAAAGAGTCTCAAATGGCATTTGCAGTCCTTTTATAGTAGGTGGCGAAGAAGGGTTTTCAGAGAACGAATTGTCAGATTTAAGGGATGGGAACCGGCGTCTGAAATGAACGGTCACGATGGACTGAGTGTAACTGGTACACTTATCTATTGAATTTTAGAATAGGAGCGGGTCCCACTTATGACATTTGTTGTTACCCTTAATGCCTAAAACGGCGGTATTAAATATTAAATAATTTGAAAACATCGCGGCTTTTGAGATTTGATTGTCCAGATGTCGTGTAAGGCATTTAATATAAACGGCGTTTGATATGAAAACAGGGCATGTGGACAAAAATTATTTTTAAAATGAAATATTATAATATATATATATATATATAATGAATCGAAATCCCATAGTATGTGCTCTATCCACGACGACACATCATTCCCCCTTAAAAAATATATACAGGTTTCAATTCCATATATCAACTTTTGGATTAATGCTGTATTCATGGGTCATACTGTATTCCCCCTTAATTATTGCACACGTCAGCTGTAGGATGATTCATATTGCTTTGTTCCCTATAGTGCTATATTGAAGGCTCTGAGTGTACAGATAATTAATGGTGGATATTGTATTCTTGGGTTTTACAGCATTCCCCCTCAATTATTGAGTAAAAACAGTAAATACTTACAGGGAGTCAGGCTGTAGCAATCCTAATTCTTGTCGAAGCATGTTGAATATTGCTGTGTCGAGAGGCTTGGTGAAGATGTCGGCCAACTGAATATCTGTATGAACCTTTTCTAGCCGAACATCCTTGTTCTCGACATGATTCCTTATGAAATGATGCTTCATGTTGATATACTTAGTGCGCGAGTGCAATACAGGGTTGTGCGTTATTGCAATTGCACTCGTGCTATCACACATGATTGGCGTTTCCTTGGCTTCAATCCCATAATCTGACAACTGTTGCTACATCCAAAGGATCTGCATACAACAACTACCAGCAACATAGTATTCTGATTCAGCCGTGGAAAATGAGTTTGCTAATTGCTTCTTACTGAACCAAGAGACAAGTCTAGGTCCAAGAAGGTGACAAGTTCCACTTGTACTCTTCCTATGTAGCTTGCAGCTTCCGAGATCTGAGTCATTGTATCCAACTAAATCGAATCTGCCTTCTTTAGGATACCACAGTCCTACATCGACTGTTCCTTTAATATACTTCAGGATTCGTTTAGCTGTATTGAAGTGTGATTCTTTGGGTGCTACTTGGTATCTCGCACACACTCCTACAACAAACTGGATATCGGGCCTGCTATCCGTTAGGTACAGGAGAGAGCCAATAAGCTTCCTGTAGAGTGATTGGTCAACCGGCTTTCCGGCTTCATCAGCACTAATTTGCATGGAAGTGCTCAAGGGGGTTGACGATGATTTGGAAGTGTTCATTCCAAATTTGTTGAGAAGCTCCTTGCTGTATTTTTCCTGGTTGATGAAAATTCCTGTAGGCAACTGCTTTACTTGCAAACCTAGGAAATAACTAAGTTCTCCCATCATACTCATCTCAAATTTACTTTGCATGAGATGAGAGAACCTTTGACATAAAGCAAGGTTAGTTGAACTAAATATAATGTCATCTACATATATTTGAACCATTAGAAGGTCATCACCTTCCTGTATTTTGAACAAGGTCTTGTCCACAGCACCTTTCTCAAATCTATTATTGGTTAGATACTGGGACAGGGTCTCATACCATGCTCTAGGGGCTTGCTTAACTCCATACAGTGCTTTCCTCAGCCTATATACTAGATCGATGCCGTCTGTGTTGGCAAAACCTGGTGGTTGTTCAACATAAACTTCTTCGGCAAGGTCTCCATTTAGGAATGCACTTTTAACGTCCATTTGGTATACGATGAAGCTCTTATGGGCGGCAAATGCTAAAAATATCCTAATGGACTCTAATCTGGCTATAGGGGCAAAAGTTTCATCGTAGTCTATGCCTTCTTCCTGTCTATAGCCTTGTGCGACTAGCCTTGATTTATTCCTTATAATTAGTCCATTTCGATCCTTCTTATTTCTAAATACCCATTTGGTTCCTATAACCGATTGATGCGTAGGTCTGGGTACAAGATACCATACATTGTTTCTTTCGTAACCGTTAAGCTCTTCTTCCATAGATGTTATCCAATGAGAATTATTAAGAGCTTTTATGGTAGAAACAGGTTCGGACTGGGCTAAGAATACAGCAATAGTGCACATATTGAGTCTTCTAAGCTCGGATTGAGATTTCCATTCAGGGAATGGTGAAATCTCAGTATCTAGTTCTTCTTGTGCACACAGTACATTTCCTTGTGTACTCTGTATTCTCCTTCGGGTAGAGACACCAGCATTAATGTTTCCAATGATCAGCTCTTGCGGGTGATCTCTCAACCATCTTCGATTGGGTTCTAATTCGGGGTCCCGTACTGTATCTTGAGTTGTTGTAGATACATCTTCAGCTAGTATAGCATCGGCTTCATCTACGTCGATTCTTACAGCTGCGGGGTTGATTTCTAGGTCAACAACAGGTTCTATGGGAGTTGGTGGATCTAAGATGGAAAGTTGTTGGATGTTCTGGGTAACAGCTTCTACTCCTGTAGGGTCATGGTGAGGTTCGTCGAACACTACATGAACTGATTCCTCGATCGTTAGCTTCCTTTTATTAAAGATCCTGTAAGCTTTGCTGACGGAAGAATATCCTATAAATATGCCTTCATCTGACTTCTCATCAAAGGTTCTAAGTTGATCCTTCCCATTATTCAACACATAGCACCTGCATCCAAAAATATGAAAATACGAAACTAACAGAGTTTTGTTGTTCCATACCTCATATGCAATTTTTTGTGGTGTTTGTTGACGATACAGCGGTTTTGAGTGTAGCATGCTGTATTGGTTGCTTCACCCCAGAAACGCTGTGGCAACTTGCTTGCGGCAATCATTGTCTTTGTTGCTTCTTTCAGCGTCATATTCTTTCGCTCGGCAACACTATTTTGTTGAGGTGTACGGGCAGCTGAGTATTCGTGTTATATCACATTCTCCTAATAGCAGTGCTCTATAAAGCAGTTAGTAAATTCTGTACCTCTGTCGGAACGAATGGACACGATACTCAATGCCTTTTCATTTTGAAGCTTTCTCAGGAGCTCGGGCAGCTTTGATGTTGTTTCCTTCTTCTTGCTTAGGAAAATTGTCCAAGCATACCTGGAGAAATCATCAATAACAACAAGACAGTATTTCTTACCTCCCAAACTTACCTGGTCTACAGGACCATAGAGATCCATGTGTAGCATCTCCAACACTCTGTGGGTTGAAAGGTAGGATTTGCTCTTCAGGGTGGACTTGATTTGTTTGCCTTTTTGACATGGTCCACAGACACTGTCTTTTTGGAATGATACATTTGGCAATCCTCTAACCAGTCCCTGTCTTGAGAGCTTGTTGATCGTCTTGAAGTTGATATGTGACATCCTCTTATGCCATAGCCAGCTTAGATCTGCAGTGCCTTTGGCAACTAAACAAGGAATAGTGGAGCTCGTAGGCATCCAGTCAGCAATATACATATTACCTGATCTGCTTCCTGTGAGCACAACTTCTTTGGTCAGGATGTTCTTGACTCTACAGTGATCTATATAAAATTTCACCAAGAATTGTTTGTCACAGAACTGGCTTATACTAAGTATATTATACTGCAAGCCTTCAACATAAGCTACATCGGTGACTTTGAATTTTCCGACAAGAAGGTTTCCTTTTCCTCTTGTTCTTCCTTTAGATTTATCACCGAAGCACACTTTTGGACCGCGACCTTCTACGAAATCTGATAGCTTGCTTCTATCTCCTGTCATGTGTCAAGAGCATCCGCTGTCGAAGTACCATATGTCCTTCTCCAAAATGTCTTGTAGCACATAAATTATGTAGATTTAGGTCCCCTTTGATTGTTGGGTCCGTGAGTGTTAGTGCCTTTAGGTACCCAAACTTTCCTGACAGCAATTGGTTTACTGTAGGTAACATTCGGTATAGACTTGCGGTATCTACGTGGGGCATGTACGTAGTTACTGTATCCATGATAGTTATTATGCATGTAAAAATCAGGGTTATTATTATTTATCCAGTACGTATGCTGTCTCGGAGGTGGAGCCATTTTCTTTGGCCTTACAGCTTGCCTTCTGGGTCTCCAGTTGGATTCCCAATGCTGTGGTTGATACTGTGTGGACACTTGCTATCTCGATGAATAACGAGGCTCCTGTATCCAATACCTAGGCATGCTGTACTGAAAGTACTGCCGTGTGGGCCTTTGATATTTGGATACAGCCTTCTTTCTGAACGGATCTTGGCGCTATTGATATGCTCGGGGAGCGTGCTGTTGCGTGCGCCTTACAGGTTGAAATGGCTTATGGTTTTGCTGTCTTGAATAGAATTGAGGGGGCGGAATGGCAGCCTTTGCTTTTCGCGGTGCAGCAGGTTCCTTCAAAGGCTAGAAGCATCTTCCGATACAGGAATGTGTTCCATACTCTTGACGAACACAGTACTAGTTTTCCCTTTGTTGGAAAATGAGCTGTATCCTAAGCCACTTTTATCATGAGCATGTTGCCCAGTGCTTAGAATTTCTTCCATTCATTTGGATGATTTCTCGAAAGATTTCAGAATGGTCTCAAGTTCGCTTTCTCGTTTCTCGAGAGTGTTAAATTTAGCTTGAAATAGAACAAAATCATTTGTCTTGCTTCCATTTTGAGACTTAGTCTCACTTAGTTCATGAGCAAGTTGATGATTGCTCTCCACGAGTTTTTCATGCTCGACCTTGCTGTTTTCACAATCAATAGACATATTTTCATAATTTATTTTTAGCAAGTCGTTTTCTTCTTTCCGCTCTATGTTGGAAAGTTGGAGCTGGATGTTTTCATTTTTCAAAGTCTCGTGGGCTTTTTGAATATTTTTAAATTCATTCATCATGTTTTTGAAAGTATGTGATGCATTTACTGGAATAATTGAGGTTGAGCTTACCTCATCATCGCTATCTTCGTCTTCCGGAATGTCCTTTGCCATAAAGCACATATATGCCTTATCTTCGAACTCATCGTCAGATGAGTCACTTTCAGTGACCACCTGAGGACATTCTTCGGATTTGGATGGTGTGGGAGAGGCTTCTGATTCTCCTATCAGTGCCTTGAGCTTGTTTTTCCAAGCACGTCTTCGTTCATCCCTCTCTTGTTGCTCGACTTCCAGAAACCTTTGAACTTTGGGATGAGGACATTTGTTTGCATAATGTCCTGGTTTCCTGCAATTATAGCACAAGTTAGCGTCACCAGAGGAAGTTTCAGTACTTACCTTGTGAACAGGCTTGGGCCTGTAGGGAGTCTTTCCAGACTGTTTGATGAACTTTTTGAATTTGTGCATGAGGAGCGCCATTTCATCTTGTGATAGGATATCGTCGTCACTGTCAGCATTCTTGTAATTTGGCTTTGATGGGCTGGGCATGCTGTGTCGATGGTTAGATACAGCGGCTAAGTCCGTATTCCAAGCTGGAGATTCTTCAGCTTTCTCTCTCCTGTCTATATCATACTCGAAAGCTTTGAGGTCAGACAAGAGATCAAAGGTAGATATTTGACTAAGGTTACATGACACACGCATAGCTATGGTCTTAATGTCCCATCGGGCAGGGAGAGATCTGAAAATCTTTAAGTTTTTCTCCCTTTGAGTATAAATTTTGCCCAAAGATTCAAGTTCACCAAAAATTCCAGTGAATCTGAGGTCAAGTTCCTCAAGTGTTTCAGTTGGTTTCATTTCAAAAGATTCAAATTGCTGAGTTAGTTTTGAAATTTTATTTTATTTTGAGAGCTCAGTTCCCTCACAAATCAACTTGAGTTTATCCCATATTTCCTTGGTTGTTTTACAGCTTTTTACCTTCGAGAATATGCCTTTGTCGAGGGTGACAAACAACGCATTCTTTGCAATATTGTCGAGGTTGGCGCGCTTTCTTTCATCTGTGGTCCATTGCTCGCGCTCCTTCTCGAGCATCTCAGTATGGGCTTGGCCTTCAATCCTTGCGGCCGTATTTACCTTCATGATCTTAATTGGGCCATCATGTATAACAAAAATCATCTCTTCGTGCATTGCTGCAAGATGAGCCTCCATTCTAATTCTCCAATCATCAAATTCATTAATAGAGAACATAGACACTTTTTTGATAATAGATGTATCCATGTGAGAATAAAGGAATGAAAAAGACTGTTTTAAAAATTAAGTGATTTTAGATCTGATTCGGTTAAAAATACGACTGATTCTTTTTAGAATCAACCTCTCCGATACCACTTGTTGGCCACTAAGTATACTGGATACAGCTTGGAAAGTGTTTTAAACAACAAGCTGTACTGTTTTAAATCTGAGTGCATAGCGGAAGTCTTAAATACAGTAAGTTGCTGTAGATACAACAACTCGATGTGCAGTGTATACTTAAATTATCATAGTTTAAATAAACCAATAAAAGCAGAAGGTAAATAACACAGTATTTAAAGTGGTTCGAGGTAAACCCCTCTACGTCCACTGGTACTCCACACAGGAGTAAAAAGTTTATTATAATTACTGCGTACACAACTACGTAATTATAACAACACTTAATCAATATAACGTTCACACAGATTGATATAAAGATCTTAGCTTTCAACCCTTCACACAGATTGGTTTGAGCTAACACTTTGACTGGCTTCTTCACAGTTCTGAAGCTTCGTCTTCTTCAAAGCAAGTCCTTCACACACAGTTTGGAGAAGCAAAGATTCCTCATTCCACACAGGGCTGATATGAGTTTGTTCAAAGATAGAACAGGGTTGAACAACAGCTATGACTTTCTGGGCTATAAGTTGATGATGTGTTGTTCAAGGGTTGAGCACTGTATATCTCTTTTATCTGAATAGCAGAAAGCTTGATAGATATGTTTTGCTCTGAATATTTCTTGTAAGCTTGATCGTTTGTCAGTCGTTCAGTCGTTCAGTCTTTCAGTGATTCAGTGATTTATGATCTTCAAACTCTATAGATATATATAGCCTTCAGAAATATATCCATTTGAAATCTATCCGTTGGGCAAGATTCTGTGACAACAGATATTTGACTGAGATCCAAATATTGCGGGATTTTGAAGATCTTCTGAATTACAGTATTTAAATACTTTATCCTTTAGTATTTAAATAATTCTTTATCAATGGGACTTGACTTCTAGCGAATACTGAAGATTCCTTCTTGTCCTGTTGAGAGCTGTACGGAAGAATCACTGTATTGATATTCGAGACAGCTTCCATACTTTAGCTTTGCGGGACTCTTTGTTGTATGATCAATATACTGTATGGATGAGACTGTGAGAGGTCTTCGATACATGGTTTGATACTTGATCAGCTTTTCGATACAGCTAGAGACGGTATCCAGGATTTGGCATATTGTCAAAATATTCTGACAATACAATCGATACAGGGACTGTTATCCAAGCAGCATCGATACAGGGATTTGTTATCCCAACAGAATGAATCAAGCTAATTCTCTCATTATGAATATTAGATATTGGATATCTAAATTTGGGACATTGGATGTTTAAATTGATTTATTGGATAAATTGATTTACGACCTAATGAAATAAATAAATTACTAGGTGATTAATTTAATTCATGAATATAATTATTTCTTGGAGAAATTAATTATATTATTTTGTATTTGATATGTTTAATTAATTGGATTAATTAATCGATATAAATACATCGAAACGGAATTGGAGTTTATCTGTTTGGACTCTCGGGAGTCCGAAAAGAACTAAACTCGTCTGTTTCATCCTCATGCCCCCCCCCCCCAATATACATGTGTATGTATTGACTTGTCCAAATCATGATGTTTGGAATATCATGTGTTGAGGGGACAAGTATCATACACATTATATGGTGGGGTTAGATTCTCATTGTATGAGTTGTATTCTTGTGAATTGAAAATGCATAAGAAGAGGACTTTGATCTCTCATTATCATTACATTATTCCTTACATGAGTTGTAGTGAGAGAAAGTGAGAAAAGAGTTCTTCTTCATAGTCATCTTCTTCATCAACTTAGTTCTTGATTGATCTTAGAGAAACATCAAGAAATAGTGAGAGATCAAACATTAAAACACTTAGAGTGTTACAATCAAAAGCTTCATCACTTGATTCTAGCCGTAACCTTAGAGGTTAATCGGGTGTTGTCATTCCGGTCGTTTTTCCAGCGCGTGGCAAGTAGAGACGCGGTGCTTTCGGCATTGTATTGTTCAAGGGATTGGAGCGGATTGGATTCGTAGAGATCAAGCAAAGCTTGGGGAATAGCTCAAGATAAGGTTACCATTTAATCAACGGACTTCAAGGGTTAGTTTCTTACAACTCTTGCTTTTCGTTTATATATTCGTATATACGTAGCTCGATCGATCCTCGTAGGGTTTCGGATTGAATTAATTTTCATTTTACCGCTTCCGCTGGGCCTTCGTTTTAAGCACCGAATCCCAACAGACATTACAGCGCCGTAGATTCTTTTTGAAAAAACTACCAGGCTTAGACCACATAAAACACATTATCAAACAACAAAACCGAGACATTCACACACTTAAAACCAACATCAACTTCAATACGACATACATCACAAAATAATCCAATACATGGTCCTGTTGGATCACAGCAGATACAACAACTCACAACTGATCCAACAACATCAACAATAACTAACACCAACACATTAAACCATATATGACAGTACCCGTACGAGTAAAAAACCACAACACGACTGTGACCATGCCAAAACGACCACCAACTCACAATAACACATGATATCAGTGTTGCTCGTCATCCTCGTTCCCTTCCTGCGCCAGCTTGCCACTAAGACCTGTGCCTGAATACACAACAAGTATATCCACCTCAGAAGGGGTCAACAAACAGCCGGTGCAAGTACAACGATTCCAGAATATGTACAACAAATGAATAACCGAAATCACAGTGCAATCACATATATTCCGTAATACAATACCACAATCATCATCACAAAACAACCTCCCGAGTTGTACTGGCCTTGTACCTCATGTGAGATACACACCCCAGGGAGTCCTCGTCAGGCCCTCTCTGGTTGTACAACCCCACCGAGTGATCCGTAGGGAGCGCGGCCTAGCGGATTATAGGGGATCCTCACTGGTTTTAACTCGTTTCACACACGGTCAGAAACCACATGGCACAAACAATTTTTTCTGAAATCATCACTTTTCACAAAATCACATTTTCACATATTCACACGAAGTACATTAAACACAATCAAAGTACTTGCCTCGATTGGAACGACACAAGAAACAACGAACGGAAGCACATACAGTCTGAACTTTCCTCAACACTTCGATCCTATCATAACATAATACTATATCAAATACAATACCACGGAAGTTGAGAAGAAACACCCTAAGTTCTACCCTTAGGGGCAACCGATCGAACATTACGAAGGCGACATGAATCATACTCAAACTACTGAAGAGAACTTGGAGTTTAATCCATAAACTTCAGACAAAATTAGAAGATTATGATTTTAACATCATAATCTAACACGATTCAAGGATAAAATGGATTAAAATTGAAGATCTCATCAAAAACCCCAAAATGTGAAGAACTAGGGTTTGGATGAACTTTACCTTGATTTGGAGGATGAAACGTGGTGAAATGTTGTTAACTTGATACTAGGAACTCAAAAATGTAGTTGGATGATAAAATTCGACCAAAATCCGCACCATCATGCTTAAGATCACCCAAACGTCGGAGAAGAAGAGAGAAATGGAGGAAATGACGAATTCTAGAACATGCTGGACTATTTATACTGGCCTCTATTAGTGTGCGCTACGACCTAAGTATAGCGCGCGCTAACGATATGTCGGTAGTCCAGAATCTTATATCTGACGCTAGCGTGCGCTACACATATGTTAGCGTGTGCTATATACCGGCATTAGCGCGCGCTAGCTCTAATAATAGCGTGCGCTAACAGCTTGTGTCCAGTTTCCAGAAACATCATGTCCTTACTGCCAGGCCGAAATAGCATGCGTTACCACACTATTAACATGCGCTAGTACATCACAATAGCGTACACTAGTCCACCATTAGCATGCGCTAATGCCCCATTCCAGAATCCATAAATTCTACTGCCCAGTCGACCTAACATGCGCTACTAACAATAGTAGCGTGCGCTACGGATACATTGTTAGCGTGCTATAGTAATACAATCTAGCATGCGCTAACTGCTACTTCCTAATATTAAAACCACGAAGTCCGGTCAGAACAATCACAATCCGAATATAACAGAACTTGACATCAACATTCCAATACCATCACCAATATACACACGTTTCCAAATTCCAAACGATACAACATGGAAATTACAAATCAAATTATCAATAGAATACGTCCAAAATAACTTACATAATTAATAAAATACACTGATATTACAACATGTATAGTGCCTGTATTCACTAAGGGTTAGAGGGAGCACACGTTATAGGTATGTTAATGGGATTAGTATACTCGAACACGACTCACCTCGATTCGGTTCACATAGATATCACTCAGGGATTGTCAATGACTGAATCTAAAGGTTGTGATAGGTATACGTGAACCTTTGACTTGAGGGTTCAGTTGAGGATGTGCTTGTGACATTAAGTTAGTCATTAAAGTAGCTCAATCTAATCGCCGGTTGGTGGGTCAACCTCGAAATGCAACTTAGTGGGCAAGTAGCAGTCTCTACTGAATACCAAGATAGGATTCGTTCTCTTGTTAGTGAGCAGGTTGTTGTTGCCCAAAATATTTATCCAAAGATTAAATACTGCTGGAATGAACGGACAACAAACAACAATTTGCGGGAGCACTTCCGAGAGAAAATGAATAAACACAAGATTTGTCGGGTTTGTTAGGCCCGGGCTTGAATGCTCTCGCAAGATGTTATTAATACAAATATTCGTGGATACAAGTATTAATGTGAGAGTCTAAGTACAATGAGTGTAAAAAGACTCTGTTAATCCAGCTCTTGAGCGAAGCTCGGTGTTCTTCGTCCCTGCCGATCGTCTTCTTGATGAGAGAGGCCGAGAGAAGAAAGTACCGAAAGATAGCTGTTGCCAAGAGTTGGAAATAGCCAAGTGCTGTGTGAAATCTCGTGGGAATTGAAGTATTTCCGTGCGTTCTCAAGAATTCCTGTTTTGTGTGCTGAAATCGCGATAATGCAGAGAGTTGGCCGAGTGCAGGGAGCCTGCTATATATAGGGGCAGCGGAGCCTTGTCTTCTGGCAGGCGATCGCCTTCCGGCCATTATAATAATGGGGCGATCGTCTGCCGGCTAATATTATAATGGGGCGATCACATGGGTTGTCGGCCTAAAGTCCAAGGTAGATGCTGGCAGCCAGCTGTGCAGTCCAATGAGGAGCCAGCATGCGTCCGGGGTCACTGTCACATGCGGTCCTGCTGACACCTTTCGGCGGGCCTGTCGGCTGGTGGACGGATGCTGACAGGCTGTGGTCAACGATCCGTGATATGCGGATCTTGTCTCGGCTCTGCACGTGGGCTCAGTCCTAAGGCTCGGCCTTTGCCGATTGGATGACTATCGGCATGATGCGTTCGTCTCTAGCTGGTCACTGAGGGTCGGCATCGGTCGGTCACCAATGGTCGGTCGGCAAGTGCCGAGAGATGATCGTCCGCTAGTCAGTCGCCAGGAGTCGGTCGCCAAGTACCGAGAGACGATCGTATTTGATGTCGATCGCTCGGCACCGGGACTTGTCCTGGGACCTTCGGTTGGCCGATTTATCCTGTCTGCGGGGCTAAGGCTAGGCCGCCTGGTCGCTGGTCGGAAGTTCTGCCTCGGCTGCTCGGCAGTGGCTAGGTCGCCCGATCTCCGAGGCGATCGCCGGTCAGAGAGTATAATTCTCGACATAACAATTACCCCCCAGCTTGCTCCGATGTTGAAGACATGGGGCGAGGTGGTTCTTGCTGGCGATCGTGTAAGATGAGTACGGGCAACCTGTTGAGCTGACTTTGGATACGGACTTGGGCTATCATGGTCGATTGGCTAGCTATCTTTCGGTCTTGTACCTGCAAAAAACAACATTGGCTGATCCCCCTTAGAAACTTGATGGTTTCGTTTGTTTGAGGAATCGTGCATAGTCACGGAGTTCGATGGACCGACTCCATGACCGTGTCTTGGTGCGCGAAGACATTGAGTGTCTCGTGACTCATTTTATTGTGAGGGTCCTCTGTTAGGCTGGCCTCACCTCGTATTTAAACGAAAGGCGTGCGATATCGGTTTAGAGGAGTCCTTGCGCGGGGCAGCGTCGGATGATTCAACTCCACGCCCACGGCTTGTTTAGCTCTGCTTCCACCTCGGCCCACCATGGAGATGGCGAACCTCGACGGTGTACGTTGAGACGGGGGTTGTGGCACGTCGCATTGTCCGGGTTCACCATGTTAGATGATGATCCTTTTAGGGCGGGCGATCGTGTCAACTGATTAATTTTGGAGGGCCCTCAGACTACGCCGGCCTCGTATTTAAACGAAGGGCGGGCGATCTTGGCCCAAAGGGACCTTGCATGGCCGAAGCAGCCGGTTCCATCGACTACCAGGACCATGGCTTTATGATGTGCGGTAGAGGCGATCTCGTGCCTTAGTCCATCATGTTGGATGGTGAACTGTAGATGGCGATCGAGTCCTCCGGTTTGTTGATGATGTAGCGTGATGATGGCGATCGGGCTGGAAGACTGGAGATCGTCGCTCGGCTACCGATCGCGTTATTCGTAGGTCGATAGTGGCGATCGGGCGGGAGATCGTCGTTCGGGCGCCGATCGCGCTGCTCACAGGCTAAGAAGAAACCTTTGCCTGGCCAGAAAATCTGCGTCTCTGGCCCGGAAGGTCGCGTAGGTCGTGGGTTGGCTCTTCGTAAGATGCCTGAACATAGGCGAAAGACCATGGAATCCTGCTAGGACCGTGTGGAGGGCAATCTCATCGCTTATGGGCTCGCCGTTGAGGATGATCATGTCTACTCGGTTGATGTAGTCCGAGTCGGACTCTTCTTCTCCCTGCTTGATTTGCATCATGCGAAGGGGACCTTCCGGCCGAGCGACCCTGGTGGCGAAGTACCCCGTGAAGACGTGCGCCAGCTGGTTAAAGGAGCCAATGGACCGAGGTGGCAATGAGGTGTACCACCTATAGGCGAGGTCGTCCAGCGTCATAGGGAACATTCGGCACCTGGTCGCGTCTGATGCCCCACACCCGGTCATGTAGATGTGGAACTTACTCAGGTGCATTTCAGGGTCCGATCGCCCCTCGTACAAGGGTGTTTGCGGGGGAGCGATCTTGTGCTGCATAGGGGCGAGCTCGATGTCGACCGCGAGCGGCTCGCACGGCTCCGCGATCGTCTTCTTGGCGCCTGCCCCGAATTCCAGGAGCGCCTTCATGTCGTCGAGCTGACGTTGCATCGCGGCCATCGTCGTGGCTCGGTCGCTTGCGGATCGGCTTTGGGAGCGGGAGCCGAGGCGATCGTGTACCGATCTCCGGACTCCGCTGCTGCCGACCTCGGCTATTTGGCGAAGGGGAGCCAGACGGCTGGGCTGCCTTCTGGGAGTCGGGTAGGCCGAGCTCTTGGTGACGGACTCAAACTCCGTCATCTCGTATCTGGGGCCGGACTGCCCCGGTCGCCAAGACGGGTCACTGCCCAGGCGATCGAAAACAGAGGTGCCCCGGCTGGCGAGCGCCTCTCCTTGCGGATGAGAGCCTCCTGGCGATTGCTCGGCCAGTAACGCCTTGAGCTTCCGCTTGGTCTTCCGGCGGGAGGCCGAGGGGGTGATAGCGGGAGGTGCGTCGAGAGCACTCCGTCGCTCATGTAGGACGGCCATGGCCTCGTCGATCTGTTCCTTGGTTCGGAGCTGATCGAGCGAGAGGCTTGGGCCGGACCTCAGGGGCGGGATCGAGCGTCTCTGACCGCGGCGGCTACCTTCCGCCATCGGCTGTGGCTCGGACTGGGACGGAACAAGGCATCTGGCGGGCTGGCCAGCGTCTTTCTTCGACGCGGAGGCGGAAGACATGATTTCTGAAAGATTTCTTTGAAGCGCAGTGAGTGTCACTTCAAGTATATGCCCCGAGAACAGTGAGTGTTCTTCGAGACGGTAGGAATAAAATTGAGGGTTAGATGCCCTCCTTCTAGCGCCAATTGTTGTTGCCCAAAATATTTATCCGAAGATTAAATACTGCTGGAATGAACGGACAACAAACAACAATTTGCGGGAGCACTTCCGAGAGAAAATGAATAAACACAAGATTTGCCGGGTTTGTTAGGCCCGGGCTTGAATGCTCTCCCGAGATGTTATTAATACAAATATTCGTGGATACAAGTATTAATGTGAGAGTCTAAGTACAATGAGTGTAAAAAGACTCTGTTAATCCGGCTCTTGAGCGAAGCTCGGTGTTCTTCGTCCCTGCCGATCGTCTTCTTGATGAGAGAGGCCGAGAGAAGAAAGTACCGAAAGATAGCTGTTGCCAAGAGTTGTAGATAGCCAAGTGATGTGTGAAATCTCGTGGGAATTGAAGTATTTCCGTGTGTTCTCAAGAATTCCTGTTTTGTGTGCTGAAATCGCGATAATGCAGAGAGTTGGCCGAGTGCAGGGAGCCTGTTATATATAGGGGCAGCGGAGCCTCGTCTTCTGGCGGGCGATCGCCTTCCGGCTATTATAATAATGGGGAGATCGTCTGCCGGACAATATTATAATGAGGCGATCACACGGGTTGTCGGCCTAAAGTCCAAGGTAGATGCTGGCAGCCAGCTGTGCGGTCCAATGAGGAGCCAGCACGCGTCTGGGGTCACTGTCACATGCGGTCCTACTGACACCTTTCGGTGGGCCTGTCGGCTGGTGGACGGATGCTGACAGGCTGTGGTCAACGATCCGTGATATGCGGATCTTGTCTCGGCTCTGCACGTGGGCTCAGTCCTGAGGCTCGGCCTTGTAATACCCGAGATTTCTGTTATGTATTTAGAACTTGTAATATTGTGATTGTTGCACTTTGATCTGAGTATTATTCTCCGTATTTCATAGCCGGTGTTGTTAAGTGTATGATTCCACGAGTGTGACTTAAATTTGTGATTTTGCGCAAGTAGCGCACGCTACCGATTAAGTATAGCGTACGCTAAGTTGGATCCATAGCACACACTGTGGAGGAACCTTAGCGCACGCTATGCGGGGTCAATATGATTGAGACGTGTGGTAGGTGAGATCAGGCCGGGGATCCTTGTCGGATTATGTCGGGATGAACCTGGACGGCTTTCGGGAAAAAGCCAAGTCAACGCGTTAGCGCACGCTACTCACATGACGGTAGCGCACGCTAAAGGCTGAGTACAGTGAAGTCAGTAAGCTTCGTATGGCCGTTAGCGCACGCTATGGATAGGGACTAGCGCACGCTAATAACCATTTCCTATATATAGGACAACATACTTTTTCATTTTTCAGATATTTCCACTTTCCCAAATCCGAATTTTTGAGCTCAGAGAGTTACTTCCTCCCTCCTCAAACCTCTCATATCATCCTCCTAGCTCGAGTTTGAAGATTGTAGATCATTGAGGATTGGTGTTCAAGCTCTCGGTGTTGGATTTTCTTCAAGTTCCTTCGTGTCCTTCGCTACTTTGAGGTAGGTGATTCTTCGCCAATATTAGTAGTATTCTGAAGGACGTTTGATCATGCTTATCTAAGTCAGTTAATTCGTTAATAGTCGAATCATCACGTGTTAGAAGGATATTTTGACGTTTCGGCACTTATTCTTCGTATAAACCTTTGAACCTTTTTAGTAAATGGACTCCTAAGCATTTTCATACCGATTATGACCAGTAGGTGGAGATTATCAAGTTGTTATGTGTACACTTTGGAATCATGCGTTTTGTAACGTAGGACGAAGGGAACTTAGGATACTTTCTCGAGATCAAGATGAATTATGGTGTAGTAATGATTATACGTAACCTTGTATCTCGTAGTCGCTTAATCCGTATAGAACTTTCACAAACCTTATGAGCATGATATGCACGGGGATGACATGTATTATCACCATAGAATTTATGATTTCATCACCATTAGATCCAGTTTTCTGCCATTAGTAATCTGCCGTGCACGGTTAGCGCACGCTAACATACGTAAGTTAACGTGCACTATCGGGAATAAGTTAACGCACGCTACGTTTGGTACGTAATGTACGTTATGTTATCGGTCGAGTCAGTCGGCTGAGCAGAGAGAACTGTCAGTACATGGCTAACGTACGCTAGACTTAGACGATAGCGTACGCTAACAGGTAGGCCTAGCGCACGCTACGTAGAGTATGTAGCGTACGCTAAGTGGTTCAGGCAGATTGCATATTTTGAGCTTTTGGCTATAGACCGAATTGTTAGGCAATCGTTCGACTTGAGATGATTTGTATATCATTTCTTTTGTTAAGGTTCGAGCTTGCTACGTTGATCGAAGGAGGCGGCCTTCGAGTGTGTTGAGATCCTTGAAGTGTTTCGTTCTTGGCATCTTCGAGGCAAGTATCATAATATGTTAACATTGGTATTTTGAGCATGCGTGTGGTTATTCATGTTGTCGAACATGAGTTTCATTTCGTTGAATTGTCATGATATTCGTTATCTAGTGTTTGTATGTTCATGTTGATGGAGATGGCGATTTGGCATATATGTATGCATGAGTTGTGTTTGTGTTTGTTGTGCGATCTATGCTGAGGGCGCTGGATCAGATGTCCACCTCGTGTTGGTCCGACGGGATCATCTTGGGATCTAGGCTGAGGGCGCTGGTTCATTGGACGGGTTATTTCCACCTCGTGTTGGTCCGACGGGATCATCTTGGGATCTATGCTGAGGGCGCTGGATCATTGGAATACCCTTGCTGTGTTAATGGAATCTTTTGGATTCGTATTGTCGGATTCCGGTAGCGGAAGTCCGTGTGGTGTATCTTGTTATGTATTGTTGATGCATATTCGAATTGTTTAAATGATACTTGTACTAGCATCGTTTTGCTAACCCCTTTGGGGGTGGACATTTGTTTTGATGTTCAGGTAGCCGAGGAGCGGGAAAGCGACCACGATGACCGATGTGACGACGAAGGGGTTCAGTGATGTTTGTTGTTGTTGGTGATTTATTTTCTTGGTTTGATTTCAGTACTCGAGTACGTGTGTTTTATTAATTCCACTTCGATATGGTTGTATTAATTACTCGTTTAACCAGTTGAATCGGTTTTGTAAACTTGAATTTTCGTGGTATTGATGTCTTATACTTACATTTCTTTTATTTAGCCTTGTAAATCCTTACTTAAAGGGTTTACGGCGCTGTAATTATTCCGAATATCTCGGGGTGTTACAGAATATGGTATCAGAGCTAAGATTCATGGATATCTTGGCAGTCGGGTTTTAAGTTGGGTCTGTTTACATTATTGATTTACGAGTCGTTCGTAACATCACTGTTCAGCCAAAAGTCGTCATGTGGACCGTGGTTGTAAGTCTCCTAATCTCTTGTACTACCGTTTTACTTAATTCTGTTTTGTGAGTATTGACGGGCTTTATTTTTGAAAATTTTGTCCTGGATATTGAAAAAATTCTGTTTTCAGTATGTTGAGAGGAGGTCGTGGACGCGGACGTGGAAATATGAGACAGGAGGACTCCGCAACTACCCCAGAATTATCGGCTAGTAGAACCGATTCCCATTCTGGAGGGCA
Source organism: Orobanche coerulescens (assembly GCA_033398695.1). Classification (NCBI taxonomy): domain Eukaryota; kingdom Viridiplantae; phylum Streptophyta; class Magnoliopsida; order Lamiales; family Orobanchaceae; genus Orobanche; species Orobanche coerulescens. The sequence continues at coordinate 90,778,493 of CM065808.1, read as the reverse complement.
GCAGGGATCGGCGAATGACGACGCAAATCCTAACATGCCGGGAGTGCTTCAACAGGTGCTGGCTCAGATAAACCAGTTCGCTCAGGTAGTTGACCGCATGCAGACAGCGATGGGACAGCAACACCATGAGGATAACCGGGGAGACAGATGGCTTACTGAGGTAGTCAAGTTGCACCTGCCAAAGTTTGACGGATCTGCTGAGGCACTTACTTGGGACCATTGGCTAAAGGAGTTAGAGAAAATATTCGCGGGTATTAACTGTCCCGAGGACCGGAAGGTTCCCATTGCCCAGTATTTTCTGACTGGGGAAGCCTTTGACTGGTGGGAAGCTACTCGACCCGAGGATCATAATGCGGATTGGACGGAATTCAAACTAATGATGGAAGCACAGTATTGTCCTCGTCCAGTCAGAGAGGCAAAGATCCGAGAGTTCTTCTCACCACAGAGTTCGGAAGCAACTGTAACAGACATAATCGAAACTTTTAGTCATCAGCTGACGTGTGTCCGACACTTGGTCAGAACGGAGGCAGAAAATATTTTTCATTTCGATATGCGAATGAAGCCGGAGATTCAGTAGTACATGTCCGGGTTCGAGTGTACTACGCTGCGACAATATCAAGACAAAGCGCTGGCCTACGACATGAAAGAGGCGGCGGTGGAGAAATCAGTGGAAGCAAAGAAGCAGAAAGTGACCAGCAACTTCTCAGAAAACAAGAGTGGTGGGCCCCGCAAGGGCCAGTCTTCCTTTTATTCGGCTAGGAAACCTCCATATCCTTCTAGAGGTGGAAAGAAGTTCCGGACTACATCAGCAGTTTCGGACGCATCAAAGAAATGCTACAATTGTGGTCGGGCAGGGCATATTCGACGTGATTGCCCCGCATCTTCTGTGACTTGTTACGATTGTGGGCAAGAAGGGCACCGTGCGGCTTTCTGTGGAGTTGCTACTAGATCCTTTGTTACTCGCACTCCAGCGCCGATTCAAAGGAGATGAGTGTGAACCACCAAGCAGAGTGGATTTCAGACAAAATATTGGGAAGAGAGAGACATCCGGCCGGGTCCGTTCCTCCGCGCTGCACGAGATGAGGAAATCGACGATCAACACTTCTTTGTTGCATCAGGTACAATTCAGATCCTTTTGCAACCAGTTAGTGTTTTATTCGATTCCAGAGCTACACATTCTTTCATATCATTGAACTGTGTAAATCGTTTAAAAATATCGTGCTTATTTGATTGTGAACCATATGTTGTGGGTTTGCCGAGTGGAGAGAAAATTGTGGGAACCCTAGAGGCTAGAGATTTTCCCGTGTCTATAGGAGGGAGAGATTGGCCATCGAATCTTATTGTAGTTGACATCTACGATGACGATTTAATTCTCGGAGACGATTGGCTCAACCGTTATGGAACTATTCTGATACGATATCGAATATTCCAGTCGAAGAAACTCCAATAAAAATCGACATCCATGATGATGCAAATTCGCATGGCCATGCATCGTTCTACTTGGGAGAAAAGAATACGCGAATTGGAGTTACGTTGTTAACCGGAGTGACGTAGAACTCGACGACGAAATCGGTCCGAAAGCATGAAGATCGACCAAAACATGCTTGAAAGGGACCCTTTGTCTTCATATCTTTCACAAGATAAGTGAAGATAACCTCCTTCCCCACCTTGTTTGAAAAATCGGCCAAGACAAAATAAAAGATCCCATCTTCATATCTTATCAAGATACATAAAGATCATGTCCTAAATAAATCTCCCAAGACTCCCCACAAAATCGGCCAAAATTTCCATGGATAAAGACTTTCATCAAGTCTTCTTTCAACATGTCAAAGTCATGCACACTACATTCCAAGATACTTGAAGATTGTCCAAGATCTTGCCTTCCCCACACTACATTCGGCCGAACATGAGGAAGCTTGGTGTTTCGTTTTTTTCTTGTTGTATTTGTATCATTATCCTTGTAAACTACTATATATAGTAGTCCATTTGGTGATTGTAAGATATCTTGAATCATAATAAACCTTGTATTTCCTTTGAAATATACGTTGAACGAGTTCAACAAACTTTAGTTATTGTTTCGACGCGTCTCGAGATTTTAACTTGATCAATTCTCAAAAGGTCTTGGGAAGAGATTACCTTTTATCGAGTTATAGGTCTAGTTCGATAAAACACATCAAACTCCGTACATCATACTACATCACGGCCGAACACCATCAAATTTCGGCCACCCTTAGTAAAATTCAAGTGATACTTTGATACTTGTTAATCTTCCGTTGCATTTCATACGTATTACTTACGTAATTCGTATCATAAGTGGTACCAGAGACATTTGCCTCGGAGTTCTCGACGTTACTCAAGAAGATGGCATTCACCGATGAAGAAGTGGCACAACTACGTGACGTTCTTCGTGGCTTACCGGAGCCCAGAATCCAAGCACGACGAGGATACGACACCATGCATGCACCACGACATGCTGATGAATACAAGACAAGCGAACTCCCGGAGTTCGTAGGCGGCACCGATCCCGAGGTTTATTTGGAGTGGGAAAGAAAAATTGAACGAATGTTTGAGTTCAAGGATCTCAATGACGAGGTACGTTGCAAGTATGCGATCCTCAAACTTGGAAAGGGAGCTTCCCTTTGGTTTGAGCGAATGAAGACACAAAGAGTTCGTGCCGGAAAAGAGAAGATACGTTCGTGGGATTCTCTAAAAAAGAAACTACGAAAGAGATATGTCCCGACTACACACAAGTTAAGCTTGTATCGAAAAATTTCTGAACTCACGCAAGGAAAACTAAGTGTCGAGGAGTACATCGAGGAGTTTGAAAACTTATCCTTGATGGGAGAACTTGAAGAAAACGAAGAATTGCGGATGTCCCGTTTCCTACGAGGGTTGAACAAAAACATTGCTAATTCCGTGGAACTCTACCCCTATTCCGACTTTGATACTTTATGCGGACTTTGCATAAAGTTGGAAAATCAAAACAAAACAAAACTCTCTAAACCCGAATTCCCACCTAAATACGGAAATACCAACTTTGGCGCGAGTTCTAGCTCGTTTCCAAAACCTATCACCACAAGCCAACCCGTTACTACCATCCCAAAAACTCCTATCACACCAAAAGAAACAAGCCTATCTAAAGTCCGGTGTTTCAAATGTCAAGGATTTGGACACTATCAAAGTGCTTGTCCAAATCGGAGGATTGTGACGTTACGAGAAGCCATAGCCGTCCGAGAAGAATTACTAGCCGAAGAAGAAAGAGTTGGAGACGTTTTTAACTTAGAAGCTGACGAAGAAGAAGAAGAATGCGAGGCATACGATGCCCCGAACTATGACACGAACCTCGTCCTTCGCATGTTACAAACGAAGGCCGCCCCAAGTGACGAAGAACAACGAGACCAAATCTTCCACACAAAGTGTCGTGTCGGAGATAAATGGTGTAGCTTGATCATTGACGGTGGAAGTTGTACAAACGTGGCATCAAGCGAGATGGTCTCAAAACTCGGTTTGATCACCACGGCCCATCCTAAGCCGTATGCACTCTATTGGCTCGATGATGGAAACAAGGTGAAAGTATCAAGGCAAGTGCAGGTCGGACTCACCATGGGTTCGTATGGCGATGATATTACATGCGATGTACTATCGATGGACGCATGTCACGTGTTATTAGGAAGACCTTGGTTATTTGACCGGGACGTACTACATCGAGGGAGGAGTAACGAGTATGAGTTACGTGACAAAGGTAAAAAAATTGTTCTTAAACCTATGTCACCTCAAGCTATCCGGACGATGAGTTCAAAAAAAGTCGAAGGGCCGAAACTTACGATGTTTGCAAACGAGAAAGAAGTCGAACACGCCATTGACGATGGCGAACGTGTTTATTTGATGATGATCAAAGAGGTCCGAAATCTTGCCACCAAATCGCACCATGAGGAAAAGATAGATGCACTATTACACGAGTTTTCGGACGTATTCCCCGAAGACTTGCCGGTAGGATTACCACCTATCCGCGGAATTGAACACCAGATTGATCTTATACCGGGAGCTCCATTACCGAACAAAGCGGCGTATCGTTGTAATCCCGAAGAAACCAAAGAACTACAACGACAAATTGATGAACTCATGAATCACGGATATGTCCGAGAAAGTTTAAGTCCGTGCGGTTCCATCTACTTGTACCAAAAAAGACGGAACATGGCGAATGTGTATTGACGGTGAGAGCCGTGAATAACATCACCGTCAAGTATCGGTTTCCCATCCCGAGACTAGACGACATCTCGGACGAGTTACATGGCTCGGTTATATTTTCCAAAGTTGATTTACGGAGCGGATACCATCAAATCCGCATGCGAGAGGGAGACGAATGGAAAACGGCGTTTAAAACAAAGAATGGACTTTACGAATGGGTTGTGATGCCATTCGGCCTCACCAACGCCCGAGCACTTTTATGAGGTTGATGAACGAGGTTCTTAAACCTTTCTTGGGAAAGTTTGTTGTCGTGTACTTAGACGACATTTTGATCTGATCGGTCCGTAGAAGAACATCTCGAACATTTGCGTACGTATTTGAGACGCTAAGGGAACAAAAACTTTATGGAAAACGGAGAAGTGTACTTTCCTAGTCGAGAGTCTTATCTTTCTCGGCTATGTTGTTTCGAAGACGGAGTTTCGGTCGACCAAGAGAAGATCGCGGCAATCAAGTCGTGGCCGACCCCAAAGACAATCACGAGGTACGGTCATTTCATGGCCTCGCTTCTTTACCGACGATTCATACGGGACTTTAGCACTATCTCCAGTCCGATCACGGAGTGTCTGAAAAAAGGAACCTTTGCATGGAACGAGGCGGCCCAAAAGGCTTTTGAAAATTTAAAGGGAAAATTATGTGAAGCGCCGATTTTGACGTTACCCGATTTTTCACAACCGTTTGAGGTGGAATGCGACGCTAGCGGAGTTGGAATCGGGGCAGTGCTTATTCAAAGAGGCCGTCCCATCGCCTATTTTTCGGAGAAGTTAAGTGGCGCCCGAGTGAATTATTGTACTTACGACAAGGAGTTCTATGCTATCGTAAGAGCACTCGATCATTGGAGTCATTATCTGCGTTCGAAACATTTCGTGCTGCATTCGGATCACGAGTCGTTGAAATACATCAACGGACAGAGTAAGCTAAGCCCGAGACATGCAAAATGGGTGGAATTTTTACAATCTTTTCACTTTTCATCCAAGTACAAAGACGGGAAGAGTAACGTAGTGGCGGATGCACTATCGAGACGGTATGCCTTACTGTTGATGCTAGATGTTCGTTTGTTGGGGTTCGAGACTTTGAAAGATCATTACAACGACGATTTGGACTTCGGGGAAATTTTTAACCGTTGTAAAACGGCCCCGTACGAGGAATTTGTTTTACAAGATGGCTTTCTTTTCAAGGGAAATAAATTATGTGTGCCGAGACATACAATTCGGGAATTGCTGGTTCGGGAGGCGCACGGAGGAGGACTAGCCGGTCATTTCGGCTCGACCAAGACTGTAGAGGTGCTAAAAGAACATTTCTTTTGGCCGAAGATGTATGGTGACGTCAGCACAATCGTGAGCAAATGCGTAACTTGTCACATGATGAAAAGTTTGTTTAAGTCGAGTACATACATGCCGTTGCCAATACCGTTACGACCGTGGGAGGATGTCTCGATGGATTTTATTGTGGCTTTACCTCGTACTCAATGAGGCAAAGACTCGATCATGGTGGTCGTTGACCGTTTTTCGAAAATGGCTCACTTTATCGCGTGCCACAAAACCGATGACGCAAGCAATGTGGCGGACTTGTACTTCCGGGAAGTAGTTCGTTTACACGGAGTTCCAAAAACTATCGTGTCGGATCGAGATTCCAAATTTCTGAGTTACTTCTGGAATACTTTATGAAGAAAAGTAGGTACTAAACTCCTGTTCAGTACTTCACATCACCCGCAAACCGACGGACAGACCGAGGTAACTAATCGAACCTTGGGAGCATTATTGCGAGGGTTGGTAAATAAAACACAGAAGGATTGGGACGTTAAACTTGCTCATGCGGAATTCGCATACAACCGATCACCCGGTTATGCCACGGCCCATTCACCTTTTGAAGTGGTATACGGATTAAATCCGCACTTGCCATTGGACTTGATTCCCTTGCCGAGCAACGAATTGGTTCACAAAGACGCCGAAGCAAAACTCAAATCAATGATAAAGTTACATGAAAAGATACGGGAACGGATTAAAGAAGTGAATGAAATTTACAAACGGAAGTCGAACAAAAATAAAAAAGCGAGATTATTTGATGTTGGCGACTTAGTCTGGATACATTTGAGAAAAGAAAGATTCCCAAGCAAACGGAAGAACAAATTGATGCCGAGAGCCGAGGGTCCGTACAAAATTGTGGAAAAAGTGAACGACAACGCATACAAAGTCGAACTTTCGGGCGAATACGGAGTACACGCGACTTTCAACGTAGGTGATCTCTCGCCTTACCTTGACGACGATGGCATTACGGAATTGAGGTCAATTCCTTTCAAAGACGGAGGGAATGATACGATATCGAATATTCCAGTCGAAGAAACTCCAATAAAAATCGACATCCATGATGATGCAAATTCGCATGGCCATGCATCGTTCTACTTGGGAGAAAAGAATACGCGAATTGGAGTTACGTTGTTAACCGGAGTGACGTAGAACTCGACGACGAAATCGGTCCGAAAGCATGAAGATCGACCAAAACATGCTTGAAAGGGACCCTTTGTCTTCATATCTTTCACAAGATAAGTGAAGATAACCTCCTTCCCCACCTTGTTTGAAAAATCGGCCAAGACAAAATAAAAGATCCCATCTTCATATCTTATCAAGATACATAAAGATCATGTCCTAAATAAATCTCCCAAGACTCCCCACAAAATCGGCCAAAATTTCCATGGATAAAGACTTTCATCAAGTCTTCTTTCAACATGTCAAAGTCATGCACACTACATTCCAAGATACTTGAAGATTGTCCAAGATCTTTCCTTCCCCACACTACATTCGGCCGAACATGAGGAAGCTTGGTGTTTCGTTTTTTTCTTGTTGTATTTGTATCATTATCCTTGTAAACTACTATATATAGTAGTCCATTTGGTGATTGTAAGATATCTTGAATCATAATAAACCTTGTATTTCCTTTGAAATATACGTTGAACGAGTTCAACAAACTTTAGTTATTGTTTCGACGCGTCTCGAGATTTTAACTTGATCAATTCTCAAAAGGTCTTGGGAAGAGATTACCTTTTATCGAGTTATAGGTCTAGTTCGATAAAACACATCAAACTCCGTACATCATACTACATCACGGCCGAACACCATCAAATTTCGGCCACCCTTAGTAAAATTCAAGTGATACTTTGATACTTGTTAATCTTCCGTTGCATTTCATACGTATTACTTACGTAATTCGTATCATATTCTGAATTACCGAGAGAGAGTCATTTCTATCATTGCTGATGACGGATCTGAACACTTATTCCGAGGATGGAGACCGGGAAGCTCGGGAAAATTGATCAAAGCAATGAAAGCCGTGAAATTACTTAAGCAAGGATGTCATGGACTCTGGTGCTATGCCATGAGGAAAGAGGAAGGAGTAGAGCTCTCGTCTATTCCAATTGTGAATGAGTTCTCAGATGTATTTCCTGACGAACTACCTGGGTTACCTCCGCAGAGAGAAGTGGAGTTCACTATCGAATTAGAGCCTGGAGCAGCTCCTATTTCCAGAGCACCATACCGCATGGCGCCAACCGAGATGTATGAACTCAAGAAGCAACTGGAGGAATTATTACAGAAGGGTTATATTCAACCTAGCGTTTCTCCTTGGGGAGCGCCCGTTCTCTTTGTCCGTAAGAAAGACGGATCCCTCCGACTGTGTATTGATTACAGGGAGCTCAACAAGATGACGATCAAGAATAAGTATCCTATACCCCGGATCGACGACTTGTTTTATCAACTGCAAGGGGCAAGGGTATTCTCGAAGATTGACTTGCGATTAGGATACCATCAGTTGAGAATTAAGGAATCGGATATACCAAAGTCTGCTTTCAGATCCCGGTACGGGCATTATGAATTTGTAGTGATGCCGTTTGGACTTACCAATGCTCCTGCGGTATTCATGCAATTGATGAATCGGGTATTCTTGGAATACTTGGATAAATTTGTGGTCGTCTTCATTGATGACATCTTGATATATTCGAAGGACGCAGAGGAGCATGCCGAACATTTGCGTGTGGTTTTGAGCACCTTGAGGAAGGAACAGTTGTATGCAAAGCTTTCAAAATGCGAGTTCTGGCTTAGGGAAGTAACTTTCCTTGGACATGTGATATCAGCTGACGGAGTTCAGGTGGACCCGAAGAAAGTCGAAGCAATCTTGGAATGGGAAGTTCCTAATAACGTGAAAGAAGTCCGGAGTTTCCTAGGACTTGCTGGATATTATCGCCGCTTTGTAGAGGGATTTTCCAAAATTGCTCGTCCGCTCACTCAGCTGTTACAGAAAACTCAAAAGTTTAAGTGGGATGAGAAATGCCAGGCTGGTTTTGATGAACTTAAGAAGATACTGATGCCAGCACCTATATTAGCGTTACCAGATGGAACTGATGGATTCATGGTGTACAGCGACGCTTCAAATCGAGTGCAGGATGTGTGTTGATGCAAAAAGATAAGGTGATTGCCTATGCTTCTCGGCAGTTGAAACCATACGAGGTTAATTACCCGACTCATGATCTGGAGCTAGCAGTTGTAGTCTTTGCATTGAAAATTTGGAGACATTATTTGTACGGCACTCATTGTCAGATCTTTACAGATCATAAGAGCCTCAAGTACATTTTCAGTCAGAAAGAATTAAACATGAGGCAGAGAAGGTGGCTGGAATTGATCAAGGATTACGATTTGGAGATTCTCTATCATCCGGGGAAAGCAAACGTAGTAGCCGATGCTTTAAGCCGTAAACCTGTTTCTCTTCGAATGTTGGAAGCACTTACGTCCCAAACCAGCATTCAACGGGAACTGATCCGCGAAGGGATTGGAGTATGGTCACCAGGAATCCAAGGGCAACTAAATGTGATGGAACTGACTTCATCACTAGTCGAGGAGATCAAATCTAAGCAGTTGAGCGATTCTCTGATCCTTCGGTTAAGTGACGAAGTAAAGAAAGGAAAAGCACCAGGATTCGTGATACAAGATGATGGAGTTATGAGATTTCAGAGTCGACTTTGCATTCCCGATAATGATGAATTGAGACGGACTATTCTGAAGGAAGCTCACAGCGCGCCCTATTCTATCCACCCGGCGTGAAAAGAAATGTATAAGGATTTAAAACAAAACTTCTGGTGGGGGAATATGAAGAAGGACATAGCAGAGTACGTTTCGAAGTGTTTGACTTGTCAGTAGGTTAAGATTGAATATCAGCGACCTGCCGGAATGTTAAAGCCGCTTCCGATCCCTGAGTGGAAGTGGGAGGATATCTCGATGGATTTCATCACCAGTATGCCAAGGACTAGAACGGGAATGAACATGATTTGGGTTATAGTTGATCGACTAACCAAGTCGGCTCATTTCCTAGGAATTAAAGATACATGGGGACCCGAGAGATTGGCGCGAGTATTTATTGCGGAGATAGTCAGATTGCATGGGACGCCGAAGACCATTATTTCGGATCGAGATGGTCGCTTCGTGTCACATTTCTGGAAGGCAGTTCACAGGGCTTTGGGGACTGAGCTCAACTTTAGCACAGCTTATCATCCCCAAACGGACGGTCAGTCTGAAAGGACTATACAAATGGTAGAAGACATGCTTAGAGCTTGTGCCTTAGATTGGTCGACTGATTGGGAAGTTCATTTGCCACTGATTGAATCACTTACAATAATAGTTGGCATGCTTCTATTAAAATGGCACCATTTGAAGCTTTGTACGGGAGAAGATGCCGATCACCCCTGTGTTGGGATGATTCTTCGGATTTGATCGGGATGGAGCCGGAATTGATAATTCAGACTCAAGAGAAGATAGCTTTGATTCGAGAAAAACTGTTGACTGCCTAGAGTCGACAGAAGTCTTATGCAGACATACGTCGTCGCCCTCTAGAGTTCGACGCTGGGGACCATGTACTATTGAAGGTGTCTCCTACACGAGGGATTTTCCGTTTTGGGAGGAGAGGCAAGCTTAGTCCGAGATATATCGGACCATTCGAGATCCTCGAGAGAGTTGGAGATATAGCATACAGGTTGGCCTTACCGCCATCGCTGAGTCACGTTCACAATGTGTTTCACGTATCCCAATTGCGGAAGTATGTACCAGATCCCAGTCATATCATTGAGTTCGATGAGATCGAGATAGCTAATGACGGCACCTTCGAGGAGAGACCAATCAAGATACTTGAGAGTCAGACCAAACAGTTGAGGAATAAACCAATACACTTGGTTAAGGTACAATGGTCACGACACAGAGTTGAAGAGGCCACTTGGGAAACAGAGGAGTATGAAGACTAGATATCCGGAGTTGTTTTCATCTTAAGTTTCGGGACGAAACTTCTTTTTAGGGAGGAAGGATGTAATACCCGAGATTTATGTTATGTATTTAGAACTTGTAATATTGTGATTGTTGCACTTTGATCTGAGTATTATTCTCCGTATTTCATAGCCGGTGTTGTTAAGTGTATGATTCCCCGAGTGTGACTTAAATTTGTGATTCTGCACAAGTAGCGCACGCTACCGATTAAGTATCGCGTACGCTAAGTTGGATCCATAGCGCACGCTGTGGAGGAACCTTAGCGCACGCTATGCGGGGTCAATATGATTGAGACGTGTGGTAGGTGAGATCAGGCCGGGGATCCTTGTCGGATTGTGTCGGGATGAACCTAGACGGCTTTCGGGAAAAAGCCAAGTCAACGCGTTAGCGCACGCTACTCACATGAGGGTAGCGCACGCTAAAGGCTGAGTACAGTGAAGTCAGTAAGCTTCGTATGGCCGTTAGCGCACGCTATGGATAGGGACTAGCGCGCGCTAATAACCATTTCCTATACATAGGACAGCATACTTTTTCATTTTTCAGATATTTCCACTTTCCCAAATCCGAATTTTTGAGCTCAGAGAGTTACTTCCTCCCTCCTCAAACCTCTCATATCATCCTCCTAGCTCGAGTTTGAAGATTGTAGATCATTGAGGATTGGTGTTCAAGCTCTCGGTGTTGGATTTTCTTCAAGTTCCTTCGTGTCCTTCGCTACTTTGAGGTAGGTGATTCTTCGCCAATATTAGTAGTATTCTGAAGGACGTTTGATCATGCTTATCTAAGTCAGTTAATTCGTTAATAGTCAAATCATCATGTGTTAGAAGGATATTTTGACGTTTCGGCACTTATTCTTCGTATAAACCTTTGAACCTTTTTAGTAAATGGACTCCTAAGCATTTTCATACCGATTATGACCAGTAGGCGGAGATTATCAAGTTGTTATGTGTACACTTTGGAATCATGCGTTTTGTAACGTAGGACGAAGGGAACTTAGGATACTTTCTCGAGATCAAGATGAATTATGGTGTAGTAATGATTATACGTAACCTTGTATCTCGTAGTCATTTAATCCGTATTGAACTTTCACAAACCTTATGAGCATGATATGCACGGGGATGACATGTATTATCACCATAGAATTTATGATTTCATCACCATTAGATCCAGTTTTCTGCCAGTAGTAATCTGCCATGCACGGTTAGCGCACGCTAACATACGTAAGTTAACGTACGCTATCGGGAATAAGTTAACGCACGCTACGTTTGGTACGTAACGTACGTTATGTTATCGGTCGAGTCGATCGGTGATCGAGAGAATCACAAGCATACGGCTAACGTACGCTAGACTTAGACGATAGCGTACGCTAACAGGCAGGCCTAGCGCACGCTACGTAGAGTACGTAGCGTACGCTAAGTGGTTCAGGCAGATTGCATATTTTGAGCTTTTGGCCGTAGACCGAATTGTTAGGCAATCGTTCGACTTGAGATGATTTGTATATCATTTCTTTTGTTAAGGTTCTAGCTTGCTACGTTGATCGAAGGAGGCGGCCTTCGAGTGTGTTGAGATCCTTGAAGTGTTTCGTTCTTGCCATCTTCGAGGCAAGTATCATAATATGTTAACATTGGTATTTTGAGCATGCGTGTGGTTATTCATGTTGTCGGACATGAGTTTCATTTCATTGAATTGTCATGATATTCGTTATCTAGTGTTTGTATGTTCATGTTGATGGACATGGCGATTTGGCATATATGTATGCATGAGTTATGTTTGTGTTTGTTGTGCGATCTATGCTGAGGGCGCTGGATCGGATGTCCACCTCGTGTTGGTTCGACGGGATCATCTTGGGATCTAGGTTGAGGGCGCAGGATCATTGGACGGGTTATTTCCACCTCGTGTTGGTCCGACGGGATCATCTTGGGATCTATGCTGAGGGCGCTGGATCATTGGAATACCCTTGCTGTGTTAATGGAATCTTTTGGATTCGTATTGTCGGATTCCGGTAGCGGAAGTCCGTGTGGTGTATCTTGTTATGTATTGTTGATGCATATTCGAATTGTTTAAATGATACTTGTACTAGCATCGTTTTGCTAACCCCTTCGGGGGTGGACATTTGTTTTGATGTTCAGGTAGCCGAGGAGCAGGGAAACAGCCACAGTACCGATGTGACGACGAAGGGGTTCAGTGATGTTTGTTATTGTTGGTGATTTATTTTCTTAGTTTGATTTCAGTACTCGAGTACGTGTGTTTTATTAATTCCACTTCGATATGGTTGTATTAATTACTCGTTGAACCAGTTGAATCGGTTTTGTAAACTTGAATTTTCGTGGTATTGATGTCTTATACTTACATTTTTTTTATTTAGCCTTGTAAATCCTTATTTAAAGGGTTTACGGCGCTGTAATTATTCTGAATATCTCGGGGTGTTACAGGCCTTTGCCGACTGGATGACTATCGGCATGATGCGGTCGTCTCTAGCTGGTCACTGAGGGTCGGCATCGGTAGGTCACCAATGGTCGGTCGGCAAGTGCCGAGAGATGATCGTCCGCTAGTCGGTCGCCAGGAGTCGGTCCCCAAGTACCGAGAGACGATCGTATTTGATGTCGATCGCTCGGCACCGGGACTTGTCCTGGGACCTTCGGTTGGCCGATTTATCCTGTCTGCGGGGCTAAGGCTAGGCCGCCTGGTCGCTGGTCGGCAGCTTCGCCGGGCCGCTTTCAGCGATGCTAGGTCGCCCGATCTCCGAGGCGATCGCCGGTCGGAGAGTATAATTCTCGACACAACACAGGTAAATGTCCTATGCGGTTAATGTCAAATGAGATCGTAAGTCGTTGGCCAAAGCAGTTAGAGCTAGTTGTATTCGATACACAAGAGCTCGGTGATCTCAGTTTGTATTAACTGAATGCATAGAGTCAAGTTACGAGGATTTGACTTTACCATGACCCTAATACTTGACGGAGACATATGATTAAAGGGTTTATGCGTTTATATTATTAATGTCATAATGGTTTTGGAATGATCCGATCATTCGTTCCTAGTTGGGTACGGTACGGAGCACTAGACTGGCTAAGTGTTACCCGTACTCCTTGGTTCCTCCCGTTGCTGACTAAGACGGACCTATGGAGTCGCGCACAAGGATATTTGATGGATAAAATATGTATTTACTATTTCTTCATTAATATTGGATATTAGATATGTAATTTGATTTATTTGATAAATCATGCGGTCTAGTGAATTGAAATTACTTACTGGGTGATTAGTTTAATTTATAAATAATTATTTCTTGGAAATATAGTGTAATGCCCGGTTATCCCCTAAGCCAATAACCATTTAATACCTAAATGCATTTACATAATATGCATTATGAAAGTAAGGCATACAAGTAGACATTTCATGAGCATGAATAACTGCTATGTCCATTTGCATTACGTTTTATACGACATGTTAATTATCTCCTCTAACATGATAAAGGTCATTGTGAGATGTTTTGTTGCAGTGAGGAGCTCAGTTTCTCAGTAAGGAGATCGATGTGCTAAACGATTATAAAATAATAATTGTAATACCCTAGAAAATTCAAATACTTAATTAAATGCTATTTATTTTGCTAATGGTCATGGATTTCGATATTTACAAGTTGTCCAATACTTTGACCGATATGTTTCCAACATAAAATGAAGGATTTAAAAAGAAAATATTTCAAAATAAATTATAAGGATTATTTTAGAATTTATGAAAGTAATTTCGAAAATTTTCGACGAATTGAATTATTATTTTAATATTATCGAAAATCTGTTCCGAGCATATCAAAGATTTAACTCAGACGAGTCTGGAACAGGTCGGAAAATCGAATTTGGACATCGGGAAAGGGTCGAACCGGCTGAGCCAAGTTGTCGGACATTTGTTTGGCCACCACGGACACGCCGATCGACAAGCACGGTCATGGCCGACGAAGCTTCTAGGCCACTATCCGGAAAAGGTCTGTCCAGGTTGTCGGATAAGGTCGGTCACGACCGACGAAGCTTCTCGACCACTATCCGGATAAGGTCATCCCATGTCCGGATAAGGTCGGCCACGACCGACGAAGCTTCTCGGCCATGTCCGGATAAGGTGTCCACTGTCGGATAAGGTCGGTCACGACCGATAGAAGCTTCTCGACCACTATCCGGATAAGTTTGTCCATTTGTCAGGATAAGGTCGGTCACGACCGACAGAAGCTTCTCGGCCAGCTGTCCGGATAAGGCTTCCAGCTGTCCGGGTAAGGTTGATTTTCAACCGACTTTGAGTACTTATGTATACATGTTCCCTGACGTGTTTTTGTACATATCATATATCATTTTGAAGCTCTGAACCTCTACTTTAAAACGCCCGAAACATATTTTCCTTCCAAAAATTATAAAAGCCACAAAAATCCCGATCAAACAGATAGCTCAAATCTGACAGTTTTTCAAAGGTGTTTGATAAAAGTCCCCATAGAGGTTTCAGATTTTCTTCAAGGATTTTAGCACATCCATCTATAGAAACTGATCTTTTCACATCAACAGGCGCAGGACCGGAGGTAAGATGATGCTTTTCCTTGCTGTATCATAAGGATCATATATTGATTGATATTTTCATACGTGACTGTTATTGAATGATCATGCATAACATGTGTATGTAAAAGAATGTTTAAGAACAGGAAGTATGGTACTTGATTGATGGCGGGTAGGCACGGGACGCGGGGGACCGGCGGACCCAACACATGGTGGCAAATACTTGCGGCTGAAAGTCGGTCAAGGAAACCCACACTGAATGAAAAAGGTTGAATACGGCTAATACCATTGGTTGAAAAACCAGTATGGGAACCCCCGTATACATCTTTTATTGGCCAATTATATGAATAGGTTCCGAAAACCGTGGCCTATCACTATGAGTCGAGTACCACACTTCAAGGGTACCCGAAGAAAGGATTTTACAAGAACATGACTATATATATAGTAGTTATTTGTTGATAAATGTGATAAGTGATACTTTGCTATTACAGAAGTCTCATCTTACTGAGCCATTAGCTCATTAGATTCTTATGATATAGGTGATGATGCTCATGTTTCGGAGTTGATTATCTTCTTCAGTGTTGACAGCCGGAGACTTGTCCATATGCCATTCCCAGCTATTTCGCCCCTATGCTGAAAGACTATGCTTTGTTTTTAATAAGATCACTCTGTTATGGTTTTGTTATGTATTAAACTTAAGGTTGTGTAATGTTTTGAATAAATAATACCAGTTTGCATTATTTCCTTGAGTACTCGCATTACCAAATCTACTTTTTATTGGTTTTCAAAGTTTAAAAGCGTGACACTCCCCAACTTAGTAGCATGGACCCCTTTGCGGTTCAGCTGCTAGGTTAGGGGGTGTTAAAGTTATGGTATCAGAGCGAAGGTTTAAATCTTTCCTGCAGGCAGAAGATGGCATATGGACATTCTCGACTGAAGGATATGGTCAACTTTTATCTATTAAGTATTTTGTTTAATAGATTACAATATATTAGTTGTCATCCTCATTTTTATGTGATCATTATTGGCTTATGAATGGGTGAGATTGGGCAGTACAACGGATGTGATGGCACCCAAAAGAAAGGCAAGAGACGACCCAAATCCAAACCATAACCTTCTTGAGAATCTGGCTGAGCTGATGCAACAACAGACAAGGATGTATGGTGAACAAATGCAACAATTGTTGAACATGCAACAAAGAAATGAAGAACAAAACCGACAACTGTAATATCTGCAATTTTCGATTTTCGGTAAATTTCTTTTTTTCGGCCGGAGTCCGTTTTGACGACTCTCTCATGACCGTTTCGTCATTTCGAGAATGATTAATTCTACACTTTTTTTCATCCGAGTTCGTTTCGGTATCGTTTTGTTGAGTTCCGAGCTTTTTAGCGACTTTTCCGCACTTGAGCTCGATTCTTGCGAATCTCGTCCGAAACTGTTATTTCGAGTTTCTCGTAAGTTCATTTGATGTTATTATTCATGTTGCGAGCTTTGGTTTGGTGTTTCGATCGCGTATCATGATTTTCGGACGTTTTGGGCCATTTTCGTAATTTCCCAAAGTTTTGGGTAATTACTTCCGTTGTTGAATTCCGAGCCTTCGGTTGGCCGGAATTGTGTGTTCTCTTAGCTCTTAGATTCGTCTTTGCGAGTACGTCGTAACCGTACCATCGATTCGTATTCAGGTTCGGGTTTCGGGGTCGTTCGGGCCGTCGGAGTTGGCCCCGGCCGAGTCATGGCCGGGCAATCTGGGCCCAGGCCGGCACTGGCAGAGTCACGGAAAGAGAAGGATTCGATAATCCTAAAAATTTTTTTCTATTAAAACTCTCGATGGCATTTTAAACGGTTTTATAAATTGTTTCCCTTGATTTATGATCTATTGGTTTTGGAGTGTTTTACCCAAACTCATGCCTCGGGAAGTACTTTTCGTTACGTTTGAACCTTTGAGGATTTCCTGGTTATTGTTATTCGTGGGACTTGAATTGTATGGCTCGTATTTTTGCACTTGTACTTGCACTAGCAAAACAGTGGAGTTTTGCTAACCCCCGAGTATTCGGGGGGGTGGGTGTCTATTTTTGCCTTCAGGTTTTGGAGCATAACACAGGGTCGGTACGAAGGATGATGAAAGATGAACGATACTAATCACACGAGGATCCGTTGATGTCGTATTGGTCTAGTTGTATTTTCTTTTTCGCTGCAGTATCTTTTCCCCGTTGTACGGGAGTTTATTGTATTTTGACCCCTGCATGGGTATGTGTTGTAATTGAGTTGTATATTTTTATTGAAAGACCAAATCGGTCTACTGAGTCATTTTAGCCTTGAAGGTATTGTCGAGATGTTAAATGTTGTTACCAGCCTGGTAGATCTTCGAGGAGAGGGTCTACGGCGTGTAATATCCCTGAGTGGATTGGGGGTGTTACATAAATGGTATCGGAGCTTAGGTTGTGGAAACCTAGCCGGGTCGATGGTGTCTATTGAGTTTTGTCTCGTCGGATTTTGTCTGACTGAGTCGTGTCGCGACGCGTCGTCTGAGTTTGTTGGTCGTGATTAGTATCGTGGGGCGATCATCATCTTCGTGCGACCTGTGGCTGTAAGTCTCCCTTCTTTGTGTTGTGCCTCGTGTGACACGAGCTATTTGTATGATTATTTGTTAATTGATGGAATCCTCTTATGGATTTTTATTTCTTGATATGTGGTTATTTGACCCTCATATTTCGTTCATATGAGGAGTAGCGTTCTGGATTGTGCATGTTTGACTTTATTTCTTTTATCCGCTGCGTGAGTTCTTTTGTAATGGCTTTCGGTATTTTACCGACTGAGTTTTATTTCGAAAACCGATTCCTTTAACCGAGTTTTTGGCATTATGGCCTTGTTCATTTTGGCGAAATTCTTATGACGGTATTTAGCATTTTGTAAATGGCTTTTGTGAGTTTTTGAAATATTACCGTCATCGGCCTTTTTGGCGTTTTTGTAAATGGTTTTTAGCACGGTGGTTCCGACGGACCCACGGCGCTATAATGTTCCATATAATTACCCGAAATTTTTGGGCATTCTAGCCCATTGAATTATCTTTAAAAACCTTGAGTATCTTAGAAAAATAAATTTCGAGACGTACTTTTAAAATGAATTATTTTCTCGTGGTACATACAAGGTGCCACAACATGTTTCAAAATTCTTCTACCTCGAGGACCAAAATGCTTTGAGATATTTTCAATGTTTTAGAAACACTTTTATTTAGACCCGAGGGTCGAATATTCTGAAAGTTTCCACTAAGTGAAAGTGTCCTCATTTTTATCAAATGCGAAATGGTTCTCTAAAGTCTCGATAACAATGTTTCACGTTTGTACTTTTTGAAAGGTGATACTCAAGATCAACCGGTGTTCTTCTAAATTATTTTCAAAATGAGGTTTTCGTTTTAAAACCTATCCATTCCCGTTTGAGGGCTGGGTATGTATGTGTGATGTTCGCGTTGTCATTTTGATGTTTGCTCCCGAGTATGATCGAATTGGCGGTGTGAGCGTTGAGTCGTTTTCCACACATTTGTTGTGTTAGCCCCCTGTGAGAGGCGGGATGTTGGTGTTAAATGTTGTCGCCTCGTGGTAATTTCTGCGTTGTCGCGCATGTGCGAGCTGTTAGAGCTTGGTTTGGTATGACCGTGTGCATCGGTGATGGTTCCGTTATGTGTCGGTTGTTTAATGTCTTGTTACCTTGCTCTTGTTTTTGTGAATTTCGTGGACGAGGTCGGAGGTAATACCCGTACTATTTCGACTTCTGTATTTTCTCTTTCTTCAGTCTATCGATTCACTCATGTTCGTTGATACTTTATGAACTTGGTCTGTATTTCGGTTTCATCGTCCGATCGAGTTGTGATCTTGTTGTGGGTCGATCTGGTTATTGCTGTGACTTTTTCGGGTTCGGTTCGATTCTTGTGAACCTTGTTCGGGAGCGACATCATTTGATTCTATTAGTTCTTTTTTTTCGAAGTGGATCGGATTTGGAACTCTTGTGTTTTCGACTTTGTCGACTCATTATGTTCGTTGACATTTTCTGAACTTTCCCTATCCCTTGCTTTTATTGATCGAACGAGGGTGGTATTGTTTCGGGATAAATCGTTTGTCGTTGTGACCGTTTCGTCATTTCGAGAATGATTAATTCTGCACTTTTTGTCATCCGAGTTCATTTCGGTATCGTTTTGTTGAGTTCCGAGCTTTTTAGCGACTTTTCCGCACTTGAGCTCGATTCTTGCGAATCTCGTCCGAAACTGTTGTTTCGAGTTTCTCGTAAGTTCATTTGATGTTATTATTCATGTTGCGAGCTTTGGTTTGGTGTTTCGATCGCGTATCGTGATTTTCGGACGTTTTGGGCCATTTTCGTAATTTCCCAAAGTTTTGGGTAATTACTTCCGTTGTTGAATTCCGAGCCTTCGGTTGGTCGGAATTGTGTGTTCTCTTAGCTCTTAGATTCGTCTTTGCGAGTACGTCGTAACCGTACCATCGATTCGTATTCAGGTTCGGGTTTCGGGTTCGTTCGGGCCGTCGGAGTTGGCCCCGGCCGAGTCATGGCCGGGCAATCTGGGCCCAGGCCGGCACTGGCCGAGTCACGGCCGGTTGTGCTCGGCAGCTTCTGGCCGAGTCACGGCCGGTAGTGCTCGGCAGCTCCTGGCCGATCAGGCCGCACCGTGGGCCGCGGCGCATGCCTGCAGGGCCGCGGCACACTCTGTGGCATTTTTCGGCGAAACCGACTGTACCGGGTGCCGCGGCACACTGCCGACCACTGGGAGCCATTTTTGGGCCTGTGCCGCGGCACACTGTGCAGCCTATTTATGGCCTTGCACACGGGTTTTTGGCCATTTTTCTCCTTCTTCTCCTTCTCTTCCGCGGCTGAGGGTGATCTTACCATGGAGCCATGTTGTTTAACAACAAATCCATGAAGTTCTTGAGTTCATATCATAATCAATCATCCGTTATCATCCTTTGATCCAGTGAATCAAGGTAATCTTCCTTAGAACCCTAATTTCGTGAATTTGGGGGTTTTTGCGTTTTTGTCCGATTCGTTCCGTATTATTGATTAATTCATGATGGGTATGATTAATCTTGGTAGTATTATTGTGTTTAACATCATTTAATCCATTGTTCTTCGTCGAATCGAAGTATATTTCTTGATTTCCTTCGAATGGACTTTTTGGGGGATTTGCCCTCGATCTCGTTTTTCATCCGTTTTTGATGGATCGATTATGATTAAATGATGTTGTTAAACATATTCTATGGATTGTATATCCATATTTCAACTTGGAATTCCGTTTTCGTGTTTTGTCGGGACGAATCGTGTTCTTGGCCATTTTGGGGAAAACGCTTGAACTTTCGTCATTCGTTCTTTGAATTCAACGGATTTAAGTCGTGTTAGGGAATTCATTTCATTATTGTTATTGTCCTTCGTAGTTTATGAACGCGAGTTGGCGATCGGTGGAGTCGGCGGGTTCGTAGTCGGTTCGTGTCAACTTACTCCGGTCGATTCTCCGCGTTGTTCTTATTCGAGGCAAGTACCTTGCCCATACTATTCTTGTTTTGTGGATATGATAATTGGTGATCGTATTGGTGTATTTGTTTGTTTGTGTGAAATGTGTTTTCAAAAGATTCGGCTAGCCTCGTTAAAGGCTCACTTTCAAACGCGTGTGTTTTGTAAATTGTGTGGGTTGTAAGTGGCTATGTGAATCCTATGGATATGTTTGGTGTTGACGATGCACTTGGTATTTGCGTGTAGACGTATATTGTTTCATTTCGGTGCATTGTGGTTTGACGAGGTATTTTGCTAAGTGTTTGATACCTCTGAATGAATTGTTTGGATATCATTGTTGCATTATGCTATGTGTTGTGATTTGTTTAGCTAGCCAGCTCGGGAGGGTCCTTCGAGGCCTCGGGCGGGAATCAATGATATGACTCTGTTCCCAAGGCGATGCTATGTGTTGTGATTTGTTTAGCTAGCCAGCTCGGGAGTGTCCTTCGAGGCCTCGGGCGGGAATCAATGATATGACTCTGTTCCCAAGGCGATGCTATGTGTTGTGATTTGTTTAGCTAGCCAGCTCGGGAGGGTCCTTCGAGGCCTCGGGCAGGAATCAATGATATGACTCTGTTCCCAAGGCGATGCTATGTGTTGTGATTTGTTTAGCTAGCCAGCTCGGGAGGGTCCTTCGAGGCCTCGGGCGGGAATCAATGATATGACTCTGTTCCCAAGGCGATGCTATGTGTTGTGATTTGTTTAGCTAGCCAGCTCGGGAGGGTCCTTCGAGGCCTCGGGCGGGAATCAATGATATGACTCTGTTCCCAAGGCGATGCTATGTGTTGTGATTTGTTTAGCTAGCCAGCTCGGGAGGGTCCTTCGAGGCCTCGGGCGGGAATGTATTTTACTCACCGTGGGTTGGTTCGACGGGGCCACGATGGTAATTCCAATGGGTGAGTCCAGGAATCACGAGTAAAAACTTCACGAGTTGGTATTTGATTTTATGTCCGTCGAGGACATGTGACTTGGGTTTTGGCCCTGCGAACTGTTTTCGGTTTTCTATTTGCGAAAACAAAACCTTTGGGTCATGGACTGTTTATTTTGGAAAGAGAAGGATTCGATAATCCTAAAATTTGTTTTCTATTAAAACTCTCGATGGCATTTTAAACGGTTTTATAAATTGTTTCCTTTGATTTATGATCTATTGGTTTTGGAGTGTTTTACCCAAACTCATGCCTCGGGAAGTACTTTTCGTTACGTTTGAACCTTTGAGGATTTCCTGGTTATTGTTATTCGTGGGACTTGAATTGTATGGCTCGTATTTTTGCACTTGTACTTGCACTAGCAAAATAGTGGAGTTTTGCTAACCCCCGAGTATTCGGGGGGTGGATGTCTATTTTTGCCTTCAGGTTTTGGAGCATAACACAAGGTCGGTACGAAGGATGATGAAAGATGAACGATACTAATCACACGAGGATCCGTTGATGTCGTATTGGTCTAGTTGTATTTTCTTTTTTGCTGCAGTATCTTTTCCCCGTTGTACGGGAGTTTATTGTATTTTGACCCCTGCGTGGGTATGTGTTGTAATTGAGTTGTATATTTTTATTGAAAGACCAAATCGGTCTACTGAGTCATTTTAGCCTTGAAGGCATTGTCTGTAATACCCGTGATTTCGATTTCCGGTAATTTCTTTTTTTTCGGCGGAAGTCCATTTTGACGACTCGCTCATGACCGTTTCGTCATTCTGAGAATGATTAATTTTGCACTTTATGTCATCCGAGTTCGTTTCGGTGTCGTTTTGTTGAGTTCCGTGCTTTTTAGCGGTTTTTCCGCACTTGAGTTCGATTCTTGCGAATCTCATCCGAAACTGTTGTTTCGACTTTCTTGTAAGTTCATTTAATGTTATTATTCATGTTGCAAGCTTCGGTTTGGTTATTCGATCACGTATCGTGATTTTCGGGCGTTTTGGGCCATTTTCGTAATTTCCCAAAGTTTGGGGTAATTACTTTCCGTTGTCGAATTTCGAGCCTTCGGGTGGTCGGAATCGTGTGTTCTCTTAGTGCTCGGATTCGTCTTTGCGAGTACTTCGTAACCGTATCTTCGATTCGTACTCATGTTCGGGTTTCGGGGTCGTTCGGGCCGTCGGAGTTGGTCCCGGCCGAGTCATGGCCGGGCATGCTCGGGCCAGGCCAGCCCTGGCCGAGTAACGTCTTGTAGTGACCGGCGATACGACGTAAGGCCGATTACGCACGAGGCCCTGGCCGGTAACGCACGTAACGCCCGGCATTTTCCAGGCGGAGTTCGGCCATGGCGATTACGCACGTAAGCCATGGCCGATTACGACGTAACCCGGCCGGCAGTCGGCCTATTTAAGGCCTGGCAGCGTTTTTCTTCAGCCATTTCTCACTTCTCTTCTTCTCTTCCGAGGCTTATGTTGTGCTAATCATGTAGAGATGTTGTTGGACAATAAATCCATGAAGTTTGGAGGTTCATATCATCAATCATCCGTCCTATAACATCCTCCAATCTACCGAATCAGGTCAGATTTCCTAGAAATCTAGTTTTGGGGAATTTGGGTATTTTGGTTGTTTTCATCCGATTAATCCGATTTAACTTAGGATTATGATGGATTGATGATTATTTAGATGTATTATATCATTTCCCTTGTTATTACATGGTTGGATCGTATCGATTCGTTATTTGGGTCGAGTTCTTGACCGACGCCTTGAAGGTGTCCGGTAAAATGTCTTAGAGGGGTTTTCGGGCGTTCTACGTTTATTCTTCCTCGTATGATCGATGATTTATTGATTATATATTGTTAGGGTCGAGTTTCTTGCGAAGAAACCGAGTTGAACCCTTCCGTTCGTTGTCGTCTTTCTTTTCGATTGCATCGGGCGTTTCGAAGCTTTCCGGTTGAGCCGTCTTCGTCGGGATACTTGCGTGCCGATTTTGAGGCAAGTACCTTGTCCATAT
Organism: Orobanche coerulescens; assembly: GCA_033398695.1. Classification (NCBI taxonomy): domain Eukaryota; kingdom Viridiplantae; phylum Streptophyta; class Magnoliopsida; order Lamiales; family Orobanchaceae; genus Orobanche; species Orobanche coerulescens. The sequence goes on along the minus strand of CM065808.1, from coordinate 90,754,957 downwards.
AATTCTTGTTTTGTGGATATGATAATTGGTGATCGTCTAAATGTGTTTGTGTGGTCGTTTGAATTGAACTTTCAAAAGATTCGGTTTAGCCTTGTTAAAGGCTTGCTTTCAAAACGCGTGTGTTTTGTGAATGGTGTGGTTTGAGAATGACTATGTGAACTCTATGGATATGTTTGGTGTTGATGTTGCACTTGGTATTGCGTTTGGACGTATATTATTTCATTTCGGTGCGTTGTGGTTTGACGTGGTGTTTTGCTAAGTGTTGATGCCTCTGGATGAATTATTTGGATATCTTTGTTGCATTGTGCTATGTGTGTGATTGTGTGAATGTGGGCGGGGCCTACGGTGGCACATGGCATGTGATCATGTGGCCAGGATGCAACAAGCGATTGATCCAACCGTGAGAGCCTAAGAAAAACTACGGTGGCACATGGCATGTGATCATGTGGCCGATGCAACAAGTGATTGATCCAACCGTGAGCGCCAAAGTTAATCTACGGTGGCACATGGCATGCGATCATGTGGCGAGGATGCAACAAGTGATTGATCCAACCGTGAGATGTTGTGATTTGTTTCGCTAGCCACTCGGGAGGGTCCTTCGAGGCCTCGAGTGGGATGTACGTGGTAGCGTCCGGTCTAGGCGATGCGCGTGCGTGATTACGTTTCGTTGATTTTATGTCCGTTGAGGACACGTGATGTTGGGCTCGCCTGTGAATTGTTGTCGGTTTTCTATTTGCGAAAATAAAACCTTTGGGCATGTGACCTGTTGATTTTGGAAAGAGAAGGATTTGATAATCCTAATTTGTTTTCTATTAAAACTCCAGGGTATTTTAAACCATTTTGCAAACCATTCTCGTTATTTGTGATCTTTCGATTTGGAAAGTTTTACTCAAATTCTTGCCTCGGGAAGTATTCGTTTCGTGGTATTTTAATCTATAAGGATTCACAGTTATTGTTATTCGTGGAACTTGAATTATATGGCTCGTATTTGCCCTTTGTATTTGCACTAGCAAAACGGTGGAGTTTGCTAACCCCGAGTATTCGGGGTGGATGTCTATTTTGCATTCGTGTTTTGGAGCATGGCACAGTGGTCGGCACGAAGGATGATGAAAGATGAACGATACTAATCACACGAGGATCCGTTGATGTCGTATTGGTCTAGTTGTACTTTCTTTCCGCCGCAAGATCTTTTCCCGTTGTACGGGAGTTTATTGTATTTTGACCCCTGCGTGGGTATGTGTTCGGAATTGAGTTGTATGTTATTATTGAAAGACCAAATCGGTCTACTGAGTCATTTTAGCCTTAAAGGCGATGTTTAGATGTTTGATTTTAGTTATCAGCCTGGTAGATCCTCGAGGAGAGGGTCTACGGCGTGTAATGTCCCTAAGTGGATTGGGGGTGTTACATTGTCGAGATGTTAAATGTTGTTACCAGCCTGGTAGATCTTCGAGGAGAGGGTCTACGGCGTGTAATATCACTGAGTGGATTAGGGGTGTTACATAAATGGTATCGGAGCTTAGGTTGTGGAAACCTAGGCTGTCGGGTCAGTGGTGTTTATTGAGTTTTGTCTCGTCGGATTTTGTCTGACTTAGTCGTGTCGCGACGCGTCATCTGAGTTTGTTGGTCGTGATTAGTATCGTGGGGCGATCATCATCTTCGTGCGACCTGTGACTGTAAGTCTCCCTTCTTTGTGTTGTGCCTCGTGTGACACGAGCTATTTGTATGATTATTTGTTAATTGATGGAATCCTCTTATGGATTTTTATTTCTTGATATGTGGTTATTTGACCCTCATATTTCGTTCATATGAGGAGTAGCGTTGCTGGATTGTGCATGTTTGACTTTATTTCTTTTATCCGCTGCGTGAGTTCTTTTGTAATGGCTTTCGGTATTTTACCGACTGAGTTTTATTCGAAAACCGATTCCTTTAACCGAGTTTTTGGCATTATGGCCTTGATCATTTTGGCGAAATTCTTATGACGGTATTTAGCATTTTGTAAATGGCTTTTGTGAGTTTTTGAAATATTACCGTCATCGGCCTTTTTGGCGTTTTTGTAAATGGTTTTTAGCCTGGTGGGTTCCGGCACGGGACCCACGGCGCTATAATGTTCCGTATAATTACCCGAAATTTTTGGGCATTCTAGCCCATTGAATTATCTTTAAAAACCTTGAGTATCTTAGAAAAATAAATTTCGAGACGTACTTTTAAAATGAATTATTTTCTCGTGGTACATACAAGGTGCCACAACATGTTTCAAAATTCTTCTACCTCGAGGACCAAAATGCTTTGAGATATTTTCAATGTTTTAGAAACACCTTTATTTAGACCCGAGGGTCGAATATTCTAAAAGTTTCCACTAAGTGAAAGTGTCCTCATTTTTATCAAATGCGAAATGGTTCTCCAAAGTCTCGATAACAATGTTTCACGTTTGTACTTTTTGAAAGGTGATACTCAAGATCAACCGGTGTTCTTCTAAATTATTTTCAAAATGAGGTTTTCGTTTTAAAACCTATCCATTCCCGTTTGAGGGCTGGGTATGTATGTGTGATGTTCGCGTTGTCATTTTGATGTTTGCTCCCGAGTATGATCGAATTGGCGGTGTGAGCGTTGAGTCGTTTTCCACACATTTGTTGTGTTAGCCCCCTGTGAGAGGCGGTGATACGAATTACGTATGAGAATGGACGTAAACTCGTATGAAATGCAGCGGAAATATAATTGATCCTCACAACACTCGAATATGTGGAACACTCGTAAGATATAACTGAAAGTAGGGCAATTCGGCTTACATAAACACGAACGATATGAATGATTTATCAAACTAGACCTATAGTTTGATAAGATAATCTTTCCTCAAGACCTATTGAGAATCGATTCGATTAAAACTCGAAAACGCGTCGAATTATAACCAAGGTTTCGATGAAAAGCATTCACCAAGAAATCACAAGTGTATTCTTATTTCTTCAACATACAATGGATGTTACAATGCTTACACAAGCCTATATATAGGAGACTTCAAGTCTTCCTATAATAAGAGAAAATAATTCAAAGATTTATAAAATCTTTGAATAATCAAAATAAAACAAAAAAGGAACAACAATCCTAATTTTAGGGGAAACACAATCCCTAAAATGAGTAAAAAACAAGGCAAAGACAAACACACAAAAGAAAAAACAAAAAAAAATGAAATCTGCCGGCAGGACTCGGCCGTGTCGCCTGACACGGCCGCGGCGCGACAAAGACACTCAGACGGCGCGGCGCCGACAGTGGACGTCGCGGTGACTCGGCCGTATTCCGCTGACACGGTCGCGGCGCGATAGGGACATCGGCAGGGACTCGTCCGACGGTGACCGGCACGGGCGCGGCGCCGACAAGGACGTTCGGCGTGGGCCCGATCGTGTCTGGAACACGGTCGGGTCGTCTGCGCGTAGGTTTTGGCTTATCCGGCATAGTTCGACTCGGCCGTGCTGTGCAACACGGTCGAGTCCTGTGGGTAGTGACTTTTACATTTCTGGACTAGTACAGCACGGCCGTGCCGGACGACACGGTCGGGACCGGTCGGCAGTGCTCGGCCACTTCCGGTCAGGTGGTGATTTTTCCGGCCGGTGGTGAATTTTCCGGCAGGTTGGATATTTTCCGGCATATTGAACATTTTTCCGGCAGGTTGGATGTCGACCTTAGGCATAGCATGACACGGGCCTGTGAGACCGATACTCCACGTCTTATGTCCGTTTTCTCGCCTAAATACATAGTAGTCCGTGCATGGCGTGTAGTAAGGTCATTAATATCGATCCTTACTTCGTCTTCTTCGTTCATATCAACTGATTCCGTATCATCTCCTCCTCCTTTGAAAGGAATTGTCCTCAATTCCGAAATTCCGTCATCATCGATGTAAGGCGAGAGGTCCCCAACATTAAAGGTTGCATGAATCCCATAATCTCCCGGAAGTTCTAATTTGTAAGCGTTGTCGTTCACTTTAGCGATTACCTTAAACGGTCCCTCCGCTCGCGGCATTAATTTGTTCTTACGTTTACTTGGAAATCGCTCTTTCCTCAAGTGCAACCAAACCAAATCACCAACTTCGAACAATCTCGGCCTTCTTTATTTGTTCGACTTTCGTTTGTAAGCCTAGTTTATTTCCTTGATTCGATTACGTACTTGCTCGTGTAATTTCATCATCGATTTCAATTTTGATTCCGCATCCTTGTGCACTAACTTGTCACTTGGCAATGGAATTAGATCTAACGGCATATACGGGTTTAGTCCGTAAACTACTTCGAACGGAGAGTGTGCCGTGGCATGAGTAGGAGAACGATTATAAGCGAACTCTGCATGTGCAAGTTTCAAGTCCCAATCCTTTTGTGTCTTGTTCACAAGACCACGTAGTAGAGTGCCCAACGTTCGATTGGTTACCTCGGTTTGACCGTCCGTTTGTGGATGATGTGACGTGCTAAAAAGTAGTTTGGTTCCCACCTTTCTCCACAAGGTGTTCCAAAAATAGCTAAGGAATTTTGAGTCCCGATCCGAAACAATCGTTTTTGGAACCCCATGCAATCGTACGATTTCTCGGAAATACAAATCAGCGACGTTACTTGCGTCGTCCGTCTTGTGGCAAGCCACAAAGTGAGCCATCTTCGAAAATCGGTCTACCACAACCATAATAGCATCTCTCCCTCGTTGAGTTCGAGGTAAAGCAACAATGAAGTCCATTGAGACATCTTCCCACGGCCTTTCCGGAATCGGCAAAGGCATGTAAACTCCGGTTTGAACGAGCTCTTAGCAATATGGCATGTTACACACTTATTAATTATGTCGTACATCCACTTGCATCTTCGCCAATGAAAATTCTCTTTAAGTACCTCCAATGTTTTAGCCGAACCAAAATGACCGGCCAAGCCTCCACCATGAGCTTCCCGAACCAACAATTCCCGAATCGGGTGTTTGGGTAAACAAAGGCGATTTCCTTTGAAAAGGAATCCTTCTTGCAACGTAAATTCTCCAAATGGGCCAGATTTACACCGAATGAAAACCTCACCAAAATCCACATCCCCATCATAACACTCCTTTAAAGCTTCGAACCCAAGCAACCGAATGTCAAGAGTAGAGAGCAAGGCATACCGTCTAGACAAAGCATCCGCCACAACGTTGCTCTTGCCATCTTTGTACTTCGATGAAAAGTGGAATGATTGCAAGAATTCCACCCATTTAGCATGTCTCGGACTCAACTTTAGTTGGCCGTTGATATATTTCAAGGACTCATGATCCGAATGTAGGATGAAATGTTTCGGCCGAAGGTAATGGCTCCAATGATCAAGAGCTCTCACAATGGCATAGAACTCCTTGTCATAAGTACAATAGTTGAGTCGAGCCCCACCCAATTTCTCCGAAAAGTAGGCAATTGGTCGCCTCCCTTGGACGAGGACCGCCCCAATACCCACTCCACTTGCGTCACATTCTACCTTGAAAGGTTGTGAAAAGTCGGGTAAAGCCAAGATAGGTGCTTCACACATTTTCGCCTTCAATTTTTCAAACGCCCCTTGGGCAGCCCCGTTCCACACAAACGGTCCTTTCTTTAAGCATTCCGTTATCGGGCTAGAAATGGTACTAAAGTCTCGTATGAACCTCCGATAAAATGAAGCAAGTCCGTGAAAGGATCGGACTTCCGTGATGGTTTTGGGCGTAGGCCAAGATTTAATCGCCTCGATCTTGGTTTGATCAACCGACACTCCTTCTTTAGAAACGATGTAGCCAAGAAAGGCTAAACTCTCGACTAGAAACGAACACTTCTCCTTTTTCCCGTAAAGTTTTTGATCCCTAAGGATCTCGAAGACTTTCCTCAAGTGTCCGGTATGCTCTTGAAATGATCGACTATAAATTAAGATGTCGTCCAAGTATACGACGACAAATTTTCCCAAAAACGGCTTAAGTACCTCATTCATTAATCGCATGAAAGTACTTGGCGCATTTGTAAGGCCAAAGGGCATGACGAGCCATTCATATAATCCATGTTTTGTCTTGAAAGCCGTCTTCCATTCGTCTCCTTCCCGCATGCGAATTTGATGATAGCCGCTTCTCAAATCAACCTTCGAAAAAATCACCGAACCATGCAACTCATCCAACATATCATCAAGTCTCGGAATTGGGAACCGATATTTGATGGTTATGTTGTTCACGGATCTACTATCTATACACATCCGCCATGACCCATCCTTCTTTGGAACAAGTAAAACCGGAACCGCACAAGGGCTCAAACTTTCTCGAACGTATCCGCGGTTCATTAGCTCCTCGATTTGTTTTTGCAACTCCTTTGTCTCCTCGGGGTTACATCGATAGGCGGCCTTGTTAGGGAGTGATGCACCCGGTACAAGATCGACTTGGTGTTCAATCCCACGTAAGGGCGGTAAACCCGGCGGTAAGTCTTCCGGGAAGACATCCGCAAATTCTTGTAGCAAGGTATCGATATCTCTCTTGTCTTGCACAACTACGTCAACATCTCGTGTTTCTTTAATCATCAATAAATACACACGCTCGCCATCGTCAATAGCGTGTCTCACCTCTCTCTCGCTAGCAAACATGGTAAGCTTTGGTTTCTCCATTTGCTTAGAACTCATCGATCGAATGGCTTGGGGTGCCATCGGTTTAAGCACAATCTTCTTGCCTTTATCTCGTAGTTCATATTCGTTACTCCTTCCTCGATGTAAAACATCTCGGTCGAACATCCATGGTCGTCCCAAAAGTACGTGGCATGCGTCCATCGGGAGTACGTCACATAACACATCGTCTCCGTATGATCCCATAGTTAAGTTGACCCGTACTTGTCTTGTCACCTTCACTTTGCTTCCATCATCGAGCCAATGTAAAGCATACGGTCTCGGGTGAGCCGTAGTAGTTAGCCCGAGTTTGGTGACCATCTCGTTTGATGCTACATTCGTGCAACTTCCTCCGTCTATTATCAAGCTACACCACTTTTCTCCGACTTTGCATTTGGAATGAAAGATTTGGTCTCTTTGCTCCGTATCACTTGGAACGATTTTGGTATGTAGTGCTCGAAGCACTAGAGTAGTATCATATTCCGGAGCGTCATAAGTCTCGCAATCCTCATTCTCTTCCTCGGCCTCCATGTTAAATACGTCACCAAGACCTTCCTTCTCGTCCTCGACCAAAAGTTCGTCTCGGACCGCAAGAGCTTCTCTTAAAGTGACCACCCGTTTGTTCGGACATGCATTTTGGTAATGGCCGAATCCTTGACACTTGAAACATCGTACCTTCGCCAAACTTGTTTCTTTGGGTACGTAGGGAGTCTTAGGTGCCGTGACAGGGACATGACTTGGTGTGGTGCTTTTAGTACCCGAACTCGAACCGGCACTTGGATTCCCGAATTTGGAAGGAAATTCGGGTCTTGAAAACTTCAATTTATTTTGGGCTTCTATCTTTATGCATAATCCACATAAAGTATCGAAATCTTCATATGGATATAACTCTACCGTGTTGGCTATGTTTTTATTTAAGCCACGTAAAAAACGGGACATCTTTTGTTCTTCGTTTTCTTCTAGCTCTCCCATCAAGACCAAACTTTCAAACTCTTCAATATATTCACCGACACTTAGTTTGCCTTGCATGAAGTCGGCAATCTTCAGTATAAGGTTAACTGTATGATGTTGGCACATACCTCTTACGAAGTTTTCTTTTAAAGAGTCCCACGAACGGATTTTTGCTTTTCCTCCCGAGTTCTTCGCGTCTTTACTCCTTCGAACCAAAGAGAAGCACCCTTCCCTAACTTGAGAATTGCATATTTGCAACGCTTTCGTCGTTAAGGTCTTTGAATTCGAACATGCTCAATTTTCCGTTCCCACTCCAAGTAAGCTTCGGATCGGTACCTCCAACGAACTCCGGAAGTTCGTTTACTTTAAACTCATCCGCATGGTGTATTTGACGTCGCCATCCCCGCCTTGCTTGCATACATGGTTCCGGTAGACCGCTTAGTGCGTCCCGGAGTTTCATCAAGAAATCGGGATCGGAGAAATCCATAACAAGAATCAAGAGATAGTTTTGAACAAGAAATCTTCAATAAAATTGCCAAGGAAATAGCCTTGGGCTCCGATACCACTAATGATACGAATTACGTATGAGAATGGACGTAAACTCGTATGAAATGCAGCGGAAATATAATTGATCCTCACAACACTCGAATATGTGGAACACTCGTAAGATATAACCGAAAGTAGGGCAATTCGGCTTACATAAACACGAACGATATGAATGATTTATCAAACTAGACCTATAGTTTGATAAGATAATCTTTCCTCAAGACCTATTGAGAATCGATTCGATTAAAACTCGAAAACGCGTCGAATTATAACCAAGGTTTCGATGAAAAGCATTCACCAAGAAAACACAAGTGTATTCTTATTTCTTCAACATACAATGGATGTTACAATGCTTACACAAGCCTATATATAGGAGACTTCAAGTCTTCCTATAATAAGAGAAAATAATTCAAAGATTTATAAAATCTTTGAATAATCAAAATAAAACAAAAAAGGAACAACAATCCTAATTTTAGGGAAACACAATCCCTAAAATGAGTAAAAACAAGGCAAAGACAAACACACAAAAGAAAAAACAAAAAAATGAAATCTACCGGCAGACTCAGCCGTGTCGTCGACACGGCCGGCGCGACAAAGACACTCGGCACGGCGCGGCGCCGACAGTGGACGTCGGTTGTGACTCGACCGTTCGCTGACACGGCCGCGCGCGATAGGGACATCGGCAGGACTCGTCCGACGGTGACCCGCACGGCGCTGGCCCGACAAGGACGTTCGGCGGCCCGATCGTGTCTCCGAACACGGCCGGTCTGCAGCGATAGGTTTTGGCTTATCCGCATAGTTCGACTCGACCGTGCTGTGCAACACGGTCGAGTCCTCGTGGGCGTGACTTTTACATTTCTCGACTAGTAAAGACGGCCGTTGGACGACACTTGCCGGTCTTGGCCGGCGCGTTGCTCGCCACTTCCGGTCAGTGGTGATTTTTCCTACGGTGGTGAATTTTCCGGCAGGTTGGATATTTTCCGGCATATTGAACATTTTTCCGGCAGGTTGGATGTCGACCTTCCGGCATAGCATGACACGGGCCTCTGAGACCGATACTCCACGTCTTATGTCCGTTTTCTCGCCTAAATACATAGTAGTCCGTGCATGGCGTGTAGTAAGGTCATTAATATCGATCCTTACTTCGTCTTCTTCATTCATATCAACTGATTCCGTATTAGGCGGGATGTTGGTGTTAAATGTTGTCGCCTCGTGGTGATTTCTGCATTGTCGCGCATGTGCGAGCTGTTAAAGCTTGGTTTGGTATGACCGTGTGCATCGGTGATGGTTCCGTTATGTGTCGGTTGTTTAATGTCTTGTTACCTTGCTCCCGTTTTTGTGAATTTCGTGGACGAGGTCGGAGGTAATTGTAATATCCGGGTTTATTACGGTGTATTTCATCTGTATTCAAACCCTATATTATTCGGATTTGTGGTTTTGATTATTGGAGTATGATATTTCTTGCATTGATATCTTCGTACATAAGTATAACAACATGCGAAATTTCTCATGCAAACTCGTGATTGCGCACGCTAAGAATGTAGCTTAACGCGCGCTATCGGGCTACTACTAGCGCACGCTATGCATGTAGGAGTTGCGTGCGCTAAGAACTCAATTATTGAGCGGGACGGCTAGCACATGCGCCAGCCGGGACATGGGTCCGGATAAGATTCCCGCGGATGAACCTGGACAGTTCTGAAGTCAACTCTTATTAGCGCGCGCTAAGGAAGCTTAGTAGCGTGCGCTAATTAGCTAAAATGCAGAATATTATAAATGGGACAACAACCTGTTTTGGCTTTCATTTCTTTCGCCCATTCTTCATTCTTGAGAGTCTAGAGAGCTTTAATCATCCCTCTAACACACTTAGAACATATATTAGTGATCCTTGAATATTGGTTATCACTTGTGAGTGATCATTGAAGAGAAGTAACACCTTGGAGTGGCACATAACCAACCGAAGTCGGATTCTACCTTGTGGTTCAGTGATTTCGGCATATTAAGGTATGTTCAACCTATCACTAGTCTTAGATTTGGATTCCAATGGATAAGATGATCATGTTAACGAGATATTGAATTTCATTAGTGAATTATTCAACAACATCATGTTTAGAAGATTGGAATGTCTACAATTACGATATTATTGTTGGAACCTTGAAGTCGGAATCCTAGTACTTCAAATGATGAGAGAAACATTCTGAAGTTAACAATCCGTATGATCTATGTTATCTTTGTGATCATGAATTGGAGGTGATATTATAAGAACTTAAAGGAAGAATCATCTTAGGAAATGTTCTTTCGTATAAGTTGGAATTGTTAGTTCACCTCAAGATGAAGTCTGAATATGTATAATGATAGTAGAATCAAATACATCAACCGGAGATCACTAACTTCGCATGAGAATTGTAATCAAGATGGATTATGGTGCTATGATGATTATACGTATACTTGCATCTTGAAGTTGTTATTATCCTTGAGATCATGCATAAGGGTTATGAACATAACATGAAGTCGGATAACAAACATCAAATCAATGAGGAATTCGCTTACTTCATCACCATTTGTATAATCTGCTGCCCTCCAGTGAACTGCCATGCACTCTTAGCGTGCGCTAAGCTATGTGAATTAACGTGCGCTATCGTGTATGTTTAGCGTATGCCACATTTGCAACTTAGCGTGCGCTAAGTCATCAAAGTAGTCGGTCACCGGTGAGGTAATCTTGACCGTGCATGGTTAGCGTACGCTAGGCTGTGTGTATTGCGTGCGCTAACGAGTAGCATTAACGTACGCTACATAGGATGCGTAGCGTGGGTTAAGCTATCCAGACAGATTGCATATTAAGGACTTCCTACCGTAATTGTTGAATTGTTAGACGTTCGTACGACATGAAATGAATTTTGTGCTATTTCTTTTGTTAAGGTTCGAGCTTAACACGTGATTGATCGAAGGGGACGACCTTCGAGTATTTTGATATTCGTGGAAGTTTATTCTTGTCAACGAACCGAGGCAAGTACTCTAATTAGAATTGTTTATATTATGACAATGTGATTGTATCGTGTAAATATGCTGTGATTATATGTCCACCATGCATTGATCCGACGGGAATCATCATGGGAATCTATAGCTGTGTGCGCTGGATCGTTGGACAGGTAGTTCCACCATGTGTTGGTCCGACGGGATCATCATGGGAATCTATAGCTGTGTGCGCTGGATCGTTGGAATACCAACAGTATGTTGAAACTGTTATGATATGATATGTGTTGTGAATATTTCTCGTTGGAGAAACTTGTTACGATATAATTGTTGATTATATCATTGTTGTATGATTATTGTACTTGTACTAGCATCGTTGTGCTAACCCCTTCGGGGGTGAACATTTGTGTATGTTCAGGATCCAGGAGAGCGGGGAAACAACCACTGGAGATGCATGACGACGAGGGTGCAGAGTGATGTTTCGGTCGGGTTTATTATTCTGTTGTTTATTGGTTATTTCAATAAGTACTCGAGTACGAAGTCATTTATGCTGAATTTGAATTTGGTGATGTATTATTAAGTTCCTGTTGAACAACTGTACTTTCAGTATTTGGTCAGAACTGTTGTATCTTAATTCCGTTATTTCCATTCGTTAGTATCTTTTAATGTCTGTTCAATTCTTCAGCCTTGTAAATCCTTATGTAAAGGATTTACGGCGCTGTAATATTCCTGAATATATGGGGGGTGTTACAGAATATGGTATCGGAGCTAAGATTATGGATATCTTGGTCGTTGGGTTAAAATAGGGGTCATTTATGTCTTTTGAGGTAACTGGCCGTGAATGACATCACTGCACTGCCTACGTCTTCATGCGAACGGTGGTTGTAAGTTCCTAAACTCTATCTCGTTCTTTACATGTTGTGTCTCTTTATACTCGAATATTAGAACGATGTTGTTTCCTGTATATTGAGTATTTATGCTTACAGTATGTTGAGAGGCGGACGTGGAGGTGGTCGCGGTCGTGGACACGGACGAAGAAATGCTGAAAGGGAAGCGTCGCCTTCTAACCAGGCTAGTCATAGCTCAGGCGAGCCGCAACAATTTATTAATAACGAACCGGAACCTGGTGTACCAGAAATCCTTCGTCAAGTCGTGAACCAGATGACTCAGTTCGCTCAGGTCGTGGACCGAATGCAAGTGGCGGCAGGAATTCAGCAGGGAGATGAACAACAAAGGATTCCAGAAATGGGAAATCGAGGTGACCGATGGTTACAAGAGGTGGCAAAGATGCAACCACCCAAATTTGACGGCTTTTCCGAGACTCCCACTTGAGACCATTGGTTGAAGGAACTGGAGAAAATTTTTGCTGGAATTAATTGCCCAGACGACAGGAGAGCTCCTATTACCCAGTACTTTCTGATAGGGGAAGCATCCGAGTGGTGGGAAGCTATCCGACCTGCAGATCATGATCCCGATTGGACGGAATTTAAAATGATGATGGAAGCTCAGTATTGCCCTCGTCCTGTGAGGGAAGCCAAAATTCGGGAGTTTTTCTCCGCTCAGCCATCAGATGAACCCGTATCCCAGACGATTAAGACATTTAACCAGCAGTTAGCATTTGTTCGACATCTGGTCAGAACAGATGCGGAGATGATGATTCATTTTGAAATGAGGATGAAACCATAAATCCAGAGTTACATGTCCGGTTTTGAATGTACCACTCTCCGCCAATACCAGGATAAGGCGTTGGCGTACGAAATAAAAGAAGCAGCAATGGAGAAGTTTATGGAGTCAAAGAAATAGAAAGTCTCTGGTACTTTTACAGAGCACAAGAGCAGTGGGCCCCGCAAGGCCCATTCTTCTTTTTCTTTCAAGAAACCTCCTCACCCATCTAAGAGCGGAAAGAATTACGGAACAATGTCAGCCACGACGGATACAGCTAGGAAGTGCTTTAACTGTGGTCGCCCAGGCCACCTTTGGCGTGATTGTTTGCGCACTCCAGGTACATGTTTTGAGTGCGGACAGGAAGGGCACCGTGCGACGTTTTGTAAGGACGCCACTAAGTATAATGGAACCCGTTCATCACAGCCAGTTCAGAAGGAAGCTAGTATCCAACAGACGCAGCAAAGTGTTCAGATGCCTCAAAATTTTGTCCGCGGACGAGGCAGAGGACAATGGGACCGAAAGGGGACATCGAGTGCCGGATTTGTTCCCCCACGTCTGTATGAGATGAGGAGGACAGATCGGGATGTCTTTGCCGCATCGTGCATCGGCCCAAATCCTTTCCCGGCATTAGCGTTTTATTCGATACAGGAGCTATGCATTCTTTTATATCTCTGTCTTGTATAAATCGTTTGAATATTTCCGGTTTTCATACTTGTGAACCTTATGTTGTTGGTTTACCGAGTGGAGTGAGGATTGTCGGAAACTTAGAAACTAGAAATTTCCCTGTATCATTTGGAGGCAGAGAGTGGCTCTCAAATCTGATCGTGATAGAAATGCAAGGAGATGACCTGATACTCGGAGACGATTGGCTTAATCGATATGGAGCAATCGTAAACTACCGAAGGAGGAATATCTCGCTGATCGCTGACGATGGTTCCAAAATTCTGTTTGAGGGATGGAAACCGGGTAGCTCAGGAAAATTGATCAAAGCGATGAAAGCTGTTAGATTGTTGAAATAGGGTTGTATCGGGTACTGGTGCTATGCAATGAATAAAGAAGACGAGATTGTGGAACTTTCATCCATTCCTGTTGTGAACGAATTTCCAGATGTATTTCCTGACGAGTTACCTGGGCTACCTCCACGAAGGGATGTAGAATTTACCATTGAGCTGGAACCCTGAGCTACGCCAATTTCTAAGGCGTCGTATCGTATGGCACCTACTGAGATGTACGAACTGAAGAAGCAGCTGGAGGAGTTACTGGACAAGGGCTATATTCAGCCAAGCGTTTCACCCTGGGGAGCGCCGGTTCTTTTTGTCCGAAAGAAGGATGGATCACTTCGACTGTGTATTGACTATCGAGAGCTGAACAAGATGACGATTAAGAACAAGTATCCGTTGCCACGGATTGATGATTTGTTTGACCAGTTGCAAGGGGCAACAGTATTTTCTAAAATCGACCGAGATCGTGGATACCATCACCGAGGATTAAGGAATCGATGTTCCAAAGTCGCATTCAGAACTCGCTACGGACACTATGAGTTTGTAGTGATGCCATTTGGTCTCACTAATGCACCTGCTGTATTCATGCAGTTGATGAACCGAGTGTTCATCGAATATTTGGATAAATTTGTGGTCGTGTTCATTGATGACATTCTGGTGTATTCTAAGAACCCGGAAGAGCATGCACAGCATTTGCGGATTGTATTAGAACTTTTGAGGAGCGAGCAATTGTACGCTAAACTCTCTAAGTGTGAATTCTGGCTAAAGGAAGTAATGTTCCTCGGTCATGTGGTATCAGCGGAAGGAGTCCGAGTAGATCCGCAGAAAATCGAAGCAATTATGGATTGGAAACCTCCAAAGAACGTGAAAGAAGTCCGAAGTTTCTTAGGACTCGCTGGGTATTATCGTCGGTTCGTGGAAGGGTTTTCCAAAATCTCCCACCCACTTACTCGACTCCTGCAGAAAACTCAAAAATTTGAGTGGAACGAGTCGTGTCAGACTAGTTTTGATGAATTGAAGAAGAGATTGACGACAGCACCAATTTTATCACTTCCACAAGGGACTGGAGGATTCATAGTTTACAGTGATGCTTCGAACCAAGGACTCGGGTGCGTATTGATGCAGAATGATAAGGTGATCGCTTATGCGTCACGACAACTGAAACCTTATGAAGTAAATTACCCAACACATGATTTGGAGCTAGCAGCAGTGGTTTTTGCTATGAAGATCTGGAGGCATTATCTGTACGGGACTCACTTTCAGATCTTTACGGATCACAAGAGTCTCAAATACATATTCAGTCAGAAAGAATTGAACATGCGGCAAAGAAGATGGTTAGAACTGATTAAGGACTATGACTTGGAGATTTTATATCATCCAGGCAAAGCGAATGTAGTGGCCGATGCACTCAGCCGCAAGCCTGTTTCTATTCAGATGCTGGAGACGCTGACCTCCCAACTTAGCCTTCAACGAGAGATGATTCGAGAAGGAATTGAAGTGTGGATACAAAGAGTCCAAGAACAACTATGCGTGATGGAGATAACTTCATCATTAACCGAAGAAATCAAATGTAAACAGGCAGATGATCCTCTGATGATTCGGTTACGTGATGAAGTGATCAAAGGAAAGGCCCCCGGATTCATAATTCATGATGATGGAGTTTTGAGATTTCAGAACCGACTCTGCGTTCCCGATGTTGATGTTCTGAAACAGACGATTATGAAGGAAGCTCACAGTTCGCCCTATTCTATCCACCCGGCACCAAGAAATGTATAAGGACTTGAAGCAGAATTTCTGGTGGGGCAACATGAAGAAAGACGTAGCGGACTATGTTTCGAAATGCTTGACTTGTCAGCAGGTTAAGATCGAGCATCAACGGTCTGCCGGAATGTTGAAGCCGCTCCCAATTCCTGAATGTAAGTGGGAGGACATATCGATGGACTTTATCACTAATATGCCGAGAACTAAGACGGGAATGAACATGATTTGGGTGATAGTTGATCGTTTAACCAAATCATCTCATTTCCTAGGCATTAAGGACACATGGGGACCAGAGAAATTGGCGCGAGTATTTATTTCGGAGATAGTTCGATTGCATGGTATGCCGAAAACCATTGTTTCTGATCGAGACGGCCGTTTTGTGTCTCACTTTTGGAAGGCAGTTCATAAGGCCTTGGGGACCGAATTGAACTTCATCTGACTTATCACCCGCAGACTGACGGACAATCCGAGAGGACCATTCAAACGGTGGAAGATATGCTGAGGGCTTGTGCCTTAGATTGGTCAAACGATTGGTAAATTCATCTACCATTGATTGAATTTACCTACAACAATAGTTGGCATGCTTCCATTAAGATGGCACCATTCGAGGCATTATACGGGAGGAGATGTAGATCGCCCCTATGTTGGGATGATTCATCAGACTTGATCGGGACAGAACCAGAGTTGATCGTACAGACTCGAGAAAAGATAGCCTTGATTCGTGAAAGGCTGTTAACCGCCCAAAGTCGCCAGAAATCTTACGCAGACGTACGCCGTCGCCCTTTGGAGTTCAGTACGGGAGACCACGTACTTTTAAAGGTTTTACTCGGGGAATCTTTTGTTTTGGAAGGAAAGGAAAGCTAAGTCCGAGATATATCGGACCATTTGAGATCCTTGAGAGAGTTGGAGAATTGGCATACAGATTAGCATTGCCGCCGTCATTGAGCCATGTTCATAACGTGTTCCACATATCCCAGTTACGGAGGTATATACCAGATCCCAGTCATATCATTGATTTCGGCGAGATCGAAGTCGCGCAGGACGGGACGTTTGAAGAAAGACCGGTCAAGATACTCGAGAGTCGAGTTAAACAGCTGAGGAACAAACCAATCGTTTTGGTCAAAGTTCAATGGTCATGTCACGGAATAGAAGAAGCCACCTGGGAAACGGAAGCTGATATGAAGTCTAGATATCCCGAGTTATTTTCATCTTGAGTTTCGGGACGAAACTCCTTTTTAGTAGGAGAGTATGTAATATCCGGATTTATTACGGTGTATTTCATCTGTATTCAAACTCTGTATTATTCGGATTTGTGGTTTTGATTATTGGAGTATGATATTTCTTGCATTTATATCTTTGTACATAAGTATAACAACATGCGAAATTTCTCATGCAAACTCGTGATAGCGCACGCTAAGAATGTAGCTTAACGCGCGCTATCGGGCTACTACTAGCGCATGCTATGCATGTAGGAGTTGCGTGCGCTAAGAACTCAATTATTGAGCGGGACGGCTAGCACATGCGCCAGCCGGGACATGGGTTCGGATAAGATTCCCGCGGATGAACCTGGACAGTTCTGAAGTCAACTCTTATTAGCGCGCGCTAAGGAAGCTTAGTAGCGTGCGCTAATTAGCTAAAATGCAGAATATTATAAATGGGACAACAACCCGTTTTGGCTTTCATTTCTTTCGCCCATTCTTCATTCTTGAGAGTCCAAAGAGCTTTAATCATCCCTCTAACACACTTAGAACATATATTAGTGATCCTTGAATATTGGTTATCACTTGTGAGTGATCATTGAAGAGAAGTAACACCTTGGAGTGGCACATAACCAACCGGAGTCAGATTCTACCTTGTGGTTCAGTGATTTCGGCATATTAAGGTATGTTCAACCTATCACTAGTCTTAGATTTGGATTCCAAGGGATAAGATGATCATGTTAACGAGATATTGAATTTCATTAGTGAATTATTCAACAACATCATGTTTAGAAGATTGGAATGTCTACAATTACGATATTATTGTTGGAACCTTGAAGTCGGAATCCTAGTACTTCAAATGATGAGAGAAACATTCTGAAGTTAATAATGCGTATGATCTATGTTATCTTTGTGATCATGAATTGGAGGTGATATTATAAGAACTTAAAGGAAGAATCATCTTAGGAAATGTTCTTTCGTATAAGTTGGAATTGTTAGTTCACCTCAAGATGAAGTCTGAATATGTATAATGATAGTAGAATCAAATACATCAACCGGAGATCACCAACTTCGCATGAGAATTGTAATCAAGATGGATTATGGTGCTATGATGATTATACGTATACTTGCATCTTGAAGTTGTTATTATCCTTGAGATCATGTATAAGGGTTATGAACATAACATGAAGTCGGATAACAAACATCAAATCAATGAGGAATTCGCTTACTTCATCACCATTTGTATAATCTGCTGCCCTCCAGTGAACTGCCATGCACTCTTAGCGTGCGCTAAGCTATGTGAATTAACGTGCGCTATCGTGTATGTTTAGCGTACGCAACATTTGCAACTTAGCGTGCGCTAAGTCATCAGGCGAGTCAGTCGGCTGACCAGTGAGGTACTGACCGTGCATGGTTAGCGTACGCTACGCTGTGTGTATTGCGTGCGCTAACGAGTAGCATTAACGTACGCTACATAGGATGCGTAGCGTGCGTTAAGATATCCAGACAGATTGCATATTAAGGACTTCCTACCGTAATTGTTGAATTGTTAGACGTTCGTACGGCATGAAATGAATTATGTGCTATTTCTTTTGTTAAGGTTCGAGCTTAACACGTGATTGATCGAAGGGGATGACCTTCGAGTATTTTGATATTCGTGGAAGTTTATTCTTGTCAACGAACCGAGGCAAGTACTCTAATTAGAATTGTTTATATTATGACAATGTGATTGTATCGTGTAAATATGTTGTGATTATATGTCCACCATGCGTTGATCCGATAGGAATCATCATGGGAATCTATAGCTGTGTGCGCTGGATCGTTGGACAGGTAGTTCCACCATGTGTTGGTCCGATGGGATCATCATGGGAATCTATAGCTGTGTGCGCTGGATCATTGGAATACCAACAGTATGTTGAAACTGTTATGATATGATATGTGTTGTGAATATTTCTCGTTGGAAAAACTTGTTATGATATAATTGTTGATTATATCATTGTTGTATGATTATTGTACTTGTACTAGCATCGTTGTGCTAACCCCTTCGGGGGTGAACATTTGTGTATGTTCAGGATCCAGGAGAGCGGGGAAACAACCACTGGAGATGCATGACGACGAGGGTGCAGAGTGATGTTTCGGCCGGGTTTATTATTCTGTTGTTTATTGGTTATTTCAATAAGTACTCGAGTACGAAGTCATTTATGCTGAATTTGAATTTGGTGATGTATTATTAAGTTTCTGTTGAACAACTGTACTTTCAGTATTTGGTCAGAAATGTTGTATCTTAATTCCGTTATTTCCATTCGTTAGTATCTTTTAATGTCTGTTCAATTCTTCAGCCTTGTAAATCCTTATGTAAAGGATTTACGGCGCTGTAATATTCCTGAATATATCGGGGGTGTTACAGTAATACCCGTACTATTTCGACTTCTGTATTTTCTGTTTCTTCAGTCTATCGATTCACTCATGTTCGTTGATACTTTATGAACTTGGTCTGTATTTTGGTTTCATCGTCCGATCGAGCTGTGATCTTGTTGTGTGTCGATCTGGTTATTTCTGTGACTTTTTCGGATTCGGTTCGATTCTTGTGAACCATGTTCCGGAGCGACATCATTTGGTTCTATTAGTTCTTTTTTTTCGAAGTGGATCGGATTTGGAACTCTTGTGTTTTCGACTTTGTCGACTCATTATGTTCGTTGACATTTTCTGAACTTTCCCTATCCCTTGCTTTTATTGATCAAACGAGGGTGGTATTGTTTTGGGATAACTCGTTTGTCGTTGTGACCGTTTCGTCATTTCGAGAATGATTAATTCTGCACTTTTTGTCATCCGAGTTCGTTTCGGTATCGTTTTGTTGAGTTCCGAGCTTTTTAGCGACTTTTCCGCACTTGAGCTCGATTCTTGCGAATCTCGTCCGAAACTGTTGTTTCGAGTTTCTCGTAAGTTCATTTGATGTTATTATTCATGTTGCGAGCTTTGGTTTGGTGTTTCGATCGCGTATCGTGATTTTCGGACGTTTTGGGCCATTTTCGTAATTTCCCAAAGTTTTGGGTAATTACTTCCGTTGTTGAATTCCGAGCCTTCGGTTGGTCGGAATTGTGTGTTCTCTTAGCTCTTATATTCGTCTTTGCGAGTACGTCGTAACCAAACCATCGATTCGTATTCAGGTTCGGGTTTCGGGGTCGTTCGGGCCGTCGGAGTTGGCCCCGGCCGAGTCATGGCCGGGTAATCTGGGTCCAGGCCGGCACTGGTCGAGTCATGGCCGGTAGTGCTCGGCATCTTCTGGCTGAGTCACGGCCGGTAGTGCTCGGCAGCTCCTGGCCGATCAGGCCGCACCGTGGGCCGCGGCACATGCCGGCAGGGCCGCGGCACACTCTGTGGCATTTTTCGGCCAAACCGACTGTACCGGGTGCCGCGGCACACGCCGGCCGGGCCGCGGCACACTGCCGACCACTGGGAGCTATTTTTGGGCCTGTGCCGCGGCACACTGTGCAGCCTATTTATGGCCCTGCACACGGGTTTTTGGCCATTTTTCTCCTTCTTCTCCTTCTCTTCCGCGGCTGAGGGTGATCTTACCATGGAGCCATGTTGTTTAACAACAAATCCATGAAGTTCTTGAGTTCATATCATCAATCAATCATCCGTTATCATCCTTTGATCCAGCGAATCAAGATAATCTTCCTTAGAACCCTAATTTCGTGAATTTGGGGGTTTTTGCGTTTTTGTCCGATTCGTTCCGTATTATTGATTAATTCATGATGGGTATGATTAATCTTAGTAGTATTATTGTGTTTAACATCATTTAATCCATTGTTCTTCGTCGAATCGAAGTATATTTCTTGATTTCCTTCGAATCGACTTTTTGGGGGATTTGTCCTCGATCTCGTTTTTCATCCGTTTTTGATGGATCGATTATGGTTAAATGATGTTGTTAAACATATTCTATGGATTGTATATCCATATTTCAACTTGGAATTCCGTTTTCGTGTTTTGTCGGGACGAATCGTGTTCTTGGCCGTTTTAGGGAAAATGCTTGAACTTTCGTCATTCGTTCTTTGAATTCAATGGCTTTAAGTCGTGTTAGGGAATTCATTTCATTATTGTTATTGTCCTTCGTAGTTTATGAACGCGAGTTGGCGATCGTTGGAGTCGGCGGGTTCGTAGTCGGTTCGTGTCAACTTACTCCGGTCGATTCTCTGCGTTGTTCTTATTCGAGGCAAGTACCTTGCCCATACTATTCTTGTTTTGTGGATATGATAATTGGTGATCGTCTTGGTGTATTTGTTTGTTTGTTTGAAATGTGTTTTCAAAAGATTCGGCTAGCCTCGTTAAAGGCTCACTTTCAAACGCGTGTGTTTTGTAAATTGTGTGGCTTGTAAGTGGCTATGTGAATCCTATAGATATGTTTGGTGTTGACGATGCACTTGGTATTTGCGTATGGACGTATATTGTTTCATTTCGGTGCATTGTGGTTTGACGAGGTATTTTGCTAAGTGTTTGATACCTCTGAATGAATTGTTTGGATATCTTTGTTGCATTATGCTATGTGTTGTGATTTGTTTAGCTAGCCAGCTCGGGAGGGTCCTTCGAGGCCTCGGGCGGGAATCAATGATATGACTCTGTTCCCAAGGCGATGCTATGTGTTGTGATTTGTTTAGCTAGCCATATCGGGAGTGTCCTTCGTGGCCTCGGGCGGGAATCAATGATATGACTCTGTTCCCAAGGCGATGCTATGTGTTGTGATTTGTTTAGCTAGCCAGCTCGGGAGGGTCCTTCGAGGCCTCGGGCAGGAATCAATGATATGACTCTGTTCCCAAGGCGATGCTATGGGTTGTGATTTGTTTAGCTAGCCAGCTCGGGAGGGTCCTTCGAGGCCTCGGGCGGGAATCAATGATATGACTTTGTTCCCAAGGCGATGCTATGTGTTGTGATTTGTTTAGCTAGCCAGCTCGGGAGGGTCCTTCGAGGCCTCAAGGGAATCAATGATATGACTGCTCCCAAGGCGATGCTTGTTGTGATATGTTATTTAGTGAATGTATTTTACTCACCGTGGGTTGGTTCGACGGGGCCACGACGGGAATTCCAATGGGTGAGTCCAGGAATCACGAGTAAAAACTTCACGAGTTGGTATTTGATTTTATGTCCGTCGAGGACATGTGACTTGGGTTTTGGCCCTGCGAACTGTTGTCGGTTTTCTATTTGCGAAAACAAAACCTTTGGGTTGTGACCCTGTTTATTTTTGGAAAGAGAAGGATTCGATAATCCTAAAATTTGTTTTCTATTAAAACTCTCGATGGCATTTTAAACGGTTTTATAAATTGTTTCCCTTGATTTATGATCTATTGGTTTTGGAGTGTTTTACCCAAACTCATGCCTCGGGAAGTACTTTTCGTTACGTTTGAACCTTTGAGGATTTCCTGGTTATTGTTATTCGTGGGACTTGAATTGTATGGCTCGTATTTTTGCACTTGTACTTGCACTAGCAAAACAGTGGAGTTTTGCTAACCCCCGAGTATTCGGGGGGTGGATGTCTATTTTTGCACTTGTACTTGCACTAGCAAAACAGTGGAGTTTTGCTAACCCCCGAGTATTCGGGGGGTGGATGTCTATTTTTGCCTTCAGGTTTTGGAGCATAACACAGGGTCGGTACGAAGGATGATGAAAGATGAACGATACTAATCACACGAGGATCCGTTGATGTCGTATTGGTCTAGTTGTATTTTCTTTTTCGCTGCAGTATCTTTTCCCCGTTGTACGGGAGTTTATTGTATTTTGACCCCTGCGTGGGTATGTGTTGTAATTGAGTTGTATATTTTTATTGAAAGACCAAATCGGTCTACTGAGTCATTTTAGCCTTGAAGGCATTGTCGAGATGTTAAATGTTGTTACCAGCCTGGTAGATCTTCGAGGAGAGGGTCTACGGCGTGTAATATCCTTGAGTGGATTGGGGGTGTTACATAAATGGTATCGGAGCTTAGGTTGTGGAAACCTCAGCCGGGTCGATGGTGTCTATTGAGTTTTGTCTCGTTGGATTTTGTCCGATCGAAATGTGTCGCGACGCGTCGCCCGAGTTTGTTGGTCGTGATTAGTATCGTGGGGCGATCATCATCTTCGTGCGACTGGATCGTAAGTCTCCTTCTTTGTGTTGTGCCTCGTGACACGAGCTATTTGTATGATTATTTGTTAATTGATGGAATCCTCTTATGGATTTTTATTTCTTGATATGTGGTTATTTGACCCTCATATTTCGCTCATATGAGGAGTAGCGTTCCGGATTGTGCATGTTTGACTTTATTTCTTTTATCTCCGCGTGAGTTCTTTTGTAATGGCTTTCGTATTTTACCGATCGAGTTTTATTTCAAAACCGATTCCTTTAACCGAGTTTTTGGCATTATGGCCTTGATCATTTTGGCGAAATTCTTATGACGGTATTTAGCATTTTGTAAATGGCTTTTGTGAGTTTTTGAAATATTACCGTCATCGGCCTTTTTGGCGTTTTTGTAAATGGTTTTTAGCACGTGGGTTCCGCACGGACCCACGGCGCTATAATGTTCCGTATAATTACCCGAAATTTTTGGGCATTCTAGCCCATTGAATTATCTTTAAAAACCTTGAGTATCTTAGAAAAATAAATTCGAGACGTACTTTTAAAATGAATTATTTTCTCGTGGTACATACAAGGTGCCACAACATGTTTCAAAATTCTTCTACCTCGAGGACCAAAATGCTTTGAGATATTTTCAATGTTTTAGAAACATTTTTATTTAGACCCGAGGGTCGAATATTCTGAAAGTTTCCACTAAGTGAAAGTGTCCTCATTGTTATCAAATGCGAAATGGTTCTCCAAAGTCTCGATAACAATGTTTCACGTTTGTACTTTTTGAAAGGTGATACTCAAGATCAACCGGTGTTCTTCTAAATTATTTTCAAAATGAGGTTTTCGTTTTAAAACCTATCCATTCCCGTTTGAGGGCTTGGTATGTATGTGTGATGTTCGCGTTGTCATTTTGATGTTTGCTCCCGAGTATGATCGAATTGGCGGTGTGAGCGTTGAGTCGTTTTCCACACATTTGTTGTGTTAGCCCCCTTTGAGAGGCGGGATGTTGGTGTTAAATGTTGTCGCCTCGTGGTGATTTCTGCGTTGTCGCGCATGTGAGAGCTGATAGAGCTTGGTTTGGTATGACCGTGTGCATCGGTGATGGTTCCGTTATGTGTCGGTTGTTTAATGTCTTGTTACCTTGCTCTCGTTTTTGTGAATTTCGTGGACGAGGTCGGAGGTAATACCCGTACTATTTCGACTTCTGTATTTTCTCTTTCTTCAGTCTATCAGTTCACTCATGTTCGTTGATACTTTATGAACTTGGTCTGTATTTCGGTTTCATCGTCCGATCGAGCTGTGATGTTGTTGTGGGTCGATCTGGTTATTGCTGTGACTTTTTCGGGTTCGGTTCGATTCTTGTGAACCTTGTTCGGGAGCGACATCATTTGGTTCTATTAGTTCTTTTTTTTTCGAAGTGGATCGGATTTGGAACTCTTGTGTTTTCGACTTTGTCGACTCATTATGTTCGTTGACATTTTTTGAACTTTCCCTATCCCTTGCTTTTATTGATCGAACAAGGGTGGTATTGTTTCGAGATAACTCATTTGTCGTTGTGACCGTTTCGTCATTTCGAGAATGATTAATTCTGCACTTTTTGTCATCCGAGTTCGTTTCGGTATCGTTTTGTTGAGTTCCGAGCTTTTTAGCGACTTTTCCGCACTTGAGCTCGATTCTTGCGAATCTCGTCCGAAACTGTTGTTTCGAGTTTCTCGTAAGTTCATTTGATGTTATTATTCATGTTGCGAGCTTTGGTTTGATGTTTCGATCGCGTATCGTGATTTTCGGACGTTTTGGGCCATTTTCGTAATTTCCCAAAGTTTTGGGTAATTACTTCCGTTGTTGAATTCCGAGCCTTCGGTTGGTCGGAATTGTGTGTTCTATTAGCTCTTAGATTCGTCTTTGCGAGTACGTCGTAACCGTACCATCGATTCGTATTCAGGTTCGGGTTTCGGGGTCGTTCGGGCCGTCGGAGTTGGCCCCGGCCGAGTCATGGCCGGGCAATCTGGGCCCAGGCCGGCACTGGCCGAGTCACGGCCGGTAGTGCTCGGCAGCTTCTGGCCGAGTCACGGCCGATAGTACTCGGCAGCTCCGGGCCGATCAGGCCGCACCGTGGGCCGCGGCACATGCCGGCAGGGCCGCGGCACACTCTGTGTGTCACGGGGTGCGGATCACTGAGGTTCAGGCCGTCGAATTCGTGCAGCGGATCACGAATCACCCGTGCGCCTAGGAGACTTCCGAGTCTCCGTCCGGCTACCATCTACGAGATTTTATATAGTACCAACAGTAGAGATATCATGCACTGGTCCATTGTGCTGCGTAAAACGCTAGGCACCCGCCTGTCCTTTGCCTCCGACCGACTAAGGGCCGGTATCTCATACCCTTCAAGCTTAACCCGCAATGGCACTCAGCACTAAGGGTCACTCGCATGCCCGAAGTGCAATTCCTCGTGCTCGACACTCACTCGGGACTTCCTAGGTGTAGTACCTTGGCGCCCTTGAGAGTACCTCACCCGAGACGGACAACCTTTTAGATCTTGGCTTAGATTCATGCCATCAATAGATATTTGCCCCTCATGATGTTTGAGACTACTTCGCATACCGACATATTACCTTTAATCCGCAATGTGGTGTTGTCTCGCAACCACATGTACAAGCCAATGATCCCCCGCAGCATAGCCGGAACCGATAGCTAATGCTTACGAGTAAGCTCACGAGGCGTATGATTTAAGTGAGTGCCTCGATTGCCCAATCGACATAGAGGAAGTGTTATATGGCCGACGGCATCCCTCCGGTCACACTAGAGCCTCCATGCCAACCTTAAGCCTAACGTAGACCCCAAAGGTCCTACGCCGCCCTAACGATTTCCAACTCGCTCGGGAACTCTTCGCACACTTCGAATGCTTAGAGTTGTGTCACGGGCAAACTTCAGTCCGTCGAGTTATGCCGTGCGCCCCTTAGCAACTCAGTCCTTCGGCCACTAAGGCAGGCTTTCCCAACCCTTGCCGGTTAAGTGCGGAAGATTGAAGTATTTTAGAGAGAGAAAGTTAGAGAGAGAAACTGCTCTTTAGAAAGGAACTTTTATTGCTCAAACTTCGGATGATGTACAAATGAGGAGCTTGGAGCTCCTTATATAGGTCTCCATCTACATCTTCTAGAATGTACAATAATCTACAAGTATCTAGAACATACAAGAGATTACAAGACCATCTATATCCTTCTAATCCTTTCTATGATCATTCCGGAGGGTTTCCGGAATGTTACAATATCTATCAAGTAAACACTAGAATTCTGGAGAAGAATCTCGACCCTTCTAGAAGCTTCCAAAGCCAAAGTGTGACAATTCTCCCCCACCTGAGTCTTGACGTCCCCGTCAAGGTTTTGCCTTGTATGCTTCAATTTTGGTTTTGAACTGCCACAAGTCTTGTTCCTTTTCCCACGAAGCTTCGCTGTCTGGTAAACCTCTCCAGCGCACTAAGTACTTCGTCCAGCGGGGTGTTCCCCGTTTTCCAACTTGTCGATCTGCCAGGATTTCTTCAATTTCCTTCTCAAAGGACACCGTGTGGGCCGGCGGGGCTCGATCTGACTTATTTCGGGTTGGGTCTTCCTCATCCTTGTAATATGGTTTCAAAAGACTCACATGGAAGACCGGGTGAATTTTGAAGTTATTAGGAAGATTGAGCCGATAGGACTGCGTTCCGACCTTCTTTACTACCTCAAAGGGTCCTTCATATCGCCGTGTCAAGCCTTTGTGTACTTGACGGATCGCCTTAACGTTTCTTCCGATCATTCGAACCAACACTTGGTCCCCTACTTGAAATTCCCTCGGACGGCGCTTGTCGTCCGCCCACTTTTTCATTCGTTTGGCAGCCTTAGTCAGATACGCCCTTGCTATGTCATGTTCCTCGTTCCAACCTTTAGCAAGTTTGTACGCTGCCGGACTCGTACCTTCGTATTTTTGAACTAGTTCCTGGGGTGTCGTCGGTTGTTGCCCCATCACCAGCTCAAACGGACTTCGTTGTGTAGACTCGTTCCGCTGCAAGTTGTAAGAGAATTGTGCAATATCAAGTAAACGAGCCCAGTCGGACTAGTTGGCACTTACAAAGTGTCGGAGATAAATCTCCAGCAAATGATTTACTCGTTCAGTTTGGCCATCGGTTTGGGGGTGAAAGCTCGTAGAGAAGTGGAGGTTTGACCCCATCAACTTGAATAGCTCCCTCCAAAACTTTCCTGTGAATCGCGGGTCTCGGTCGCTTATGATACTCCGAGGAACTCCCCAGTACTTTACCACATGTTTCAAGAATAGTCGGGCAGCTTCCTCGGCCTTACAATCCTTTGTTGCCGGTATGAATGTCCCATACTTGGAGAACCGATCAACTATTACCATTATCGACCCGCATCCTTCCGACCTTGGTAGTGCCGATATGAAGTCCATCGTAAGACTGTCCTATGGACGTTCGGCAATAGGCAATGGCTCTAGCAGTCCTGCCGGTTTACTTTGTTCGACCTTGTCTTGTTGGAAGACCAAGAAGGTCTTTACGTAGGCGTTCACGTCATCCTGCAAGTTAGGCCAGTAAAATGACTGCTCAACAAGCGCTTTAGTACAAAGAGTACCTGGGTGTCCCGCCCATTTCGAGTCATGGCACTCCTTCAGCACTTCCCTTCTAAGGTTGTCCCACCGGGGTACATACAACCTATCTCCAACAGTAAAAAGTAAGCCATTCTCTTGCCAGAAGTTCCATGTCTTGCCCTCCTTTGCCAGTTCCACCAGATTTTTGGCCAAGGGGTCTTGGGCAATTCCATCTCTTATCCGGTCGGCAAGGTCGCACTGCACTTGGGTGATAGATGTCAGTGATGCCTTCCGACTTAGAGCATCTGCAACAACGTTCGTTTTTCCTGGCTTATATTCCATAGAATAATCAAATTCGGCCAAGAAGTCTTGCCACCGTGCTTGCTTCGGGGTGATATTCTTTTGATTTTGGAAATAGCTAGTCGCCACATTGTCCGTCTTGATCACGAAGTGACTCCCGAGCAAGTAATGTCTCCACGTACAAAGATAATGGATTATCGCCGTCATTTCTTTGTCATGAACCGGGTACCGCCGTTCCGTCTCGTTTAGCTTCCGGGACTCGTATGCAACAGGATGCCCATCCTGCATTAGGACTCCTCCAATGGCATAGTCGGAGGCATCCGAATGTAACTCAAAAGGCTTTGTGTAGTCCGGAAGTTTCAGCACTGGGTCATTCATGACAGCCACCTTCAGATCTTCGAAGGATGCTTGGCACTCATCCGTCCAATCCCACGCAACCTTCTTCTTGAGTAAGTTAGTTAATGGCGTTGCCCTCGCCGAATATCCGTCAATGAATCGCCGATAGTAGTTTACCAAGCCTAAGAACGACCGAAGCTCGGAGACGTTCTGAGGAGGCTCCCACTCGGTAATGGCCTGCACTTTCTTTGTGTCCATTAAGATCATTCCCTGTTTCACCTTGTGCCCCAAGAACATTACCTTCGTTTGGGCGAACGTGCATTTCTCCAGTTTTACGTATAATTCGTTCTCCCTCAGGACTCGGAACACTTTCCGTAGATGTTCAGTGTGTTCATTCAAGGACTCGCTGTATATTACTATGTCATCCAGATACACAACAACAAACTTGTCCAAGAATGGGTGAAATATCTTATTCATGAGAGTGCAGAAAGTAGCAGGAGCATTTGTCAAGCCAAAGGGCATAACCAAAAACTCAAATGAACCATACCTCGTTACGCAAGTGGTTTTTGGCTCATCTCCTTCTGCGATACGGACTTGCCAATACCCCGACCGCAAGTCTAGTTTTGAGAACCACTTTGCCTTCCCCAAGCGGTCGAATAGGTCAGCCACCAAAGGTATTGGGTATTTGTTCTTTATAGTAACCTTGTTAAGCGCCCGGTAGTCAATGCACATCCGCAAGCTACCGTCTTGTTTCTTCTGGAATAACACCAGGGCGCCATAAGGAGCTTTGGAAGGACGAATATAGCCAGCATCAAGTAAATCCTTCAACTGCCTTCGAAGTTCTTCCACCGCGTGAGCCATCCTAAGATGTTCTATTGCAGGAGGCTTCGCCCCCTGTTCTAGCTCAATCTCGTGATCTACCTCCCGCCTCGGTGATAACTTTTTGGGCAACTCGGGAGGCATCACGTCTTTAAATTCGGTCAGCACTTCTTCAATTTCTGCCGGGACTTCCTTGCCGACAATTGGGTCGTCTGTCTTTAGGGCAGCAAGGTATGTCTCTTGCCCCCTTTTACACCCTTTTGAAACCTGCATAGCCGACAACATACGGGACTCGATCTTTCCACATAATAATGGAATATCGAATGTTACCTTGTTCGGAGTGATACTCATAATTTGGGCATCCTGGATGGTTACCGTCTTCATCCTTTCCAGGAATTCCATACCTAGCACCATCCGATAATCATCCATTCGGACCACTGTCAAGTCAAGCTTGCCCTGCCAATCCGCCAGTTGGACCGGGACTTATTTAGCCACGCCAATTATGGGTCTTGATGGTGTGTTCACTGTTTTCATCCATCCCATTTCCTTAGTAACTCTTACACCTAGTCGGACCGCCTCATCCTCGGCTAAGAAGTTGTGAGTGGCTCCCGTGTCTACTAAGGCCTTTGTGACTCCCTTATTTATCTTTGCCTCAACATACATGAGACAATTGCTGACCTTTTCCGCATTGGGTACCATCACGGTTTCTTCCTTCGCCTTCATTGCATTGAGGAGTTGCATCGACCCCATCTGCATTTCTTCGGCCCGTTCCTCCTGTTGGCTTATTATGGCATTAAGTGCTTTCTTCTTCGGGCACTCCTGGACGAAGTGTGGACCCCCGCATAAGAAGCACTCTCTCTTCTTGACTTCATGGGTCTTTTCTTTCCCTTTGAAGGTTGGCTTGTATCCCGTCTTGTGAAGCCTGTCTCCCCCACCTTTTTCCTTGCCTACCTTCTTGTCCTTTCGCTGCGCGAAGTCCTTTCGGAATTCCACAATTTCCTCGGCCGCAGCAATTGCTTCCGACAGATCTTGGACCTTCTGCCTTCTCAGCTCAAGGGTCGCCAGATCGCAACCCGTCCAAGAAATAGAATAATCGATCCTTGTCCGACATTTCGGGAAGTTCCAACATGAGTGAGGAGAACTCATTGACGTAATCCTTCACACTCCCCGATTGCTTCAGGCCACGCAGCTTCTTCATGGCCAGACTCTCGGCATTCTCCGGATAGAATTGCTTTTTCAAGTCCGCCTTGAATTCTTCCCAAGTATCTATCCGGCATGTCCCTCGTGCAATGTATTGATGGCGCCGTCTCCACCATAAGGCAGCGTCATCACTTAGGTACAAGATCGCCGACTTGATCTTGTCCTCATCATCCCTTATACGTACTGCATCCATATAGGTTTCGAGAGACCAAAAGAAATTATCAAGTTCTTTGGCATTACGCTTACCCGAGTACTTTGGAGGTTCTGGTGCCCGAATGCGCGGCGTCTCCCTTGCCATGGTGCCACCTGCCACAGCTGCCTTGCACAATGCACAATCCTCCTCGGTCTTATCCATCTGTGCGGTCAGTTCTTCCTGCAATTTGGCTACCTCGCCAAGAAGTGTAGACTTCAACTCGTTAAGAGCAAGCAACACCTTGTCCTCAATATCGCTGGCATTCTCTTCAAGGACATCCATCCGTTCGATGGTTTCCCCAACAGCCACCTCGATCTTAGTCATCCTTGCTTCCATCGAGGATGCAAGATCCCGGGACTTGTCCCTACCACCTTTCTTGGTCTTGCGACCATCATCGCCAGCATTGTTCCCTTCGACCATGCTGCTGTTTCCGCTCATTCTCACTTTACCAACAAACCGGTCTCCGATACCACTTGTCACGGGCAAACTTCAGTCCGTCGAGTTATGCCGTGCGCCCCTTAGCAACTCAGTCCTTCGGCCACTAAGGCAGGCTTTCCCAACCCTTGCCGGTTAAGTGCGGAAGATTGAAGTATTTTAGAGAGAGAAAGTTAGAGAGAGAAACTGCTCTTTAGAAAGGAACTTTTATTGCTCAAACTTCGGATGATGTACAAATGAGGGGCTTGGAGCTCCTTATATAGGTCTCCATCTACATCTTCTAGAATGTACAATAATCTATAAGTATCTAGAACATACAAGAGATTACAAGACCATCTATATCTTTCTAATCCTTTCTATGATCATTCCGGAGGGTTTCCGGAATGTTACAATATCTATCAAGTAAACACTAGAATTCTGGAGAAGAATCTCGACCCTTCTAGAAGCTTCCAAAGCCAAAGTGTGACAGTTGGCTCCCTATAGGCCCCCCTTACCTCTAGGAAGATTGCACGCTTGGTTCTCGACAGCACGAGGAAGACTGGCCGCTTGCCCACCATTGCCCATCTAAGGACTGTCCCCCCTATAATAGGCTTAGACAAATATTCCCTTGTAATTGCACTAGACATTGATTGGCCGAGGAAGCACATCGAGCGTAACTCCCTCATCCGAACTCCAAATCCTTATCCGCTTGAACCGTAGAGTAGATTACGACATTATCTATAAGTCCTCAAAGTTTCAGCCCCATCCAATACTCTAGGAGTGAGGAATCGCCTCTGCAATATTCTGAAACTACTACAATGCCACTGCACTGCAGCATCTCGATACTTCGCATTGTTCGCTACTCAAACGGAACCGTCTAGTTGTGAAACTTGGTGGAGACCTTCACAACACTCCAAGGAACTCCCCACTCCAAGAATTCCACGAAACTATTCTCTTAATGCCCTCTGCTCAACGACTCAATGTCCTACTCACGCACGGACACACTCCGGACGCCGACCACTGTCGCACGTCCCCAACCTTATTCGTGTCGCAGGGCAACTATCCAACATAATCCTTCATAATTTCGGGGCAATCCCGGGTACTTCGAATAATATGGAAAGCGCCCTGTGACACTGTGGCATTTTTCTGCCAAACCGACTATACCGGGTGCCGCGGCACACGCCGGCCGGGACGCGGCACACTGCCGACCACTGGGAGCCATTTTTGGGCCTGTGCCGCGGCACACTCCCGCGGGGCCGCGGCAAACTGTGCAGCCTATTTATGGCCCTGCACACGGGTTTTTGGCCATTTTTCTCCTTCTTCTCCTTCTCTTCCGCGGCTGAGGGTGATCTTACCATGGACCCATGTTGTTTAACAACAAATCCATGAATTGCTTGAGTTCATATCATCAATCAATCATCCGTTATCATCCTTTGATCCAGCGAATCAAGGTAATCTTCCTTAGAACCCTAATTTCGTGAATTTGGGGGTTTTTGCGTTTTTGTCCGATTCGTTCCGTATTATTGATTAATTCATGATGGGTATGATTAATCTTGGTAGTATTATTGTGTTTAGCATCATTTAATCCATTGTTCTTCATCGAATCGAAGTATATTTCTTGATTTCCTTCGAA
Source organism: Orobanche coerulescens (assembly GCA_033398695.1). NCBI lineage: Eukaryota > Viridiplantae > Streptophyta > Magnoliopsida > Lamiales > Orobanchaceae > Orobanche > Orobanche coerulescens. The sequence continues at coordinate 90,722,716 of CM065808.1, read as the reverse complement.
TCGACTTTTTGGGGGATTTACCCTCGATCTCGTTTTTCATCCGTTTTTGATAGATCGATTATGGTTAAATGATGTTGTTAAACATATTCTATGGATTGTATATCCATATTTCAACTTGGAATTCCGTTTTCGTGTTTTGTCGGGACGAATCGTGTTCTTGGCCGTTTTGGGGAAAACGCTTGAACTTTCGTCATTCGTTCTTTGAATTCAACGGCTTTAAGTCGTGTTAGGGAATTCATTTCATTATTGTTATTGTCTTTCGTAGTTTATGAACGCGAGGTGGCGATCGCTGGAGTCGGCGGGTTCGTAGTCGGTTCGTGTCAACTTACTCCGGTCGATTCTCCGCGTTGTTCTTATTCGAGGCAAGTACCTTGCCCATACTATTCTTGTTTTGTGGATATGATAATTGGTGATCGTCTTGGTGTATTTATTTGTTTGTTTGAAATGTGTTTTCAAAAGATTCGGCTAGCCTCGTTAAAGGCTCACTTTCAAACGCGTGTGTTTTGTAAATTGTGTGGGTTGTAAGTGGCTATGTGAATCCTATGGATATGTTTGGTGTTGACGATGCACTTGGTATTTGCGTGTGGACGTATATTGTTTCATTTCGGTGCATTGTGGTTTGACGAGGTATTTTGCTAAGTGTTTGATACCTCTGAATGAATTGTTTGGATATCTTTGTTGCATTATGCTATGTGTTGTGATTTGTTTAGCTAGCCAGCTCGGGAGGGTCCTTCGAGGCCTCGGGTGGGAATCAATGATATGACTCTGTTCCCAAGGTGATGCTATATGTTGTGATTTGTTTAGCTAGCCAGCTCGGGAGGGTCCTTCGAGGCCTCAAGTGAATCAATGATATGACTGCTCCCAAGGCGATGCATGCTATGTGTTGTGATTTGTTTAGCTAGCCACCTGAGGGTCCTTCGAGGCCTCAAGGGAATCAATGATATGACTCGTTCCCAAGGCGATACTATGTGTTGTGATTTGTTTAGCTAGCCGCCGGGAGGGTCCTTCGAGGCCTCAAGGGAATCAATGATATGACTCTGTTTCCAAGGCGATGCTATGTGTTGTGATTTGTTTAGCTAGCCACCTGGGAGGGTCCTTCGAGGCCTCAAGGGAATCAATGATATGACTCTGTTCCCAAGGCGATGCTATGTGTTGTGATTTGTTTAGCTAGCCAAATGGGAGGGTCCTTCGAGGCCTCGGGTGGGAATCAATGATATGACTGCTCCCAAGGCGATGCTTGTTGTGATATGTTATTTAGTGAATGTATTTTACTCATTGTGGGTTGGTTCGACGGGCCACGACGGAATTCCAATGGGTGAGTCCAGAATCACGAGTAAAAACTTCACGAGTTGGTATTTGATTTTATGTCCGTCGATGACATGTGACTTGGGTTTTGGCCTCGAATCGTTGTCGGTTTTCTATTTGCGAAAACAAAACCTTTAGGTCATGGACTGTTTATTTTTGGAAAGAGAAGGATTCGATAATCCTAAAATTTGTTTTCTATTAAAACTCTCGATGGCATTTTAAATGGTTTTATAAATTGTTTCCCTTGATTTATGATCTATTGGTTTTGGAGTGTTTTACCCAAACTCATGCCTCGGAAAGTACTTTTCGTTACGTTTGAACCTTTGAGGATTTCCTGGTTATTGTTATTCGTGGGACTTGAATTGTATGGCTCGTATTTTTGCACTTGTACTAGCAAAACAGTGGAGTTTTGCTAACCCCCGAGTATTCGGGGGGTGGATGTCTATTTTTGCCTTCAGGTTTTGGAGCATAACACAGGGTCGGTACGAAGTATGATGAAAGATGAACGATACTAATCACACGAGGATCCGTTGATGTCGTATTGGTCTAGTTGTATTTTCTTTTTCGCTGCAGTATCTTTCCCCGTTGTACGGGAGTTTATTGTATTTTGACCCCTGCGTGGGTATGTGTTGTAATTGAGTTGTATATTTTTATTGAAAGACCAAATCGGTCTACTGAGTCATTTTAGCCTTGAAGGCATTGTCGAGATGTTAAATGTTGTTACCAGCCTGGTAGATCTTCGAGGAGAGGGTCTACGGCGTGTAATATCCCTGAGTGGATTGGGGGTGTTACATAAATGGTATCGGAGCTTAGGTTGTGGAAACCTAGGCTGTCGGGTCAGTGGTGTCTATTGAGTTTTGTCTCTTCGGATTTTGTCTGACTGAGTCGTGTCGCGACGCTGCCGCCCGAGTTTGTTGGTCGTGATTAGTATCGTGGGGCGATCATCATCTTCGTGCGACACAGGATCGTAAGTCTCCCTTCTTTGTGTTGTGCCTCGTGTGACACGAGCTATTTGTATGATTATTTGTTAATTGATGGAATCCTCTTATGGATTTTTTATTTCTTGATATGTGGTTATTTGACCCTCATATTTCGTTCATATGAGGAGTAGCGTTGCTAGATTGTGCATGTTTGACTTTATTTCTTTTATCCGCTGCGTGAGTTCTTTTGTAATGGCTTTCAGTATTTTACCGACTGAGTTTTATTTCGAAAACCGATTCCTTTAACCGAGTTTTTGGCATTATGGCCTTGATCATTTTGGCGAAATTCTTATGACGGTATTTAGCATTTTGTAAATGGCTTTTGTGAGTTTTTGAAATATTACCGTCATCGGCCTTTTTGGCGTTTTTGTAAATGGTTTTTAGCCTGGTGGGTTCCGGTGTTAGGAATATGCCCTCAAATGCCACTCAGAGGATGAGAGAGTGAGAGCAATTGTATTGTAATTATGAATATTTAATAAGGCAGTTATTATTTCTATATTATTGTATATCACTGGCATTGTGATTTAGTATATAGAATAATAGTCCTTGCATTTGAGAGCGAACATTCTACTCCATATGGAGATAAGGAGATATGCACTAGAAGTGTTTACAGCTCGAATGCTTAACTAGTTCGCAAGTCGATAAAACTTAATTGGGCAGTAAGTTTAGACAAGACTTGTATAACGTGTACTTTGACATGTATAGTACAAGTTTTCACTAACAGTTAGTGGGAGCACACGTTATAGGTATGCTAATGGGATTAGTATACTCGAACACGACTCACCTCGATTCGGTCACATGGATATCACTCAGGGATTGTCAATGACTGGATCGAAAGGTTGTGATAGGTATACGTGAACCTTTGACTTGAGGTTTCAGTAGGAGATGTGCTTGTGACATTAAGTTAGTCATTAGAGTAGTTCGATCCAATCGCCGGTTGGTGTGGTCAACCTCAAAATGCAACTTAGTGGGCAAGTAGCAGTCTCTACTGAATACCAAGATAGAATTCTTTCTCCTGTTAGTGAGCAGGTAAATGTCCTATGCGGTTAATGGCAAATGAGATCATAAGTCTTTGGCCAAAGCAGTTAGAGCTAGTTGTATTTGATACACGAGAGCTCGATGATCTCGATTTGTATTAACAAATGCATAGAGTCAAGATGCAATAGGGTTTGACTTTACTGTGACCCTAATTGAAGCCTTTACTAATTCCGGAATGGAAATGGGAACACATTACAATGGATTTTGTGCTTGGGCTACCAAGGACTCAAAGTGGGTATAATTCCATATGGGTGATTGTTGACAGATTGACCAAGTCTGCTCATTTCCTTCCAGTAAAATCCACATACAATATGGATCGATATGCTCAGGAATATATTAAAGAGATAGTCTGGCTACATGGGGTGCCAGTATCTATAGTATCTGACAGGGATCCTAAATTCACATCTACATTTTGGAGAAGTTTACATAATGCAATGGGTACGAAGCTTGCTTTCAGCACCGCATTTCATCCACAAAGTGATGGGCAGTCAGAAAGAGTTATTCAAATACTCGAAGATATGTTGAGAGCATGCATACTAGATTTCAAGGGCAATTGGGATACGAAGCTTCCATTAGTAGAGTTCACCTACAACAACAGTTACCAATCTACAATTGGGATGGCACCTTATGAAGCACTGTATGGGAGAAAATGTAGATCTCCCGTACACTGGGATGAAGTTGGAGAAAGAAGCCTACTGGGCCCAGAAATGATACAACAGACTGCTATGGCGGTAGAAAAGATAAGAGAACGAATGAAAATTGCACAAAGTAGACAGAAGAGTTATGCAGATAATCGAAGAATAGATTTGGAATTCGCAGTTGGAGACTATGTCTTCTTGAGGGTATCCCCAATGAAAAGCATAATGAGATTTGGAAAGAAAGGAAAACTTAGCCCGAGATATGTTGGCCCATTTGAAATCCTTGAGAGAGTTGGTGACAGAACTTATAGAGTAGCCTTACCTCCTTCGCTATCTGGTGTACACAACGTCTTCCATGTGTCTATGTTAAAGAAGTACATTTCCAACCCCTCACATGTGTTAAATTATGAGCCGTTGGAATTATCCCCAGATTTGTCCTATGAAGAGAAACTGCATGTGTTCTTGATAAGAAAATAAAGAAACTAGGGAACAAGGAAATTCATTTGGTAAAGATTTTGTGGAGGAATCATGTCGTTGAAGAGGCTACATGGGAAAGAGAGGAGGAAATGCAAAGCAAATATCCGTAATCGTTTTATGTCAATTTCGAGGACGAAATTTTATAAGGAGGGGAGGATCAGAATGCCCGTTATCCCCTAAGCCAATAACCATTTAATACCTAAATGCATTTACATAATATGCATTATGAAAGTATGGCATACAAGTAGACATTTCATGAGCATGAATAACTGCTATGTCCATTTGCATTACGTTTTATACGACATGTTAATTATCTCCTCTAACATGATAAATGTCATTGTGAGATGTTTTGTTGCAGTGAGGAGCTCAGTTTCTCAGTAAGGAGATCGATGTGCTAAACGATTATAAAATAATAATTGTAATACCCTAGCAAATTCAAAGACTTAATTAAATGCTATTTATTTTGCTAATGGTCATGGATTTCGATATTTACAAGTTGTCCAATACTTTGACCGATATGTTTCCAACATAAAATGAAGGATTTAAAAAGAAAATATTTCAAAATAAATTATAAGGATTATTTTAGAATTTATGAAAGTAATTTCGAAAATTTTCGACGAATTGATTCGATAAAATTTTCATTACAGAACACTTATACTGCAAAAATAATATTAAATTATTATTTTAATATTATCGAAAATCGGTTCCGAGCATATCGAAGATTTAACTCGCATTTAGTCCGAACAGTCGGAAAATCGAATTTGACATCGGGAAAGGGTCGAACCGGCCGAGCCAAGTTGACGGACATTTGCCGGCCACCACGGACACGACGATCGACAATCACGGTCATGGCCGATAGAAGCTTCTAGGCCACTATCCGGATAAGGCTGTCCAGCAGTCCGGATAAGGTCGGTCACGACCGACAGAACCTTCTCGACCACTATCCGGATAAGGCTGTCCAGCTGTCCGGATAAGGTCGGTCACGACCGACAGAAGCTTCTCGACCACTATCCGGATAAGGCTGTCCAGCTGTCCGGATAAGGTTGGTCACGACCGAAAGAAACTTCTCGGCCAGCTGTCCGGATAAGGCTTCCAGCTGTCCGGGTAAGGTTGATTTTCAACCGACTTTGAGCACTTATTTATACATGTTCCCTGACGTGTTTTTGTACATATCATATATCATTTTGAAGCTGTGAACCTCTACTTTAAAACGCCCGAAACATATTTTCCTTCCAAAAATTATAAGAGCCACAAAAATCCCGATCAAACAGATAGCTCAAATCTGACAGTTTTCAAAGGTGTTTGATAAAAGTCCCCAAAGAGGTTTCAGATTTTCTTCAAGGATTTTAGCACATCCATCTATAGAAACTGATCTTTTCACATCAACAGGCACAGGACCGGAGGTAAGATGATGCTTTTCCTTGCTGTATCATAAGGATCATATATTTATTGATATTTTCATACGTAACTGTTATTGAATGATCATGCATAACATGTGTATGTAAAAGAATGTTTAAGAACAGGAAGTATGGTACTTGATTGATGGCGGGTAGGCACGGGACGCGGGGGACCGACGGTCCCAACACATGGTGGCAAATACTTGCGGCTGAAAGTCGGTCAAGGAAACCCACACTGAATGAAAAAGGTTGAATACGGCTAATACCATTGGTTGAAAAACCAGTATGGGAACCCCCGTATACATCTTTTATTGTCCAATTATATGAACAGGTTCCGAAAACCATGGCCTATCACTATCAGTCGAGTACCACACTTCAAGGGTACCCGAAGAAAGGATTTTACAAGAACATGACTATATATATAGTAGTTATTTGTTGATAAATGTGATACGTGATACTTTGCTATTACAGAAGTCTCATCTTACTGATCCATTAGCTCATTAGATTCTTATGATACAGGTGATGATGCTCATGTCTAGGAGTTGACTATCTTCTTCAGTGTTGACAGCCGGAGACTTGTCCATATGCCATTCCCAGCTATTTCGCCCCTATGCTGGAAGACTATGCTTTGTTTTTAATAAGATCACTCTGTTATGGTTTTGTTATGTATTAAACTTAAGGTTGTGTAATGTTTTGAATAAATAATACCGGTTTGCATTATTTCCTTGAGTACTCGCATTACCAAATCTACTTTTTATTGGTTTTCAAAGTTTAAAAGCGTGACACTCCCCAACTTAGTAGCAAGGACCCCTTTGCGGTTCAGCTGCTAGGTTAGGGGGTGTTACATATGGAATTACAACTTTGTATTTGATAAAGTTAATTAATTGAATTAATTAATTAAGTATAAATACATTTGAGATTAAACGAATTGTACTTAACAGACTAGACACGCGAACGTCCGGTACACGAACAGAGTGGATCGGTTCATTTTTTTCTCACTAACCTAAAGTCGGCCGCCCCTCTCTATACCTACTCACCTTCCATGTGTAATATCCGTGTACTTTATTAATAATGTATTTTATTTTTGGTCGTATTCCGTTGGCAGTTGGTTTGAGAATTTCCATATTATATTGTTTGGTGTCTGGAATCGTGTGTATATCGGAGTTGGAATTGGTATGTCAGTTGTTAGTGATGGTCGCGCTATGTGCCTGCCAGTATGTGTTCGTTCTGACCAAACTTCATATTGGTGATGTTGGGAAGTAGAAGTTAGTTCACGCTATACTATGTTACTAGCGCGCACAATTATAGCGCACGTTAGTTGGCCATGGTAGCGCATGCCATTATGGTCAGTCAGTGCATACAGAGGGTTCTGGACTCTGGAAAAACTAACAGGTAGCGCGCGCTAACCATTACGGGTAACGCACACTAGCGCGGCCTATGTAGAACGTTCTGCACCGCCTTCCAAAGGTGGTGGACTGTCTTTTAGCCCGATAGCGCATGCTACACTTTACCCGTAGCGCGTGCTAATCGCGTCCAGTATAAATAGGACAGCGTAGTTCAGTTCTTGCCATTTCTTCCCTCTTCCTTCCTCCTCCTGTGGCTGGGTGATTTGGACGTACGGAAGTGCAGATTTTGGCTGGACTTCACTACCCAACAACGTTTTAGAGTTGCTGGAACAAAGTTAACAAGATCTCAACAGCTTTTATCGTCCGGATCAAGTTAAATCATTCGAAACCCAAGTTCTTCATATCTTAGGGTTTTATTGAGGTTTTATCCGTGATTGTGCTGGATTATGATATCATAATTATAATCATTTGCTTTTCGTTGAAGTTTACATATTAAATTTCAAGTTTTCTTCCATAGTTATGTATGATCCATGCTCACCCTATAGTGTCCGAATGATTGTCCCTAAGAGTAGAACTTAGGGTAAACCTTTCCATTTCCATCGTGCTGTGTTTGATATAGTGTTGTGTTGTGCTAGGACCTAATCGTTGAGGAAAGTTCAAGCAGCAGGTCCTTTCGTTCACCATCCCCTGTACCATTGTAATTGAGGCAAGTACTTTGATTGTGCTTGATGTACTTCGTGTGAATATGTAATATCAGAATGTGGTAATCATGCAAGTGCTTTGATTGTGTTTGATGTACTTTGTGTGAATGAGTATTTTGGAAAATGTATCACTTGGTGGGGTTGTACAACCAGGAAGGGCCTGACGAGGACTTTCTGGGGTGTGTATCTCATGTGAGGTACAGGGCTAGTACAGCTCGGGAGGTTGTTTTGTGATGATGATTATGGTATTGTATTCCGGAATATGTGTGATGGCACTGTGATTTCTGTTATTCATTTGTTGTACATATTCTGGAATCGTTGTACTTGCACCGGCTGTTTGCTGACCCCTTCTGAGGTGGATATACTTGTTGTGTATTCAGGTACAGGTCTTAGTGGCAAGCCGGCGCAGGAAGGGCACGAGGATGATGAGCAACACTGATATCATGTGTTATTGTGAGTTGGTGGTCGTTTTGGCATGGTCAGAGTCATGTTGTGGTTTTGTACTCGCACGGGTACTGTCATATATGGTTTAATGTGTCGGTGTTAGTTATTGTTGATGTTGTTGGATCAGTTGTGAGTTGTTGTATCTGCTGTGATCCAACAGGACCATGTATTGGTATGTTTTGGTGATATATGTCGCATTGAAGTTAACGTTGGTTTTAAATGTGTGAATGTCTCGGTTTCGTTGATGGTTAATGTCTTTTATGTTGGTCTAAGCTTGGTAGGTTCTCTAAAAAGAATCTACGGCGTTGTAATATCTCTGTAAATCACGGAGTGTTACAAAATTTGGTATTAGAGCCTAGGTTTATGGATATCTAGGCTTTTGGTGTTTTGGGTCTGTCAAAGTTGAGTTGGTCGTTTGGTTATGATATGACAGGGTTGGTGCCATCTCGTGCGACCTGCGCTATAAGTCTCTCTAAACTCTAATTCCTTCTGCCCAAATTATTTTAGTCTCTTTCCGAACATGCTTGGATTTTGAGTTCCTCTTGTGAATTGTGTTCTATTGGAGTTGTGTCTATTGTTTTCCTCCTTATACGTCTAAGGAACTTGTGCATATTAATGTAGGTAGAAGGTAAGTTTTTCCGATTGTAAGCTCCCTCCTATCTATATGGTGGTTGTGTTGTGTTAACTCGATTATCCCTAGGTTGAAGGGCTGGAATTTGTTGATGGTGATTGTTGGGATGTGCATGAGTATACTATATGATCCGGGTGAAAATAGTTACATAATGTATATTGGAAAAAACGGGAATGTTATTGATCACTACATTCCATGAGATTTTTAAGTATCAATTTTAATCGCTGCGGGAGTATTTTTGAAGTGGCTTTTGAAACTCTTTCAAATGGTGACAATCTACGATTTAATATCGCTATATCAAATGAGTATGTATTCGGTAGAAAACCTTTCTTTTCGATCAAACAACTAGTAGAAGAGGAAGGATCTTCATTTTATCTAACTCCGAGGTAAATTTTTAAAACATTTTGGATTATAGATGTTTTTGAAAATTTTAAAAATATAAATTGTTTTGTGCATTATTTAAAAATGATTTCAAAATCAACCTGTAAAATAAAACTTCCTCTTCTAAAGTATTCACGAGTTTTGGGCAAAACGTGACTCGCCCCTTATTTGCAAAAGATTATGTTTCGGACATGGTATTATTATTCCTATCAGAAGACCAAAAGTTGATTTTAAGCGGAATACGCATGTATATATATATAATCTCACCCTTGTATATAGTATACGTGCCTCCCAAATTCGATGTTCTAGTGTTGCCTACTATGAGTACTCGTAGATGTTGATTGTGTCCGGTGGTGTTACGGTATGAAAGAGTATTACAAGTCTTGATATGTCGAATCTTGAAGGAAGTGGATGTGTTGGAGATTGTGGAAGTAATGATGTGGTCCATACGACAACGAATTCATGCTATGGTGGGGGAGTACTAAGATCAGACGACACCCTATGAAGCCTCTTTACTAGCTGAGTTGACAAGCGGGGCAAGGAGACACAGAACCTCTGGAAGATTTTGGGGTAGTAATTCTCAGAATTATGATCAAATTGATGGTGTAAACGTCAGGTCATTTTATATACACTCGTGATAATAACCCTCTTCACCGAAGGATAGGATTTCGGATTAGTTGTTAATGGTCTTGCGATGATTTTTTGTGCGGTGTTGTATACGTACGAACCGATGGTGTTCAGATTTGTATGTTGCCGATTATTGGTAACCCTTGGTTCTAATGATGGTTGAAATGTGTTCGCGACTGTTTTACTGAATCAGAACAGTTAGCGCACGCTACCTTGTGGATAGCACACGCTAACGCGAGATGCAGAAACTACTGTATTCAATTGAGAGTTAGGCAGCGCATGCTATGTAGTTATGTAGCGCGCGCAAAGATGCAGCAGTCAGCGCACGCTACATAGGGAGAGACGCGCGCTAAGTGGTAGTTCGGGGGGCAGTTCAGGAGCTACTGAGAGTGGAGGTCTCGTTAGCGCACGCTAACGCATGTAGTTAGCGCATGCTAATCTGTCCGGCATATGAACCGGACAGCAATTGTGATTTATCATTTCCACTCTTCTCCTTTTTCTCCGTGGGTGACACCAAGGTATGAATCGAAGGCAACTAGGGTTCGTGACCTTGGCAGATTTTGTTCTGTTCAAAGGTGTTTTGGAGTATAACATCTTCTAATCCATTGTTCTTCGTCGGATCGAGGCAATACCTTGATTTTCCCTTGAGTTGACCATTTTGTAGATTTTGTTCTTGATCTCATCTTTTCAATCCGGTTTGGATGAATCGATTGATGTCAAATGCTGTGGTTGGTCATGTTTTATGAATTATATATCCATAATTCTGACTTTTTCTACTCGATTGATAATTCTAAAGATTCTGAGGAACCGTGAACAATTAACGTTTGATCAAATGTCCGTAAACTCTTGGTGAACAAAGCAAGTGATCAAGGGACGTTCCATACGCCAGATGATGACAAGTGATGCTTTCCTAATATGTCTGAATTGTTGATGCTTCCGACAATTGTGGCTTGATTCTCTTTATCTTCTTGCTTTCCATCTCTAACTTGCTAATTTTACGTTTCGAGTACAAAACTCCATTTGATGGAGAGAAGAGTATAATGATCGGGATTCTTGCACTTTCACAATTTAAGGCCTTGAACCCTCATGCTCGACTCTATTGTCGTACTGCAGAACTTGCGAATTCGGTGGCACTGCAATGATTGGTTTGATGTCTGAGCTTATCATAATTATGGTTCCCGTCATGTACCGGTTTCAAGATCTCATTGTATAACTGGATTGTCGTTGAATATGGGATTATATTTCCTTAGGTAGCTCATGATTCTACCCGGGTAAACCCTATTTATTGTGTTGTGCTTTATTTTGATTTCAACTTATGCCGCTAAGTAAATCACGTCACTACAGAGAAATCTTCGTGATGTTAGTAGTCATTACACATTCATCAGAATGCTCATAGATTTGTCCATCTGACCTTAGGAAGTTGCTTGTTACGTTATTGCCTTGTTTTTGTTCTTCTAAATTTCGGAGGCAAACTTCTTTATTTAAAGTGAATCATGATACCCGAGTTTTGACTTCTGTATTTTTCCATCCTATTGGGTCCCCTATATTCGGTGATACCTTCTGAATTTGTTCTGTTCTTCGGTTTTTGTCATTTGTGTTTCAGATGAATCTGTTCACAGTTGTGACTTTTCCTCAAGTTCAATTCAAATCTCATGAGTCCTACGTAAAGTGAACGTCTTGTAATTCTTACAAGCCCATTTAATGTCTTGGGTTGAGGCGTAAACTTCGGGGTTGTTTGATTATTGTCGTTCAATCGTTGTTGTTCGATCAATTTTGTTCGATCGTTGTGGTTCAATTGTTGTTGCTCGATTCTGCATCGTAATTATCGAGCATCTCATTTCTGTAAGGTTCAGGTATCTGTCCTAGCATGTGATTTTCCAAACCTTTGAGGTTATCGGAATTATATATTCGTTCGGTGTTAAGCTCGCATTTTGATTATTGTACTATTTGGATTATCAACCGTAGTGGTTCATGATCATTGCACTTCATAAGCATTCTTGCGTATTGAATTGGACCGCAGTATGACATGGAGTTTTGTGCCCGTTGTTGGCAGAAGATAATGTGTGTTATCTAAAGTGCCTTGCCTTGATTGTTTCATGACCTATGTTTTGGGACGAAACTTATTTCAAAAGAAGTGTGATGTAATAATTTTATTTCCCCGTTAGTTCCTTTTCTTTTTGATCTACTTTTGTTTCTTCGGTTCGCTAGTCTCGACGATCAACATCTGAGATATGGTCATCATGCCTTGACATCAAGTGGGAATACCGAGAGTTCGTGATTGTATCTTTTAGTTTGACCAATATTTTGGTCATATTCGTGCTATTGATAAACTCGATCCTTATCGGAAGCCTTTGTGAGTCTATCATCAAGATTTTCATCACTATTATTGTTATTGTTATGGCGGCAAGGGATAATTGATACTGAATGATGGAGTCGCCATAATAGCGGCTACTAGAAACAACTATAGCACCGCTAGGGCCTCCGACTTAAAGACGGTTTTATGTGTATATAAAGCCCTGAGAGGTACTTCCATAGTAAACTTAAGACGTTCACTGAAAGGAAACAGTTGAATGATCTTGTAAATATGGATCCTATTAGGCATACCCGTTGCTTAGAACATATCCATTATCTAAAGGCCGTAGCACAATTTCATCGAGACGCAAGTCAGACTGCGGAAGAAGCAGCTACACGAGAACGCGAGCATGCTGCGCAGCTAGAAGCACAGTTAGCTGTAGCACGACGTACTCTTCGAGAGAGGGAGGCCCAGTACACTCAAGCGAGAAAGGCCCTCCAGGATCAGGTGCAGCAAGAGAGAGCAATGATACGGGCCAACGCTGAGGAGATCCTCGCCATCCTTCCAGTGGCCCAAATCCCAGTATTGGGACAAAAAGTAACAGAAGACGAAGAGGATCCCGAGGAAGATCCTGAAGAGGACCCGGAAGAAGAGGTCGAAGATAACTCTGTCGTCGTTAACCCCTGAGATAGGCTTAATGGGGCATACTGTGTATTGATGTTTTCGTATAAATATGTACTGGTGTAATGTTTACGATTTAAGAATAAATTGTGTATGGATACGATTGGACGGACATATATTTCGACGACCCTCTTCCTGTTTCATGTTTTGAGGGCGAAATTTCTTTTTAGGGGGTAAGGGGGTAATATCCGTGTACTTTATTAATAATGTATTTTATTTTTGGTCGAATTCCGTTGGGAGTTGGTTTGAGAATTTCCATATTATATTGTTTGGTGCCTGGAATCGTGTGTATATCGGAGTTGGAACTGGTATGTTGGTTGTTAGTGATGGTCGAGTTATGTGCCTTCCAGGATGTGTTCGTTCTGACCAAACTTCAGATTGGTGATGTTGGGAAGTAGCAGTTAGCGCACGCTAGACTATGTTGCTAGCGCGCGCTAATCATACAATTATAGCGCACATTAGTTGGCCATGGTAGCGCACGCCATTATGATCGGTCAGTGCATGCAGAGGGTTCTGGACTCCGGACAAATTAACAGGTAGCGCGCGCTAACCATTACGGGTAGCGCTAGCGCGCCCAGTGTAGAAAGTTCTGCACCACCTTCCAAAGGCGGTGGACTGTCTTTTAGCCCGATAGCGCACGCTACACTTTGCCCGTAGCCCGCGCTAATCGCGTCTAGTACAGTTTTTGCCATTTATTCCCTCTTCATTCCTCCTCCCGTGGCTGGGTGATTTGGACGTAGGGAAGTGCAGATTTTGGCCAGACTTCACTCCTGGAACAAAATTAACAAGATCTCAACATCTTTTTTCGTCCGGATCAAGGTAAATCATTCGAAACCCGAGTTATTCATATCTTAGGGTTTTCTTGAGGTTTTATCCTCTAAAATCCAGATCTAGCCGTGATTGTGCTGGATTATGATATCATAATTATAATCCTTTACTTTTTGTTGAAGTTTACGAATTAAGTTTTGAGTTTTCTTCCGTAGTTATATATGATCCATGCTGACCCTATAGTGTCCGATTGATTGTCCCTAAGAGTAGAACTTAGGGTAAACCTTTCCGTTTCCGTCGTGATGTGTTTGATATAGTGTTGTGTTGTGCTAGGACCTAATCGTTGAGGAAAGTTCGAGCCGTAGGTCCTCTCGTTCACCGTCCCCTGTACCATTGTAATTGAGGCAAGTACTTTGATTGTGTTTGATGTACTTCGTGTGAATATTGTAACACCCCCAGAATCAAACCGGGAATATTACACGCCGCAGACCCTCTCCGTGAGGATCCACCAGGCTAGACATCCAAACAACACAACTCATTACATACCCACATGATAAAATACCAAATCAACATTCTAATTTGGTCTTTCATCACAAACATACAAGTCAAAATGCACATTTCTATCTCGACTCATACCCATGCAAGGGTAAAATACACTCACAAACCAAAAGTATGACAGAAGAAAGACCATACACAAACTCCGAATGACTGCATCCAACACTGGCCTTCGTGTGATTAGTATCATTCGCCTTCCATCATCCTTCGCGCCGATCCTGTGTTTTGCTCCCAAACCTGCATGTACCTGGATGCAAAAATAGACATCCACCCCCGAATACTCTGGGGTTAGCAAAACTCCACTATTTTGCTAGTACAAGTATAAAGTGCAAATACGAGCCATACAAAACACATTTCGCGAATACAATGTTGTTACCCAAAATATTATCCGGAGATAGTATTGTTGGAATGATCGAGTAACAAACAAATGCGAGAACACTTCCGTGAGAAAATAGATAACACAAGATTTGCCGGGGTTGTTAATCCCGGGCTTGAATGCTCTCGCGAGATGTTATTAATAAATATACTGTCGAGTACAAATATTAATGTTAGAATCTATTACAAGGAGTGTAAAGACTTCTAGTTATCTAGGCTTTAGAGCGCGTAGATTGCCGGAAGAACCAGATAGATAAATCTGTGAGTTCTTGCTTGGGATATATGATGAATGTGTATGAATATCACTATGAATGTGTTAGTGGTTGCCAAAAGAGCCTTTTATTCTCTCTTTGGTGTGTATTTTGCACTTAATTCGTAGTAGAATTCGCGTCCCCTTTCCCATAGCAGTGAGTTCTCTATTTATAGGGGACAAGGCAGCTGGGATTCCTCAGGCGATCGCGGGCGACCGCCGTTTTCTATATTAAAATAAGACGGCCGATCGTCCCGTCACGTGGGCCTGTTCCCTTGAGGTCCGAGGTTGTTGCTGGAGGCCAGCTGAGCAAACCAATGGGAAGCCAGCACGCGTCTCGAGTCGCTGTCCGGGGAGGACCCACTTTGTACCTTTCGGCGGCCTTGTCGGTAGGTATGGTAGGTGACAGGCTGGGGTCAATGGTCCTATCTGTCGGTATCCTTTGAAGATCCGCATGTGGGCCACCGTCCAAGATTCGGTCTTCGACGACTTTGACGGATGCCGGATCCATACGTGGCACGAGATGATCGCCTCTGGTTCGCTCATTAAAGACGATCGTCAGACATCAAAAGACGATTGCTGGGTACCAAAAGACGGTCGCCGCATTGTGCCGAACTCTGGGCGTTTATCCAGAGTAAGTCTTCCATGGTTGGCTTCTCTGATTGTGATGCCGATCGCCTATCGAGGCGTATTAATCGCCGCACAACATACAACAAAAGACTTCCCGAGATATTTGATAATTAAAATAGTTCAAGTCTTGAAAGTAGAAACCAAAACAAGAAAGCACTTTGAAAACATTTTCAAATCTCAGGAATTTTCGAAAACATTTGCGATAGTAAAGTTCTTAATTCTTCACAAGCCTCTTAGGGTCACCGCCCCAAAGTTCATTTTCCAAAAATGCAAAACCGATTAATAAAACACGGGGTTCACAACCCAATTCATTCCAGTCACAAAACACAGGGTCCACGACCCAACCATTTCGATCACCAACAGAGGGTCCACGACCCGTTCATTCACTTCAATTCACTTCCAAAAAATGCATTACACATAACACATTATTTTTATGCCATTTTAGCCAAACACCAAGACTCGATATATAATGTCTCTCGACTCCGATAAACAAGCATTGTGATACTCCGGACATATCACAATTAATCAACAGTACAAACATTCTGGCAATTCTCGCGACCCAGTCCGGCCCTCAAGCCACCAAGTCCCTATGTGCCCCGTCGAGCAATCCCCAGGTGAGAATGCCCACTCGAAGTAACTCTCGCGACCCGGTCCATCCGCTAAGCCACCAGGTCCCCATGTGACCCCATCGAGTCAATCCCCGAGTGAGAGTACCCGAGAAAAACCTTACAACTCTCATCAATTCACATTTCCAAAACCGCAATCCTCAAGAGTCAATCACAATATATATAGTCGAGGTATTTTGCTAAAATGGCCATATTATCCAACACATACTCACGACCCAAAATTAATACTATCCACAAAGAAACACACCATCTAAACAGCACCAATCGACACAACCAATATCACACAAGTTCACATATTCACACACATCCGCATGACTCCACACAAAATCTTAACAAAATAATTGAACTTTAACTTACCAACAACAAAATCACACATAATGGCATCACTCGAAAATAAGGTGATTCTATACTCGATACCAATACGCATAGTCAATTAAGCACATTAGTTCACGAACACAAGAATCCTCTTTTAATAAAACCATGATTATAGATATACTGATTCTTTAGAAAAATGGTTGTAAACAATTCGTTTAGCACGTATCGTCAATTTTCAACCATCATATTCACAAAACATGTAATGTATGGGCAAGATACTTGCCTCAATAGTTGATACCGGACACTCCGACGAACATGGCTCAACCGGAAAACCTCGAACGCCCACAACTCTCCGGCGGAAATGGCGGTAACACAACCGATCGGGAAACGGCGAACGGAAGGATTCCGACTCGAGTTCTTCGCAAGGAACTGACCCTAATATCATACCATGAATAAATTGACAATCGAACGAGGAAGAATAATCGTAGAACGCCCGAATCCCCTTTGTGACATTTTATCGAACACTTTCAAGGTGTCGATTAGATACTCAATAAAACGACGAATCCTCGGAAATCCAACCGTGGAAAAACAAGGGATTCGATATAACACAACTTAATAATCATCAATCCATCACTATTCTAAGTTATAACGAATCAAACGGACGAAATCAACAAAATCCCCAATTTTTCCCAAAACTAGGATTTTAGAAAAACTAACCTTGATTCGCTGGATTGAAGGATGTTATGGGGTGATTAGTCGATGATATGAGCTCCCAAACTTCGTGGATTAGTTGTATAATAACATGCCTTCGTCACCTCCAAGAGTCCAAATGACATGTGAAGGGAAAGAAATGAAAACGGTGAAAATATGATCGCCGGTCATATTTATATCGTGCACTTAGCGGCGCTAGATCGCCGAGCTAGCGGCGCTAGCGGCGGTCATGGTCGAGAATGTTCGGCCGGCCCGCCATCATGCGCCGAACACGTGCGCTATCGCCCCGGCCACAATCCAGACTTCGGCTCGGCCAGTAGCGCAGGCAGCCTTCCGGCCAGAAGCGTGCGCTACTCGCCGGCCAGAAGCGTCACGTCACGGTTATACTTGCGCCTCGCTAAGTCCTTGCCGTGCGGCACTCTTAGGTTGTCTCAAGCCTAAGTAGTAAGCCTATTAATGAACAAGACTGCTAGGAAGGAAAGTAAGAAATGCTTTGGGGAAGGTTTTCTCTTATTGCACTGTAGCAAATCAGATTTCTCAAGGTGAGTTACAAATGAGCCCCAAGGGGGTATTTATACTAATCCTCCTAGGCTAACAAATTACCAACAAAAGATTACCATTCCAAGTATTTACAAGAATGCCATCATCTAGAATGATCTATACAATTCTAAACAATTCTAAGAAGTCTTCTTGGAGTCCCTAGACCCCTCTGGAACGTCCCGCCCGACCCGGCCCGAAGTGTCCCGGCCCGGCCCGGCCAAGGCCCGATTCGGCCCGTAGCAATCCGACCCGATTTCTGACCTTCTGGAACCCTCTTTGACCTTCTGGAGTTGATTGGTCTCCATCTTGAAGCTTCTGGGGTCTTCTTTCTGAAGAGTGGATTCCTCGGCTTTTCAATGTCTATCGTCCACAAGCTTTTTCCGTCTAAGCCTATTATAGGGGGTAGTCCTCTATGAGCTTGGCCGGGTCCATGTACGCGCGAGCTCGCTGCGCGCGCCCGTCAGCAGCTTCGGCCGAGGCCGGTAGATGCTCACGCCTTAAGGTGGGGCGTGACATTCTCCCCACCAAAGTCGTGACTGCCCCTGCACACGATCGTCCCGATATTCTTCAATCTTCTGCCGAAATTGCCATAGGTGATCCTCATGTTCCCAGCTATTTTCAGCGTCTGGGAGTCCCTTCCAATTCACAAAGAACTCGGTGTATGGGGCCACGCCCCTTCGTCGAACGTCCCGATGTGAAATGATCTCGGCTACTTCCTTGTCGAAGGAAGTAATCACGACAGTCAGTGCTCGATGTAACTGAGCTCGGCCCGGATCCTCCATGTCCTGATGGTAAGGCTTCAGTTGGCTAACATGAAAGACCGGGTGTATCTTTATCTTCGGCGGTAGTTCCACTCGATAGGAAACTGTCCCAACACGTCGCTCGATCTTGTAGGGTCCCTCGTATCTTCAGATAAGTCCCTTATGCATAGCCCAAAATGCTTTAAATTGCTGCGGGAGAAGTTTCACCATAACTAAGTCGCCTTCGTTGAACTCAACCGCTCGTCGCTTGAGATCGGCCCATTTCTTCATCTTCTTGGCTGCCTTGTCCAAAGATGCTCGAGCCAAGTCCGATTCCTCCTATAGTGACTTAGCAAAGGTATATGTTGCGGGACTCTGTCCCGTGTATCCGGTGGCAATGTTGTTCGTTGTCGCCGGTTGTCTCCCTGTAGCAAGCTCGAATGGGCTGCGTCCCGTTGATTCACTCTTCTGCAAGTTGTATGAGAATTGGGCCGTGTCTAAGAGTTTGGCCTGGCCTCCGATTGGCACTCACATAGTGCCGCAAGTAGCACTCAAGCGGGCGTTAACTCGCTCTGTCTGCCCGTCCGTCTGTGGGTGGAAACTTGTTGAGAATGCTAAGTTCGAGCCCAATAGCTTGAAAAGTCCCGACCAAAACTTTCCTGTGAAACGTGGGTCTCGGTCACTCACGATTGTCCTTGGAATGCCCCAATATTTTACCACATGCTTTAAGAACAACTTGGCCGCCTCCAGAGCTACGCCCGCCTGCCGGAATAAAGGTTGCATATTTTGAAAACTCCGTCCACCACAACTATGATCGACCTGCACCCATCCGATTTAGGTAAAGCCGAAATAAAGTCCATTGAAACGCTTTCAAAAGGATGTTCCAGATGGGTAATGGTTGAAGTAGTCCACCGTGTTGTTGTTGTTCCACCTTGTCTTGTTGGCACACAAGACATGTCCGACGTATGCCTCGACGTCCTCACGCATCCTCGGGCCAAAAGTAAGAATTGTCGCTTAAAGCCATCAGACGGTGCATACCGGGTGTCCACCCATAGTGTATCGTGGCATTCCTTCATGATGTCCCTCCGTAAGTTCCCCATTTGGGCACGCACAAACGATTGCCTTTGGTAAAGAGTAGCTCGCCTCGCTCCTGTAACTGCCTTGTCTTGCCGCTCCCGGCAAGTTGCATGATGTTTTCTCGCGAAAGGGTCCCGCCTCGCCCCTCGCATATGCGGTCCTTGATGCTTCCTCGGCCTTGGTCAAGGATGCAAGCTCGGCCTTCCGCTTAATGCATCGGCTACTCGGTTAAGTACTCCCGCTTATACCTGAGGTATAATCGAACTCACTAGGAATTCCCGCCATCTTGCTTGCTTTGGCGTGAGCTTCTTCGGTTTGAGAATAACTTGTGGCTACGTTGTCTGCTCGTACCACAAACTTGCTCCCAAGTAAATAATGCCTCTGTGCTCTAAGGCAATGAACCACGGCGGTCATTTCCTTCTCATGTACCGAGTACCGTCTCTCGGTGTCATTCAATTTTCGCTCATAGGCAACGGGATGCCCTAGCCGCATCAAAACTCCTCCGATGGCATAATCGATGCATCGGTCTCAACCTCATATGCCTTGGCATGGTCTCGCAAGGCAAGAATCAAGCCGCTTCCGTCACTTTGCCTTTGAGTCGCTCAAAGGCCTCTCGGCACTTATCCGTCCACTCCCATTTGTGGTCCTTCTTCAATAGGTCCGTTAATGGTGCTGCTATCCGAGAGTATCCCTCGATGAACTTCCGGTAGTAGTTCACGAGTCCCAGAAATGATCGGAGTTGGGTTACGCTGGTCGGCGGTTCCCAATCTCGAACAGCTTTCACTTTGGCCTCGTCCATCATTATGCGGCCATCCTTGATACGATGCCCCAGAAAAGTCACTTCCTGTTGGGCGAATGAGCACTTCTCCAACTTTGCATAAAGTTCATTGTCCCGCAATGCCTGGAACACCTGTCGCAAGTGTTCTACATGCTCCTCCATCGATGATGAGTAAATGACAATATCATCCAAATAAACAACAACAAACTTGTCTATGTATGGTTGAAATACCTTGTTCATCAGTGTGCAAAAGGTCGCTGGGGCGTTTGTAAGCCCGAACGGCATCACAAGGAAATCAAACAAACCATACCTGGTCGCCATGGCGGTCTTGGGTTCGTCTCCTTCGGCTATCCGAACCTGCCAATATCTGGATCTTAGGTCGATCTTTGAAAAGTATTTGGCACCTCCCAGTTGGTCAAACAACTCTCCAATGAGTGGAATGGGATACTTGTTGCGAACCGTCAGTTTGTTGAGTGCCCTATAGTCCACGCACATACGTAAGGATCCATCATGCTTCTTCTGGAACAAAACGGGGGATCCATAAGGAGATTTGGATGGTTGGATCATCTTGGAATCCAACAACTCTTTCAATTGCTTCTGCATCTCCTTAAGTTCCGGTGGTGACATCCTATAGGGTGTCCTCGAAGGTGGCTTCGCATCGGAAATAAGTTCAATTTTGTGGTCCACATCCCGTCTGGGCGGCAACTTCTTAGGTAGTTCCGCGGGCATCACGTCCTGGAACTCCTCCTAAACGGCTTGAACTTCCTTTGGTACATCCTTGCCTTCAATATCGTTTCCATCATCGAACGAAAATGCGCCAAGGTCTCTTCTCGCTCCAAGGCCTCGACTAAGTTGCATGGTGAAAGGGTGCCCGTCCCTTCGCTTCCCTCCCGGCCTAATGGCCTCGTGTCTGTCGGAGTCCAAAATGACTAAGGAATCTGAAAATGGAAGAATGCAAGCCCGTACCTGATCGAACCATTGTAACCCAAGAACCAAATCATAGTCATCCATGGTCACTACAGTGAAGGTGATCATTCCCTGCCAGTCACCTATCTTTGCTTTCACTCCTCGTGCTTCGCCGGTCACAGGTTTAGCATGGGTGTTCACTGTATTGATCGATCCATTAGTTGGAGTGACGGTAAGTCGCAAGGCTTTGGATACGCCGTCCCGCATGAAGTTGTGCGTAGCTCCTGTATCCACTAAGGCTTTGATGTGTGTGCCTCCGATCAAGGCATCCACGAACATAGACCCCTTTCTGGGTCCTTTCTCCGGCTCCACAATGGCTTTGACAGCATTGAGCAAACTCAATGAGCCCATGTGCGCACCATCCGCATCCTCGGTCTCCGTGGTCTCTTGAATGGTTGCGACCTTCTTCCTCCGAAATGGGCAGTGGTACTTCAGGTGAGAGGTACTATGACAAATGTGACAACCTCTCGGCTTATCAGTCTCGTCTACTGGTTGCTTGCCCGAGTATTTGTTTGGCCTGAACCTTGATGGGCGGTCTCCCCCACCTTTGCCTTTATCTGTGCGGAAAGTCCTTGGCTTATCGCTGGTTTTCAACTCCCTTAAGCCCTCGGCCACAGCAATGGCAGTCGCCACGTCCTGAACATTGCGCCTTTCCAACTCTTGCCTCGCAAAAGGCTTGAGTCCGTCCATAAATGCGAACAGCTTGTCGGTCGCCGTCAAGCTTGGTATCTCCAGCACAATTTCTTGGAACTCCTTGACATACTCTTTGATAGTACGAGTGTGACTAAGTCTCTTTAGCCTGCCCCGAGCCTCGAACTCCACATTCTCGGAATAGAATTGCCTCTTAAATTCGGCCTTGAAGTCTTCCCAGGAAGCCATCCTACACGCACCACTCTCAATGTCGGCCTGCTTGGTCCGCCACCATAGTACGGCTGTGTCAGCTAAGTATAAGGGCGCCGTCCGTAACTTGGTGTCATCATCTCGAATGTTTGAGGCACCAAAGTACTGCTCCAGGTTCCACAAGAAATTGTCAATCTCCTTGGCGTTTCTCGATCCGTTGAACTTCCCAGGCCTTGGAATGTCAATTCGTGCGGGTGTCGCACCCACATGTCCTTCTCCATTGGCAATCGCCCTCTTCACTGTTGCCATCTCCGTCTTGAGAACCTCCATGCTCTCTTGCATGGCCAAGATCATGGCCCGAAAATCGGCCAACTCCTGCTTCATGTCCCCATCACAAGCATTGATAGTAGAAAGAACCTGGTTGTGCAGCTCCTCACCAGCTTCTTCTAAGTCATCCACCCTCTTCGCAACCTCATCGTAGACCTCCTCCAGTCGAGTCACTCGGCTGTCCATGGCAGCAATCCGGTCGACAGACTTGTCTCTGCCCTTCTTGGTCTTCTCGGCCTGAGTGTTGGGTTGGGTAACGTCGGATGATTGTGCCATCTTACTCCTTGCACGATCAGCTAGCAATATTCGAAAAATAAGCCTTGGTTATCTCAACCTTGGCTTCGATACCAACTGTCATGGGGTTATACTTGCGCCTCGCTAAGTCCTTGCCGTGCGGCACTCTTAGGTTGTCTCAAGCCTAAGTAGTAAGCCTATTAATGAACAAGACTGCTAGGAAGGAAAGTAAGAAATGCTTTGGGGAAGGTTTTCTCTTATTGCACTGTAGCAAATCAGATTTCTCAAGGTGAGTTATAAATGAGCCCCAAGGGGGTATTTATACTAATCCTCCTAGGCTAACAAATTACCAACAAAACATTACTATTCCAAGTAATTACAAGAATGCCATCATCTAGAATAATCTATACAATTCTAAACAATTCTAAGAAGTCTTCTTGGAGTCCCTAGACCCCTCTGGAACGTCCGGCCCGACCCGGCCCGAAGTGTCCCGACCCGGTCCGGCCAAGGCCCGATTCGGCCCGTAGCAATCCGACCCGATTTCTGACCTTCTGGAACCCTCTTTGACCTTCTGGAGTTGATTGGTCTCCATCTTGAAGCTTCTAGGGTCTTCTTTCTGAAGAGTGGATTCCTCGGCTTTTCAATGTCTACTGCTGTCACAAGGCTTTTTCCGTCTAAGCCTATTATAGGGGGGGTAGTCCTCTGTGAGCTTGGCCGGGTCCATGTACGCGCGCGAGCCTGCTGCGCGCCCGTCCGGCAGGCTTCGGCCGGATGCTGGTAGATGTCTGCTGCCTTAAGGTGGGGCGTGACAGTGCGCTACCTGCCGATCCTCCGAGTCCAGAACCTTTCTGCCCCTACTGCCTCGGCCGACTAGCGCGCGCAGCCAATCGACCGTAGCGTGCGCTGCCTCCTGGCCGTAGCGTGCGCTACCTTCCGGCCGTAGCATGCACTACGCCGGTTCCTGCCGCACCCGCCCGGCCAGTGCCTGCACCCGTCCGGCCACTGCCTGCATCCGTCCGGCCAGTGTCCCCAACCGTCCGGCCAGTGCCCGACCACCATGATTCGATGACTCAATTTTCCGAAATCGCACGAGACGAACACTACAAAACACTCGGGGACAACATCATCGATCCAAAATGAAAATAACGTATAACCAATCATCACCTACAGTCTTAAATGCCAAAATCAGTTGTCGAGAAAATAATACCGGGACTCGACAACCGGGAAATATCCGGAAAAAAAAATCCAAAATAACCGGAACGAAAATCGTGGGTATTACATTCTACCCCCCTAAAAATAAGTTTCGTCCCGAAACTTAAAAAAAAAGCAAGGTGACTCTCGACAACACACCAGAACTCCATGCAGTATAAAGCCACTACGATCCGATTCAATACGCAAGAATGCTTACGAAAAGCAACGAGCATGAATCGTTGCGGTTGATAAAACCGAGCAATACAAAAATCAAATCACGATTCCAACGCTGAAAGGTATGAAATTCCAGTAACTCACAGATTTGGAAGATCAAATACGAAGACAATTTCTCAACACTTATGGAAATTACGAAATGGCTCAGATGTTCAAAAATCACGATTTCGAGATCAAACAATAATTATTGTACAACGACAAACAAATAGTAATGATCGAACAACAACGATTAACTATGATGTTCACACCTCAAATCAAGACATCAATAAACTCGTAGAAATCACGAGGTGTTAATTTCGAACACGGTTCACAAGAAATCGATCCGAACTTGGAGAGATCACAATGATATACACATCAATTTGGAACAATATCAGAACTCGCTCGAATGACAAAGGTGAGAAACAATATAAGGTCAAAAGCATTAACGAACACAATCGCCTCAATACGGTCGAACGAAACGGAAACGAGAAGAAAAAAATGTGGGTATTACATCATATCACATTTAAAAGAGGTTTCGTCCCCGAAACCTAAACAACGAAAACAAAGTGCTTGAATAGCAACCTTCCCGGCCATATCCTCTTAGTCCCGCATCTAATCTCCATAACCAACTGTACCGCGGTCACGGCCGCGTCCTCTGTCCCTTGGCATACTGAGCGAATTCTCACTCAATATGGTTTCACCACTTCGCAAAATATTATACTAAAGTACCAACTCAGCACGACATATCATATAAGGTAACTAATAATAGCTCGATAAGAAAATCCACGAGGTATCCTTTTAAAGGAAATATTTTGAAAATCCTAGGATTTGTATGCTATTCAAAATAAACTTTAAAAGTACTTTTGGTACCTCGGGTTGTTTCATCAAAACTTGTAAACAACATACTTTAACCGTCTCATTGAAATCATTTGCCAAAATTATAATTCCTTGAAACTGGCGTTATCAAAATCATCATGCCTCTACGCATCATCATCACCGTTAACAACCAACAAGTTAACCATGCAAGACCATCAAACCATTCTTACATAAATCCGAGTTTAAACTTTACATCGAGTGAGATTTTTCATCTTTCACTATATATTTTTGAAAAAGAAATCGTATTGGTTTTTGAAAACAAAAATTGTGTGAAAGATTTTTGAAAATCATGTACTCGAATTATTCAAAAATACAATAGTACGTTAAAAGTCATTTCCGAAAATTCTCCCAACACTACACAAGAATCAACAACGGTAATATTTTACAAGATGTTCAAGGTACTTTAAAACAACTCTTTCAATACCGTCGAGGTTTTATTTGAGAATCCTAGGTCGGCTCGCAAATTTCAAACAATTTCCAAAGTTCATACGAAGCCGCCGATTTAATCGCAACATCAAATTAGTTTCAAAATTTGATTTTCCGCAACTTGAACAAACTTATGAAAGTTTCAGGAAAACATTTTCGAACACACACACAACAGACATTATTTAACAACTCAGTGAGCAAAATCAATTATCACCTAGCGCGACGAAAGTCACCACACACATTCACACAAAACAGTTGTCATCACTAGACAACACATATAGAATACAGTCACAGATGACTGACGGCAGAAAGTTAATCCTAACGGCTAAAAATGCGGTTCCACATCCTCTGCCCAGGCTCATTAGCGTGCGTTACAACGACATTAGCGTGCGCTACTCATGCCACATTAGCGCGCGCTAGCCTTGTGCTTAGCGTGCGCTAACGGCTCTAATTCAGCAACGTGATTGCGAACATATATATACAACATTACTAGAATCGATGGTCACAAATAAACGACAACACGTTCGAATCTCAAAGCCATCGATTTAACACTTCATGAGCAACCATCAAAAGACAATTGTCATTCAAAAACCAAAATCTCACCTCTTATTAAAGAGAGCTATCTCAATGTACACAAATCGAACGACTCAGCATTCACATCATAGTTTTAATTTAAAACTGGCAACACTGCCCGAACAACAAGAACATCATCACGTATTTCTCGACTAACAGCCATAAAACCGATAAGTTGAAAACGAGAGTCACGTCTTGTCTACATTTTGTAGACTTCACTTGAGTTCAAAAATCGTGTTTTGAAAACTTATAATACAAGATGAAAATAAAATATCGGTAGTTTGAATTCTCCAAAAATTTCGACCTTGAGGTCATCATACGAAAATCAAACTTTTTCCTCCCTTTGGAGGATGTTTTAAAAAAAAATATACGTGTCTCCCCAAAAACATTGATACGGAATTTAACTAGTCAAAATGAAGAAGACGGAGCAAGGATAAAAATAAACGGCCTTACAACGCGTCATGCACGTACGGCGACATTTTTAGGCGAGAAAACGGACACAATACGTAAAAGGACCAAGCTTCCGAGCTCGACCGTGTCCGAGGACACGCCCGTGTCGCAACCTTCCGGAATTGGCCGAACGAACTGCCGCCGGACTCGACCGTGTCCCGAGACACGACCGTGTCCTACTCTTCCGGAAAGCATCGAAAGTCTGCCGACCAGCCCGACCGTGTCAGCCGAACACGGTCGAGTCCTGCTGCATCCGTCCACAATGCGCCGCGACCGTGTCCATCGACACGGCCCGTGTCCGGCAGCCAGCCCCTTTTTGTTTATACACCTTGTGTGTTGTTTTTGTCTCCTTTTTCTTTCTTTATCCCCCTATTATTTGATGTTGTTATTTTTATAGTTTTATTTTGATTCTTGTCTTCCTTTTCAAGATCATTTGATCTTGCTTTTGATTTTTTTACTTGGTTTTTGTTTTTCATTTCAAAGATCATGTGATCTTGTTGTTTTAGATTCCTTAGTTGTAAGAAGGCTTCACCTCCTATAAGTAGTCATTGATTAGCCTTGTAATAGATAGAGTATTATGAATGTTGAATGTGAAAGAATACACTTTGTGTTTCTATCATTGGTAAATAATTTTTACCGAAACTTGATTTTTATTCGACGCGTTTTCGAGTATTAATCCGATTGATTCTCAATAGGTCTTGGGAAGAAATCACCTTATCGAGTTATAGGTCTAATTCGATAAACCCTTGTTCTTGATCGTTCAAGTTTTCTTGATCGATATTGTCACTTTTTCCGATATTACTTCCATTTTTCGTTTGCTCGAATTTTCATCGTCATATTCGATATTACTCCTACAAAATACATCCAAAAACCCCATACTCGTAAAAAGACTTCCGCTACGATATTCCTACGCACACTCCGACCGATACGTATCCGCCTTCCCGGGAGAATTCGTATCATAAGTGGTATCGGAGACCAGGGTCATCTCCTTGGGCAATTTATTCAACGAGTTTTTTTTTTTGGAAGTATTTAGTCACCTTCTTGGGTTGTTCTTCACGGTTAGAAGAATTTTCGCATAACATTGGCAGATTAGCACAGTCGGAAGAAAATAAAGTTTCCTGTGGATTCGACCGTTGGATCGTCACGAAATTTTGACAAAGGTAAGCCAACTCATTGAACTACAGTCTGAACGGTGGAGATCAGATTCTTTGATCATCTTCTTGGTTCATTCTTCACGGCTTTCTTGGCAAATTTTCTGTTCGATTTCTGGATCATTAGAAGAGATGGACATGGCCATCTCCGAATTCTTGGTAAAGCTACGTGATGCTTTACATGACTTACCGGAACCTCGACGAGGAGGAGAAGGCCTGTGTTCCCCACGCCATACTAACGAGTTCGAGTTGAGCGAACTTCCGAAGTTCATCGGAGGTACCGATCCCGAAATTTATTTGAAATGGGAACGTAAGATGGATCGCTTGTTCGAGTTCAAAGGTCTTAACGATGAGGAGCGTTGCAGACATGCAATTATCAAGTTGGTTAAAGGCGCTTCAGTTTGGTTCGAATTAAAGAAGAAGCAAAGGACTCGTGCTGGAAAAAACAAGATCCGTTCGTGGGAGTCGTTGAAAAGAAAACTTCGCAAGAGATACGTACCATTCGGCTCGAGTTCGGCTCTCAAAATCGTAACAACATCAGCCCCCAACTCGGTTTCTAAAGCTCTCGACTTGCCTAATGAGACGAGTTTGCTGGAGGTGAGTTGTTTCATTAACCAAGGGTTCGATGTTCGATCATGTGCAAGATGTTTGCCCGACTCTTGCTACCCAAGACGAGTTAATAGCTGAGGAAGAACAAGAAAGGCTAGGCGACATTCTAAAGTTTGATATAGAGGACGAAGGAGAAGAAGAATGTGTAGTTTACGATGCTCCCGATTATGATACAGACTTAGTTCTTCGTACTTTAGAAACCAAATCAGTTTCAAATGATTTGGAGCATCAGGACGAGTTAACGAGTGAGGAACTCACAAGTATACTTTTTAGTTCTACACAATCGTCCGTTCCCCAAGCTACAGAAGATGAAGAGATTGAGGACAAGGCGATTGTTCCCCAAAATTTCTATGAGGTTATTCCTATTATTGTTAAAAAATTGGAGGATCCCAATCCAATTGTTCTCATTGATCCAGTTCCCGACACCGACCAACGTAAAAGCTATGTGGCTATATGTGACTGGAAAACAGTAAAAGACGAACTCATTGATGAAAGGAATGAGAACAAGATTTGTGCCCACATGACGCCGGAATGGAAATTATTCCGTTAAACCACAAATCTTTTTTTGGGGATTCCGTTAAGGGAAATGGTAGGCACCTAGATACGTCGTTTGTTTTTATTTTGCAGGTTGATCTTTTAAAAATGCAATCCCAAGCAAACGTCAACACATCCGACGAAAATTACATCTTCAACCCGGGAGGAGCACAACCCTATCCGGAATACCAACCGTCCTTGGACTTTAGATTCGAGGACGAATCTCTTTTAAAGGGGGAGCAGATGATACGGAATTTAACTAGTCAAAATGAAGAAGACGGAGCAAGGATAAAAATAAACGGCCTTACAATGCGTCATGCACGTACGGCGACATTTTTAGGCGAGAAAACGGACACAATACGTAAAAGGACCAAGCTGCCGAGCTCGACCGTGTCCCAGGACACGCCCGTGTCGCAACCTTCCGGAATTGGCCGAACGACCGCGCCGGACTCGACCGTGTCGAGACACGGCCGTGTCCTACTCTTCCGAAAGCATCGAAAGTCTGCTGACCACCCGACCGTGTCGGCCGAACACGGTCGAGTCTCTTGCATCCGTCCACAATGCGCCGCGACCGTGTCCATCGACACGGCCGTGTCCGCAGCCAGCCCCTTTTTGTTTATACACCTTGTGTGTTGTTTTTGTCTCCTTTTTCTTTCTTTATCCCCCTATTATTTGATGTTGTTATTTTTATAGTTTTATTTTGATTCTTGTCTTCCTTTTCAAGATCATTTGATCTTGCTTTTGATTTCTTTACTTGGTTTTTGTTTTTCATTTCAAAGATCATGTGATCTTGTTGTTTTAGATTCCTTAGTTGTAAGAAGGCTTCACCTCCTATAAGTAGTCATTGATTAGCCTTGTAATAGATAGAGTATTATGAATGTTGAATGTGAAAGAATACACTTTGTGTTTCTATCATTGGTAAATGATTTTTACCGAAACTTGATTTTTATTCGACGCGTTTTCGAGTATTAATCCGATTGATTCTCAATAGGTCTTGGGAAGAAATCACCTTATCGAGTTATAGGTCTAATTCGATAAACCCTTGTTCTTGATCGTTCAAGTTTTCTTAATCGATATTGTCACTTTTTCCGATATTACTTCCATTTTTCGTTTGCTCGAATTTTCATCGTCATATTCGATATTACTCCTACAAAATACATCCAAAAACCCCATACTCATAAAAAGACTTCCGCTACGATATTCCTACGCACACTCCGACCGATACGTATCCGCCTTCCCGGGAGAATTCGTATTAAACATGTAAAGTTTTGAAATATCACATTGATGAATTTTTCTTTGCGTAACGACACCAAGGCCATTACTCTTGTAAAAACGACTTATATCAGGATGTGTGTATATATACATATACGTTGGCACCACTTTCATTCTAGCATCATACGAGGATCAAACAACATAGGCCACACAATCACAAATCACCTTTAAACTCCACGTCATAACACAAAATCTTACAAGATCGTATATCACAAGGCACAATATAGTAGGGAGACTTACAATCCACAGGTCGCACGAAGATGATGGCTGCACCTCGATACTAATCACAGCCGACATCACAAACGACGCGTCGCGACACGACTTAGACAGACACAATGTGACAGAACAAGACACGACAATACCCGACTAGACCCGACAACCTAGGTTTCCGCAACCTAAAGCTCCGATACCATAAATGTAACACCCCCAGAATCAAACCGGGAATATTACACGCCGCAGACCCTCTCCGTGAGGATCCACCAGGCTAGACATCCAAACAACACAACTCATTACATACCGACATGATAAAATACCAAATCAACATACTAACTTGGTCTTTCATCACAAACATACAAGTCAAAATGCACATTTCTATCTCGACTCATACCCATGCAAGGGTAAAATACACTCACAAACCAAAAGTACGACAGAAGAAAGACCATACACAAACTCCGACTGACTGCATCCAACACTGGCCTTCGTGTGATTAGTATCATTCGCCTTCCATCATCCTTTGCGCCGATCCTGTGTTTTGCTCCCAAACCTGCATGTACCTGGATGCAAAAATAGGCATCCACCCCCGAATACTCAGGGGTTAGCAAAACTCCACTATTTTGCTAGTACAAGTATAAAGTGCAAATACGAGCCATACAAAACACATTCCGAGAATACAACAAAAGACTTCCCGAGATATTTGATAATTAAAATAGTTCAAGTCTTGAAAGTAGAAGCCAAAACAAGAAAGCACTTTGAAAACATTTTCAAATCTCGGGAATTTTCGAAAACATTTGCGATAGTAAAGTTCTTAATTCTTCACAAGCCTCTTAGGGTCACCGCCCCAAAGTTCATTTTCCAAAAATGCAAAACCGATTAACAAAACACGGGGTTCACAACCCAATTCTTTCCAGTCACAAAACACAGGGTCCACGAACCAGCCATTTCGATCACCAACAGAGGGTCCACGACCCGTTCATTCACTTCAATTCACTTCCAAAAAATACATTACACATAACACATTATTTTTATGCCATTTTAGCCAAACACCAAGACTCGATATATAATGTCTCTCGACTCTGAGCAACAAGCATTGTGATACTCCGGACATATCACAATTAATCAACAGTACAAACATTCTGGCAATTCTCGCGACCCGGTCCGGCCCTCAAGCCACCAAGTCCCTGTGTGCCCCGTCGAGCAATCCCCAGGTGAGAATGCCCACACGAAGTAACTCTCGCGACCCGGTCCAGCAGCTAAGCCACCAGGTCCCCGTGTGACCCCATCGAGTCAATCCCCGAGTGAGAGTACCCAAGAAAAACCTTACAACTCTCATCAATTCACATTTCCAAAACGGCAATCCTCAAGAGTCAATCACAATATATATAGTCGAGGTATTTTGCTAAAATGGCCATATTATCCAACACATACTCACGACCCAAAATTAATACTATCCACAAAGAAACACACCATCTAAACAGCACCAATCGACACAACCAATATCACACAAGTTCACATATTCACACACATCCGCATGACTCCACATAAAATCTTAACAAAATAATTGAACTTTAACTTACCAACAACAAAATCACACATAATGGCATCACTCGAAAATAAGGTGATCCTATACTCGACACCAATACGCATAGTCAATTAAGCACATTAATTCACGAACATAAGAATCCTCTTTTAATAAAACCATGATTATAGATATAACGATTCTTTAGAAAAATGGTTGTAAACAATTCGTTTAGCACGTATCGTCAATTTTCAACCATCATATTCACAAAACACGTAATGTATGGGCAAGATACATGCCTCAATAGTTGATACCGGACACTCCGACGAACATGGCTCAACCGGAAAACCTCGAACGCCCACAACTCTCCGGTGGAAATGGCGGTAACACAACCGATCGGGAAACGGCGAACGGAAGGGTTCCGACTCAAGTTCTTCGCAAGGAACCTGACCCTAATATCATACCATGAATAAATTGACGATCTAACGAGGAAGAATAATCGTAGAACGCCCGATTCCCCTTTGTGACATTTTATCGAACACTTTCAAGGTGTCGATTAAAAACTCAATAAAAAGATGAATCCTCGGCAATCCAACCGTGGAAAAACAAGGGATTCGATATAACACAACTTAATATTCATCAATCCATCACTATTCTAAGTTATAACGAATCAAACGGACGAAATCAACAAAATCCCCAATTTTTCCCAAAACTAGGATTTTAGAAAAACTAACCTTGATTCGCTGGATTGAAGGATGTTATGGGGTGATTAGTCGATGATATGAGCTCCCAAACTTCGTGGATTAGTTGTATAATAACATGCCTTCGTCACCTCCAAGAGTCCAGCCGCAGACAGGAAGGGAAAGAAATGAAAAATGGGTGAAAATATGAGTGCTCGGTCATATTTATACTGGTGAAGCCTAGCGTGCGCTAGACTGCCGAGCTAGCATGCGCTAGCGGGCGGTCATGGTCGAGAATGTTCGGTCGTGGCCCGCCATCATGCGCTAAGCACGTGCGCTGTCGGCCCTGGCCACAATCCAGAGACTTTCTGGCTCGGCCAGGTAGCGTGCGCTACCTGCCGGCCGTTGTAACACTCCCAGATTTAACCGGGAATATTACAGCGCCATGGGCCCCGAGATGGAACCCACAAGGCTGAAGGAAATTTTCACAAACATTTACAAATGCCCAAGAGGCCAACGACGGTACTATCTTTAAAAATGCACAAAGACTTATAAAATCCATTTATCAAAAACCGTCGTAAAAACTCATTTGAAATCACAAGGCCAAACGGCCGACACTCAAAAGTTTAGAAAACAATTTCCAAAGTAACCTCAGTTACCAGATACCAAAAGAGCGTTTCAGAATACTCATGCAGCGGAAAAAAGACCATCCATAAAGATACTCTAGCAACGGAATACAAGAACCAATCAAGAAACTCAATGCACAAAACATGTCCTAGCCAGTATCCTCCGGGAAGCTCATCTCTTCACGACCGCTACAAGCTCGATACTCCAAGAACCTAAAAAGAAATCCCATGACGGGGTCAGCCATAATATCCAACAATGATAACCGTCACATTACATTAATAATTACATACCAATGAGAATACAACATAAGAATACGACCAACGTAATCTTACCGCATAACTTTACTTACTCAAGTCATTCTCATCAGAATAACCATTATCACATTTCACATCTCGTACTTGATTAACCAATAAACTCGAACCTAATATATGTATTGTACCTCAAACAATACTCAAGATTCTCAAACTATCATTACCAACTCACGATACGGAAATATACCATTTCTGACCAATACGATCCATCGAATAACATCATCAAATCCCAAGACGATAACCGATTGTCCATCAACTACAAATACTAAAGGAAATACAGAACATACCTCGAGATATGAAGTGCCACGACAATCATATCAGTCTAATCCGAGATCAGATCAATGCAATACGGACACGGTCCTAACTCAAGACCTACAAATGCATACTCATATGACCACGTCAATATGCTCAAAACAATAACAACAGTGTATACTCAATGGAAATCCCATGATCCAGCGCCCTTAGCATAGATCCCAAGATGATCCTACAAGATCAACACGATGTGGATAACCAATAATATACATACAACAACACATATAAAACCAACGATACGAATCCACATGATTCCATCAACACGACACTGGGTAATCCAATGATCCAGCGCCCTCAGCATAGATCCCAAGATGATCCCGTCGGACCAACACGAGGTGGAAAAACCCGTCCAATGATCCAGCGCCCTCAGCATAGATCCCAAGATGATCCCGTTGGACCAACACGAGGTGGACATCCGATCCAGCGCCCTCAGCATAGATTGCGCGATCCCATCGGATCAACACAACATAAACAACACAATATGCATACACATATACAAAACAATATGTTCATCAACATGAACAACGCAACATGAACGACAATATGACAAATCAACTAAGACGACCTCATGTTCGACAACATGAATGACAATATGCATGATCAAATCACTAACACTAACTGAATGGATATAAGATACATGCCCCGAGTCCCTCGGGAGAAATCTTGATATCAACCATCACCGACGATTATCCGCAATAGTCGGCGATCCAAACATACCATGGACTACAGATACTCATATCTTCGTCTTTATCATAATGTAACCTCGATACCCGAATATGCCAATAACCGAAATAAATCATATACATTATGATTTAACTCCCAGAATCGGAATGACAACATATAATCATTGCTATATGCATTATAAACGAAATGAAACTGAAACCATTCATTAAACATTATAACTGAGCAAGTAATAACTTGCCTCGATACCGATACGATGATGATGAAGCCGCTACCAGTCACAATGCCTTCGTCTACGAGCTCCTCGGCCCCGACCAACGCAATTCACGAACGTACTCGAACACGACCGCAACATATGGTTCTAATCACCGATCAGTAATCTCAACCTATCGAAGTAATCAAATAACACATATCCGATAACAATTAACAACCGACACGACCAACCAAATCATCTCAACGATTCAACGATATCTACAATACAAACTACAACTCGATGATCATAATCAATTAATACAACCGATCAATAAACCCTAACGGTTCCACAATATCTCGATTAGACACAAGTCCGGACAATCCAACTCAAACAATTACGAACTCAAAACCACAACACGATTCATAATCCGATTAATTCAACATACGATCGTCTTGCTATGTTAAATTCATCAAAAGTTCCTCAAGAACACTAAGGGATTCGAACTCATGTTCATAACCATTAAAACAACATAACTCGATATCCTTTAACATGAAGATAATCTTCCAATTCGTAATCCAAGTCATGAATCATCGTATTCTTCAACATACACTCTACATAACCTCAAGGATTGTAACAACAACTCCCTAATCATCATCATACGGATCAAATATGGATAATAATACCAAGAACATCAAGAACTCTATGATTTCATAATCATAATCAACATATTCAAGGCATAAACCAACATATCATCATCTTCCTTCAACAAATACCTCATATATACTCAAGAATCGTAACAACAAGCCCTTAATCATCTTCATACGAATCATTCATCAATAACAACATCGAAAATCCAAAATAAAAGGGAGGATTATCCAACTTACCTCTTAGAAGATGAAAAACACTAGCAATTACTTCAAGAATCAACCATAGCTCCATATCCAAGCCTCAAATCCAAGTCCTCAAGCTCAAAATCGACTTAGGAGAGCTAACTCTCTCTCTCTCTCGATGTTTGGATACGAAAAACGAAGTGAGGTGCTGATGTGAAAAGAAAGAACGGACTTCATTTTATAAACTGCATCGATCGTTACGTACGTTAACCATGAGTACTAACGTACGTAATGCAGCTTAGCGTACGCTATATGTCCTTCATAGCGTACGTAATCTCATTCCATAACTAACTGACCTGTTTCGTTAACATGCTTACGTACGTAACAATTCCTTCATAACGTACGTAATACGTACGTTGACTTGCTACAGTACCATACCCATATTACGTACGTAATACTACATGCGTTGCGTACGTAATGGTCGGGGTTGACTCGCCTGTCTACATCCACTGCCGACATCGGGCCCACCTGTCGACCACGACTCGATCCTGTCTGATTCCTCTTATTACGTACGTAATGTCTCGGCCATAACGTACGTAACTCTTGTGATTTAGCGTACGTAAGTCTTCAACATTAGCGTACGTTAAGTATTCTATACTTAGCCAATTTCAATCATACTGCTTTGTCTCGACATACCGAAGACACATATACACTTACTGAATACATATACTGAATCCAATAGTATTCTCATACGATATACCTCATATCAAAAGTGCGATGACCTGATACACGATATCCTCAATTGTAACTGTCGACCAGATACGACAATTATATCGATACTTACATCTCAGTCCTTTATTTATTTTATCCATATTGTACAGATTCCACGCTGTACAATATAACTCGGATAAAATAATATCAGACAACAGTAGTAGAAATTCCGGATATTACATTCTACACCACTTAAAATAAGTTTCGGCCTCGAAACTTGCAATCTGTCATAAAAACAAACAAACATACCGTTCAACCAAAATATCCCAAAACCATCACGACAACGATCAATCATCATCATTACTGAATAACCAAAAGAGCACACTTACAAATACGCAGGTCGACTATCTTCTGAGATACTAGCAAGGGATCTCACTGTACAGTCCCAATACGCTTACAATCACAATTCCTTGATTCTCAACAAAATCATATCATCGTCAGATGAAATAATCTATCCGTGACAAATCCTGTTTGCCTGATCGCATGGTCAGTTCCAATTCCGATAAAACGAATAATATCTTATATATCTGTGAAACAACTGTCCATAACAATGACAATCAATCCCGAAACATCGACACAGAATTCGAACACTTATACGATCATTAACAATGATCAACCAACAAATTAACTGAGAATACCATCGACATGATAAATTTCAATACGACCAATCCAATGGATAAAACACAACTGAGAATATCATCAACATGATAAACTCCAATATGACCAACCAGAGGTCAAAGCACAATCGAGTATATCATCAACATGGTAAACTCTAATATGACCAACCAGGGGTCAAAACACAATCGAATATATCATCAACATGATAAACTCTAATATGACCAACCAGAGGTCAAACACAATCGAATATATCATCAACATGATAAAGTCTAATATGACCAACCAGAGGTCAAACACAATCGAGAATATCATCAACATAATAAACTCCAATATTACCAACGAAGGAGCGATAATAATCAGGAATACCCTCACACGGTAAATTCCAACACGATAAACACAAAATCACAGAGACAGATATATGGATGAATAAAGTTCTCAAAACGACACACCAATCACATACCGTGGATCTCAACGAAACATATCCTGTTGGTGAACATACCCCTTGGCATACGAACACCCAATCAAGCCGACGAAAATAACCAATCATACCTGGAGTGGAAACGACCGCTCAACATCTAAAACAACCAACATGGGGTCATCACCCCCAAACCTACACTTACAAAGAAATCATTCAAAGATCACTATGGTAAAGTCGAGCTACTTGTTAGGAATACTTGTTAGATTTTGATGATGTCATTAATTTAAAATCAAATGTTTATTAATTGGCAAAATGTAATGAAGAACCAAATGAGTATCTTCCATAGGCCAAAATATGTTAAGTATAAAATTGGCAAAATGTAAAGAAGAACCAAATGAGTGTATTCTATAGGCCAAAGTTAGTTAGGCTGAAAATCGGCTAAGTACTAAAGTACAGTCTAGTCCATCAGAGAAGTACAGCCGACTCCAATCAGAGTAGCCCTGGTCAACTAAAAATTGTCAGAGAAGTTTGACCAGACTGCAGCCGAGGAACCTCAGGGAAGTCACCTGATCAGACAAGTCTCAAACAAGATACGGCCGAGACGACCTACCTGCAGAGAAGTAAGCCGCACATCGTCTACTCAACTACAGCCTAGTACTCCAAGTCCACGTCAGCATGCTTTGAAAAAGTCAAATATTACGGAAAGCTCACATGCAACGTGAAGAGACAAATTGGAGTGATTCCCGCAAGAGATATGATTTATTTAAATCATCCTGACCCACCGTGAAGACTTTAAACCTTTTATATTCAAAAGATTCGGCGCTCACATGCAGAAGTCCTCACAACGGTCGGAAGATAAAATTAAATAATGGGAATCCAGCCTTGCAACGTTCAGAAAAGATTAAACAACGAAGTCTCTCTCCAACGGATTTGTTCAAAGATTTGCAACGGCTACAAGGAAGAAGCTCGAGATCGTGATCTATATATATCCGAAGATTTGGCGAGCAAACTACCGGTGCGAACATATACTCTAGCGATCAAAGCAATCAAAGAAATCTCAAGCAAACAAATAGCATCGTGAAAAAGAGCAGATCCAAAAAGTTCATATTCAAGGAAGCTCTTTAGTTGGAGAAGACAAACACTCTTGTCTTTAAATCTTGAGTAAGGGGTACTTCACTGGTTGAAGTAGCAGATAAAGGCATCCGAGGATCGAGGATCAAGAGGTGAGCGATCAGTGTGTACAACGGCACGGAAGTCCACCTGGTTGGAAGTGTTGTAGTGTGTTGTGAATCACTGTAATCTTTATCACCGGTTGACAATTATAGTGAATTCATCTCCAATGGTTTGGAGAAAAGTGGATTAGTAGAGGATTACCCCACCTCCGAGACCACTATAGCCCTGTGTTATTTACTGCTTTCTTGCATCATACTCTAACCTTCTTTGCATCCATTGTTAAGTGTTTCATTAAGTTAACTTATATTCGTCATCAGCTGACTTCCACACATATCCAAGAACAAACGACTCCTAGTCATTTGTTTGATCATCAGCTGAAGAAACTCACTCTTCGCGAAAAGAGTTCAAGAGTTTCTACAAGTCTATTCACCCCCCCCTCTAGACTTGTTTCTGGACGACTTGTGACCTACAAGTGGTATCAGAGAGGTTGGTTCATTTTTTTTCGAACCAGATCTATATTAAGATATATATCTTATCTCTCACGTTATAATGGAACACATGCACTCTAGACTACCTGTCTTTTCAGTTGACGAGTATGATCTCTGGAAGATAAGAATGCAGGCACATTTATCTTCAATCCATGACGACATGTGGTGCATCATTGAAGACGGTCCATTCATTTTCGAGAAGGACAACACGCCCGAGGAAATCGCAGCTGGGAGGCCCGAAAAGATTCCTAAGAAGAGAACTGAGCTGACCCCGAAGAGAGAAAGCCGCCAATCTTGACAACAGGGCAGAGATGTGCTATACCAAACTCTTGACAAATCCACAATGGTCAAGATCAAAAATTGTAAGAATGCCAAAGAGATATGGGACACATTAGCTCTAATGTGTGAAGGAACGAGCTGATCAAGGAGAACAAGTTGTCAATAGCTATCCAAAAGTTTGACAACTTTAAAATGAAGAATGGTGAATCAATAGACCAAGTGGACACAAGGTTCACCGAAATTATCAACGAGATCAACTCCTGGGCAAAACTTATGGCAACAGGAAATGGCACTCAAGGTCCTCGGATCACTCAATCCCGAATGGAGCATGAAGGTCGTAGTTATGAGAGAGTCCAAAGACCTGAATAAGATAAAGATTCGGAGGCTGTTCTCGATCTAAAGGCTTATGAGTTCGAACTTCCGAGTTCATCCTCGGCGAGCTGCGAGAGAAGGGAATCGCATTTGCGGCCGAGTCCCCTGCTAAGAGCCTGCGATGTGAAACCTCCAAATCCGCTAGACTTTGAGGAGGAAATGGCTTTCATTATGCAAAGGTTCAAGAACTTGAAAGAACTACTCCAAGTATAAGAAAAACTACAAGGAGAACCCAAGAAGGAACCGGAAAATTTGGAAGTCTGGAAAGTTGAATGCTACAATTGTCATAAAATAGGACACATCCAAATGGATTGTCCCGAGCTCAAGAAGGATGAAACCAAGAAGGAGGTGGCCAGAAAGGAAGACAGAAGAAAAGCTCTCATCGGAGAAGACCAGGAGCATGTCGAATCAAGCGGCGGTTTCTTTTCTGATGACGACGAGGAATATGATTGCTGATGGCAAACTTGGCCGATGAAGAGGTAACCTCTAAACCTACCGGTTCAAATAATAGCTCAGCCATGTCACAAGATATGGATTTACATGAATCGGTAAATCAATTATTCAAAGATTTTGAAACACTTAAATCTGCACACCAAGATGTATCAGCCGAGAAGACTAAGCTGCAAGATGAGAATAAAATTTGAAAAATGATTTCGAAAAACTCACCTAGATTTAAATAAGGTTGAGACAAATACGGTGATTTTGAAAACTGGCAAGTGCCAATACAATGAGATAGACCGGCTAAATATTTTACTTAAAGAAAAGTCACCGCACTTGCTCATGCCAAAGCCGAGTTTACTAAGCCGGCACAGATTAAATAAAACTCAGCAGGAAATAACCTCCCCGAAAGCGTCTTCAACTCGGGGCGAATTGTGTACTTATAAAAGGTCATTATATACCAAATCAGGCCTTGGATATGATTCTCACACTCCCTCTAGTTCAAACCAAGTTTATCAAGGGAGAAACAATGGTCTCGATCACGAGCCTGTGTATAAACCGACTTTCAAAAACAGCAATGGCCAAGTCAAATGTCTAGTGCGGTCAGTTACACTGACAACCACCTATACAGGCAACTAGGCAGTGGCCCAGGCAAAAGCAGCAGCCCAGACAACATGCCCACTATTACCAACAACTTCCCAAAAATAGATTTCATAATGGGAGGGGCAGATGGAAACCTCAAGGTTATCCAAATTACAAAAACGAACAAGTGTGGAGACCACAAAGGTTTAATAAATGGTCTCAGCCTAGATTTAGAAATGGCCCACACTATTTTGAGGAATATCCGGTATACAATCCAACCAGGAGATTTAGACCTCGACCACAGGCACCTTATAAGGGTTATAATAATAATAACAATTCCTATAATCCAAGGAGAAATCAATTCTCCAGGAAACCAACTAACCCCAAAGGACCCACACAAATTTGGGTACCTAAATCTCTGCTTGTTTAATTGCAGAAGAGATGGAAGGACTACAACCACATCTCCTCAAGCTCAAATTTTGGAGGTGAAGAGTGGTTTGTAGACTCTGGATGCTCAAGGCACATGACCGGGAACAAGAGGATGCTGACCAAATATATCAAGGAAAGAGGTCCCGATGTAACCTTTGGAGATAGCTCTAGAGGACAGACAAAAGGCTTTGGAGAGTTGCACCGAGGAAACATTGTGATATCCAAAGTCCATTATGTCAAAGGTCTCAAATACAACCTCCTGAGCATAAGCCAGTTCTGCGACGAGAAGAATCTAGTAGTCTTCACCATCTTGAAGTGTATGGTGATAGACATCTTATCTGGAGAAATAAAGCTACAAGGTTTCCGAAGAAGAGATGTATACATGATTGATTGGAACACAGTAACACCTAACTCTGTTTTCTATCCAAGATCGTAGTGAGAATGGATGGTCAGGCACAAAAGACTATGTCACCCGAACTTCAAAGCCATCAACAAGATTAGCTCTCGGAAGCCGGGTCGAGGACTTCCAAATGAAGCATTCAAGAAGGAAGCACTCGTGATGCATGTCGAAGGGAAAGGCACCAAGGCGTCGTTCAAGCCAAGTCTGACTACAACACTCACAACAAGGATCTTAGATCTACTCCACATGGATCTATTTGGTCCTATCAAGCCAAGGACTTTAAGCGGCGAAAGCATGCTCTTGTGATTGTAGATGATTATTCAAGGTACACTTGGATCATTTTTCTATACAAGAAAAGTGAAACCTTGACCAAGTTACTCGAGCTGAGAAGGATCGAATGAGAAATCCCTCTCCATAATCAAGATCGATCGATAGAGGAGGAGAGTTTCTCAACAAGGCGATAAGCGATTTCACGATCGTAATGGGATCCAAGATGAGCTCTGCTGTGACGCCCACGAGAATGGTGTTGCTGAAAGAAGGAACAGAACCACTGAAGGAAGCGGCAAGGTCCATGATTGCAAGCGGACCTACCCAAGAGGTTCTGGGCTGAAGTCATTAACACACCTGCCACACCTGCATCAGAGTATGATAGTAGGGAGACATGGCAAAACTCCCTATGAGGTTTGGAATAATAGAACTCCTCTTGCTTACTTTCATGTTTTTGGTTGTAAGTGTTTCATCCACAACAACGGTAAAACACAGCTAAATGCCTTTGATGCTAAAACTGATGATGGTCTATTTATGGGATATTCCCAAAGAAGCAAGGCATATAGAGTTTTCAACAAAAGAACCTTAGTTGTGGAGGAAACACCCCATGTTGTTTTTGATGAATCTACCGTTGAGTACAGAAAACAACTTGAGCAAATTGAGAACAAGCTCAAGTCAAGAACTCCTGAAGAAGTCATTGTACATGACACTGGAATGGTGGACTCACCTGCAGATCAGCCTGATGACCCAACTGCAGCCGATGAAGACCCAACTGCAGATCAGACAGGATCACCAAACCTATCTGATCCAGTTGCTGCGGAAGAAGACCCAGCCGGAGCTGACAAAGACTCATCTGCAGTTCAGAACCAAGATGCAGATGACAAGGCGGTAGCTGATCCAGTTGCAGACCAGAATCCAGCAGATGCAGACAACCACCAGAGCAATCCAACAGGGGGAACAAACCCAGAAGAGGACGAGATCCCCAAATGGCTTAAGGATCATCCAATTCAGCAAATCATCGGAAAGTTGACTGATGGAGTCAAGACAAGACAGTCAACTCTACCAGCAGGAATGGCGATGTTCTCTTGTTTCATGTCGCAAATTGAACCCAAGACGACAGAACAAGCCTTGGAAGATTATTCATGGATTAATGCCATGCAAGAGGAATTGGAGCAGATGGAGAGAAACAAAGTTTGGGAACTAACAGACAGACCTAATCACAAGAAAGTTATTGGCACCAAATGGGTGTATAAAAACAAAAGTGATGAAGACGGAGCTGTTGTTAGGAATAAAGCCAGACTCGTAGCAAAAGGATATGCACAATGTGAGGGAATAGATTTTGATGAAACTTATGCACCTGTTGCAAGATTAGAAGCCATCAGACTATTCCTCGCATATGCTGCATTCAAGGATTTTGAAGTCTACCAGATGGATGTGAAAAGTGCGTTTCTGAATGGAATCCTAGAAGAAGAAGTCTATGTAGAGCAACCCCCAGGTTTTGTCAAAGGAGACAAAGTCTATAAGCTGTTGAAAGCTCTGTATGGACTCAAGCAAGCACCGAGAGCATGGTATGAAACACTGTCTGTGTTTCTTGAGAAAAATGGATTTTGCAAAGGAAAAGTGGACAAGACCCTATTCAGAGTGGAGCACGAAGGCCACATTCTAATAGTTCAGATTTATGTGGATGACATCATATTCGGGTCAACCAATCCAGAACTATGCGAGAAATTCTCCAACCTCATGCAAGGAGAATTTGAGATGAGTATGATGGGAAAGCTTAACTTCTTTCTCGGATTACAAGTTAAGCAGATGGAAAAAGGAATTTTCATCAACCAGGCAAAATATACCCGAGATCTCATCAAGAGATATGGAATGGAATCAGCCAAACCCGCAAGAATTCCAATGAGCACAAGCACTCACCTAGATGCAGACGAGGCAGGAATATCAGTGGACTCAACCCACTACAGAGGACTCATCGGATCTCTTCTGTACCTCACTGCAAGCAGGCCAGACATATCATATGCAGTTGGAGTTTGTGCAAGATTCCAGTCCAAGCCGAAGCAATCACACCTAGATGCAGCCAAGAGAATAATTAAGTACTTAAAGTCTACAATTAATGTTGGACTGTGGTACCCCAAAGATGACAACTTCGTGTCGGGATACTCGGATGCGGATTTCACGGATGCAAAATCAATAGGAAGAGCACTAGTGGAACGTGTCAATTCCTAGGAACCAGACTGATATCCTGGTTTAGCAAGAAGCAGGTTTCTAACTCTATCTCCACTACAGAGTCAGAATACCTAGCTGCAGGTAGCTGTTGTGCACAGATCCTATGGATCAGGCAACAATTAAGGGACTACAATATTATTGCCAACGAAGTTCCTATATGGTGTGACAACAATAGTGCTATTGCAATAACCAACAATCCGGTTTTGCACTCAAGGACGAAGCACATTGACGTTAAGCACCATTTCATTCGAGACCATGTGCTTAACAAAAGGGTTAGAGTTGAAAGAGTCAGCACAGACTACCAAATAGCTGACATCTTCACCAAACCCCTGCCAGAAGAAAGATTCCT
This sequence comes from Orobanche coerulescens, assembly GCA_033398695.1. NCBI lineage: Eukaryota > Viridiplantae > Streptophyta > Magnoliopsida > Lamiales > Orobanchaceae > Orobanche > Orobanche coerulescens. Next base: position 90,678,568 of record CM065808.1, on the reverse strand, counting down.
AGAGCTTAGCAGAGACCTTGGATTACTAGATTGGGAATCTAGTTCTGAAGCAAGTTGAAGGAAGGACGAACCCCCCCCCAGAATCAGCCTAAGCTGATGCAGGCGAGAAGACGAAGGCCAGACGAAGCAACTTAGTCATGCAGAATACCGGGCGAGAGGTCAAACTCACCTGTAGCAGAGCGGTCAACAGTCAACGAATCAGACCAGCTAAGTTCTCTAAACTAATCTCTAAATTCTTAATTATTATCTGTCATATTTAAAATATTATTTTGGCTTAAGAAATAGCATTTAAAAATACATTTTATAAGCCTAGTGGCAATTTTAAATACACGCGTCACACGCCCATTTAATTAACCTCTACGGTGGCCAATCAGAATCAACCGTCAAATTTTAAATGGGGCCACCGATTCAAATTTGAAATTCAAAAGAATATGAAAAGGCGTACCACCGCTTAGACTTATAATAAACTAATCCAAACGTCCTTTCATCTTCTTTATAAGGAAGAAAACCCTTTCACTTTACTCTTTACGCTTTCAGAAACCCAAAAATTTACAGAGCAAAATACACACTAAATCCTAAAATCTTTTGCGAAATGGCATCTTTTGTGGAGCAAACTTGAAGGCGATGAAGGACCAGGTCATCTTCTCCATGGTCGATTTCGAAGGATTCGGAAGCAAATCTAGAGGACTTTGATATGCTCGACTTAATCCGGCGATGGCGACGGAATCTACCCGTTTCTCGAAATCAACCCTCAACACTTGTTCAAAGAAGATGTGGTTGAATTTTATCGCAACGCTTATCTGATTCAGCACCAGATTCAGAGCATGGTCGGTGGAGTACCAGTCACCATAGATACAGAGAAGATTCGCTCTGTATTCGGGATGAAACATCGCGGTTTGGCGGTCGAAGCGCTCAAACAATCACCCGCCGAAACATGGAAGACGATTAAGCTCGAAAATGTCCCTGAGAAATTGAAGTTCACAGCGAAAAGAAATGAGTTGAAAAGGGTCTATCGAGTTGCTCTGGACATCACAAACAAAATAGTCATGGGAATGGCAGGAAGCTATGACCAACTATCATCCTCAAAATTCATGGTGTTGGGTGCGTTAATTCAACGAGAGGAAGTTGACTGGGCCGATTACATTTTCAGGCAACTTGTTCCCGAGGTGAACAAGGTCGAATGGCTCGAGGGAGAGAAGAAGTTCAAGACTAAGTTGGCGTTCGGAACGCATCTTAGTTGGTTCTTGGAGCAGACTGGAGTGGCCAAGGGAAACATTGACCCTTTCCACCCAAACAAGAGGCTTGGTCACATGGACCATGATAAGAAGAAGGTTGGAGTCACTGGGAGGGCAGCCCAGTTGTTGAAGGATTTGCCAGACACAAGCTTTTGCCCAAGATACGATCTATCAGACTCGGACCAACCTGCAGCTGAGATCGGAACTGCAGTCGAGTCCGAGAATGAGTCTGACGATACACCTATCGCCATCCGATTCAAGAGAAGGGGACCAGCCCCAGAAGGACCTTCCAACTGCGGTCATCACCTGAACCCTCTCCAAAGAGGCCAAGGAAGCTGCAGTTCAGCGAAGGAGAGCGGCTGAGCACTATAATATCCATTAGTTCGATCACCGATTCATCCGACCGGCTGCACTGGAATCCGAAACTAGAATTGTACTGTCATTACTCCTTGGTATACATGACCGAAGAAGAGGAAGCGGTCTTGTTATATCTATCCTCAAGGCATTACACATTCAATCTTTTAGAAAATAATACTTTTAATCTCTCCATAGAACAACTTCACTTGTCAAGCCACAAGCAGAAAAACACTCTTTCGTAAATATTTTTAAAGAGTGGAAAACTCTTAAAACCATGTCCTTTACAAATTTTCAAATTTTTGTTGAAACTAGTGGTTGGGAATACCCCCAAGCCACGGAGGATGTTCTGACTGATTTTTGCAAAGAGTCAGATTTAGCCTTACTCCTCCAGGAGAACTGGTTCATGTCACATTTTGAGACAAACATGGACCATTTTATCCACTCTATAATGCTCAGTATCTTTGATGGTAGTTTTGGAGAGGAAGAGGAAGAGGAGAAAGTAGAAAAGGAGATTAGGATAGAAGAAGTTGATGAAGAAAATGAAATTATCAATCTGGTTGAAGAGGATGAAAAAGAAAAAGAATCTGAAGAAAACATACCAGTTGAAAAGGAGACAGAGGTGATTGAGAAAACAGAAGAAGTGAATGATGAAGAAGAAGGAGAAGAAGTGGAGCAGGAAAAAGAAGAAGAAGATAAGGAGAAGGATGAAGACGATGAAAAAGAAAAGGAGAAGGATGATGATGAGAAAAATGATGATGATGATGATGATAATAATGATGATGGAGGTGAAGGAGGAGCTGGTGTGGCGGCTGGAGAAGAAAAAGAGGAAGCTGGAGAGAAAGAAAAAGAGGAAGCTGGAGAAGAAAAAGAAGAAGATGAGGAGGAAGAAAAAGAGAAATCTGAAGAAGAAGAAGGGAAAGAGGAAGAAAGAGAAAAGGAGCCAGAGCAGAAGCCAGAGCCTACCAACGAAGCTGCAGATAGGATTGTTGTACCTCCGGTACACGGCTAGACGCAGAGGCGCGAAGGACTCAGTCGTGACCCGGAGAAGACTCAATCGACCTACAGTGCGGCCCAGAGCACAGGTCTAGTGGCTCCATTCTTTGAAGGATCAGGAGAACACTCCCCATCAGCTCAGTTATCCCCTACCATGACTGAGCTGATCAAGCAAATTGTCAGAGACACCATTGGGGAGCTGCTATCAACTCAGGTCACCCCTGATCTTCAGACCATTAATGCCAAGATTGACACCCTGCTACAGAGAGAGATCCCTCAGCCTCCTCCTCCTACAAACAACAGAATGCCTTTTGGCATGTCTGATTGGATGAGCCGCATGGAGCAACAGTTGACAACACTCATTGATGCTGGCAAAAAGGGGGAAGAGAGGATTCAGGGGGAAGAGAGAGAATTCAGAAGTAAGAAAAAGCAGGATGTCCCCCAGATTGAAGGACCCTCTAGCCTAAAAAGGAAGAAAGCTGTAGATCAAGAAGACAAGGCTGACCAGCCTGAAGGGAAGCGCAGAAGGACCAGAGGCGGCTTTGAACCTACTCTTGAATGGGAAGGTCTGGAGCTATGGTATGTTGAAGATTTCTGCCCACTTGAAGCTCTTGAAATATGGGGAGCTGCTAGGAAGAAGTTCGTCAGAGACTTTTATGTCTGGGAACTACTTCAAGATGACAAACTCTCCCCACAGGAGATTTTCATAAACTGGATGGAAGAGGTTCATCCTAAGCTTTGGGCTGTTCTAAAGAAGTACGCAAAAGAGCAAAATGCATTTCCCATGATCCCTAAATTCAGAGCTGAAGAAGCACCAATCCGCATGGATGGTGATCTTGTTGAGCTACAAATTCAGGAGGTAATCAAGCGTGTACGCCTTGAGAACAAATTCAGATCTCGGCAGGAGCAGGACTTCGCAAAGACCGGTTGTGAAGAGAAAGTATGGCCTTGCTCCGGTCAAGGTAAGACCTATCGGAGCCAAACCATTCGGACACGCCAAGCGGCCTATTCGAAGAGGCAGAGGAAGAGGCAGATGACCTTAAATTATTTTCTTACTTGTAATTTTATTTTTCTGTACTTAAAACAATCTTGTATAAATTCAATGATAAGTCAGAAAATTTTATGAACAGTCTGTTGAATGACAATTTTCCAGTTGTCTCAATATAAGACTGATTTCAGTTTTGTCTTGCACTTAAGTGCAGACTTGGCCATTTGATTTCTTACTTAGTTTTGCCATCATCAAAATAGGGGGAATTTGTTAGGCATACTTGTTAGATTTTGATGATGTCATTAATTTAAAATCAAATGTTTATTAATTGGCAAAATGTAATGAAGAACCAAATGAGTATCTTCCATAGGCCAAAATATGTTAAGTATAAAATTGGCAAAATGTAAAGAAGAACCAAATGAGTGTCTTCTATAGGCCAAAGTTAGTTAGGCTGAAAATCGGCTAAGTACTAAAGTACAGTCTAGTCCATCAGAGAAGAAATCCGACTCCAATCGAGTAGCCACAGTCAACTAAAAATTGTCGGAGAAGTTTGACCAGATGCGGTGAGGAACCTCGGGAAGTCACACGATCGGACAAGTCTCAAACGATATACCGAGACGACCTACCTGCAGAGAAGTAAGTCGCACATCAGTCTACTCAACTACAGCCTAGTACTCCAAGTCCACGTCAGCATGCTTTGAAAAAGTCAAATATTACGGAAAGCTCACATGCAACGTGAAGAGACAAATTGGAGTGATTCCCGCAAGAGATATGATTTATTTAAATCATCCTGACCCACCGTGAAGACTTTAAACCTTTTATATTCAAAAGATTCGGAGCTCACATGCGAAGTCCTCACAACGGTCGGAAGATAAAATTAAATAATGGGAATCCAGCCTTGCAACGTTCAGAAAAGATTAAACAATGAAGTCTCTCTCCAACGGACGGATTTGTTCAAAGATTTGCAACGGCTACAAGGAAGAAGCTCAGAGATCGTGATCTATATATATCCGAAGATTTGGCCGAGCAAACTAAGGTGCGAACATATACTCTAGCGATCAAAGCAATCAAAGAAATCTCAAGCAAACAAATAGCATCGTGAAAAGAGCAGATCAAAAGTTCATATTCAAGGAAGCTCTTTAGTTGGAAGACAAACACTCTTGTCTTTAAATCTTGAGTAAGGGGTACTCACCGGTTGAAGTAGCGGTCGTAAAGGCATCCGAGGATCGAGGATCAAGAGGTGCAAGGCGATCGAGTGTGTACAACGGCACGGAAGTCCACTGTTGGAAGTCTGTTGTAGTGTGTTGTGAATCACCGTAATCTTTATCACTGGTTGACAATTATAGTGAATTCATCTCCAACTGGTTTGGAGAAAAGTGGATTAGTAGAGGATTACCCCACCTCTGAGACCACTATAACTGCCTGTGTTATTTACTGTTTTACTGCATCATACTCTAACTGCTGCATCCATTGTTAAGTGTTTCATTAAGTTAACTTATATTCGTCATCAGCTGACTTCCGCACATATCCAAGAACAAACGACTCCTAGTCATTTGTTTGATCATCAGCTGAAGAAACTCACTCTTCGCGAAAAGAGTTCAAGAGTTTCTACAAGTCTATTCACCCCCCCCCCCCTCTAGACTTGTTTCTGGACGACTTGTGACCTACACTACTACCATACCAATAGAATCACATAGCACGTATGCCCCGGTTTCACAAAACCCGAGATTCCAAGATCACATTCTGTACCGAATCTACATCATGCGGCATATATCTCTTATCCGATAAATCAACCGATCATCCCTGGATAACCAAACTGCCATACTAAAGTTCTAATCTTTATTCATCGTTCCATACTGATGTCTCATCCAGTTTGTGAGTCATTCTGATAACTTCATCATGATATGCACTATGCACTAAATGCGTATGTATATCAATCGCATTTTCAAAACCAGTTTGAAATCACATAGTCTTGTCAAAAGACAAATTTTCGAAAATTCTTTCAAGAGTTTAAAAACTCAAAGCATAAATTTTCGTAAGACCACGAAATCAATTTTCAAAATTAAATCGGCTCGCTGGTGCCAAGTTCTCGATAAAAATTCTTTTCAAATACACACGATTAAATAAAATGGGATTTATGCAAATGCTTGACCATATCCATACTCCTGTATATCGATTGACTTGTCACCAATATCCACCGATATTCCATCGGGAAAACCACACGATAGAGTTCCAAAATCTCAATATATATAAATTCCGTTAAAACTCCTTTTTCCTCACATGACTGGCAACGTCGACCATTATCCCATCCTGGATCACCTCTAATATGCTATGACAAAACATTGAATAATCGACAAATCAAATACAACGAAAGACTACCCGAGAAGTTTCATTTGAACAAGTAAACCAAAACCTCGAAAGGTAGGAACGAAATAAATAAACGATTGATAAAGAGCTTTACAAATCTTAGGAAAACTAAAAAGCCTTTTTGAAACACTAGGGTCTCAGCCCATATCTTGTTCCGCATTACAAGAAGTTTAAAAAGTAGAAAACTCTTTACGGACCCCAAGTCCTGAGTTATAAAACTATTTCGAAATCAATTAGGTCTCGGCCCAAAAATCATTTTCCGTAAAACATCTGTAAAACATTCATTTTGAAAAGTAACATTTTCAAATGCTCAAAACAGTTCATATATCTCAAAATGAATTAACATGCTACATGTTCTTCTCAACAATCCATAGTCTTTCTCCCGAATACACAATTCCGTTCCAAAACTCAACCGACATATTGATTTCCAAAACCATAACTTCTCCAGATCATCAATCATGTCCCACTCTGTCACCTCAAACTGTAACGCATAATATTCTGCTGAATCTCAAAGCATATCAACTTAGAACGGTAATAAATCTCGATACAATTCAAGAATCCAATTACTTACAGATCGTGAAGCCGACGATTCCCCGTGATACTGGCACATGTCCCGACTCTAGAAAATACTCGACACGGATATTTTCAAAACACACGTTTTGCAAAATCAGTTCGACTCAAGAACACAATACATCTCATTCCAGAGAATCTCGTTAACACCATTTGGAAAGGTTCACCATAAACCCAGTACCACACTGGTAAATCACATAACGCACAAGCCCGGGTGAACAACAAAAACTCAAGGCTCTAGAATTAGTCAATCGACAACTCGACTGACGCGATAAAACATGACCCAACTCGACCCAAATGCCTAGGTTTTCTCAACCTAAGCTCCGATACCATATTCTGTAACACTCCCAGATTTAACCGGGAATATTGTGGGCCCCGAGATGGAACCCACAAGGCTGAAGGAAATTTTCACAAACATTTACAAATGCCCAAGAGGCCAACGACGGTACTATCTTTAAAAATGCACAAAGACTTATAAAATCCATTTATCAAAAACCGTCGTAAAAACTCATTTGAAATCACAAGGCCAAACGGCCGACACTCAAAAGTTTAGAAAATAATTTCCAAAGTAACCTCAGTTACCAGATACCAAAAGAGCATTTCAGAATACTCATGCAGCGGAAAAAAGACCATCCATAAAGATACTCTAGCAACGGAATACAAGAACCAATCAAGAAACTCAATGCACAAAACATGTCCTAGCCAGTATCCTCCGGGAAGCTCATCTCTTCACGACCGCTACAAGCTCGATACTCCAAGAACCTAAAAAGAAATCCCACGACGGGGTCAGCCATAATATCCAACAATGATAACCGTCACATTACATTAATAATTACATACCAATGAGAATACAACATAAGAATACGACCAACGTAATCTTACCGCATAACTTTACTTACTCAAGTCATTCTCATCAGAATAACCATTATCACATTTCACATCTCGTACTTGATTAACCAATAAACTCGAACCTAATATCTGTATTGTACCTCAAACAATACTCAAGATTCTCAAACTATCATTACCAACTCACGATACGGAAATATACCATTTCTGACCAATACGATCTATCGAATAACATCATCAAATCCCAAGACGATAACCGATTGTCCATCAACGACAAATACTAAAGGAAATACGGAACATACCTCGAGATATGAAGTGCCACGACAATCATATCAGTCTAATCCGAGATCAGATCAATGCAATACGGACACGGTCCTAACTCAAGACCTACAAATGCATACTCATATGACCACGTCAATATGCTCAAAACAATAACAACAGTGTATACTCAATGGAAATCCCATGATCCAGCGCCCTTAGCATAGATCCCAAGATGATCCTACAAGATCAACACGAGGTGGATAACCAATAAAATACATACAACAACACATATAAAACCAACGATATGAATCCACATGATTCCATCAACACGACACTGGGTAATCCAATGATCCAGCGCCCTCAGCATAGATCCCAAGATGATCCCGTCGGACCAACACGAGGTGGAAAAACCCGTCCAATGATCCAGCGCCCTCAGCATTGATCCCAAGATGATCCCGTTGGACCAACACGAGGTGGACATCCGATCCAGCTCCCTCAGCATAGATTGCGCGATCCCATTGGATCAACACAACATAAACAACACAATATGCATACACATATACAAAACAATATGTTCATCAACATGAACAACGCAACATGAACGACAATATGACAAATCAACTAAGACAACCTCATGTTCGACAACATGAATGACAATATGCATGATCAAATCACTAACACTAACTGAATGGATATAAGATACATGCCCCGAGTCCCTCGGGAGAAATCTTGATATCAACCATCACCGACGATTATCCGCAATAGTCGGCGATCCAAACATACCAAGGACTACAGATACTCATATCTTCGTCTTTATCATAATGTAACCTCGATACCCGAATATGCCAATAACCGAAATAAATCATATACATTATGATTTAACTCCCAGAATCGGAATGACAACATATAATCATTGCTATATGCATTATAAACGAAATGAAACTGAAACCATTCATTAAACATTATAACTGAGCAAGTAATAACTTGCCTCGATACCGATACGATGATGATGAAGCCGCTACCAGTCACAATGCCTTCGTCTACGAGCTCCTCGGCCCCGACCAACGCAATTCACGAACGTACTCGAACACGACCGCAACATATGGTTCTAATCACCGATCAGTAATCTCAACCTATCGAAGTAATCAAATAACACATATCCGATAACAATTAACAACCGACACGACCAACCAAATCATCTCAACGATTCAACGATATCTACAATACAAACTACAACTCGATGATCATAATCAATTAATACAACCGATCAATAAACCCCAACGGTTCCACAATATCTCGATTAGACACAAGTCCGGACAATCCAACTCAAACAATTACGAACTCAAAACCACAACACGATTCATAATCCGATTAATTCAACATACGATCGTCTTGCTATGTTAAATTCATCAAAAGTTCCTCAAGAACACTAAGGGATTCGAACTCATGTTCATAACCATTAAAACAACATAACTCGATATCCTTTAACATGAAGATAATCTTCCAATTCGTAATCCAAGTCATGAATCATCGTATTCTTCAACATACACTCTACATAACCTCAAGGATTGTAACAACAACTCCCTAATCATCATCATACGGATCAAATATGGATAATAATACCAAGAACATCAAGAACTCTATGATTTCATAATCATAATCAACATATTCAAGGCATAAACCAACATATCATCATCTTCCTTCAACAAATACCTCATATATACTCAAGAATCGTAACAACAAGCCCTTAATCATCTTCATACGAATCATTCATCAATAACAACATCGAAAATCCAAAATAAAAGGGAGGATTATCCAACTTACCTCTTAGAAGATGAAAAACACTAGCAATTACTTCAAGAATCAACCATAGCTCCATATCCAAGCCTCAAATCCAAGTCCTCAAGCTCAAAATCGACTTAGGAGAGCTAACTCTCTCTCTCTCGATGTTTGGATACGAAAAACGAAGTGAGGTGCTGATGTGAAAAGAAAGAACGGACTTCATTTTATAAACTGCATCGATCGTTACGTACGTTAACCATGAGTACTAACGTACGTAATGCAGCTTAGCGTACGCTATATGTCCTTCATAGCGTACGTAATCTCATTCCATAACTAACTGACCTGTTTCGTTAACATGCTTACGTACGTAACAATTCCTTCATAACGTACGTAATACGTACGTTGACTTGCTCTGATACCATACCCATATTACGTCGTAATACTACATGCGTTAAATGCGTAATGGTCGGGGTTGACTACTTTGTCTACATCCACCGCCGACATCGGGCCCACCTGTCGACCACGACTCGATCCTGTCTGATTCCTCTTATTACGTACGTAATGTCTCGGCCATAACGTACGTAACTCTTGTGATTTAGCGTACGTAAGTCTTCAACATTAGCGTACGTTAAGTATTCTATACTTAGCCAATTTCAACTGTTACCGCCTGTCTCGACATACCGAAGACACATATACACTTACTAAATACATATACTGAATCCAATAGTATTCTCATACGATATACCTCATATCAAAAGTGCGATGACCTGATACACGATATCCTCAATTGCAACTGTCGACCAGATACGACAATTATATCGATACTTACATCTCAGTCCTTTATTTATTTTATCCATACTGTACAGATTCCACGCTGTACAATATAACTCGGATAAAATAATATCATACAACAGTAGTAGAAATTCCGGATATTACATTCTACACCACTTAAATAAGTTTCGGCCTCGAAACTTTCAATCCGTCATAAAAACAAACAAACATACCGTTCAACCAAAATATCCCAAAACCATCACGATAACGATCAATCATCATCATTACTGAATAACCAAAAGAGCACACTTACAAATACGCAGGTCGACTATCTTCTGAGATACTAGCAAGGGATCTCACTGTACAGTCCCAATACGCTTACAATCACAATTCCTTGATTCTCAACAAAAGCATATCATCGTCAGATGAAATAATCTATCCGTGACAAATCCTGTTTGCCTGATCGCATGGTCAGTTCCAATTCCGATAAAACGAATAATATCTTATATATCTGTGAAACAACTGTCCATAACAATGACAATCAATCCCGAAACATCGACACAGAATTCGAACACTTATACGATCATTAACAATGATCAACCAACAAATTAACTGAGAATACCATCGACATGATAAATTCCAATACGACCAATCCAATGGATAAAACACAACTGAGAATATCATCAACATGATAAACTCCAATATGACCAACCAGAGGTCAAAGCACAATCGAGTATATCATCAACATGATAAACTCTAATATGACCAACCAGGGGTCAAAACACAATCGAATATATCATCAACATGATAAACTCTAATATGACCAACCAGAGGTCAAACACAATCGAATATATCATCAACATGATAAAGTCTAATATGACCAACCAGAGGTCAAACACAATCGAGAATATCATCAACATAATAAACTCCAATATTACCAACGAAGGAGCGATAATAATCAGGAATACCCTCACACGGTAAATTCCAACACGATAAACACAAAATCACAGAGACAGATATATGGACGAATAAAGTTCTCAAAACGACACACCAATCACATACTGTGGATCTCAACGAAACATATCCTGTTGGTGAACATACCCCTTGGCATACGAACACCCAATCAAGCCGACGAAAATAACCAATCATACCTGGAGTGGAAACGACCGCTCAACATATAAAACAACCAACATGGGGTCATCACCCCCAAACCTACACTTACAAAGAAATCATTCAAAGATCACTATGGTAAAGTCGAGCTACTACCATACCAATAGAATCACATAGCACGTATGCCCCGGTTTCACAAAACCCGAGATTCCAAGATCACATTCTGTACTGAATCTACATCATGCGGCATATATCTCTTATCCGATAAATCAACCGATCATCCCTGGATAACCAAACTGCCATACTAAAGTTCGAATCTTTATTCATCGTTCCATACTGATGTCTCATCCAGTTTGTGAGTCATTCTCATAACTTCATCATGATATGCACTATGCACTAAATGCGTATGTATATCAATCGCATTTTCAAAACAAGTTTGAAATCACATAGTCTTGTCAAAAGACAAATTTTCGAAAATTCTTTCAAGAGTTTAAAAACTCAAAGCATAAATTTTCGTAAGACCACGAAATCAATTTTCAAAATTAAATCGGCTCGCTGGTGCCAAGTTCTCGATAAAAATTCTTTTCAAATACACACGATTAAATAAAATGGGATTTATGCAAATGCTTGACCATATCCATACTCCTGTATATCAGTTCAGCTTGTCACCAATATCCACCGATATTCCATCGGGAAAACCACACGATAGAGTTCCAAAATCTCAATATATATATAAATTCCGTTAAAACTCCTTTTTCCTCACATGACTGGCAACGTCGACCATTATCCCATCCTGGATCACCTCTAATATGCTATGACAAAACATTGAATAATCGACAAATCAAATACAACGAAAGACTACCCGAGAAGTTTCATTTGAACAAGTAAACCAAAACCTCGAAAGGTAGGAACGAAATAAATAAACGATTGATAAAGAGCTTTACAAATCTTAGGAAAACTAAAAAGCCTTTTTGAAACACTAGGGTCTCAGCCCATATCTTGTTCCGCATTACAAGAAGTTTAAAAAGTAGAAAACTCTTTACGGACCCCAAGTCCTGAGTTATAAAACTATTTCGAAATCAATTAGGTCTCGGCCCAAAAATCATTTTCTGTAAAACATCTGTAAAACATTCATTTTGAAAAGTAACATTTTCAAATGCTCAAAACAGTTCATATATCTCAAAATGAATTAACATGCTACATGTTCTTCTCAAAAATCCATAGTCTTTCTCCCGAATACACAATTCCGTTCCAAAACTCAACCGACATATTGATTTCCAAAACCATAACTTCTCCAGATCATCAATCATGTCCCACTCTGTCACCTCAAACTGTAACGCATAATATTCTGCTGAATCTCAAAGCATATCAACTTAGAACGGTAATAAATCTCGATACAATTCAAGAATCCAATTACTTACAGATCGTGAAGCCGATGATTCCCCGTGATACTGGCACATGTCCCGACTCTAGAAAATACTCGACACGGATATTTTCAAAACACACGTTTTGCAAAATCAGTTCGACTCAAGAACACAATACATCTCATTCCAGAGAATCTCGTTAACACCATTTGGAAAGGTTCACCATAAACCAAGTACCACACTGGTAAATCACATAATGCACAAGCCCGGGTGAACAACAAAAACTCAAGGCTCTAGAATTAGTCAATCGACAACTCGACTGACGCGATAAAACACGACCCAACTCGACCCAAATGCCTAGGTTTTCTCAACCTAAGCTCCGATACCATATTCTGTAACACTCCCAGATTTAACCGGGAATATTACAGCGCCGTGGGCCCCGAGATGGAACCCACAAGGCTGAAGGAAATTTTCACAAACATTTACAAATTCCCAAGAGGCCAACGACGGTACTATCTTTAAAAATGCACAAATACTTATAAAATCCATTTATCAAAAACCGTCGTAAAAACTAATTTGAAATCACAAGGCCAAACGGCCGACACTCAAAAGTTTAGAAAATAATTTCCAAAGTAACCTCAGTTACCAGATACCAAAAGAGCATTTCAGAATACTCATGCAGCGGAAAAAAGACCATCCATAAAGATACTCTAGCAACGGAATACAAGAACCAATCAAGAAACTCAATGCACAAAACATGTCCTAGCCAGTATCCTCCGGGAAGCTCATCTCTTCAGGACCGCTACAAGCTCGATACTCCAAGAACCTAAAAAGAAATCCCACGACGGGGTCAGCCATAATATCCAACAATGATAACTGTCACATTACATTAATAATTACATACCAATGAGAATACAACATAAGAATACGACCAACGTAATCTTACCGCATAACTTTACTTACTCAAGTCATTCTCATCAGAATAACCATTATCACATTTCACATCTCGTACTTGATTAACCAATAAACTCGAACCTAATATCTGTATTGTACCTCAAACAATACTCAAGATTCTCAAACTATCATTACCAACTCACGATACGGAAATATACCATTTCTGACCAATACGATCCATCGAATAACATCATCAAATCCCAAGACGATAACCGATTGTCCATCAACGACAAATACTAAAGGAAATACGGAACATACCTCGAGATATGAAGTGACACGACAATCATATCAGTCTAATCCGAGATCAGATCAATGCAATATGGACACGGTCCTAACTCAAGACCTACAAATGCATACTCATATGACCACGTCAATATGCTCAAAACAATAACAACAGTGTATACTCAATGGAAATCTCATGATCCAGCGCCCTTAGCATAGATCCCAAGATGATCCTACAAGATCAACACGAGGTGGATAACCAATAAAATACATACAACAACACATATAAAACCAACGATACGAATCCACATGATTCCATCAACACGACACTGGGTAATCCAATGATCCAGCGCCCTCAGCATAGATCCCAAGATGATCCCGTCGGACCAACACGAGGTGGAAAAACCCGTCCAATGATCCAGCGCCCTCAGCATAGATCCCAAGATGATCCCATCGGACCAACACGAGGTGGACATCCGATCCAGCGCCCTCAGCATAGATCGCGCGATCCCATCGGATCAACACAACATAAACAACACAATATGCATACACATATACAAAACAATATGTTCATCAACATGAACAACGCAACATGAACGACAATATGACAAATCAACTAAGACGACCTCATGTTCGACAACATGAATGACAATATGCATGATCAAATCACTAACACTAACTAAATCGATATAAGATACATGCCCCGAGTCCCTCGGGAGAAATCTTGATATCAACCATCACCGACGATTATCTGCAATACTCGGCGATCCAAACATACCATGGACTACAGATACTCATATCTTCGTCTTTATCATAATGTAACCTCGATACCCAAATATGCCAATAACCGAAATAAATCATATACATTATGATTTAACTCCCAGAATCGGAATGACAACATATAATCATTGTTATATGCATTATAAACGAAATGAAACTGAAACCATTCATTAAACATTATAACTGAGCAAGTAATAACTTGCCTCGATACCGATACGATGATGATGAAGCCGCTACCAGTCACAATGCCTTCATCTACGAGCTCCTCGGCCCCGACCAACGCAATTCACAAACGTACTCGAACACGACCGCAACATATGGTTCTAATCACCGATCAGTAATCTCAACCTATCGAAGTAATCAAATAACACATATCCGATAACAATTAACAACCGACATGACCAACCAAATCATCTCAACGATTCAACGATATCTACAATACAAACTACAACTCGATGATCATAATCAATTAATACAACCGATCAATAAACCCCAACGGTTCCACAATATCTCGATTAGACACAAGTCCGGACAATCCAACTCAAACAATTACGAACTCAAAACCACAACACGATTCATAATCCGATTAATTCAACATACGATCGTCTTGCTATGTTAAATTCATCAAAAGTTCCTCAAGAACACTAAGGGATTCGAACTCATGTTCATAACCATTAAAACAACATAACTCGATATCCTTTAACATGAAGATAATCTTCCAATTCGTAATCCAAGTCATGAATCATCGTATTCTTCAACATACACTCTACATAACCTCAAGGATTGTAACAACAACTCCCTAATCATCATCATACGGATCAAATATGGATAATAATACCAAGAACATCAAGAACTCTATGATTTCATAATCATAATCAACATATTCAAGGCATAAACCAACATATCATCATCTTCCTTCAACAAATACCTCATATATACTCAAGAATCGTAACAACAAGCCCTTAATCATCTTCATACGAATCATTCATCAATAACAACATCGAAAATCCAAAATAAAAGGGAGGATTATCCAACTTACCTCTTAGAAGATAAAAAACACTAGCAATTACTTCAAGAATCAACCATAGCTCCATATCCAAGCCTCAAATCCAAGTCCTCAAGCTCAAAATCGACTTAGGAGAGCTAACTCTCTCTCTCTCTCTCTCGATGTTTGGATACGAAAAAACGAAGTGAGGTGCTGATGTGAAAAGAAAGAACGGACTTCATTTTATAAACTGCATCGATCGTTACGTACGTTACCCATCAGTACTAACGTACGTAATGCAGCTTAGCGTACGCTATGTGTCCTTCATAGCGTACGTAATCTCATTCCAGAACTAACTGACCTGTTTCGTTAACATGCTTACGTACGTAACAATTCCTTCATAACGTACGTAATAAATGCGTTGACTTGCTCTGATACCATACCCATATTAAATGCGTAATACTACATGCGTTAAATGCGTAATGGTCGGGGTTGACTCGCCTGTCTACATCCACTGCCGACATCGGGCCCACCTGCCGACCACGACTCAATCCTGTCCGATTCCTCTTATTACGTACGTAATGTCTCGGCCATAACGTACGTAACTCTTGTGATTTTGCGTACGTAAGTCTTCAACATTAGCGTACGCTAAGTATTCTATACTTAGCCAATTTCAACTGTTATCGCCTGTCTCGACATACCGAAGACACATATACACTTACTGAATACATATACTGAATCCAATAGTATTCTCATACGATATACCTCATATCAAAAGTGCGATGACCTGATACACGATATCCTCAATTGCAACTGTCGACCAGATACGACAATTATATCGATACTTACATCTCAGTCCTTTATTTATGTTATCCATACTGTACAGATTCCACGTTGTACAATATAACTCGGATAAAATAATATCAGACAACAGTAGTAGAAATTCCAGATATTACCGTCGTAGCGTGCGCAGTGTCCGACAGTAGCGTGTGCTACCTGCCGATCCTCCGAGTCCAGAACCTTTCTGCCCCTACTGCCTCGGCCGACTAGTGCGCGCAGCCAACCGGCCGTAGCGTGCGCTGCCTCCTGGCCGTAGCGTGCGCTACCTTCCGGCCGTAGCGTGCGCTACGCCGGTTCCTGCCGCACCCGCCCGGCCAGTGCCTGCACCCATCCGGCCAGCGTCCCCAACCATCCGGCCAGTGCCCGACCACCATGATTCGACGACTCGATTTTCCGAAATTGCACGGGACGAACACGACAAAACACTCGGGGACAACATCATCGATCCAAAATGAAAATAACGGATAACCAATCATCACCTACGGTCTTAAAAGCCAAAATCAGTTGTCGAGAAAATAATACCGGGACTCGACAACCGGGAAATATCCGAAAAAAAATCCAAAATAACCGGAACGAAAATCGTGGGTATTACAAATATGTGGTATCAGAATGTGGTATTCATGCAAGTGCTTTGATTGTGTTTGATGTACTTTGT
Organism: Orobanche coerulescens; assembly: GCA_033398695.1. Classification (NCBI taxonomy): domain Eukaryota; kingdom Viridiplantae; phylum Streptophyta; class Magnoliopsida; order Lamiales; family Orobanchaceae; genus Orobanche; species Orobanche coerulescens. The sequence continues at coordinate 90,661,488 of CM065808.1, read as the reverse complement.
ATGAATGAGTATTTCGGAAAATGTATCACTTGGTGGGGTTGTACAACCAGGGAGAGCCTGACGAGGACTTTCTGGGGTGTGTATCTCGCGTGAGGTACAGGGCCAGTACAGCTCGGGAGGTTGTTTTGCGATGATGATTATGGTATTGTATTATGGAATATATGTGATGGCACTGTGATTTCTGTTATTCATTTGTTATACATATTCTGGAATCATTCTACTTGCACCGGCTGTTTGCTGACCCTTTCTGGGGTAGATATACTTGTTGTGTATTCAGGTACATGTCTTAGTGGCAAGCCGGTGCAGGAAGGGCACGAGGATGACGAGCAACACTGATATCGTGTGTTATTATGAGTTGGTGGCCTTTTTGGCATGGTCAGAGTCGTGTTGTGGTTTTGTACTCGCGTGGGTACTGTCATATATGGTTTAATGTGTTGGTGTTAGTTATTGTTGATGTTGTTGGATCAGTTGTGAGTTATTGTATCTGCTGTGATCCAACAGGACCATATATTGGTATGTTTTGGTGATGTATGTCGCACTGAAGTTAATGTTGGTTTTAAATTTGTGAATGTCTCGGTTTCGTTGATGGTTAATGTCTTTTATGTTGGTCTAAGCCTGGTAGGTTCTCCAAAAAGAATCAACGGCACTATAATATCTCTGTAAATCACGGGGGTGTTACACCATGTGCCTTCTTGGTGTTGTCTTCATGTGTTGTGGGGTGTGGTGGAACATGCCTCACTTGGTGACAAAATGAAGATAAGATGTGATCTTATCTTTATATATCACATCAAGTGAGATATATTGGAAATGTTGAAAAACACACACACATACTTGCATTCCAGCCATGAGTTCTTGGAGAGGAGAGGACAAAATTTATTTTCATTTTCTTGTTCATCTTTGAGAGAAAGAAAATGAAGAAGAGAAGAGAAGAAAAATATTGTATCAATTCCTAGCCGTGTTCTTTGAGAACGAATTGATATATTATTTTTTCGATCAATATCCGACGCATGATAACGTAGAGAAACTCGGCATCTTCGATGTTTTGATCATTCATCAAACTACAACGAATTGGATTCGTGTTCTTGTTGGTGACCGGAAACGATCAAAGCTTGGCTTGAGAATTTTTCTTCAAGAAGATATTTTAGAAAGGTCTACGAGGGTATGTTCTCTTAATTTTATCTTCTTTATTTTTATTCATTTATATGATGCTTGATCGATCTATTTTTGGGGTTTAGTTTTATCCGGTTGGACCGGTTTATTTTCCGCTGCATATCTCGAATTTAATCACCGAATCCAAACATGGGCTGCATTACTAATTCAGCTTAGTGGATAAGCTTATAATGACCCGTGTTAGAACCTTATGGGTCAGTCGAACTTAAGGCTAAGGGGGGCGGTTTCAAGGTCTTTTTGAAAGCCTTGAAGACCTAAGATTAGTAGTATAAATACGACCACGCCTCCTCCTCATCGACAAGGTTCTATAACATAAATTCCTATCAAGCACGGAAAGAAAAAGAGCTGTGTTCCACTTCTAGTCTAGCCACGACCAAGAGGTTCAAGGACCAGAAGAAGGATTTTTCAGGCATGCTTTCGATGCGAGAATAACGACTCTTTCTATATTGGATCGTGAAGCCTTGAAAACGGATTGGAGCATTAACACCATCATCAAATCGGTCGAACCCTAGTAGACTGCAAGGGTATGTATGTTGTTGCCCAAAATATTATCCGGAGATAGATATTGCTGGAATGGACGGACAACAAACAAAGTTGCAGGAGCAAGTCCGTGGGAAGGGAAATAACACAAGATTTGCCGGGTTTGTTAGGCACGGGCTTGAATGCTCTCGCAAGATGTTATTAATACTAATACGATGGAGTGCAAATATTAATGAAAGAGTACTGTTACAAGGAATGTAAAGACCCTATTTATCTAGCTGTTGAGTGCTTGCCGGAAGAACTAGAGTTTCTCTGAGTTCTTGCTCTCGTTTCTGCCGACCGTCTTAGGATTAAGAGGTTTCGAGAGTGAGAGAGAGATATGTCCGAAGTATATAGTGTTGCCAAGAGAGTGAAAGCCAAGCCGTAAGAAAAGCCAGAGAGGTTTCCAAGTGTAGGAAGCCTTCTATTTATAGGAATGGCCGTAGGGGGGCGATCGCCTTTCCTGTATTATAATAAGGGAGATCGTCTTGCAGCACGGGGGTTGGTTGCCTTAAAGTCCGCGACATGGGCTGGCTGCCAGCTGTGCGGACCAATGAGAAGTCTGCATGCGTCCTGAGTCGCTGTCCCGGGCGGTCCCACTTTGCACCTTTCGGCGGGTCTGTCGGTAAGTGAGTAGATGCTGACAGGCTGTAGTCAACGATCCATGTCCTGCGGCGCCTTTTCCGGATCTGCATGTGGGTCTCTATTCGAGCTTCGTCTTTCGTCGACTTAGACATGATGGCTTTGCGTGGCAAGAGGCGGTCGTCATTGGCCGGGCACCAGAGTCGGTCGCCAGGTGCCAAGAGACGATCGGCTTAGATGTCGATCGCTCGGCACTGGGACATGACTTGGGACCTTCGATCGGCCAATCCGCCTTGGTCTATTCGACTTTGGCTCGGTCGCCCGGTCTCTGTGCCGATCGCCTGTTGAGACGTATAAATCTCGACACAATAATTGCCCCCCAGCTTGCTCCGATGTTGAATACATGGGGTGAGATGGTTCCACTGGCGATCGTTCAGGATAAAGGCGGGCGATCCGTTGTGCGGACTTTGTCTCCGATTTGGGCGAACTGATCGCTTGGCGAGCTATCTTCGGTCTTGTACCTGTAATTTTCAAATTTTCCCGATCCCTCGTGGAAAGCTGATTGTTTTGTCATTGAGGAACCGTTCACAGTCGCGGAGTTCGATGGACCGACCTCCATGACCGTGTCTTATGCGTGAACGACATTCCAACTATAGGTTTGTCTCGTGACTCATTTTATTGTGAGGGTCTCCGTTAGGCTGCGCCTCGCCTCGTATTTAAACGAAGGGCATGCGGTCTTGGTCTGGAGGAGTCCTTGCGCGGGGTGTCATAGGATTAATCGACTCCACATCCGCGGCTTGTTAGTGTAATACCCGGTTGTAATTCATTCATTTTCATTCAGTAATTATCAGTCAGTAATTGTCACTCAGTGTATTTTCACTCAATTATAATCATTCATCAATCATGTTCATTCACCGTGTTCACCGTTCGTATAAACTTCGAGTTGAGTATCGTTATTGTTCATCGTTTCAACTTTCCTCATATGAGTTCGACTTCGTTAGATCACCATTAATTTTTGGTAACTCCAAAAATTCTAAATCTTTGCAATATTATAGAGCATCGAGTTAGCTTTCCAATGGTTCAAACGGTGAGTCAATCGAGTCGGACGAGAGAGTTATGGTCGTTTGATTTTGGCGATCACTGCCGACCGAACTCGGCGTGTCGTCCGACACGCGGCCGTGCACTCGTCCGGAAAATGCGAAGTTTACGCCGACCAGGCTCGGCCGTGTCGTCCGACACGGCCGTGCCGTACTCTTCCGGATAAGCACGAGCATCGCCGACACGCCCGACCGTGTCCCGGGACACGGTCGAGTCATGCCGAAGTCATTTCGGGCGGGTCGCTTCGGTAGGCCCTCGGCGCTGCGGCCGTGTCAATCCGGACACGGTCGAGTCACTGTCGGCCAAGCGTATCGTCGGCCGTGCGACACGGCCGTGCCGATCGGCCGGCCCGTGTCCGTGACGATCAACCCCTATAAATTCATTTTTTCATCATTTCACCCATTTTACGCATTTTCTTCACCTTCAACCGAGAGATAAGGCTTGAGGGAGGGTTTTCCTTCACAAATCATTTGGGTGTTTGATTTTCTTCATCTCCTTTCGATCGTGAAGCCGGATAATCAATCTAACGCGTATTCTTCGGATTGAAGCACTTGGATCATCAAGAGGTAATTCCTTCAACACTTTGGACTTCGATTTTGTGTTGAAATAGGATGTTTTGACGTTATAATCATGATATATGAAGGGATATGTATATGATTATGAGTTTGTATAAGGATTCATTGGATTATTGAGGATTATTCAAGAACACTTTGGAAATCGAGTTGGAATTGGGGATTTTCAACTAATTGTTGTTATAATCACGTTTTGGATAATCATAACGGATTATTGATCGTATTGGAGATGTTTTGTTGATTTGAAACACTTCTTGGGGATTTGAAGTTGATATTATTGAGGTTTAGTTGTATACTGATCAAAGTTGGCCTCAAAGTGTTCGATATAATGCCCGATGAACTTGGTTTAATCGTATCGGCGTCTTGAGTTCGTTTTATTCGTGTTTAATTCGTTATTAATCGGATTGTTGGTAATTGTAATGAATTAAGGTTGTTCGGCGGCCGGTATCTTGGTTAGGGCGTTGTTCGTGGACGGACATTCTTCATTGTTGTTGTGTAAGTTAAATCTTACTCGGTTAAAAGGATACTCATTCCTTTCGTTGTTGATTGTTCATAATCATAATTCATTCATCATAATTATAATCATTTTGAGATTTGTAATTGTCGAATAATAATTTCATTCACGAGGAGCAGCGGTTCCAAATCATTTCATTGGATTATCAATCACGTCACTATTACTTTCATAACGGTGAGTCATTTTATCCTTGTCTAATTAATTATTCATTGGCGTTCATTATGGTCATTCGTTCATGTGACCTTCCGGGTTCATATTGCGTGGCGGGTGTGTGCGTGTGGAATTTTTAGTCGGGCACACGATGGTTATTGTATTGGGTTCACCGATACATTAGGCCGTGCACACGAGTCATATTGTCTCGTGAGACTAATTAGGTACACGGACGGGTGTTGTACACTTGCACGAGAACATTACGGGCGTACTATGGTACTCCTCTTCAGCGTAATTCATAATTAAGAATGTTTCATAACTTGAGTTAATTCATGATTGTGTAATTTCAACCCTTGAGGATTGTTGTTCTTTATGGCCGGCCCGTTGGGATTTTGTTTTCAGTCACGGCAAGGCAAAGGCATGGGAAGAGCATGTTGTGGCGGCGAGTCGAGTGATACTAGTAGGGGCCCCAATCATTTCGTTTGTTTGATCGATTTGATCATTTTGATCATTTGTATTTTCATTGCAAAATTCCGTTTGAAATGTTTATTTATTCAGGGTGGTGTATTTTATCTTCACATAAAATACACTAGTATTCGGTATTGTCTGGTGTGTTGTACTTAAACTCCTCATCGGAGTATTTGGTAATATAATGTGGTTCGGTACTACATTTATCTTGTGTAATTTATTCATTTTCATTTGCTGGTGGGTCCCGGTCGGGGATCTACCAGACCGTAATATCCGCCTAGTTTGGGGTGTTACGAGTTGGTATCGGAGCGTGGTTTTGAATACTACCCTCCAAGTCATGTCTCGTTTGAAATCATCGTCATCGGACTAGTATCATTGGACTTTCGCGTCACGTGTGACTGTGCAAATGCCGAGCCAATCGGACCAAGAAGCGTAAGATTTCTAATGCCATGGTATAATTTACGGCATTAATCATTCATTCATAATTCATCGATTAACAATCCTCAATCATCATTGTCACTTTGATCGAGCAGTCGAGTTGACTCATTAATCACTCAATTCATTTCATTATTGATTGTTGATTTGAAAGATCAAATCATTAATCTTGTTAACTCATTCAAGATAATCATTTGATAACTTCATCGAGATAATCATGTCACGTCGATTAATCATTCATGTATTATTTGTATTGGAGCGTGTATGCTCATTTTCATCATTTCATAATATAATCATAACATGATATTCATGCGGGAAATATAATCATCATGTGACTTTCCTACTTGATATGGAAAGAGGCGGCAGAGGACGAGGAGGACGAGGCCGTGGAGCGGGCGGAATCCGAGAACTCGTGCGAATACACGTGCAAATGCGAGAAATAATGCTAATTCATCTAGTAGCGACGCCGCTACTCATTCACTGGGCGTGATCATTCTCTATCGGGAGTCGTACTAGGGACACCGCTCGGTCGAAGGTGTTCGGATCGATCCACTCGCCTTTATGCGAGGCATGATGGCCCGGATGACTCGAGATGACACAACTAATGGAGACGATGCATAACTCCACTACTCAAAATCAACAGCTCCTCCGCCGCCACCTCCGAGGCAAGAGAGGAATGTGAGCAATATCATCGGCGACATCTCTCGCGGAGGCCACCGACTTTCGAGGGCCTCGTCGAGCCGCGGATATTATTCATTGGCTCGAACATTTCGAAGTTGTTTGCTATGGTGGAGTGTCAGGAAGGACACAAAGTTTGTTGCGACTTACTACAGGTAAGAGCGCACATTCTTGGTGGTTATCGTTGAAGCCCACCGAAGGATCTTGTACTTGGGATCGATTCAAGACTCTCATGATGGAGAGGTACTATCCGGCCCCACTCGGGAGGCCAAGTTGTCGGAATTACTCACTCCCGACCTTTCGGCGGATAATGATGTTCTCGCCATTGCCGAAAAATTTCGGGAACTTCTTAGTTCGCCTCATCTATCATTCACTCGAAGCGGACAAGATCAAGTATTTCACAAGAGGTGAAACCCGTATGAGACTTGATTTACTTAATCATAATTGCACCTCGTTGGCGAATTCATCGAAAGCTCTCACCTATGAGCTTCTTGCTAAAGAGATTGCTAAGCGGCAACCTTCGTGCTAGCAAGAAATCGAAGAATCGAAATCGATCGAAGGCGGTCGGACAACTTTCAAGAAACCCCGTGCGGGCTCCGCTTTCGAGCGACCTCTGTGTCGTCTAAACCCATGGAATCACGGTCTCGGCGGCGGTTCGGCCATCACTGTTATAGCTGGGAACTTGGTCACCTCGGTACCAAGTGTCAAGACAGACGATCACGTGTCATAATTGTGGGATTCTTGGGCATAAGGCCCGTTTTGCCGTAGGGACTCCAAACCTACTCGGGCGTCATCTCGGGCCCAAAGCAGTCGGGTTCGAGAATCGGGCCACTCAATCAACGTCGTTTAAAGCAGCGGGAGGCGACTAAAGGTGGAGCCTATAGTCGTGAGACGAGGCGTCCGGTGCGGGACTAGCAAACCCGGATTTATGAGATGAAGAAGGCGATGATCCCGAGGCCCAAATGATCTCGGGTACACTCGATATTCTATCTCAACTTTGTGTGTACCCTTTTTGATCTTGGTGCATCGCATTCATTCATTTCGAATCATGTTTGAGTAGACTACGTCTGGGTAGTGCTACTAGTTGTGAGCCTTATGTCATTGGTCTACGATGGTAGACGAATCATCGAAATCGTGAGATTCGGGATTGTCCTATTCGGTTTCATGGTCGTGTATGGCGGCCGAACCTTATCGTCGTAGATTTGCCGAGAGACGACGTCATCTTGGGTATTGATTGGATGGATCGTCATGATGCCATCATTAGTGTCCGTAAGCGTATGATTACTATCATTTGACGATGGGGTTGAATGTGTATTTCGGGAGGTAATCCCACTGCATTGCGTAAGGTCATTAATTTGATGAAAGCGGTGCGATTACTCGATCGAGGATGTGTCGGTTATTGGTGCTATATGACCAAAGCGAGAATCATCGGTAATGTTGTCGGATATTCCGGTAGTAAGGAATATGCCGATGTATTTCCGACGAGTTACTGGTTTGCCTCCACGAGAGAGATGTGGAATTCACGATTGAGTTGGAGCACAGTACGTCCCGATATCGAAGGCACCGTGCGAATGGCCCGGCCGAAATGCGAGAGTTGAAGAGTCAACTTGAGGAATTGTTCGAGAAAGGTTATATCCGACCAAGTGCGTCCCGTGGGGAGCACGATCTTGTTCGTCAAAAGAAGGATGGTTCTTTTCGCTTGTGTATCGATTATCGGGAGTTGAATAAGGTGACAATCAAGAATAAGTATCCTTTACCCGTATCGATGACCTTTTGGATCAACTTCAGGAGCTTGATATTTTCCAAGATCGACTTAAGATCCGGATATCATCGATTCGGATTCGAGAGTCGGATATCGCTAGGACGGCGTTCGAACACGTTATGGTCATTATGAGTTTGTGGTTATGCCGTTCGGATTGACTAATGCACTGCGGTATTCATGGAGTTAATGAATCGGGTCTTCATCGACTTTACGGATCGGTTTGTTGTTGTCTTCATCGATGACATTTTGATTTATTCTCGTGACCGAGAGGAACACGAGTTTCACCTTCATCAAGTGCTCGACGTGTTGAGACGAGAACAACTTTATGGGAAGTTTTCCAAATGTGAGTTACGGATGTCAGTGACGTTTCTCGGACATGTAATTTCATCGATGGAGTGCGTGTTGATCCTCGAAGACGGAGGCTATCCAGTGGTTACCTCAGAAGAATGTTAAGGAAATCGAAGCTTTCTCGGATTAGCCGGTTATTATCGGAGGTTTGTGGAAGGATTTTCCAAAATTGCTCAACCATTGTGAACCTTTTGCGGAAGGATAAGAAATACACGTGGTCCGACGCGTGTCGTGAGTTTTGAAGAACTCAAGAGCCGGTTAATGTCGGCTGTACTTTCCTTGCCGCGAGGGACGGAGGGATTTGTGGTTTTATAGTGATGCGTCGGACGGGGTCTCGGATGCGTACTCATGCGAGCAGGAAGGTTATTGCCTATGCTTCACGGCGGTTGAGACCTTACGAGGTTAATTATCCGACACACGACCTTGAGCTAGCGGTAGTGGTGTTCGCTTTGAAGATTTGGCGTCATTACCTTTATGGCGTCACTTGTCGATATTCACCGATCATAAAAGTTTAAAGTATATATTTACTCGAAGGAATTAAATATGCGACGAGGCGGTGGTTAGAACTAATCAAGGATTATGATATTGAGATCCTTTACCACCGGGCAAGGCGAACGTTGTCGCCGACGCCTTGAGTCGTAAGTCCATTCAGAGCAGATGCTTGCTCGTTTAACAATTCGAAGGAGCTCCAACAGAATTCCTTAGACCCGAGATCGAGTGCAGCTTCAACGAGTTCGAGACGACTTTGTATGTTAGAGATTTCATCATCTCTTGAGGATGCAATCGGGGAGAATCGGGGTTCGGACCCGGCATTGTTGCGCATTCGTGAGGATGTGGCTCGGGGAGAGCCCTGGATTCGTAGTCCACGAGGATGGACTTTTGAGGTTTAAGAACCGGTTGTGCGTGCCGGCGAATGATGAGTTGAAAAACTTCGATTTTGAGAGAAGCTCATGCTACCCCTTATTCTGTTCATCCGGTCTAGCAAGATGTATAAGGACTTGAAACAAAATTCTTGGTGGAGTAATATGAAGCGAGAAGTCGCGGAATTTGTTTCGAGATGCTTAACTTGCCAACAAGTCAAGATTGAACATCGGCGGCCGTGGGTATCTTGAAACCTCTCCTATTCAGTGGAAGTGGGAAGACATTTCTATGGATTTCATCACGAGTTTGCCGACGAGTCGTCGTGGCATGAATACGATGCAGGTGATTGTGGACCGTTTAACTAAATCAGCTCATTTCCTTGAGATCAAGGATACGTGGGGTCCCAGAAGGCGGCCCGATTATTCATCAAGGAGATAGTAAGGCGCACGGTACTCTAAGAGTATCGTTTCCGATCGTGACGGACGATTTGTATCTCATTTTGGAAATCGATTCACCGTGCTATGGGAACTCGGCTCAATCTCGATCGCCTTTCATCCTCGGTCAGAGCGGACAATCGAGAGAGGACTATACTGAGACATTAGAGGACATGTTGAGGGCATGCGTCCTCGATTGGAAGGACGATTGGGAAGCCCAACTACCATTGATCGAGTTCACGTATAATAATTGTTTGCATGCTTCCATGAAGATGGCACCTTACGAGGCCTTGTACGGTCGTCGTTGTCGATCTCCGTTGTGTTGGGATGACTTGTCGAATCAATCGGCACCGAACCCGATATGCTTATAGCCGCCGGGAGAAGGTAGCTTTGATCAAGAGTCGTATGTTGACATTTCGAGTCGGCGAAATCATATGCGAGATAATCGTCGCCGACCACTAGAGTTCGAGACGGGTGACCACGTCTTGGTCAAGGTATCCCAGTCGAGGTATTTTCCGTTTCGGAAAACGGGGAAGTTAGTCCGAGATTCATTGGACCGTTTGAAATTTTGGATCGAGTAGGCGAGTTAGCTTATCGATTGGCTTTACCTCCGGCCACAGGCCGAATTCATAATGTGTTTCATGTCTCTCGATTGCGAAAGTATGTTGCCGACCGAGTCACATCTGCGGTTCGACGAATCGAGATCGCGACGATCAATCATATGAGGAGCGTCTATACGAGTTTTAGAGCGGCGAATCAAACGGTTGAGAAATAAGTCGATTCCTTTGGTCAAGATTCGGTGGTCAGGACATGGAGTCGAAGAGGCCACTTGGGAAACCGAGGAGATTATGCGGGAGAGTTATCCCGAGTTGTTTGACCCTTAGTTTGAGACGAAACTCTTTTTAAGGGGAGTATGTAATACCGGTTGTAATTCATTCATTTTCATTCGGTAATTATCAGTCGAATTGTCACTCGGTGTATTTTCACTCAATTATAATCATTCATCAATCATGTTCATTCACCGTGTTCACCGTTCGTATAAACTTCGAGTTGAGTATCGTTATTGTTCATCGTTTCAACTTTCCTCATATGAGTTCGACTTCGTTAGATCACCATTAATTTTTGGTAACTCCAAAAATTCTAAATCTTGCAATATTATAGAGCATCGAGTTAGCTTTCCAATGGTTCAAACGGTGAGTCAATCGGAGTCGGACGAGAGAGTTATGGTCGTTTGATTTTGGCGATCACTGCCGACCGAACTCGGCCGTGTCGTCCGACACGGCCCGTGCCGTACTCGTCCGGAAAATGCGAAGTTTCGCCGACCAGGCTCGGCCGTGTCGTCGACACGGCCGTGCCGTACTCTTCCGGATAAGCACTGGAGCAGCTGACACGCCCGGCCGTGTCCCGGGACACGGTCGAGTCATGCCAGTCGGGCGGAGTCGCTTTCGGTGAGCCCTCGGCTGCGACCGTGTCAATCCGGACACGATCGAGTCCTTGTCGGCCAATCGGCCGGCCGTGCGACACGGCCGTGCCGATCAGCACGGCCGTGTCCGGCAGGCCAACCCCCTATAAATTCATTTTTTCATCATTTCACCCATTTTACGCATTTTCTTCACCTTCAACCGAGAGATAAGGCTTGAGGGAGGGTTTTCCTTCACAAATCATTTGGGTGTTTGATTTTCTTCATCTCCTTTCGATCGTGAAGCCGGATAATCAATCTAACGCGTATTCTTGGATTGAAGCACTTGGATCATCAAGAGGTAATTCCTTCAACACTTTGGACTTGATTTTGTGTTGAAATAGGATGTTTTGACGTTATAATCATGATATATGAAGGGATATGTATATGATTATGAGTTTGTATAAGGATTCATTGGATTATTGAGGATTATTCAAGAACACTTTGGAAATCGAGTTGGAATTGGGGATTTTCAACTAATTGTTGTTATAATCACGTTTTCGGATAATCATAACGGATTATTGATCGTATTGGAGATGTTTTGTTGATTTGAAACACTTCTTGGGGATTTGAAGTTGATATTATTGAGGTTTAGTTGTATACAATCAAAGTTGGCCTCAAAGTGTTCGATATAATGCCCCGATGAACTTGGTTTAATCGTATCGGCGTCTTGAGTTCGTTTTATTCGTGATTAATTCGTTATTAATCGGATTGTTGGTAATTGTAATTAATTTAGGTTGTTCGAGCGACCGGTATCTTGGTTAGTTCGTTGTTAGTTGTCGGTCATTCTTCATTGTTGTTGTGTAAGTTAAATCTTACTCGGTTAAAAGGATACTCATTCCTTTCGTTGTTGATTGTTCATAATCATAATTCATTCATCATAATTATAATCATTTTGAGATTTGTAATTGTCGAATAATAATTTCATTCACGAGGAGCAGCGGTTCCAAATCATTTCATTGGATTATCAATCACGTCACTATTACTTTCATAACGGTGAGTCATTTTATCCTTGTCTAATTAATTATTCATTGGCGTTCATTATGGTCATTCTCGTTCATGTGACCTTACGGGTTCATATTGCGTGGCGGGTGTGTGCGTGTGGAATTTTTAGTCGGGCACACGATGGTTATTGTATTGGGTTCACCGATACATTAGGCCGTGCACACGAGTCATATTGTCTCGTGAGACTAATTAGGTACACGGACGGGTGTTGTACACTTGCACGAGAACATTACGGGCGTACTATGGTACTCCTCTTGGCGTAATTCATAATTAAGAATGTTTCATAACTTGATTAATTCATGATTGTGTAATTTCAACCCTTGAGGATTGTTGTTCTTTGTAATCGGCCCGTTGGGGATTTTGTTTAGTCACGGCAAGGCAAAGGCATGGGAAGAGCATGTTGACGGCGACGAGTCGGTGATACTAGTAGGGGCCCCAATCATTTCGTTTGTTTGATCGATTTGATCATTTGATCATTTGTATTTTCCGCTGCAAAATTCCGTTTGAAATGTTTATTTATTCAGGGTGGTGTATTTTATCTTCACATAAAATACACTAGTATTCGGTATTGTCCTGGTGTGTTGTACTTAAACTCCTCATCGGAGTATTTGGTAATATAATGTGGTTCGGTACTACATTTATCTTGTGTAATTTATTCATTTTCATTTGCCTGGTGGGTCCCAGTCGGGGATCTACGGCACTGTAATATCCGCCTAGTTTGGGGTGTTACAGTTAGCACTTTTCTACCTCGGATCATCATGTTAGATGGCAATCCTCGACGGTATATGTTGTGATGGGGGTAGGGAAGCGTCGCATTGTCCGGGTCCACCAAGTTAGATGATGAACCTTTGAGGGCGGGCAAGCGTGTCCACTGATTTGTTTGGAGGGTCCTTCGGCTACGCCCGTCTCGTATTTAAACGAAGGGCGAGCGATCGCAACCCAAAGGAACCTTGCATGGCCGAAGCAGTCGGTTCCATCGACTACCAGGACCATGGCTGCACTCTTCTACCTCGGATCGTCGTGTTAGATGCCGACCCTCGACGGTGTATGTTGTGCGGGGGAGGCGATCTCGTGCCTTAGTCCATCATGTTAGATGATGAACTGTAGATGGAGAGCGAGTCCTCCATTTTTTTGGGAGATGTTGTCTGATTCTGGCGATCGGGTTGGGAGACTGGTGATCGTCGTTCGGTCGCCGATCGCACTGCTCATAAGTGAAAAAGTAACCTTTGCCTGGCCAAAAACTCTGCGGCCTTGGCGTGGAAGATCGCGTAGGTCAGGGGAATGTCCTTCGTAAGATGCCTGAACATGGGCGAAAGACCATCGAATCCCCCTAGGACCGAGTAGAGGGCGATCTCGTCGCTTACTGGCTCGCCGTTGAGGATAATATCATCTACCCGGTCGATGTAGTCTGCATCGGACTCTTCTTCCCCTTGACTGATTTTCATCATTCGGTGGGGACCTTCTGTTCGAGCGACCTTGGCGGCGAAGTACGTTGTGAAGTCGTTCGCCAGTTGATCAAAGGAATTGATGGATCGCGGTAGCAATGAGACGTACCACCTATGGGCCAGGTCGCCCAGCGTTAGTGCACTAGTGCATAATTGACCTAAGGTAACATATGTATGGTAACACTTTCCGAAATTCAAGTTTATCGAATATTTAAGTAACACCTTGGTAACACTTAATCAATAGGTAACACTTAATGTATCACTTTTTTTATTAGTAACATTTCGAAGTAACACTTTTTTAATTGAGTAACACTTTGAAGTAACACTTTAAAATAGGTTGCACTTGTAGTAACACTTTTAGGTATCACTTAATGTTTTTTTAATTAGAAGAAGTGAATTCTCATATAATAAATATTTTGAACGAAAAAAAAAACTCTGAAAATTTCTCCCGCAGCCATCAAATCTTTTGACAGACTCTTCCCAAAATTCCCTCGCACACAACATATCCCGCCCCAAGGACCGATTCCACGACTCAAGCCTGTTCTTCACGATTTGAAAGATTCCACGGGCAGGCTCTGTTTCTTCAGGACTCAAGAACTGATTCCACGCCTCAAGGAGAGATTGCACGAGTAAGTCCTTCCGGCGAAAATTTTCTGGTAGCAGAGGAACATGTTTCTGGTAGCGAAAATTTTTTCCTGTTTAGGTTTTTTTTCAATTTCCTGAATTTGGGGTTTTTTCCTGTTTGGGGATTTAATTGAGCACTGTTAATTTCCTGAATTTGGTTTGTTTCTGCTTGATTTTATTTGCTATGGACTGTGAGTGTGATTGAAGTTGGGAATGATATTTTAGTAGTCAGATTCAAGTGAGGTTTGAGCCTAAAAATTTAACCACAAAAAATGTGTATTTGTTTTTTTAATGTCCATACTAAACTGGGTAGGTTCAGATGGAATCAAATTTCACCCCAACTTCCTGTTATGCCTACTGTGTATTAATCATGATAGCTTCTGGTGGTTTATGTTGGAATAAGTTGCCGATTCAGTTCTAAAGGCAACTAGATATAGTAATATACCAATATAAACACTACGATTGAAGTTGGGAATTTAGTTTACATGATGTCACTGTAAAATTCAATTTTAGCTATTTGGATAATGGGGTTTGTTTCCTTAAGACTGAAAATTTCATCGTGTTTGATTGTGAGAACATTGCATGTTTCATACAATACGAGTATACTATGATAGACATTTTAGAATACGAGTATACTATGATAACTATTAAAAAATAGAACAGGAAAATAAAATACAGAACAAACAGAAGAATAGAAAGAAAAAAAATAATGAAAAGGAAGTAGAGAAAAAGAAAGAAATAGAAGAGGTATGCTAAAAAAGAAAAAGAAAACACAAAACTAGAAAACGGAAAGAAAAAATGGTCAGAAAAGAAGAATATAAGAAGAAAAGAAGAGAAGAAAATGAAGAAACCAAATAGAGCTGAAATTATGCAAAGAAGAAAAGAAGAACAAAAAAAAAAGGAACTAAAAATACATACGGAGAAGACAAGAAAAGATCGTAAAACTGAAAATTTATCGTAAACACATGCTTGAATGCCTCAAATGTGGCTTACGATACTCTTTTCTTGCAGAATTGATATTCAATGATCGGACCCAGTAAGAAGAGTGTGTATGCTGTTCTTTTTTTTACTGTTCCATATTGTTCTTTAGTAGGGCTTATTGTTCCTTTTATTTTTTAGCTCTACCCATCTCATATTAGTTACAAAGTACATACTTTTTCCATCATTTCCTTCTTATTCAATGTCCTTTCCATCTACATCATTTTTCAAGCATACTTAATTTGATTTTTATATTTAAATTATTGTTACCAAATTTATATATGAGTGTATATTTGACTTTGCATATTGTAAAGGTGACAGAATGAGTAGTTGGACCAATTTCTTACAATCTAGCAACGAGTATGAGAAGGGAGTGGAGGATTATCTAGATAAAGCATTTGCTACCCAAGCAATTGGTGATCAGATCGCTTGCCCATGTAAGGTATGTTATAACCGTTTTTGGCACCGCAGAGAGAAAGTGTATAATCATTTGATTGCGAATGGAATTCAACCCGGCACTGAAGGATGGAATTTTCGTGAGAAGTGTTAGGCGTATTTTTATACGCTTATTTATCATTATTTTATATTCATTTGAAGTGTAAATCTGCATAAATGAGCTTTTAATGCACTATTCTTTTGTGTTTTGCAGGAAATTGGAGTCCGGAAGCTCGAACGACGAAAAACGGGCGAAAACGACAATTTTTGGCCTAGAGCCGCGGCACAAGGAAAGCGGGCCGCGGCACACGAAGATAGCTAGCAGAGCGCCGAGCGGACTGTACCGGGGGCCGCATCACAAGGAAAGTGAGCCGCGGCCCAGGAGGAAAAACGCGGGCCCAGGCATAGGCGCCGAGCATGGTGAGCCGCGGCACAGATTAAGTGAGCCGCGGCCCACGGGGCGGTTTTGCTGAGTCTTCCGCATTTCTTTGCCGTTTTTGGAGCCTGTTCCCAACCTAATTCCCGGACGAGTTTTGGAGGCTGATGATAGTTATAAATAGGGGTTTAAGGTCTAAAAAAGGGGATCGTCGAATAGAGGATCGATCATCATCGAGGAATCAAGAAGAAGCAGAAAACACCAAGGAACGGAGCGCGGAAGCTAGAGAACGGAGGAATCCGAGTTCTTCGACTGCGTTTGATCTTTATGCTTTCTTTATTTATTTCTGTATTCTTAATTTCTAGCATGTCAGGCTAAAACTCTGTTCTAGGATTTTCATGAAACCGAAGTTTTGACGAATTTACTTTTGATTATCAATATAATTCCCTATTCTATTGAATTTTCCCCAATTTTTCTTAATGCTTTCAATTGTGTGGCCTATAATTGAATTGTTTTAATTACGCAACTCGAATCGGGAGAGGAAAGTTGGTAGGAATATTGGTGAGAATCGTTTTATCTTAGGAGATAGGAATATACTCATAGGAACTACGTGGCCTGTCTGAAGATTCCGTGCTTTTTGCCTATTGTCGAATTAATCCACCTAGGAATAGAGTGTGTTATTCACCTTAGAAAAATCTATTGACCTCGGGAGAGGCGGTAGAGTATTTTAGTAACCTTCGCCTTCAATAAATTGGGAAGTCATTAAATTCATATAATCGAGAGTAATTCGGATAAACTGAGGTGGATTCACAATCCTAGATTTATTCCTTATTTGATTTTCTTTCTTCAAACAATCGTTTTTACTATTTATTCTTTTATTAATTTTCTTTAATTATTACTTGCATCAAAATTTCGATAGTTCAGATAAAATTAGAATACTCATAAATTGATAGTTAGTAAGTCAGTCCTCGTGGGAACGATATCTTACTCATCACTTTATTACTTGTCTATGATAACGTGCACTTGCGTTCAACGAAATTCGCAACAAGAAGGGTATCTCCTCAATGTTAAATGTGGAGAGTTTAGGTGAAGACAATGTCACCCAAGATGACATGGACGGTCTCATATATGATACTCATAGAGATATGGCAGAAAGGTTTCCGCACAATCTTGAAGGGGTAGGAGGTGTGGCTGATGCAGAGACTAAGAAGTTTTATCGGTTGGTTGAAGATGGAAAACAAGAGCTATTTCCAGGGTGTAAAACATTCTCAAAACTATCATTCCTTATTCGTTTGTACCTTTTGAAGTATGTTCATGGGATGACTAATTCTGCCTTTTCAGATATCTTGGACTTGTTGCGAGAATTATTGCCAGAGGCCAAATTGCCTAAGTCTTTCAACGAGGCAAAAAAATTGGTGAAAGATTTGGGTCTTGTTGTAATGATTGTATGCTTTATTGGAAGGAGCATGAAGCTGCTACATCTTGCCATGTTTGTCAAGCTTTAAGGTGGAAAGAAAATGAGAACCAAAGGGACACTAGTAATGAATCTACTAAGCTTGCACATAAAGTACCCGCGAAAGTAGTTTGGCATTTTCCTCTTAAACCAAGGCTACAAAGGTTATACATGTGCTCGGAAATAGCAGAGTTGATGAGGTGGCATGAGGAAAAGAGGGAAAAAGATGGATTTTAAGGAATCGTGCTGATGGAGAGGCTTGGAAGGAGTTTGATCAACAATACTCGAGCTTTGCTAGTGAGTCACGTAATGTTCGTCTCGGTCTTGCGAGTGATGGATTTAATCCATTTCGGACCATGAGAACCCAGCATAGCACATGGCCAGTTATTTTAATTAATTATAACTTTCCACCATGGTTGTGCATGAAGTCAGAGTTCTTGATGTTGTCTTTGCTTATTCCAGGTCCTACCTCTCCTGGAAAAGACATTGACGTCTACTTGCAACCTTAGGTAGAAGAGCTTAAAGAACTATGGGAGTATGGGTTGGACGCGTATGATGCATCAAAGCACCAAACATTTAAAATGCATGCAGCCTTATAGTCTACCACAAGTGACTTTCCAGGATACACTATGTTGTCTGGTTGGAGCACCAAAGGGAAATTTGCATGCCCCTATTGCCATTATGAAACTGATCATCGACATTTGAGCAATAGTAACAAATCATGCTATTTGGCTCATCATCGTGGTTTGGATCCCAATCATCATTGGCGGTATGATATGAAGTCTTTTGAAGGGAAAAAGGAAGAGAGAATGTATCCATATCGTTTGAGTGGGGCCGAAATTTGAAGCTTGCTGGAAAATTGGAAAAATAGTTTCGGAAAGTTACAGCCAAAGAAGAACTATAAAGATTGTCCTTGGACGAAGTTCTCTGTCTTTCAAACTTTGCCGTACTGGAAAGATAATATTTGCCCCCATCATTTGGATGTCATGCACATAGAAAAAAAAATGTGTGACAATGTGCTTTCAACTTTGTTAGACGTACCAGGAAAGTCCAAAGATCATCATAAGGCTCGATTAGATTTGCAAGAAATAGGGGTTAGACAGGAATTGCATCCCAAGAAATCAAATGATGAGCGGTACGTTTTGCTGCCGAAAGCATCATTTTCAATGACGAAGGAGGAGAAAAGTATATTTTGTCGTGTTCTGAAGAAAGCAAAGCTACCTCAGGGGTGTGCATCAAATATTGCTCGGTGTGTGCAAGTAAAGGAGGGAAAAATACTAGGGTATAAGAGTCATGACACTCATATCATAATGCAGCATTTACTTTCGGTTGCGATTAGAAAAGTTTTGCCAAAGCATGTGGCTTTACCACTTATTAGATTAAGTGCATTTTTTAGAGCCATATGTAGTACGACCATTGATCCGAAAGATTTAGATCGCCTTGAGACTGAGATTAATGAGACTCTTTGTGAACTTGAGAGAATATTTCCACCGTCATTTTTTGACATAATGGTCCACTTGCCGGTTCATTTGGTGGATGAAATAAAACTTGGTGGACCAGTGTGTGGTTGGTGGATGTATCCTATAGAGGGGTACTTGGGGAAGCTAAAATCTTATGTTAAAAATAGAAGTCGCCCATAGACTTCTATAGCGGAAGGTTATCTGGCTGAAGAGTGTCTAATATTCTGCTCTAGATATTTGCATGATGGTGCAAAGAAGCCACGTAGAGGATTCTACCGAATTTATGAGAAAAGTGGTAAAGTTGATGAGGGATCTCTGTTGTTCCCTAAGATAGGCCATCCTCTTGGGAAGAAGAAAAAAGGGAAGAAAAATGGGACCACATTCAACTTGGATTCAAATACAAGAATTCTAGCTCATCGATATGCATTGCTCAATTGTGAAGACGAGCAAGTTGAGAAATATATCAAGTGAGTTGAAAATCAAATCATGTCTTATATGTTTTATCCTATGTTACAATATTGCATTAGACCAATTATTGTAACACTACACAATGTACAGGTTTTTAGTACAGGCAACAACTATATCAAATCTTGTCTTATATGTTTTATAAATTAGACTCTAATGTAATTTTATGCTACCGTGAGTGTAGTAACTTTTGTTAGGAGTATGCCCTCGAATGCCACTCAGAGGATGTTGAGTGAGGGCATTGCACTTGTAATTATGTAAATCAAGTATATAAGGCAATGAATGTTTCTTTATTTACTGGTAGTTATTGGCATTCCTAACTCGTAAATATACATGTAGAAACTAGTCCGTGTATTTGAGAGCAAAACGTTCCACTCCTTATTGGATAAGGGGGTCGGCACTGGAAAGGTTTATAGCTCAAATACTTAATCGTTCGCAAGTCGATGAAACTTGACTGGGCGTTAAGTTTATGTGAAGACTTGTATGACGTGTTCTTTGATTATGATACGAATTATCCGGGGAGAGGTGGATACGTATCGGTCGGAGTATATGTAAGTGTATGATAGCGGAAGGCTTTTACGAATATGGAGTTTTTCGGATGTATTTTGTATGTGAATAATATCGGGTATAACAATAAAAAATATCGAACAAGAAGATGATACGAATTACGTACGTAATGCGTATGAAATATAACGGAAGATTATTATGTCTTGACGATTATCAAAGTGTCACTCGAAAATACAAGGGGTGGCCGAACTTAAATGGATTTCGGCCGTGAGGTAGTAGTGTATACGGATTTGGATGTGTTTTATCGAACTAGACCTATAACTCGATAAAAGTAATCTCTTCCCAAGACCTATTGAGAATTGATCAAGTTAAAATCTCGAGACGCGTCGAAATAATAACCAAAGTTTTGTTGAACTCGTTCAACGTATATTTCAAGAGAAATACAATGTTTATAACTTTCAAGGTTCAAGATTATTTACAAGTACAACGAGCCCTACTATATATAGTAGTTCCCAACCGAAAGAAAAATACAACAAAATGAGAAAACGAAACTTCCTAGCAACTTCCATCTCGGCCGAAAGTCTCCAAGTAGATACCAAGCATCTTGGATTTTTGTTGATGAAGACATCTTGGACTTATTAAGTGAGGATTTTTGTTGATGAAGACATCTTGGACTTATTAAGTGATGGGGACATGAAGAAAAACCAAATATCCTTCCTTCCATTTCTTCACTTCGGCCGAGCTTCATCAAGGATTGTTAGGAGGATTTGGTGTAGATTATGATATCATCTTCTTTGGAATTATGTAGGTGATAATGACATGAGGGACAATGACATGATGGATGGAAGTCTTCTTCAAATCTTGGCATGGACCGTTTTTAGTGAGGTGAGGAAGAAAAGAATATCTTCATTATCTTGTCCAAGATATGAAGTCAAGTGAGGTCCCTTTCAAGCATGATATGGCCGATTTTTCATGCTTTCGGACCGATTCCGTCGTCGAATTTTACGTTACTCCGATTCCGATTAACAACGTAACTCCAATCCGCGTATTCTTTTCTCCCAAGTATAATGATGCATGGACATGCGTATCGTCGTGGACGTCGATTTTTATTGGAGCTTCTTCGATTGGAATATTAGATATCGTATCAAGTCTTGAAACTAGAAGAGACAAAAATCTTCATGATTTTGGACCAAATATGATGCTGTCGGTTTTGTCATTTCTGGGATCCAATGGGTCCGAATTTGGTCCTAAGTTCTTCATAAGATTTGTAGCTCTCTTTCTTAGCTTTCCATGGCCACTTGAATCACCTGAATCGGATTTCGGACGAGAAAGTTATGGGCAAAATACTAAAACTGCTGCGAAGTCATCGTGCGCGCGAGAATTGGTAATTTGTCCATGTATTTTGCATGAGGATTTTATGTATGCCTGCGACTCAATCAAGCTTGGTTGGATAATCTTCTTTTTTGTATTTGATGATGTTGACCGATTCGTATCAGATAAGGGGAGTGCTTGTCGAACACTAATGGTTAGTGGGAGCACACGTTATATGTATGCTAATTAGATTAGTATACTCGAACCGACTCACCCTCGATTCGTCACACGGATTTCACTCCGGGACAGTCAATGATGGAATCGAAAGGTTGTGATAGGTATTCGTGAACCTTCGACTTGAGGATTTAGTAGGGATGTGCTTATGACGTCAAGATTTTCATTAGAGTAGTTCGACCCTATAAACCGGAAGGCGGGGGTCAACCTCGACGTGCATCTTGATGGGCAAGTAGCGAGTCTCACGAATACCAAGATAGAATTCTTTCTCCTGTTAGTGAACGGGTTATATGTCCTATGCGGTTATTGGCGAGATGAGATCATAAGTCTTTGGCCAAAGCATTGGAGCTAGTGTATTAGATACACGAGCTCGATGATCTCGATTTGCATTAACGCATGCATAGCGTCAAGTACGAGATGGGGTTTGGTGACCGTGACCCCATAACTTGATCGGGACATTTGGAAGAAGGGTTTATACGTATCTTGGTATTCACGGCGAATGGTTCTTGAATGATCCCAACCATTCATTCTCGGTTGGGGTGATGTAGGCCACCAGTGGCTAGGTGGTGCTACTACTCTTTGGTTCCTCCCATTCTTGGTCGAGACGGACCTACCGAGTCGCGATAGGATTGACGACGGAATGAATAAAGCTAATTCTCTCATTATAAATATTAGATATTGGATATCTAATTTATTAGACATTGGATGTCAAATTAAATTTGGGACATTGGATGTCTAAATTAATTTATTGGATAAATTAATTTACGGCCAAATGAATTAAATATATTACTCGGTGATTAATTTAATTCATGAATATAATTATTTCTTGGAGAAATTAATTATGTTATTATGTATTTGATATGATTAATTAATTGGATTAATTAATCAATATAAATGCATCGGAACGGAATCGGAGTTTATCTGTTTGGACTCACGAGAGTCCGAAACAGACCGAACTCGCCCGGCTCCTTCTAGATGGCCGCCCCTCTTTCTTTCCCTTTTCCTTGGTCATAGTCTCCACATGTTGGTGGAAGACTTATGTTTTGTCAAGGGGACAAAATATCACGTTAGGTGATTTTGTCAAAAGGTGATTGATATGAGGGGATTTGATGGATAATATATTTAGAAGACCACGTCTCCTTGCTATAGAGAGAACTCACGTTTTTTGTAAGTAGAAGGAGAGAGGAAAAGTTTTTTCCAAGGCTTCATACTATTCATCATCATCTTCACAACATTCATAAGTTTTTCTTGGAGAAAAATATTTGTGAGATAGAGAGATACTAGATTAAACACTTAGAGTGTTGTAATCTTGAGTTGCATAGCTTCTATAACCTTGTTCTAGCCGTATCCTTGGAGGATAACGATGTTTAGTCATTCCGATCATTTTTCTGGCGCGTGGCAAGTAGAGACGCGGTGCTTTCGGCGTTGGATCGTTCAAGAGCTTGGAGCGGATTGGACTCGTAGAGATCAAACTAAAGCTTGGGGAATAGCTCAAGAGAAGGTTACCATTTAATCAACGGACTTCGAGGGTTATTTTCTTACGACTCTTGCTTTTCGTTTATATATTCGTATATACGTAGCTCGATCGATCCTCGTAGGGATTCGGATCGAATTAATTTTCATTTTACCGCTTCGGGAAGCCGTTTTAGGCACCGAATCCCAACAGTGGTATCGGAGCGTAGGTCTTGTGATCGTATATACGATATTGGCATTTGGAATGCTCGATTAGATAGTGAATGATTTGGAATCATTTTAGTCATAATCGTGGTATATGTTTTTCGTTCGTAATAATTGTATTTTTCGTAAGTTTATGTCTAAATATAAATCTTAAATTTCTGGGAAATATGATTTATATTGAAGATATGAAAGTCTAAAAATATAGATATTGGATATCCGGTCGAAAATCTAGCTCCGAATCGTCGTCGGACGACTTTTCGGACAAAGGGCATGAAGCTGCCAGGGTGACTCGGCCGTGTCTGGTGACACGGGCCGTGTCAGCGATCCCAGCCAGCGCCGGCGGACCAACCGTATCGGGAGACACGAGCATGCACAGTCGGCAGATGCCGAGCGTGACTCGGCCATGCAGTCTGTCACGGAAAGTGCCGAGGTGACTCGGTCAGGCAGCCTATTTTCGCCCCGGCTCGATTTTTCCGTGTATTCTTAAAAATAATCTCCCGCATATTAAATTGGATTTAATATGATTAAAATGATTTATGGTATTTCATTTTATAAGGGAATTTTGATTAATTGAAATATTTATGGTCGACCGAATTATTTTGAACGTTATCATATTACCGATTGTGTGAATCGATTTGATCGGTTCGTATGGTTGATTGGATCAATGTATCTCTACCCTTTCCATTTATTTAGTATTTATTGGATGAATGCTTTTGAATGGGGATGTGGTTCGCGGACTTAGTTTTTGAATCGTTCGTTTTATTCGACTGGGTTGTAAAGGCCATTTTGAGCCTATTTATTTTACTAGAAAAATTTGTATCTAGGATGCAATTTTCAATGTAAAATTTATATGTAATGACGAAGACCGGAGGAAGATCCATTTCGAGAAGACGAAGATTCAAGACGAAGACTTGTAATTAGATTACAGAGTTTTTGTTTTCTAGGAGCGGTCCATGAACCACATGTTGGTAGCAACTAGGTTGTGAATGGTTGTTTTATGTTGTATGAATGCCACAAACGTGCTTAAATGATTAATGTGCAAAGTGTAACGTTGATCGCGATAATTCTCCCACAACAAATAATTAAGTTTATAAGGTTTCAAGGTTTTCCTTCCCTCCATCGAGTTTTTGGGAAATTGAAATCCAAACCGGATGTGCTATGCTTCCGAGTTATCGGGGTAGTCGTTCGGGGAGGATGGATAAATTACCGGGAGCGCATTGGATGCCTTCGGTTGGAGCAAATTTTATCCCTAGAAACACGATAGGTTGCTTGGATAAGATTCATTGTGAAACCGATTTGCGTCGATGGTATAAACTTAACTTGTTCACGAACCATAGAAACCGTATAGGTTGAGGGGAGTGAACAAAGGGAAAAAGAAGATCGAATCATCCATTAGATGGGTTGGTGTTGGACACCACTTTATGAAAATTAATAGACTAGAAACCTGTTCGGTTGCCCTCTATTAAGATTTATAAAGAACTCGATCACCACTATGAAGTAGAGCCACGATACTTCCGGATTTCACATGGGAGTGTGTTATTCCGATAAAAATAGTGGGATCTGGGTAACAAGAATAGAAAAGACCTTAATTCTATACTCAGATCATAATATAACAAGTCACTAATTAATCTGTTATACTTAATGCAGACAAATCTCAATATGACAATGAATCCACTCGCAATTCTACTCAAAAAGAATACCTTAATGGGACCTAACTTTGTGGATTGGCTCCACAATCTGATGATTGTCCTCAGTATAGAGGCACTAGGATACGTCTTGGAGATGGACATTCCGGCGCCTCCTGTGCAGACCGGAGCCAATCAGGAAGAGATTGAAAACCATGAAAAGTGGGTTAAGGATGACGTGAAAGTCCGTGCTTATATGATGGCTTCCATGTCTAATGAGCTTCAGAGAGCTCATGAGAAAATGACCACGCTAGGCGGTCTGTCTCACTTAACCGAACTTTATGGTGAGCACAGCAGAATTGCTAGATATGAGATATCCAAGCAACTGTTCGGTGCAAGGATGAAGGAAGGTGAGAAGGTTGGGGAACACGTCCTCAAAATGATATCCATGATCGAGAGATTGGAGGCTCTTGATTTTAAAATGGATACTTCTCTCCAAACCGACCTTATCCTACAGTCTCTCCCTGATTCCTTCTCACAGTTTGTTATGAACTTCAACTGCAATGAGATTGCATGTAATTTAGCTGGGCTAATGAACAAACTTGTGACCGCTCAGTCTCAGATGAAGACTCCACGGATGAAGGAGTCTGCTCTTGTGATTTCTTCTGGACCTCGAAGGTCTAAGAACAAGAAGAAAAAGACCAAGAAGCAAACTGGACCACAAGTTCAAGACCTTAAGGGTAAGGGCAAGGCCCCGATGGTTCCGAAGAACAAGAAGAAGAAGGATGCTTGTCTCAAGTGCGGTGGTGGGCCCTTTGGGCTAGAGGCGTCCGATTTTTCATGGCACTTGGTCTGAGAACTTTTAGTTTTGAAACAAATTGTTACGCTCTTTGTATTTTCTACTTCTGAATCTTGGATTAAGTGCTAGTTCTCATATTTGTACCGTGAATCAGGATCTGGAACAAAGTAGGAAGCTTGGAGCTGGAGAAGTTATGATCACAGTCGGAAGCGAGCATAGTGTCGAGGCGACCGACATAGGATCACTTCTTTTCGATTTAGAATCCGGTTTTGTTTTGACTTTAGAAGATGTACTTGTTTTGCTCAAGGGGCACAAAAACATTGTATCCATTCCGGTCATGGACCAAAAAGGCTTTTCATTTTTCATTGGTGATGGTTCCTGCAAAATTTATTTTAGAAATAAACTAGTCGGTACTGCTACATTGTTGAATGGGTTGTATCATTTAAATCTCAGCAACAAAGTAGTTGTGAATACTATGACTAGAAAACGTGGTAGGGATGAAACCAATCAAGTTTTGAAATGGCATCTTAGACTTGGTCATGTTGGTCAGACCAAGGTTTACAAGATGGAAAAAGATGGACTTATGGGTCCATTGGGATCAGATCCCTTTCCTACTTGTGAATCTTGCCTTAAAGGCAAAATGACTAAGTCCCCCTTCACAGGGACATTTGAAAGAGCCGCTGATAAACTCGGATTAATCCATACCGACGTATGTGGTGCTTTGCAAGCAGCACGTGACGAATATCAATATTTCATTACGTTTACAGATGATCATACTAGGTATGGTTATGTATACTTAATGAAACATAAATCCGAGGCCTTTGAGAAATTCCAGGAATTCAAGGCCCTAGTCGAGAAACAAACTAGTAATCATATCAAAGCACTTCGGTCGGACCGAGGTGGCGAGTATATGAGTACGGAGTTTGACGAGTTCCTTAAGGAACATGGAATAGTTTCACAACTAACACCTCCAGGTACTCCTCAGTTAAATGGTGTGTCAGAAAGAAGGAACCGGACCTTGTTAAACATGGTCCGTTCCATGCTGGGCTATACTGACTTACCAATTTACCTGTGGGGGTATGCACTCCTGACTGCCGCTTATATCTTAAATAGATGTCCTTCCAAATCCGTTCCTAAAACTCCACATGAGATGTGGGAGGGAAGGAAACCAAGTCTTAATCATATTAGGATTTGGGGATGTCCCGCCTATGTCAAGAAGACTAAGGTAGAGAATTTGGAAGCTAGGTCCGCGAAGGGACGTTTCATTGGATTCCCGTCTGGGACAATGGGATATCTATTCTACATGCCTGAAGATCGAAAGATCATTGTTGATTTACAAGCACACTTCCTGGAAGATGAGTTCATTTAGGAAGGCGGAGCAGGTAGAAGTATTTCTTTAGAAGAATACAATGAAACTCCTCGAGAGACACCTGTGCAAGAAACTGGAACCG